>JAYMZC010000387.1:8357698-8957698 GCA_036346975.1 Drosophila prolongata
GTTGGGTAAGGGCCGCTCCCAGAGGTGATATGAAAACGGCACAATTACGTTTAGAAGAACATCTTCCGGGTTTAGTAAAAACCGGTTGTATATAATTAACGCAGATGGCAAAAGAACACGAAAGCGTGATAAGGTGAGTTCACCACCCCTTTCGGAATCCCGATACGTTCTTAACATACGGTCAGACAGCCGATGCCAATCGTCGACGTAGAACAAGCGTGTGGAAGATGCGGAGAAGTCGGCCATTCCAGACAGGGTTGTACTAATACCCGATTGAATTTCCGTTGGGATTGCTGTCGCAGAAATAGACTGACTATCGAATGTTGTAAAAGAGATGCTCCGGGAAACGAACAACAAGAAACACCTCGTCGGATCACGGCTACAGTCACTTCGATAGCGTTGGCCGGCCGTAAGCTTAAACGTAAAATAGTTTTTGCGCACTTGTGTGAAATTAGCTGGCACGCGAGTAATGATTCTATTGATGTTTTTGCCCGCTATGTTGCATCCCCTGATATTAGGTATGCATTTCTTGGCCTCAATGGGTACACGAATACATTGCTAACAGTACGTCCTTCGGCGGAGGTCCCCCGACTACGGACGAGTAAGCTCGATTCAACACCGTCGGACGTTACGAGCTCGTAGGTATACTAAAGAGGCAGTACGGCTGCTTAGGAGCAAGAAGAATTGATCGGGGTCTCGCAATAAATAACATGGAAGGGGATGAGTCAACAGTATCATTCGCCAGATGACCACTCTCTTGAGATAAGGGTCTATGGGATAACGGTTTGAGAACCGGAAAGGACCCCGCAGGGTTCTCGCAGTCTTAAAGAACTCCGACAATGGCTTGGTGTACATCGAAGGTTAGGAGAAAGTCATTGCCTACGCCAGCCGTCCGCTTACTGCTACTGAGGGTAACTATACAACAACAGAGAAGGAGTGTCTGGTAATTATATAGGTCATTAGGTAAATGCGATGTTATTTGCAGGGTTATCGGTTCGAAATAATCACCGACCATCTAGATTATAAATGGTTGAACCGTGGGCCTTGGAGTTCCAGTTTGACATACGCTATCCCGGCAATCTGCGGATTCAACAGATGACCGAAGTGAAAACTTCGTGTAAATGGATCCAGAGTATGGAAACCAAAATACGACACTACACCGAGAAGATATGTGCTTAAAGGCAGGGAGTGGACAACTCTACCGGAATTTGGGATACATGACTGATGACAAGGATTCATTTCAGTGGACACCCGCATTCCTAATACAAATATAAGTTCTCCAAGAGTGTCACGACGCTCCTAGAGCAGGACATCTGGGTATTCGGAAGAAAATTAATCGGCTGTCCAATTTTAAGATTATTCAGACTAAAGTGAAAGGTAAAATGTTAATTTGCTTGAGAAATCAGCCCTTTTACCTCGATCGAAACAGGGAAATAGCAAGCTCATCGTGTTCCACGACGTTTTTTCCAAATGGGTAAAGCTAATACCGTTACGGAAAGACACCGCCACTCATGTCAAAAGCCCTTCCGAGCACGTATACTTGGTATCATTGGTATCGCCCGGAAGTTCGTGGTTGATAACGGTACCCAATTCTCCAACCGTACTTTGTCTAAACGTCCCCGATGACCACCCCAAGATCTCCTATAGAAGAGATCTCGACAGACTGCCTGTGGTCAGCACAGGACATTGAAACGTTGTCGCCGGCGACGACGGCGGAGATTTAACAACCCAATGAGAGTCGTTAAAACGACAAGAAAAGGCTCAATTAATTCGGAACGCCAATCAAACACCTGCGCCGCACCGGATCTTTCACTGTCTGAAAGGGAGCATACGGTTCTCGATCAGGTCGTGTCTGAAATACAAAGTACCCACTGGGGTGGCCCATTCACAGAAGGACAAACCCCCCCAGTGCTAAAGGAAGACGTAGTACGAACATCCGACATCCCCACGATACCGCCTAATGATTGCAGGTTTCCGAAAGGTGGGGTTTAGATCACTCTCGCAGGAGGTGGCCACCCTGAAACGGCGGCGGTCATTTTCCGGGTTTTCAAGTGAGGCGATGAAGCCAGCGGGTGAATACTAGGATAACCCCATAGGTTAACACGTGAAAATAATAAACAGGCAAAGTTCGATAGTTAGTGTGCAGATCGGTGAAGCGAATGTCAGAAGCATCGTAAAGAAATTTACGTAAAAGGAAAGCTAATGTTACCGTGATTATTATTTTTGTTTTTAATCCCCCAAGTGATCTAGGTATACATCGGAATCCGACTCGTGAACGGTACAGATAATTTTCCAAGGGTCCACGACCCGCCCAACCAAATTAATTACCCGATATACTTAAGTATTTATAAATTTGTAGAAGAAATTTTATGTTCTTTCGACAATTATTTCGCTACTTATTTCTGACAATTATATTTTCTTAAATGGAAAAATAGCCTTAATTACATTACTTATGAGGTAATGTGGGTTGAGTAGTTTTATTAAACAAATTCTACACAATCAGTCTTAATTTTCAAGCAAAAAAGGACGCTGAACTTAAATGACAATTTAAGACACTTATATTTTTATCATACCCTTGCAGAGGGTATTTTAATTTCCGGTCAAAAGTTTGTAACGCAGTGAAGGAGATATTTCTGACCCTATAAAGTATATATGTTCTTGATCAGCATCACCAGGAGAGTCTAGCCATGTCCGTCTGTCCGTCCGTTTCTACGCAAACTAGTCCCTCAGTTTTAAAGCTATCTGCTAGAAACATTCCCAATGTGAAAGATTATTGATGAATAGAGTTAATAGCAAAGGTCCCAAATGACCTGTTTCAAAATTATCTGCGTAGTCTGAACTGCCTCAAGGTAGTCATTTGGGACCTTTACTATTTACTCTATTTATCTATAATCTTCCCTCCATTATGATGAAATACTATTGTATGCTCATAATGTTAGAATGGGTTTCGGCATACAGTGCCGTTTTTATACCCTTGCAGAGGGTATTATAATTTTGGTAAGAAGGTTGTAACGCAGTGAAGGAGACGTTTCCGACCCCATAAAGTATATATATTCTTGATCAGGATCAATAGATGATTCGATATAGCCATGTCCGTCTGTCCGTCCGTCCGTCTGTTTCAATACCGTTTGCGAGCTCAGTTTAAAAGCTAGCGATCTGAAACTTTTACAGTCGTCCTAAAACATGTGTACGCAGATCAAGTTTGAAAACCGCCCCGATCGGATGTCTATATCCTATAGCCCCATAGGAACAATCGGATATAACTAGCAAGAATGGAAGATATTTTGCGCAGTGTAAAAGCTATTAAAATAAATCTTTCCAAATCTTATTTTTTAATGGATACCTTGATCAGGGTAAAAGCGCTTGGCGATCGGACGTCTATATCCTAAGCTCATATAGGAACAATATGGTGTAATCGGTTAAAATTTAATCATTGTTAGAATATTGCGCACAGTATATAAGCAATTGACATGAATCTTTCCAAATCGTATTTTTTTTATGGATACCTTGATTAGGGTAAAAGCGCGTGACGATCGCACATCTAAATCCTATAGCTACCATAGGAACAATAGGGTAAAATCGGTTAAAATTTAATGATTTTTAGGATTTTTCGCGCAGTATATAAGCTATTGACATGAATCTTTCAAATCGGATTTTTTTTATGCATACCTTGATTAGGGTAAAAGCGCGTGACGATCGGACGTCTATATCCTATAGCTCCCATAGGAACAATCTACCTTATTCTTTTCGCTACTTTTTCATTTTTAGCAATTTCGGCAAAGTCTGCAAGGGTATTAAAACTTCGGCTTGCCGAAGCTAGCTTCCGTCCTCGTTTCTTCTGTATTTATGCCTAGTACTTAAATCGACGCAAACTGTTCGTCAGTCATTAGAGAGTGCAAGAGGCAAACAGCTGGCGTACACTTTTCGTCAGGCTTTTTTTTCACCTCGGTACTCAAACCGACGAAAAAAAATTACCGCAAAATTACATCGCGTTGCCAACCACCTGAAATAATCGTTTGGCGAACCCGAGCAAAAAGAATAAAAAATTTAATCTTTTCGTTTACTCTTCTCAGTGAACATTTTAAAAAATGGAGGGAAAACGTCAAAAAAAACCTCCAAAAGTCGATTGCAAGAGTTTACTTGTGAGGACAAAATAACATTAATACGATCTATGGACTCCAGCCCAGAATTGTGGGGATTTGTAAAATAAAAAACTTTTTAATGCAACCATTATAAAAAGAGCGTGGGATGCAATAGCCTGGGAAATGGATAAAGATAGTAAGTCATAATTGTACATTATTAAATATTTGTTAATATACAATATTTATGTTTAGATAATAGTTGCCTCTATTGCCAGAATACATGCCGCAATGCCGAAAACCAATTTCACACGCTTGCGTCCTTTAAACTCGACATTTTCGTTTCATTTAAATTTGTTTGGTTTTCTGTTTGTCAACAAACCCATCTGATTGACAGTAAGACCGTAGTACGCTCAGTTCGGATGAACTCTCGAAATTTTGGTCACTCTGGAAATATTAAAGTTTTTTCCGCTAGCGAACTCGTTTGTCGATCTGACTACTAGGCTTTATTGTAAAAACTATGATATAAAATGTATTTTTCGACAAACATGACGCGTTTACACTGACTGTCTGAGCATAGTAGTAACCTATACAGACGTTGCATTTGCTTTGCCGGAATCTCTGCCAAAGTTTTGTTTCAAGCCATGTTCGAAGCAAAAATTGATTTCTCACGAGACCTAACATTTGCGAAGCAACAGCAATTGAAGGAAGCTTTCTTCCTAACAATGAGTGCGACCCGTACAGATTTAAGAAGGAGCCTGCTTTAGAGGTTTCAAAAAATCGATTTTTTTTTTGCAAAAATGTCTGCCGAAACTATCTAAGATTGTGTCCCTAAAATTTCAAAAGCAAATTAAAATTTCTTTTTGAGATACAGAAGAAAAGAGTGAGCAAGCGTTACGATTTTTTATATCTGAACACTTTGGCGTGCGATTTCTCGGTTTTTCATTTTTACGATTTCTCCTAACTGGCGGGAAAGATAGGGAAAAAATTAAAAGTCATACCTTAAAAAAGAAATGATTAACCCACTTTTTTAACAATCTGAAGTGAATTAAAAAAAAAGAGTTTTAGAATTCCTCACTTTTTATACCCTAGCGGAAGGTATTATAATTTTGATCAAAAGTGTGCAACGCATTGAAGGAGACATCTCCAACCCTATAAATATTCTTGATCAGGATCGCGCCCTGAGTTGATATAAGCATGTCCGTCTGTCCGTCCGTCTGTCTGTTTCTACGCAAACTAGTCTCTCAGTTTTAATGATATCGAATTAAAACTTTGCACACACCCTTCTTTCCTTTGCACGCAGTATATAAGTCGGAACGGCCGGGATCGGCCGACTATATCCTATAGCCGCCATATAACTGAACGATCCGAAATGCCATAACTTTGGTGTTTTTAAAGTTAGGAAGTTAGGATTTTCTATGGGTTTTATTTTTGACCAATCAATCCGACCCATCAAATTCCATCGGATCGGCCGACTATATCCTATAGCTGCCATATAACTGAACGATTGGAAATGCCATAACTTTGGTGGTTTTAAAGTTAGGAAGTTGGGATTTTTTATGAGCATTAAGAATGCTTCATATAAATAATATTGAAGAATATAATTTACAGAATATTCTGCAAGGGTATATCAACTTCCGCTCCGCCCGAAGTTAGGTTTCCTTTCTAGTTTAATGAAAAAATTTGAGAAGACTGGTGAAATATATAACAATATTTATTCGTGAAAAATTCCGATCCGAGGATATTGCAGTTGAACAATTTCGATTTTCTTACGGATATCGTCTTTTAAAATATTTGCTCCGCCTGATGTGTTTAATGTGTTACTTTCTGAAAGTTTTTGGCTTAATGATGATTTAGTAATTAAAGAATTTGTTCCAAATAAACCGAGAACAAATAAGAGGCACTGTGCCAAAAAACTAAAAAGTTTATTCTTGGCGTATCAAAATGTTAGGGGACTAAATATGAAGCTACACAAGCTTTATGCCGACTCCTCTGCATTCACCGAAGATATTTTGGCTTTTACGGAAACTTGGCTAAAACTAGAGATATCTGACTCTGAAGTTCTGTCAAACAACTTTAATACTTATAGGACCAATCGCCCCTCACGTAGGGGGGCGGTGTACTGATTGCCGTTACCTCTAGCCTAACATCCGAAAGAATTCCCACTCATATTCCAAACGAAATTGAATTTGTAAGTGTGAACGTTTCCTTGCAATCTTTATCCATTTTTGTTACATGTTCCTATATTCCACCTGGCTCTGATCTAGTAATTTATGAGCACCATCTGTCCGCAATAAAATACGTACTATCCCTTCTTTCTAACAGAGACCTTTTGATTGTTTTGGGTGACTTTAATCTACCTGATATTTCTTGGTCTCCTCCCACTGACTCACTTGTCGCTATACCTTTATCCGCCCATGATTTTGTAGATGGCCTTTTAGAATTATCGTTACAGCAAGTAAGCTTTATACGAAATTCTTTAAATAGACAATTAGATCTTGTGTTTGTTTCAGACCCGTCCGAGGTCACGGTATGTAGAATTGACGCTCTTGTTGTACCTGAAGACCGATATTATCCAACAATGGAATCGACGATTTGCCTCCCCTGCTCTGATACCCTCTCTCCTTTAGTGCCCCCAACTAAAATGAGATGTTTTCGTAAATGTGACTATAATAAACTTAACGATATGATTTCTCATTATAATTGGACAGACTTGTACAATTGTACAGACATTGAAAGTGCCACTGAACTATTCTATATAGCGTTAAATACTTTTTTTAATGAATGCGTTCCTGATAGGTTTCCTTTAAACCTAAACAGGCCTCCTTGGTTTACCAATGCGCTTCAAAGACTTAAAAACCTTAAATCAAATACTTATAAAAAGTATAAAAAATCGGGTACGCCATCAGATTTTTCGAAATATGTAGTGGCTCGATCGGATTTTAATGTTCTCAACTGTCATTGCTATTCTATGTATCTAAATCGATGTAAATTTGAATTTTCAAATGATCCGAAACAGTTTTTTCAACTTTGTTAATGCCAAGCGTAAGTCATCGGCATTGCCTTCATCGGTACGTCTAAACTCAACGGAGGCATCGACGGATTCTGACATTGCCGATTTATTTGCTGAGTTTTTCCAAACCACTTATAGTTCGACAGCTTGGTCAAATTCTAACTACCCTAATCCCTTAAATAGGGCAAATTGTATTTTTAATTACTGAAAACTCTTTGTTAATAGATTTAGAAACAACAACGCCGACTTATTCTCCCTGTCCAGATGGACTTCCTGGATGTGTGCTCAAGTTTTGTGCGTCAACCATTTGTAAACCGATTCTTAAACTTTTTAATTTGTCTATTTCATCATCAGTTTTTCCTACTATCTGGAAGGACTCTTTTATTATTCCACTTCATAACAATAAAGGAAAGCTAACTTCGGGCGGAGCCGAAGTTGATATACCCTTGCAGAATATTATGTACATTATATTCTCCAAAATTATTCATATGATGCATTCTTAATACTCAAAAAAAATCCCAACTTCCTATCTTTAAAAACACCAAAGTTATGGCATTTCCAATCGTTCAGTTATATGGCAGCTATAGGAAATAGTGGGCCGATCCTTATGAAATTTGATAGGTCGGATTGATTGTCCAAAAATAAAACCCATAGAAAATCCCAACTTCCTAACTTAACAAACACCAAAGTTATGGCATTTCCGATAAATCAGTTATATGACAGCTATAAGATATAGTCGGCCGATCCTTATGAAATTCATTAGGTCGGATTGACTAAGTAAATATAAAACCCATAGAAAATTCCAACTTCCTAACTTAACAAACACCAAAGTTATGGCATTTCCGATCAATCAGTTATATGGCAGCTATAGGATATAGTCGACCGATCCCGGCCGTTCCGACATATATACTGCGTGCAAAGGAAAGAAGGGTGTGTGCAAAGTTTCAGTTCGATATCTTTAAAACTTTAAGGTTTGCGTAGAAACAGACAGACGGACATGGTGATCCTGATCAAGAATATATATACTTTATAGGGTCGGAGATGTCTCCTTCACTGCGTTGCACACTTTTGACCAAAATTATAATACCCTCTACAAGGGTATAAAAAGGGTGCGAAGGCTGATGCCAAGAATTATAGAGGTATTTCCAAATTGTCGGCAATTCCTAAAGCATTTGAACGTATTATCACTTCTCATTTGCAACATTTATGTTCCTCGCTTATATCACCGTGTCAGCATGGTTTTGTTAAGCGAAGATCGACCACCACCAACCTTCTTGAATTGTCATATATTGTAATAAATGGACTAAATGCAGACTGACGTTATGTATACAGATTTTAGTAAGGCCTTTGACTCCGTCAACCTCTCTCTTCTCTTATTCAAATTAGATCTGCTTGGGTTTCCTGGCAATCTATTAACTTGGATTTCAAGTTACTTGAATGGTAGGACTCAGAGGGTTATATTCAAGAATTCTGTTTCAAAATTGATCTACGTGACATCTGGAGTCCCTCATGGAAGTCATCTGGGCCCTTTGCTGTTTACTTTGTTTATCAACGATCTTCCCTCTATCATAACACATTCTCGTGTACTAATGTATGCTGATGATGTTAAGCTTTGTTTATCATATAATGATATAGTGTCGGGATTTAACTTACAGTCAGATATTGATTGTTTTCATGAATGGTGTGAGTACAACCTTTTAAAGTTGAACTACCTTAAATATAGGGGTACTCCTACGTTTATTAGTTATTTTCTGGAAAATACGTCAATAGTGAGACATGGACAACGTAGGCTGTAATTTCTAATCCCACTTCGCAATATTGGCAATTGATATGCGATTTAACTTAGTAAGAAATCATTTAATAAATATGTGTACTTACGGTCAGGAAAAATGTAAATGCTGCTAATGTGTGAAAGAATACTTTCGTATTCTTCTCCGTTATTGTTAATGGGAATTTCAGTGTTTTTATCTTGATTTTCATTTAAATCTATTCCGTGCATTAATTGAAATTCGTTAACAGTGTTAGCATCATCTCCTTGCATTTGAGAGGATGAACTTTCATCAAATAATTCAGTAATGGTATCGCTGCCAAAAGTGTCATTTGGTTTCACATTTTCTGGAATTGTTGATTTTGGCAACATATGAGATTCGTCTGTACTTGCCATACGACTCCAAACTGTATTTTTCGAGGAAGTATTATAATCTTTATAAAATTTATCTAAAATATTTTGTGGTACGGATATTGGTTTTGTTATATTGGGAAGTTTTTTTAAATTCAAACGCATAAGTATGTGCATTTTAATTGACTCCAAGCTGTCGACTTTGGCTTTCTCACGCAACTGACGTTGTAGCATACTTTCTATATTGAGTAAGGTATTGTGGTGCATAGACACGCTTTGAACTCTTGTAAAATCTCCTGAAACTGCCACCTTTGGTATAGACGAACTTTTTCTCCCCAGCTTACTTTGTACTTTCATTTGGAATAATGCCGTATTTTCATTAACTTGATCCTCTTCAGAGGTCGGTGAAGATGCATTTTTTTCAAAAAGTACGTTTGTACCGATATTTTTTTCGTTACTCAACAAAACAATTTCCGGTCTTCCGTTGCCGTTGGAAGAATTACTATAGCTTTTAATTTCTGTTTGAGCAAAAACACTGCGTGCAGTCGCTAAAATTAAAAGCACAGCGACTGCGACCCATCGGTTAACAAGAAAATGGCATCTCGAACGTCCAAATATAATCATTCGTCTGGTTCTTCTTGTTTTGCAGTCACATAAGACTCTGCACGGAATTTGATAGCCTATATCGTTGGGGTATACTCTTATGTGAATAGCTGTCATTGACCGGTTTTTTTGAGTTTTTTCATTTAAAGTGGAGTTATCACTCATTGGGGTATAATCATATTGATCGTGAGTCTTGTATTTCTTCCAACCGAACAAAACATTGGCCTGCATGATTTTTAATCAAACCGTTGTAGAGAGCTGAAAAAGACTAGATATTTTAAATACATTGGCAGTTTATTATTTTTGTAAGTACTAAAATCTAGTTTCTTACTTTATTACATCATATTTTCAAAGAGTATTACAAAGAACACATTTCCGACCCTGTAAAGAATACATAATTTTGATCAGCATCACCAGGAGATTCAATCCGTGCCCTTCCATCTGTCTGTTCATTTCTACGCAAACTAGTATCACAGTTTTAAGGCTATCTGAATCAAAATTTTCCAAAAGTCCATTAATAGGAACTCTACGGCTTGCATTGGCACAATCACAAAAAATAATATATTAATTTTTTTTAAACCTAGAGAAATACAAATGAAGCTATCAAAAGCTGTCGAGCCGGTCTAGTCATGTCCGTCTGACCGTGCGTCTGTAGTCCCTCAATTTTAATGCTATTTGGAAAAAGTCTTTTTTTTGTGGCAGTTAGTAGCCGGAACGGACTACTATACTATATAGGCTCCCATTATTTCCAGACGAATGAACGACAAATTTCTCGAAAAAGCTACAATGTTTTTAAACGCATATAAATCGAAATATAGTCGTTTTATAATTTTTGTAACAGATGCAAGGGTATTTAATCTGTGGCTTAAAAGTTTTCATTCCTTCTTTAATTGTAATTGCCGAGTGCATCAACTATCAGAGAGACCTGCAACTTTGTTACACAATTAATATGTATGCCACCACAAGATGGGAGCCATCTGGTGGCAAGGTATATCTAACAGCCACCGCTGACTTGACTACATTACGCCATAAGTGCTTGATTTTGAAATTCGGTGACTGAATAGATTTCACAGAAATTACAACAAAATGTATCATCTCTACAGTATTTTTGATTTGTGGGCGTTAAAGTGGACGTGGCCATTTAAAGACTTGTACATAAACTTGCACTGGTATTCATCACTAATCTGTATGCTAAATTTAAACTCCCTATATTTTACGGTTTCCGAAACAAGCAAGTTTCCGAAAACAATTCTTTTGCAAGTTAAAAAAGATTGTTGTTAAGCAATCGAATATTTTAAAAGGTGGGGAAATGATTAGAAGAAATTTATATTTTGCTGTGTTATTTTGTCATTATCTCGTAAGAAGCAATATGTTGATAGTTAACTTTAAAATAAAAGAAAAAATTATATTGTTTTTCCTCGGGAAACATTTTTGTTTAATTCCAAATGCTCCTTTATCCAACGCACGAAACCCAAAACATACTACCGACATTTAATTTGTTGTGGCATATTAATGTAGGACGGTTTTCAGAAAACTTTGTTTGCCCATTTCGTTCTCAGCATCAACAATCAATTTTGGAGCCGGTATCGTAGGGTTTAATTTTGGTGGTGTACATTTGCGACCATTTCGTGGAACTTTAGCGTTTAACCTTTGATTGTGCAGAACTGGGTATAAGCTGATAATTAGCAGATAACTTTCTGTGTAGTGTTTCAACACAATTATACATGTGTAAATTGGGATGGCTGATCGCCTATTCAACTTTAGCATAATAATTTACTTCTGCATGAAAAATACTTTGAGCCATTGTGTGCATATACATATGTACATACATACATTTAGGATAAGTTGCCTGAGGTAAGTGCTTAAAAAAAATGTTGACATATAAGCCACTTATAAAAAAATGTATCTAAAGCCAAACTAGAGTCTAAAAATGTGTTTTACTTATAGCTTGCTTTTACTATGAAAATTGTTCTACTACTCCGACAAAACTTACTCTGAAAGTACCAAAATAACTCTTAAGATCATGTGGCACCTACAGATTTAAAAATACAAAGCTAAATCCCAGATTACTTGCATTGTTTGGGACCGTGTCGCAGCAAAATGCGTCAATGGAAAATGACCACCCTAATGTGCAAACAGTCAGACGAATAAGTTCGTGCATGTGTACATATATGCAAAGACCGTTCATTAACGTTTCACATGAGTCCTCTTGATGAACACTCTATTGTATTCAATTAAAACCATTTATAAACGTAATAAATTGTTGTGCTCTTGAACTTCAGTTCATCGTTGAAAGTGCAGTATTCCCCTTTGCAGACAGAGCAGAGCAAATCAGATATCATAAACCTACATTAATATATGTGTATGTATGTACGAAGTATTTGTATGAAGATGTGCGTGTACGTACATTTATAATATTTTAGCGATAACAAACATTTACAGAAACACGTACCAATTGTATATAAGAACATATATAATTATCTATTGGTATTTATTTATATTCACACACATGAGCAACCGAATTCTGTTTTGAACACTAAGCAAGTGTATATATTTACATGTACTTATAAAATGTTTTATATTGAACTAACAGTTGGGCTATGGTTTCGCACATATTTCACTTGCTTCACGTTATTATTAATTTGATTATTCATTGCCGAGAAACACATAGTTAGTTAATTGTAGTAAGCGAAAGTAAGCAATAACAAAATAATAATTGTTTTTTCCATAGAGAATCAAAATATGGAAACCCGGAGATTCTGTTCTGCTGGCTGTGCGGTTGAATGACGAGGTGGAACTGAGCAGCTGATCAAAAGCGATCGGGACATGTACTAACATATGTATGTACACACGGCTCAACAGGCATTTACTTGGAATAATAGTGGAATTTTAAAATGTGTTTTGCAACGCATGTTTAGAGGAAAATTTTAAAATGATATCCATGATTTTTCTTAAGTAAATAATGACTTCTTTAACTTTTAGATTTCGTTATGACGACAAAAATTATCTCTGATTGGATCTTACGTCAGAACATCTGAACAGTTCGACCACAGGTGCTCTCCGAAAAAACATTTGTTTTTTTGTAAACTAGATTTAAAAATGTTATTTCAAAATAGACATTTGCATATGACATTTATATGTTTTCTTGGCCAGGAATTCGGATAACTATTTAGGGTATTTGTTCGTCTTTTGAAGAGTACCGTTAACATACATTTAAAGACAGTAATACTTAATTTTGTTTATAAGTCCCCACATTAACAAATATAGCTCCAATCGGTAGAATTAAAATAAAATATAAAAATACAAAAATCGGATGATACCAAATGTCTGACAAATGTTTGTCAAGTCTGATGGGCTGTAGCCACGCGCTTTAAGTTCTACAAACTATACATACTAACTATATATTTTATACTATATACTATACATACCATACTACTATATCTAACTTTTCCAAGCCTATATTCGCTCTTTTTATTTACGTTGCCGATCAAACGTCTATGTCCTGTACCTGCCTTAGGAACCATTGAAACGATCACTTTTTTTTGACTAAGGTGATGCTTTTTGCCATTATGTAGTTTTGTTATTTGGGACCCATCCCTTAAGTTTGACCTAAGTCAGATAACTTTATCTAATAGCTTTTTATTTAAACAAATTTTCTAACCAGGCCATGCATACAAGCTTCGAATAGTCAATTTGAACTATCTCTCTAAATCTAATTAATCCTTAAATCAAAAATTATAAAAACACTAAAATGATGGAAATCAATTGAAATTCATTTTAATTTTTTTTAATATTTCGGACATCCTTCTAATAGTTGGCGAGAGAAAATAAGGTTAGGCGTGAGTACCTACGTAAATCAAATCAAAAAGGCGTATTCTCTTTTCACTTCTACAAAAACTTCGCGTTTTGC
Organism: Drosophila prolongata; assembly: GCA_036346975.1. NCBI lineage: Eukaryota > Metazoa > Arthropoda > Insecta > Diptera > Drosophilidae > Drosophila > Drosophila prolongata. Next base: position 8,371,423 of record JAYMZC010000387.1, read on the forward strand.
TTATTCATAAAAATGTTTGCCTTGAAATCGTCCGCGTTTTAGTGCGACTTCAACAGGGGGGAAACGCTATGGTCGATTGCCTCGAGTTTAAGAGACCCGTTACTCAACTAACCAATTTTAAAATAATCGACTCGGTTATTGATCGTGATCAAGAATAGGTCGGAAACGCTTTCTTTCTTTTACCTGTTACATACTTTCAAACGAATACAATATACCCGTTAAGTCTACGAGTAATGAGTACAAAAATGTTGCCAATTTTTAATCCAAAAATAACTACATATATAATTATTGCTTTAGCATCACTTTTGAATTCTTTTCGACATTCATCCTTTTTTAAAGTTGTACATACATCTTTTACAACATTTATATTAAGACATATAAAGTATCGATGGTAAATCTTTCCTAATGAAGCAAAATTCAAGAAAATATACAAAAATAGAGCCGTGAATTTCGTATTTGCCTCTTAACTAGTCGCCATATTGAATTAGTCATTCATTAATAGTTTCGATCCAGTAATATTCCGGAACTTCCGAAAATTAGCTGGAAGATAGATTGAACAAAGGCCGCAGAGGATCAGCAGTAGCAGTTTGTGTGGCGAGCAATTAAAGTTCAATACAGCTATTTTAAATATATTACAAACTCTTTTTTGTTTTAAGTACTCAAGTCTCGCTTATTGTTCTAGAGTTTACCAAAAGATATAAACTTTCGAAAATACCGTCAAGTTCGGAGTCAGGAAAAGTAATAGAATGACTGCGTCAGGAAAACCGGGTTAACTTAGGACATCAATACGGCTGGCAGACGGCTCAGCTGTTACAATCGCAATCGTTTTGGGCGGTCGTCGATCTCGGCAGCAAACGTGTAGATGTACCTTCACTAGTGATGCCGACAATGCTGGATGGAGTTATTCTACGAATGGATATATATTAGCTAGTCGTTATAGGAACCAGGTTAAAGTGTAGCGGTGTAGCATAGGCGATAAGACGAGTTTCTCGTTACCTTCGAAGATGATATCCTTCGGGGTGTTTCACAGGTAATGAAGCGAATCACAAATATCAAGGATGTGGAGAGACGTAGACATAGAGGCCTGAATAGCAGGCCCGAATAGAGGGTAATTGGCTGAAGGGCGAGCTATCGGAGGTGTCGTTCCTAGGACATATGGTGAGCGGCGAGGGAATTTAAACAGATTCCGTCAAAGCGGAATCTTAGGAATGACGTCTTAGAACAGACGATGTGAACTTTTCAGATTTTGTCCGTCCGATTAAAAAACTCCAAGGGAGAGAAATAGAAAGTGCCAAAAAAAAAAACGATCTCTCGCGAAAAAAAATTGTTAAAAAGAAAGAAAGCAACCTTTGGCAAGACAAAGTTCTTATGGTTATAGCAGTAACTGCAATTTTTTATTAAGTGTTTTGTAATGACAGGTGTTGAGTCACATTTATACATTAATATATTTTCAAAAACCAAATTTTTCATCTCTGTTTTCATTACGCTATTTATTTAATTGTTAGAATTTAAGCTTCGTTTCCGTCAGAGAAAGTTCCATTTAAAACTAGTACAGTATCTCTCTATAATACTTCCTGTACGCTGCACGAAGTTGTTCCTCGCTTCCCTTTGAACATATTGAGTTCGCCTTTGAAAGCCAAGATCGACGACCCTATCATATGAGATCCCCACGAAAATCAAGTTGCGATATTGATTAGTGGACTTTTAGGTACGCTGCTAAATCTGCCGTCGTACATATGTACTTCCACTGCATACCAGCTATTTGCAGTCTTCTTCTTTCTGTTGCAAGTAGTATATAAGTCGAAACGAGACGGACCGCCCTACTATATCATATACATAGCTACAATCGGGAAAAAATGGAAAATAAATTTAAAAGCTCGTTGTTTCTTAATAAATCATTCTACTCAGAAATAAATAGTTTCTAAGCGATTTCAGAAATACGGTTTTAGTTTTATATAAATCATATAGCTGCCATTGGTACAATCGGGAAAAAGGGAAATAAAATTTTAATGGCTTTTTTCTTGTTTTTTTTTTTTTGCGCGCGGAGTCCTACGCCCCACTTACCTGCCCAGCCGACCGAGGGGCGCAGCCGTGTATCGTACGGCACGATTCGCGAGAAGATATAGGTAAAAGTCAGGGGAAAAAAGTAATAAAAAGATGAATTTTGTGCCAATGAAGCTAGTATTAATCGTTTTAGGAGCGGCAGAGAGTCAATATTTGAGATTATAGGAAAAAGTCTAATATAGTCAGAACATAATACTCTGAAATGCTCAGGCAAGGCATAGTTAGATCTACAATGATTTAATATTAGGGGAATATAATTTTATGTCAGAAAAGCTTAGCAGACTTACCAAGTCGGGGGAGTCAATACCACCATGTATAAGGTTATAAATGAAGACAGTACCAAGCATCGTTCTATGGTTGGCTAGGGAGGGTAAATTAATCAACAGAAGTCTACTAGAATAAGAAGGTAAGTTAAGATTTGCATCCCAGTTTAGGCGCCACCTTTTAATAAATCCAAGCTCTCCTCTGGATTTATTAACCATGGACGAAATGCGGTTTGAAAATTTTAGGTTAGGTTCCAAGAGAACGTCAAGATAGTTTACAAGAGTTATTCTATCCAAAGAGCTGCCACTTAATGTGTAAGTCGCGTATATCGGATTGACCTGATAAAAAGTCATCAGCTTGCACTTGGATGCGTTTTAATTTAGTAAATTATCTCGGCACCAGTTTTGAAAATTATCTAAAACGGATTGCAAGTCTAAATGGCAGGAAATGTCCTTATACTGCAGGCACAACTTAACATCATCTGCGTACATAAGTACGCGAGATTGACTTATAAATGAGAGGAAATCGTTTATAAATAATGTAAAAAGTAGCGGAGCATCTGGGATCCCTTGTTGGACACCGCAGGTAATTTTAGAAATTGAATTTTTAAAAAGGACCTTTTCAGGTAACTTGAGATGTATATAAGGAGATCAACTGGAAAACCTAACAGGTCAAGTTTTTGAACAAGAAGCAAGTGATTTACAGGGTCAAATGCTTTACTAAAGTCTGTATAAATGACGTCTGTTTGAAAACTACTATTGAAGCCTTTTATCACAAATGTAGTGAGCTCTAGAAGGTTTGTTATTGTGGATCTACGTTTAATAAATCCGTGTTGACACGGAGAAATGATTGATCTACAAAGGTGCTGCAAATGAGGAGTAATGATTTTTTCAAAAAGCTTAGGAATAGCTGACAACTAGAAATACCGCTGTAGTTATTGGCTTCTAACTTGTTACCTTTTTTGAAAAGAGGAACAACAAATGATTCTTTCCAAATATTTGGGAATTGGGAAGTTTCTAGAGATAAGGTAAACAACTTGTGAAGAGGTTTGCACAGGGCCTTAGCGCAATGCCTAAGCACGCACACTGGAATACCATCGTTCCCTGGCGAATAAACGGGCTTAATACGAAGAAGATCCAAAAGAAGAGAGCTTTCTGTTAAAATGGGACAGAATATGAGGTTTGACTTGGATATGGTGTAAGAATAATGCTGTGAAAAATAATATAAAGTAGAGTAAGTCGTTTGAAAAAATTGGGCAAATAAATCGACTATTGCCTGATCTGTGGTTGCCGTATTGTTTTCGAACGACAGCGAGGAAGGAAAAGAATTAGATTTGCGCTTGGTGTTAAAGCCTAGTATTCAGATCGATGAAAACTGATCGCCAGTCATGAGAGAGAGCGAGAGGCAAACATCTGGCGTTCACTTTTCGTCAATGCTTCTTTTCACCTGGGTCCTCAGATCGACGAAAATATACCAGAAAGTTGCATAGCGTTGCCACTCTGCTGAACTTTGGGTGAACCCTAGCGAAAAGATTAAAAAATTTAATCTTTTGGCGTGCGCTTCTCACTGAACATAATAAGAAATGGAGAGAAAAACTCAAAAAACTCGCAAAAGCCGATTGCAGGAGCTTACATGTGAGGACAAAATAACATTAATACTATCTGGGGTGCCTCTTGTCAGAGCAAAATGTTTTTTAGGTCAAGAATGTACGAAAAACCCACTAAAAGTGCAGCTATGAACTTCAAATTAGCAAGTAATTATCAGTAAATTTAAAAAAAAAAACTTTTAAATTTAAATTGTATTGTTTTTTAATTTTATTGTACAGCGGCAGTTTTGTCTTGCCAAGGTAGTTGATAATATCTTTTAAAGGCGCTTTCCCGCAAATACGATATTTTAATTTTAACTGCTTGTCAACAAAGCCAGCTGATTGACAGTACGACCGTAGCACGCTGAAATCTGATGAACTCTTGAAACTTTGGTCACACTGGAAATATTAAAGTTTTTACGCTAGCATACTCGCTTGTCGATCTGAATACTAGGCTTAACGAAATTATAAAACTGTTTCGGGTCCTGAGAGAACTGGGCCTTACAACGGTTTAAGTAACTATTATAACACTGGGCATTAAGCATGGTAAATCTTGACCGAGCACTTAAATATCTAGTAAAAACGAATTGAGAACCGGTGTAATAGGTAGTTTTTATTATTATTTATTGCGTCTTTTATTTATTGTAGACTTACGTTACTTTAGTTTAGGCTTATTTTACTTTAGTTTAGGCTTATTTTACTTTAGTTTTAGCTTTAGTTCACTTTTGTATATCTCTTGTCTTTTGTATCCTCTTCCGTTGCGCTCTCATAACCAAGTGATCTCACTGCTCGCAGGCAGTTTGCTTTCAACCCCCGTTTTCGCAGAGAGGCGCTCTCTTGAGAGAGTAACATGCTCTCTCGAAAGAGCGTAACTCAAGGAATAGTGTGAACAGGGCATACTTATATTAACTGGGCTGCTACACCGGTATTTTTATATTTCCTAAAAAGTCTGGACTTTACATTTCTAAAGTGTGTCAACTCTTTGCTAAACCAAGGTGATTTATTGGAAATCGACGGAACACAGGAATTAAAAAATGAGTTTATTGCAGTGTAGAAACATTAACTGCTCGGACATATTATTGCATAAGTAAAGATCAGACCAATTAAAGCCAGAAATAAAATTATTTAGCCTCAGAAGGTCGGCCTTGCGAAAACAATGTATTCGTTTGTATGATTTTTCTGGGTGTTCCCCTTTTGCTGCTCACCACCAGCGGCCTTTTTGTGCTTCTAATAGCTTACGACTATTAAACTGCGAGTCCAGCGCAGAGAGGAGATCATCAGCACGGCGAAAACTATCTCTAGCAACTCCGAAACAGCTAATCAGCCCCGTCAGGCCACCTTTAGTTTGGCGCATGAACGATTTCATCTCGTTCGCAACCTCGACACAACCATCACAACAAAACTGCAAATTGGGCCCCTTTGAAAGGTCATCACTTGTCCGGCCAGCAAAACCGGCGCACTTCGTGTGCACCATATTTTCACACAGCCAGCAAGTCATATTAGACTGGTCAGCCCTGATTACTAGGCTGCATTTTTTGCAGAAGCAGACTAAATTATTATTATTCATTTTATCTATTGGAACCACTGTACCAAGAAAACGATTTGAAATTTATAAGCGAGCAGTTATAAGTACCGCAAGAGCGCAGAAACTGCACGCTTAGAACTTTCAAAGCAAAGAGAGCGAGAGAGCGGGAGCGTAAATTAGTTAAAGTGCATGCAAAAGCAACACTAAAAACAGCACTACGACTTACGACGATCAACGCACAAAAGAGAAACGGCGGGGTTACAAGAATAGAAAACACAGAACAGAATTACGAAATTAAAACAATTGTTTAGTATTATTACACAGATGCACAAAGATTTATAGTTCATTCGCGAAACGAACGGAATTTACATGTATGTTTAAATAACTGGAAGAAAATGAAAATTGTTTTGATTAATCCCACCGCAGAAAAAAAAAACACGACCGTTCACTTTGAAAGTCATTATATATATAATATATACCCATATACTCTATAATCTATAATCATAAACATAATCTTGTTTTCATAGTCCTTCTTTAATCCCTCTCGGAACGCATTAAAGTATACAACTTATCTACTCTAAAAAAAAAAAAAGATTACTTAAACTCCGAAGAAAGCGAACGTGCTTTGCGCGGGCTCCGGGAAACCTGAAGAAAGTGGATGTATTAAAGAAAAATCAAATTTAAAAAAACTAAATTGGTGTACTACAAAATAGGCGAAAAGACGCTAAAACCAAATAAATAACAAAAAAATCAGTAATATGATTAATTCAAGTGCAAATTATTTTATAATAGTGCCACGCTAAAATTTTAATGACCGACGAACCAAATAAAGAGCATAAGCTCGGTGTGCCGAAGAGACGGGTACTTCTCGTACATCTCTACGCGCGATAGCGAAGTGCAAAAAACGTCTACAAAGACCCACCCGGCTCTACTGTCAGTCGATACTCAAAGAGCACGATCGTTGTCACCCTCTTTACTCACTCATATAACGTCAACTAAAATTATGACAAAACAAAATCAAGCAAATATTCAGCAAGCGGGCCCGGCCATACAAACCGGCATGGATCGCTACATCCAAATTAAGCGTAAGCTTAGCCCGCAGAACACCGCGGTGGGTAATAAGACAAAAATAAACCGAATCCAAAGTGACAACGAATTACCCGTGAGATCCAATAACAACAGATTTGCCCTCCTAGCTGAAACTCAACCGGAACTGGGTAAAGAGACCCAACCGAAACCAAATCCCCCATCAATTTAGATTAGGGAGAAAAGCTCGAACGCCGTGGTCAACAAAATTGTTGCGCTGGTCGGGAACGGAAATTTTCATGTTGTTCCGATCATTAAAGGGAATATTCACGAAACCAAACTTCGGACCAAATCCAAAGAATATTTCCGAGCTGTGTCTAAATACCTGGAGGAAGCTAAGAAAAACTACTACACGTACCAACTAATAAGCAGCAAGGGCTTGCAAGTTTTACTAAAAGGGATTGAGCCCGACGTAACTCCCAATGAAGTTATCGATGCCCTCAAAGAAAATGGTTTTTCTGCAAAAAACGTTAGTAACATCATTAACAGGAACAAAAAGCCACAACCACTTTTCAAAGTAGAGCTGGAGCCAGACAACAGAGTCTTGAAGAAAAATGAAGTGCACCCCATCTATAACCTCCAATACCTATTGCACCGAAGAATTAAGGTGGAAGAACCACATAAAAGGAACAGCCCAGTTCAATGTACAAACTGTCAGGAGTAAGGACACAACAGAACATACTGCACACTTCGATCAGTATGTGTAGTTTGCGGAGACTTTCACAATTCCGCCAATTACCCTGCCAGCAAGGAAGACCCCCAAAAGAAGAAATGTGGAAACTGCGGAGGAAATCACACGGCAAACTACAGGGGCTGTGTGGTCTACAAGGAGTTGAAAGACCGCATGCGACGAGTGACAACAACGCGCCACCAAAACACTCAAAACGTGTACACTTACTCAAAAACAACGCCGGAAGTATTTTTCGGGACGGCTGCAAGATTCTCATTTGGTCAGCTAAATACACAGAAGGGATTCTCATACGCCGATGCCCTTCGAACAAGAACGGAAAACCCACTCCAGTCTTATCTAGGAAACGTTCCGCAGGTCCCAGGACAGTCACAAAGCCCACTGGAAGCTATGATGGTTATTATGCAATAAAGTATGATGGAATTTATGTACTTCATGAAAACGGCCATGCAAACACTTATTCAAAACCAGAACATGGTGTTACAGTTGCTTGCAGCAAAGCAGTCCAAATAATTGATGGCAAATCTACGAATAACCATGTGTAATGCCAATGGCGTTTCCCGGCACAAACATGAAATAACACAGTACCTGAATGAAAATCATATCGACATTATGCTACTGATAGAGATGCACCCCACAAACAAATACAATTTCCAAATAAGAGGATACACCTTCTGCCGCACAGATCATCCAGATGGTAAAGCCCACGGCGGAACCGGCATCCTAGTCAGGGAACGCATCAAACACCACTTTCACGAAAGGTTTGCAACTAATTACTTGCAGGCCACGTCTATCAAAGTGCAGTCAGATAGCGGACCCCTTTTCATAGCCGCTGTCTACTGCCCTCCTCGCTTTACAATTACTGAAGGACAATTCATGAATTTTTACTACTTACTTGGAGATTGCTTCATAGCAGCAGGAGATTATAATGCCAGACATACCCACTGGGGATCACGACTCGTGACTCCCAAAGGAAGGCAATCATATAATGCAATTATAAAACTAAGCAACATACTGGCCAGCTGACCCCAGAAAGGTCCCAGACTTAATAGATTTTGCGGTGACAAAAAACATTCCACGCAAAATAATAAGCGCCAAATCGCTTTCGGACCTTTCATTTGACCACTCGCCAGTGCTAATAACTCTTCTTCAAAGCCCAGAAACTACAGATCACCCCCAGAGACTGACATCGCACAGAACAAACTGGTTATGTAAGTTCTCACATCGAACTAACCCCTCAGCTCAACATCGAAGGATCCACTGATGCTCTTGAAGATGTACTCGTGGCAGCAGCCACTATTTCAACATCACAATCAAAGGGCGTGCAATTCAAGCATTTTAAAACTAATCGGCGATTGGAAAAGCTTGTACTGGAAAAGAGGCGTCTGCGACGTGCTTGACAAACCAATAGATCGCCATCTTCAAAACAACACCTTAAGGAAGCAACTGGCAAACTAAACCGAGCCCTGAAGAAAGACGCTGAAAATGCACAACTGCGGTACATCGGAAAACTTTCGCCAACTAGTACAAAACAATCTCTCTGGAGGGCTCACCCAAATCTGAGCTCTCCAATCGAAACAGTCACTCCGATAAGAAACCCATCAGGTATCACCGCATCACCGCAGCGATGAAGACAGAGCCGAAACTTTTGCTTCACATCTCCGAAACGTTTTCCAGCCGAACCCTGCCACTGGTCCATTCCTCCAACTTTGCTTCAGCCAAAAGAGATAGCGAAAGTAATCGAAGATTTGAAACTGAAAAAGGCTCCGGGCAGTGACCTAATAACACCAAAAATGATAATTGAACTTCCAAACTCTGCTATTGAGGCTATTTTTAAACTCTTCAATGGGATCATACGTCTCGGCTACTATCCGAGCAAATGGAAAAAATCTACTATCATAATGATACCGAAGCCCGGAAAAGACCATACAATTCCTTCATCCTACAGACCAATAAGTTTACTATCGTGTCTGTCTAAATTTTTCGAAAAATGCCTTCTTACACGCATAATACCATATCTGGAAGCACACGATGTTATCATTATGATCATTAAATAACAAAATTAAACAAAATTACCCTGCGAATCAAAAAAAAAAATCAACCAAAGCTCATTAAACATAAAATTCCAAACAAGTGTCCTAAAAAATGTAAACAAAACAAAAGCCAAACAGCCGTTCTTGTCTCTGCCCGCCTAAAATTCACTCGTCGGTAGGGTATGCAGGCACCATCCGCTCGCAGAACAACAACCAAGCTTATTTGGCTTCAAAATGCGCGTCTCTGCGACTGAACGACCGAACTCGTGCAATGAGTGCGCGAGCATCAAAATGGGAATAAGAATGAGAGCGCAAAAAAACCCGAATAGACACGAAGTGTCCTGGGCCTGCCGCTAAGAGCCGTGGGGCCTCCCGTAAAAATATTTTTGTGTCCATTTTCGTTGTATGAAATGACCAGTCAATATGTATGGTTAGTGGTACAATCGAACAAGTTAACAGAATAACATCAGAAATCCGCACTGCCTTTGAGAATCGGGAATATTGCAGCGCAATATTCCTCGATGTATCTCAAGCTTTCGATCGAGTCTGGCTCGATGGCCTCATGCATAAAATCAAAACACACTTGCCTACATACACTCATAAACTACTTGAGTCGTATCTGTACAACAGAGTCTTCGCAGTAAGGTGCAACACAACAACATCTGACGACTACATTATCGAAGCTGGAGTCCCGCAAGAAAGCGCACTTGGGCCTACTCTCTTCGTCCTATATACAGCGGATATTCCTACAAACGAGCAGCTAACAACATCTACTTTCGCTGACAAAACTGCAATCCTAAGTCGTTCGAGGAGCCCAAGCCAAGCAACAACACAACTAGCCAATCACCTCATCGTAGTTGAAAGGTGACTATCTGATTGGCGTATTAAAATAAATGAACAAAAATGTAAACCCATAACGTTTGCTCTCAACAGGCAAACATGCCCTCCACTATCATTGAATAGTAGTCCTATTCCCCAAGTCAACGTATCTCGGCGTCCACCTAAACAGACGACTAACCTGGAGAAGACACATCGAATGCAAGAAATTACATTTAAAACTAAAAGCCAGCAGCTTCCACTGGATATTAAACATTCGATCGCCCATGCGTCTGGACTACAAGGTCCTGCTCCACAACTCTACTCTGAAGCCTATCTGGACATATGGCTCCCAGCTATGGGGGAACGCAAGCAGCAGCAACATTGACATCATACAGCGCGCACAATCGAAAATCCTGGGGCACCGTGGTATATTCGCAACCATAACATCCTCAGAGACGTCGGCATTCTTGCAGTAAAAGATGAAATTGACAAACAAAAGACGATCTACAAAAAAAAAACTCTCCGTGCACCCAAATCATCACCTTCAACGCAACGACCTTCCAACACAGCAATAATTCTCAGGGCCACATTTCTAAGAACCAGTCTTATGACTGTTAGTTAGATTACCATAAGATTTGATACACTTATTGTTAGTATCCGAAAGGAGAAGATTCAATACATAAATAGCAAAGCAATTAAAAAAAAAAAAATGTTGTAACATCTACAAGGGTATATAAACTTCAGCTTGCCAATGTTTGCTTCCTCTCTAGCTTAATTGGCTCAGCGTAATCACAGCCTGAGAGCGAAAGGTATAAATTGATGCTGTGTGCTTACGTTGGCCAAATCATTTTCAATACTTTTGATGCGTATGAAAAAAGGGTAGAGTTCTCTAGATAAAAATTGTTGATTTCGGAAGCAAAAAAGGGTAATATTGTGAATAGTTCAGTCGTTCACCGACTCAAAGAAGGCCCTTCTTACAGATAATCGGTGAGTTCTTTTTCCGTCAGTCGATGTTTATAGTTTATGAACCAATCGGTTCATGCTCAAAAAATTTTCTTGTGTTGACCTTAAAGGTCCCGTTCACGACAGGACGAAATGGAGCAATCATGCCTCGTGTGGCATTACTTAATGCCATGCATTGCGAGTAATTCCGACGTTATTTTTGCCAAACCAAAATGATGGTTGACTTGCATATATTTCGATGTTCTTGTGTTTTAAAGTAGTCTTTATAAATAGGACTAGTCAAATCAGTAGGAGAGAAGCACACAGAGCAGCTCTTGTTTTTCTTGCTATGAGTGAAACAGATACAGGGATATTTGCTCCTACCAAACTGCAGTAGACGATTGCCACATATGCCTTGATGGAGGCATTATTCTATTCTTAATTCTAAGTAAGGGGTTCCAATGAGCGACTTTCTTTTAACCATTTGGGTCGAGATTTTTAGTGTCAATGTTGGCAAGAATTAAATGTATAATCCCAAAGTCCCATTCTGCTGCATGCAATCACCACAGCTCCGTCTGTCACCTTACGCAGAATTGTAACATCTCTCGGAGTTTCGAAGGAAAATTTACATATGTATCCAACATAATCTTGAGAATGTGACGTGTTATAACGCTCAATCTCATCTTCCTCGTAAGCTGCATCTGTTATAGGCATATGACGGATAAAATCCGCAAAGTAGTGGGATTTTTGTATTGCCGTCAAATGCTGCTTGCTGTGAGCCGTTCTTTCAAAGATTTTCTTATAAGCTGATCACCCTATGTACCAGCTTCACCAGTGAAGAGCTTGTTGTGTAATTTTGGAAGTTCGCTCGTAGATCTGCCGCTGAGTTTGCCAGTTTGTTTCTCAGTCAAACACTCAAATAGTTGTTGTAGAAAAGGACGAACAGTTTTAGTGACATCAAGCTTAACATTGATGTCAACAACTAAATGGTGTTTATCAATAACTAAACATGGCCAGAAGAATCCAAGGCAAATAAAGCGATTATTTCCCAGATTTTAAGTGCACTGTATTTAGATATTTCAAATTTGTTGGCTAAACACCGAAGCTATGCAATGGCGCCGGGGACGAAAAGTGGGGAGGCGCTTAAAGTCTTGTAGTAGCCGGTAACCCATCGTCCACACAGAACTGAGGAAGATTGTTAGAACGCTGTTCTTGAGCTATCAAGGTTGCTAAAGTGGGACACCGTTTTCGATTTTTAATGCGACAGTTACTTAGTGCGGAGTAACCAGAACAACATGACCTCTAAAAGAGTTTAGGTTAGGTGAGTGCCAAATGTTCAGTGCAATTGCAGCACAATAATCACAAAATCGAAATCGAGTTTTTTCGTCTCTTTCTAGTACATGTACTTCTTTTTGAATAAAAAGGTTGTTGCGGAATTTCGTCGCTGTAGCAGAAACGCAGACCGCATGAAACTTCCAGCACAAAAAGCGAAATTTGTATATCCCACAGAGCAAAGCCCTACGGAACTGTTGGTATTATTGACAGATGTAAAACTCCTAGTCCCACGGAGCCACCACCAAGTGCTCTGATCTGAATTTTTTCCTGCTTTTGTTTTAATTACTATACAATATTGGTTAGAAGCTTATCTGGACTGTCAAATAATAACAATTTACCACATTCAAATTTTTAGAAAAACTACACAATATTCTATAAAAGTACCCGCCTAAAAAAGCTAAAGAAGCTAACTTCGGCAAGCCGAAGTTTTAATACCCTTGCAGACTTTGCGAAATTGCTAAAATTGAAAAAGTAGCGAAAAGAATAGGCTATATCGACTGCCCTATTGATCCTGATCAAGAATATATATGCTTTATAGGGTCGGAAACGTCTCCTTCACTGCGTTACAAACTTCTGACCAAAATTATAATACCCTCTGCAAGGGTATAAAAAGATTAGCTATACGTAATCAATTTAATTATACCCTTGCAGAGGGTATTATAATTTTGGTCAAAAGTGTGCAACGCAGTGAAGGAGACATCTCCGACCATATAAAGTATATATATTCTTGATCAGGATCACCTCCTGAGTTGATATAGCCATGTCCGTCTGTCCGTCTGTCTGTCCATCTATAGCTGCCATATAACTGATTGATCGGAAAGGCCATAACTTTGGTGTTTGTAAAGTTAGGAAGCTGGGATTTCCTATGGGTTTTATATTTGGCAATCAATCCGACTTAACAAATTTCATAAGGATCGGCCGACTATATCCTATAGCTGCCATATAACTGATTGATCGGAAATGCCTTAACTTTGGTGTTTGTAAAGTTAGAATGTTGGGATTTCCTATGGGTTTTATTTTTGGCCAATTAATCTGACCTACCAAATTTCATATGGATCGGCCGACTATATCCTATAGCTGCCATATAACTGAACGATTGGAAATGCTATAACTTTGGTGTTTTTCAAGTTAGGAAGTTGGGATTTTTTATGAGTATTAAGAATGCATCATATGAATAATTTTGGAGAATATAATTTACAGAGTATTCTGCAAGGGTATATCAACTTCGGCTCCGCCCGAAGTAAGCTTTCCTTTCTTGTTTTTAAATAGCGGTTGTAGTATGTAGTTGTCTGATTGGCAACAACTTTTCATAATTTATAATTCGACCGTAGCACGCTGAAATCTGATGAACTCTTGAAACTTTGGTCACACTGGAAAGATTAAAGTTTTTACGCTAGCATACTCGCTTGTCGATCTGAATACTAGGCTTAACGAAATTATAAAACTGTTTCGGGTCCTGAGAGAACTGGGCCTTACAACGGTTTAAGTAACTATTATAACACTGGGCATTAAGCATGGTAAATCTTGACCGAGCACTTAAATATCTAGTAAAAACGAATTGAGAACCGGTGTAATAGGTAGTTTTTATTATTATTTATTGCGTCTTTTATTTATTGTAGACTTACGTTACTTTAGTTTAGGCTTATTTTACTTTAGTTTAGGCTTATTTTACTTTAGTTTTAGCTTTAGTTCACTTTTGTATATCTCTTGTCTTTTGTATCCTCTTCCGTTGCGCTCTCATAACCAAGTGATCTCACTGCTCGCAGGCAGTTTGCTTTCAACCCCCGTTTTCGCAGAGAGGCGCTCTCTTGAGAGAGTAACATGCTCTCTCGAAAGAGCGTAACTCAAGGAATAATGTGAACAGGGCATACTTATATTAACTGGGCTGCTACACCGGTATTTTTATATTTCCTAAAAAGTCTGGACTTTACATTTCTAAAGTGTGTCAACTCTTTGCTAAACCAAGGTGATTTATTGGAAATCGACGGAACACAGGAATTAAAAAATGAGTTTATTGCAGTGTAGAAACATTAACTGCTCGGACATATTATTGCATAAGTAAAGATCAGACCAATTAAAGCCAGAAATAAAATTATTTAGCCTCAGAAGGTCGGCCTTGCGAAAACAATGTATTCGTTTGTATGATTTTTCTGGGTGTTCCCCTTTTGCTGCTCACCACCAGCGGCCTTTTTGTGCTTCTAATAGCTTACGACTATTAAACTGCGAGTCCAGCGCAGAGAGGAGATCATCAGCACGGCGAAAACTATCTCTAGCAACTCCGAAACAGCTAATCAGCCCCATCAGGCCACCTTTAGTTTGGCGCATGAACGATTTCATCTCGTTCGCAACCTCGACACAACCATCACAACAAAACTGCAAATAGGGCCCCTTTGAAAGGTCATCACTTGTCCGGCCAGCAAAACCGGCGCACTTCGTGTGCACCATATTTTCACACAGCCAGCAAGTCATATTAGACTGGTCAGCCCTGATTACTAGGCTGCATTTTTTGCAGAAGCAGACTAAATTATTATTATTCATTTTATCTATTGGAACCACTGTACCAAGAAAACGATTTTAAATGTAAAAGCGAGCAGTTATAAGTACCGCAAGAGCGCAGAAACTGCACGCTTAGAACTTTCAAAGCAAAGAGAGCGAGAGAGCGGGAGCGTAAATTAGTTAAAGTGCATGCAAAAGCAACACTAAAAACAGCACTACGACTTACGTCGATCAACGCACAAAAGAGAAACGGCGGGGTTACAAGAATAGAAAACACAGAACAGAATTACGAAATTAAAACAATTGTTTAGTATTATTACACAGATGCACAAAGATTTATAGTTCACTCGCGAAACGAACGGAATTTACATGTATGTTTAAATAACTGGAAGAAAATGAAAATTGTTTTGATTAATCCCACCGCAGAAAAAAAAAACACGACCGTTCACCTTGAAAGTCATTATATATATAATATATACCCATATACTCTATAATCTATAATCATAAACATAATCTTGTTTTCATAGTCCTTCTTTAATCCCTCTCGGAACGCAATAAAGTATACAACTTCATCTACTCTAAAAAAAAAAAAAAGATTACTTAAACTCCGAAGAAAGCGAACGTGCTTTGCGCGGGCTCCGGAAAACCTGAAGAAAGTGGATGTATTAAAGAAAAATCAAATTTAAAAAAACTAAATTGGTGTACTACAAAATAGGCGAAAAGGCGCTAAAACCAAATAAATAATAAAAAAATCAGTAATATGATTAATTCAAGTGCAAATTATTTTATAATAGTGCCCCGCTAAAATTTTAATGACCGACGAACCAAATAAAGAGCGCATAAGCTCGGTGTGCCGAAGAGACGGGTACTTCTCGTACATCTCTACGCGCGATAGCGAAGTGCAAAAAACGTCTACAAAGACCCACCCGGCTCTACTGTCAGTCGATACTCAAAGAGCACGATCGTTGTCACCCTCTTTACTCACTCATATAACGTCAACTAAAATTATGACAAAACAAAATCAAGCAAATATTCAGCAAGCGGGCCCGCCATACAAACCGGCATAGATCGCTACATCCAAATTAAGCGTAAGCTTAGCCCGCAGAACACCGCGGTGGGTAATAAGACAAAAATAAACCGAATCCAAAGTGACAAACGAATTACCCGTGAAATCCAATAACAACAGATTTGCCCTCCTAGCTGAAACTCAACCGGAACTGGGTAAAGAGACCCGATCATTAAAGGGAATATTCACGAAAACCAAACTTCGGACCAAATCCAAAGAATATTTCCGAGCTGTGTCTAAATACCTGGAGGAAGCTAAGAAAAACTACTACACGTACCAACTAAAAAGCAGCAAGGGCTTGCAAGTTTTACTAAAAGGGATTGAGCCCGACGTAACTCCCAATGAAGTTATCGATGCCCTCAAAGAAAATGGTTTTTCTGCAAAAAACGTTAGTAACATCATTAACAGGAACAAAAAGCCACAACCACTTTTCAAAGTAGAGCTGGAGCCAGACAACAGAGTCTTGAAGAAAAATGAAGTGCACCCCATCTATAACCTCCAATACCTATTGCACCGAAGAATTAAGGTGGAAGAACCACATAAAAGGAACAGCCCAGTTCAATGTACAAACTGTCAGGAGTAAGGACACAACAGAACATACTGCACACTTCGATCAGTATGTGTAGTTTGCGGAGACTTTCACAATTCCGCCCAATTACCCTGCCAACAAGGAAGACCCCCAAAAGAAGAAATGTGGAAACTGCGGTAGGAAATCACACGGCAAACTACAGGGGCTGTGTGGTCTACAAGGAGTTGAAAGACCGCAATGCGACGAGTGACAACAACGCGCCACCAAAACACTCAAAACGTGTACACTTACTCAAAAACAACGCCGGAAGTATTTTTTCGGGACGGCTGCGAGATTCTCATTTGGTCAGCTAAATACACAGAAGGGATTCTCATACGCCGATGCCCTTCGAACAGGAACGGAAAACCCACTCCAGTCTTATCTAGGAAACGTTCCGCAGGTCCCAGGACAGTCACAAAAGCCCACTGGAAGCTATGATGGTTATTATGCAATAAAGTATGATGGAATTTATGTACTTCATGAAAACGGCCATGCAACACTTATTCAAAACCAGAACATGGTGTTACAGTTACTTGCAGCAAAGCAGTCCAAATATTGATGGCAAATCTACGAATAACCATGTGTAATGCCAATGGCGTTTCCCGGCACAAACATGAAATAACACAGTACCTGAATGAAAATCATATCGACATTATGCTACTGATAGAGATGCACCCCACAAACAAATACAATTTCCAAATAAGAGGATACACCTTCTGCCGCATAGATCATCCAGATGGTAAAGCCCACGGCGGAACCGGCATCCTAGTCAGGGAACGCATCAAACACCACTTTCACGAAAGGTTTGCAACTAATTACTTGCAGGCCACGTCTATCAAAGTGCAGTCAGATAGCGGACCCCTTTTCATAGCCGCTGTCTACTGCCCTCCTCGCTTTACAATTACTGAAGGACAATTCATGGATTTTTACTACTTACTTGGAGATTGCTTCATAGTAGCAGGAGATTATAATGCCAGACATACCCACTGGGGATCACGACTCGTGACTCCCAAAGGAAGGCAATCATATAATGCAATTATAAAACTAAGCAACATACTGGCCAGCTGACCCCAGAAAGGTCCCAGACTTAATAGATTTTGCGGTGACAAAAAACATTCCACGCAAAATAATAAGCGCCAAATCGCTTTCGGACCTTTCATTTGACCACTCGCCAGTGCTAATAACTCTTCTTCAAAGCCCAGAAACTACAGATCACCCCCAGAGACTGACATCGCACAGAACAAACTGGTTATGTAAGTTCTCACATCGAACTAACCCCTCAGCTCAACATCGAAGGATCCACTGATGCTCTTGAAGATGTACTCGTGGCAGCAGCCACTATTTCAACATCACAATCAAAGGGCGTGCAATTCAAGCATTTTAAAACTAATCGGCGATTGGAAAAGCTTGTACTGGAAAAGAGGCGTCTGCGACGTTCTGACAAACCAATAGATCGCCATCTTCAAAACAACACCTTAAGGAAGCAACTGGCAAACTAAACCGAGCCCTGAAGAAAGACGCTGAAAATGCACAACTGCGGTACATCGGAAAACTTTCGCCAACTAGTACAAAACAATATCTCTGGAGGGCTCACCCAAATCTGAGCTCTCCAATCGAAACAGTCACTCCGATAAGAAACCCATCAGGTAGCTGGGCCCGCAGCGATGAAGACAGAGCCGAAACTTTTGCTTCACATCTCCGAAACGTTTTCCAGCCGAACCCTGCCACTGGTCCATTCCTCCAACTTTGCTTCAGCCAAAAGAGATAGCGAAAGTAATCGAAGATTTGAAACTGAAAAAGGCTCCGGGCAGTGACCTAATAACACCAAAAATGATAATTGAACTTCCAAACTCTGCTATTGAGGCTATTTTTAAACTCTTCAATGGGATCATACGTCTCGGCTACTATCCGAGCAAATGGAAAAAATCTACTATCATAATGATACCGAAGCCCGGAAAAGACCATACAATTCCTCATCCTACAGACCAATAAGTTTACTATCGTGTCTGTCTAAATTTTTCGAAAAATGCCTTCTTACACGCATAATACCATATCTGGAAGCACACGATGTTATCATTATGATCATTAAATAACAAAATTAAACAAAATTACCCTGCGAATCAAAAAAAAACAAGAAAGGAAAGCTAACTACGGGCGGAGCCGAAGTTGATATACCCTTGCAGAATACTCTGTAAATTATATTCTCCAAAATTATTCATATGATGCAACTTAATACTCATAAAAAATCCCAACTTTCTAACTTTAAAAACACCAAAGTTATGGCATTTCCATTCGTTCAGTTATATGGCAGCTATAGGATATAGTCGGCCGATCCTTATGAAGTTTGGTAGGTCAGATTGATTGGCTAAAAATAAAACCCATAGAAAAATCCCAACTTCCTAACTTTACAAACACCAAAGTTATGGCATTTCCTATCAATCAGTTATATGGCGGCAATAGGATATTGTCGGCCGATCCTTATAAAATTTGGTAGGGTCGGATTGATTGGCCAAATATAAAACCCATAGAAAATCCCAACTTCCTAACTTAACAAACACCAAAGTTATGGGCATTTCCGATCAATCAGTTATATGGCAGCTATAGGATATAGTCGGCCGATCCTTATGAAATTTGGTAGGTCGGATTGATTGGCCAAATATAAAACCCATAGGAAATCCCAGCTTCCTAACTTTACAAACACCAAAGTTATGGCATTTCCGATCAATCAGTTATATGGCAGCTATAGGATATAGTCGGCCGATCCCGGCCGTTCCGACATATATACTGCGTGCAAAGGAAAGAAGGGTGTGTGCAAAGTTTCAATTCGATAGCTTAAAACTGAGAGACTAGTTTGCGTAGAAACAGACAGACGGACAGACGGACAGACAGACGGACAGACGGACAGACGGACATGGCTATATCAACTCAGGAGGTGATCCTGATCAAGAATATATATACTTTATAGGGTCGGAGATGTCTCCTTCACTGCGTTGCACACTTTTGACCAAAATTATAATACCCTCTGCAAGGGTATAAAAATCAACCAAAGCTCATTAACATAAAATTCCAAACAAGTGTCCTAAAAAATGTAAACAAAACAAAAGCCAAACAGCCGTTCTTGTCTCTGCCCGCCTAAAATTCACTCGTGCAGGCACCATCCGCTCGCAGAACAACAACCCAGCTTATTTGGCTTCAAAATGCGCGTCTCTGCGACTGAACGACCGAACTCGTGCAATGAGTGCGCGAGCATCAAAATGAGAATAAGAATGAGAGCGCAAAAAAACCCGAATAGACACGAAGTGTCCTGGGGCCTGCCGCTAAGAGCCGTGGGGCCTCCCGTAAAAATATTTTTGTGTCCATTTTCGTTGTATGAAATGACCAGTCAATATGTATGGTTAGTGGTACAATCGAACAAGTTAACAGAATAACATCAGAAATCCGCACTGCCTTTGAGAATCGGGAATATTGCAGCGCAATATTCCTCGATGTATCTCAAGCTTTCGATCGAGTCTGGCTCGATGGCCTATGCATAAAATCAAAACACACTTGCCTACATACACTCATAAACTACTGAGTCGTATCTGTACAACAGAGTCTTCGCAGTAAGGTGCAACACAACAACATCTGACGACTACATTATCGAAGCTGGAGTCCCGCAAGAAGCGCACTTGGGCCTACTCTCTTCGTCCTATATACAGCGGATATTCCTACAAACGAGCAGCTAACAACATCTACTTTCGCTGACAAAACTGCAATCCTAAGTCGTTCGAGGAGCCCAAGCCAAGCAACAACACAACTAGCCAATCACCTCATCGTAGTTGAAAGGTGACTATCTGATTGGCGTATTAAAATAAATGAACAAAAATGTAAACCCATAACGTTTGCTCTCAACAGGCAAACATGCCCTCCACTATCATTGAATAGTAGTCCTATTCCCCAAGTCAACGTATCTCGGCGTCCACCTAAACAGACGACTAACCTGGAGAAGGACACATCGAATGCAAGAAATTACATTTAAAACTAAAAGCCAGCAGCTTCCACTGGATATTAAACATTCGATCGCCCATGCGTCGGACTACAAGGTCCTGCTCCACAACTCTACTCTGAAGCCTATCTGGACATATGGCTCCCAGCTATGGGGGAACGCAAGCAGCAGCAACATTGACATCATACAGCGCGCACAATCGAAAATCCTGGGGCCACCGTGGTATATTCGCAACCAAAACATCCACAGAGACGTCGGCATTCTTGCAGTAAAAGATGAAATTGACAAACAAAAGACGATCTACAAAAAAAAAACTCTCCGTGCACCCAAATCATCACCTTCAACGCAACGACCTTCCAACACAGCAATAATTCTCAGGGCCACATTTCTAAGAACCAGTCTTATGACTGTTAGTTAGATTACCATAAGATTTGATATACTTATTGTTAGTATCCGAAAGGAGAAGATTCAATACATAAATAGCAAAGCAATTAAAAAAAAAAAAATTTTGTAACATCTACAAGGGTATATAAACTTCAGCTTGCCAATGTTTGCTTCCTCTCTAGCTTAATTGGCTCAGCGTAATCACAGCCTGAGAGCGAAAGGTATAAATTGATGCTGTGTGCTTACGTTGGCCAAATCATTTTCAATACTTTTGATGCGTATGAAAAAAGGGTAGAGTTCTCTAGATAAAATTGTTGATTTCGGAAGCAAAAAAGGGTAATATTGTGAATAGTTCAGGTCGTTCACCGACTCAAAGAAGGCCCTTCTTACAGATAATCGGTGAGTTCCTTTTCCGTCAGTCGATGTTTTATAGTTTATGAACCAATCGGTTCATGCTCAAAAATTTTCTTGTGTTGACCTTAAAGGTCCCGTTCACGACAGGACGAAATGGAGCAATCATGCCTCGTGTGGCATTACTTAATGCCATGCATTGCGAGTAATTCCGACGTTATTTTGCCAAACCAAAATGATGGTTGACTTGCATATATTTCGATGTTCTTGTGTTTTAAAGTAGTCTTTATAAATAGGACTAGTCAAATCAGTAGGAGAGAAGCACACAGAGCAGCTCTTGTTTTTCTTGCTATGAGTGAAACAGATACAGGGATATTTGCTCCTACCAAACTGCAGTAGACGATTGCCACATATGCCTTGATGGAGGCATTATTCTATTCTTAATTCTAAGTAAGGGGTTCCAATGAGCGACTTTCTTTTAACCATTTGGGTCGAGATTTTTAGTGTCAATGTTGGCAAGAATTAAATGTATAATCCCAAAGTCCCATTCTGCTGCATGCAATCACCACAGCTCCGTCTGTCACCTTACGCAGAATTGTAACATCTCTCGGAGTTTCGAAGGAAAATTTACATATGTATCCAACATAATCTTGAGAATGTGACGTGTTATAACGCTCAATCTCATCTTCCTCGTAAGCTGCATCTGTTATAGGCATATGACGGATAAAATCCGCAAAGTAGTGGGATTTTTGTATTGCCGTCAAATGCTGCTTGCTGTGAGCCGTTCTTTCAAAGATTTTCTTATAAGCTGATCACCCTATGTACCAGCTTCACCAGTGAAGAGCTTAATGTGTAATTTTGGAAGTTCGCTCGTAGAGCTGCCGCTGAGTTTGCCAGTTTGTTTCTCAGTCAAACACTCAAATAGTTGTTGTAGAAAAGGACGAAGAGTTTTAGTGACATCAAGCTTAACATTGATGTCAACAACTAAATGGTGTTTATCAATAACTAAACATGGCCAGAAGAATCCAAGGCAAATAAAGCGATTATTTCCCAGATTTTAAGTGCACTGTATTTAGATATTTCAAATTTGTTGGCTAAACACCGAAGCTATGCAATGGCGCCGGGGACGAAAAGTGGGGAGGCGCTTAAAGTCTTGTAGTAGCCGGTAACCCATCGTCCACACAGAACTGAGGAAGATTGTTAGAACGCTGTTCTTGAGCTATCAAGGTTGCTAAAGTGGGACACCGTTTTCGATTTTTAATGCGACAGTTACTTAGTGCGGAGTAACCAGAACAACATGACCTCTAAAAGAGTTTAGGTTAGGTGAGTGCCAAATGTTCAGTGCAATTGCAGCACAATAATCACAAAATCGAAATCGAGTTTTTTCGTCTCTTTCTAGTACATGTACTTCTTTTTGAATAAAAAGGTTGTTGCGGAATTTCGTCGCTGTAGCACAAACGCAGACCGCATGAAACTTCCAGCACAAAAAGCGAAATTTGTATATCCCACAGAGCAAAGCCCTACGGAACTGTTGGTATTATTGACAGATGTAAAACTCCTAGTCCCACGGAGCCACCACCAAGTGCTCTGATCTGAATTTTTTCCTGCTTTTGTTTTAATTACTATACAATATTGGTTAGAAGCTTATCTGGACTGTCAAATAATAACAATTTACCACATTCAAATTTTTAGAAAAACTACACAATATTCTATAAAAGTACCCGCCTAAAAAAGCTAAAGAAGCTAACTTCGGCAAGCCGAAGTTTTAATACCCTTGCAGACTTTGCGAAATTGCTAAAATTGAAAAAGTAGCGAAAAGAATAGGCTATATCGACTGCCCTATTGATCCTGATCAAGAATATATATGCTTTATAGGGTCGGAAACGTCTCCTTCACTGCGTTACAAACTTCTGACCAAAATTATAATACCCTCTGCAAGGGTATAAAAAGATTAGCTATACGTAATCAATTTCATTATACCCTTGCAGAGGGTATTATAATTTTGGTCAAAAGTGTGCAACGCAGTGAAGGAGACATCTCCGACCATATAAAGTATATATATTCTTGATCAGGATCACCTCCTGAGTTGATATAGCCATGTCCGTCTGTCCGTCTGTCTGTCCGTCTGTCTGTCCATCTATAGCTGCCATATAACTGATTGATCGGAAAGGCCATAACTTTGGTGTTTGTAAAGTTAGGAAGCTGGGATTTCCTATGGGTTTTATATTTGGCCAATCAATCCGACTTAACAAATTTCATAAGGATCGGCCGACTATATCCTATAGCTGCCATATAACTGATTGATTGGAAATGCCTTAACTTTGGTGTTTGTAAAGTTAGAATGTTGGGATTTCCTATGGGTTTTATTTTTGGCCAATTAATCTGACCTACCAAATTTCATATGTATCGGCCGACTATATCCTATAGCTGCCATATAACTGAACGATTGGAAATGCTATAACTTTGGTGTTTTTCAAGTTAGGAAGTTGGGATTTTTTATGAGTATTAAGAATGCATCATATGAATAATTTTGGAGAATATAATTTACAGAGTATTCTGCAAGGGTATATCAACTTCGGCTCCGCCCGAAGTTAGCTTTCCTTTCTTGTTTTTAAATAGCGGTTGTAGTATGTAGTTGTCTGATTGGCAACAACTTTTCATAATTTATAATTCCAGCAGGCCATGGGACAGCCACAAAGTAACATGGAATCTATGATGATTACTTTGCAACAAAATATGATGGAATTTATGTCCTTCATGAAAACCACCATGCAAACCCTTATGCAAAACCAAAATATCTTACTACAAATGCTTGCAGCTCAGCAGTCCAAATAAACCATGCCTAGCCTTCGAATAACTCTGTGGAACGCCAACGGTGTTTCACGGCATAAACCTGAAATAACTCAATTTCTGAACGAAAACCACATCGACGTTATGTTGCTGGCAGAAACGCATCTCACCAGCAAATATAACTTTCAAATACGGGGATACACGTTCTATGGCACAGATCATCCAGATGGTAAAGCGCATGGCGGCACTGGAATTTAATAAGAGACCGCGTCAAACACCACTTTCACCAACGGTTTGCTAAAAATCATCTGCAAGCTACATCGATAAAATTACAGTTGGGCAACTGCAACCTTGCCATTGCCGCTGTCTACTGCCCACCCCGCTTTACAGTCTCCGAAGACCAATTCATGGACTTCTACAATTCGCTTGGAGAGCGATTCATAGCAGCAGGAGATTACAACGCCAAGCACACGCACTGGGGATCCCGCCTTGTGACCCCCAAAGGAAGGCAACTACATAATGCACTCATTAAAACATGCAACAAACTGGACTTCGTTTCACCAGGCAGCCCTGCATACTGGCCTACAGATCCTAGAAAACTACCTGATTTAATTGATTTTGCTGTGACAAAAAACATCTCTCCCAATCTAATATCTGCAAAATCGCTTTTGGATCTATCATCGGACCACTCACCAGTGCTAATAACTCTTCTTCAAAGCCCGGAATTAATCGAGCACCCTCGCAGGCTGACGTCGCATCGAACCAACTGGCTGAAGTTCAAAAAGTACGTAAGTACTTTGAACTAACTCCACAGCTCAACATCAAGGAGGACATCGACTGCTACGCCGATGCACTGGAGTCTGTACTCGTCGCAGCAGCCAAAGTCTCAACACCGCAAGGGAGGGATGGGCACACACACCAACACAAAACTAACTATGAAATCGAACAGCTTGTTCTGGAGAAAAGACGTTTGAGACGTACTTGGCAAACCAGCAAATCGCCATCCTCAAAACAAAGTCTTAAAGAAGCTGGTCGCAGACTTACCAGGGCTCTAAGGCAAGAAGAAGAAAAGCACAACGCCAGTACATTGAGAAACTTTCATCCACCAGCACTAAGCATCCCTTGTGGAGGGCCCACCCAAAACTAAGTGCGCCGGCCGAAACAGTAATCCCCATAAGAGACTCTTCAGGCAGCTGGGTCAGAAGCGACAAAGACAGAGCTTGTACATTTGCTTTACACCTTCGAAATGTTTTTCAGCCAAACCCTGCAACTAATTCATTCGCACTACCGTCGCCGTCAATTCGAATTGAATCTGAGACGGAGCCAATTCTGTTTCAACCAAATGAAATTGCAAAAGTAATCAGCGAGCAATTGAAACCAAAAAAGGCCCCAGGCGGTGATCAAATAACTCCCAAAATGTTAATCGAACTTCCAAACTGTGCAGTTGAGGTTATTTGTAAACTCTTCAACGGGATTACACGACTTGGCTATTTCCCAAAAAAATGGAAAAAATCGGTAATCATAATGATCCCAAAGCCAGGGAAAGATCACACAATACCAGCTTCGTATAGACCGATAAGTTTACTCTCGTGTCTGTCAAAACTGCTCGAAAAATGCCTTCTGACGCGCATCATTCCATATCTGAAAGAGCACAACGTTATTCCAGCACATCAATTTGGCTTTCGAGAAAGCCATGGAACAATAGAGCAAGTCAACAGATTAACAACAGAAATAAGGAATGCATTCGAGCTTCGGGAATACTGCAGTGCGGTATTCCTTGACGTTGCACAGGCTTTCGACCGTTTGGCTTGATGGCCTTATCCATAAAATCAGAACGATCCTGCCAGGAAACACTCACAGGATACTGGAATCGTACCTTTACAACAGAGCCTTCGCCGTGAGATGCAACACCACAACATCCGATGACTACGCTATAGAGGCTGGAGTTCCCCAAGGTAGCGCCCTTGGTCCAACTCTAATTTCTCCTCTACACCGCAGATATTCCCACGAACGAGCGGCTAACTACTTCTACATTCGCAGACGATACCGCGATCATAAGTCGGTCCAAATGCCCAACTCAGGCAACAGGAGAGGTGGTTATCAGACTGGCGTATAAAAATAAATGCGCAAAAGTGTAAACACATAACGTTTACTCTTAACAGACAAACGTGTCCCCCGCTAACCCTGAATAACACGCCACTTCCACAAGCTGACGATGTAACGTACCTTGGCATCCACCTAGACAGGAGACTTACATGGCGGAGACATATCGAAGCTAAGAAAATTCACCTAAAACTAAAATCAAACAGTCTCCATTGGCTTATAAACGCGCTCTCCCCCCTCTGCCTGGACTTCAAGGTCCTGCTCTACAATTCAACGCTTAAGCCAGTCTGGACCTACGGCTCCCAATTGTGGGGAAACGCGAGCAGCAGCAACATCGACATTATTCAGCGAGCACAATCAAAAATCCTGAGAACTATCACTGGGGCACCTTGGTATGTTCGGAACGACAACATCCACAGAGATCTTGGCATTCTACCCGTAAAAGATGAAATATCAAAACAAAAAGCGTCCTACCACACCAAGCTAACTTCTCATCCAAACCAGCTCGCCAGGGGCCTAGCCAGGGCTTCCATCCGGACCCGATTGCAACGCAATGACCTTCCAGCTCAGCAATAGTTATTAGAGCCCCTAAATTTTCGGGCCAGTCACCTTGACTGTCAGATAGCTTTTTAATTTAAGATTCTATATACTTATTGTTAGTCTCAATTCAGAGAAGATCCAATAAATAAAATGCAAATGTTAAAAAAAAAAAAAAAAAAAAAATAAATAATCTGCAAAGTTTTTAATGAATCGACGATAATAATTGCAAAATGCAACAAATCTGCGGGCGCTATCAGCGTCCATGGGGACTGGGTATTTTTCAATGACTTCATATTTTTTGTCATCTGGCATTATACCTTGATCTGTACACTTGTGACCAAGAAAGGTCACTTCATGCATGAAAAATGAGCATTTCTCTGGATGTAGTTTAAGATTATTTTTTCTGCAAAGTTAAGTTTTTCAACATATGATTTTCTGAACATCCTACAACTATTAGGTCGTCCATGTAGATAAATGTCTGGGATGGCTCCAAGCCTGAAAATGCAATTGTCATCATACGCTGGAAAGAATTTGGCGCTATTTTTAAACCAAAAGGTAATCGTGTAAAACGATAAGAGCCACAGCTCGTTGAAAATGAAGTTATATTTCTGGACGATTCCTCTATTTCAATTTGGTGGAATCCGGACATAAGATCTAAACAAGAGAAATACTTTGCTCGGCCCAATTGATCAAGTATGTCATCGATTCTAGGTAGTGGAAATTTGTCTGCTAAAAGTTTTTTATTAATTTGCCGATAATCAATTACTAAACGCCATCTTTTCTCCTTTGAGTCAGGTAATGATTTTTTGGAACAAGTAACAGAGGGCTATTATATTCTGATACTGAGGGCTCTACTATTTTATTTTTTATAAGTTTGTCCACTTCCTTAGTTATTTCCTCTTAATGACATTGTGGACTTCTATAGTTTTTTATATACACGGGTTCATCATCTTTTACTCTTAATTTTTGCTTGTAGAAATTGTTAGTAGATATCGGTTCGGTTTCAAGACCGAATATGTCACTATATTTTGAACAAAGATTTGTTAAGACATTTTTAAATTGAGTCGGAAAATTTTGTTTTAGTTTTCGTTTCTATTTGTGCCATTTAAATTGACAATATTACAATTTACTATTTTGTCCTCATTTGTAGTGTTTAAAATTCGGACGAATGTGGTTTGGGGATCTGAAGTTGTATTTCCTATGAATATATGTACCATCTTCAATTTCTTGATTTGGTATTAGGAGGGTTTTATTACTTTCGGTTAAATTTATTTTTCTAATTACTTCGGAGCGGGCTGGTATAATTATTTCGTTAGTTTCTATGTTATGAAGGATTGGAATTTTTATCGAAAATTTTAAATTATCAGCTCTTAAAATGAAAAGGTCATTATCTTGATTGAAGTCCAATATACAATTAAATTTCTTTATGAAGTCTATTCCAATTATTCCGTCTACCAGTATTGAAAAGTTATGGGGAACTATATGAAAGTTATGTGGTATTATATAATTGCTTGTTCTTAATTCAATAAATGATAGTCCTATTGTAGTTATTGAGGTTTGCCTATTCCTGATACTTGTATAATGTTATTGAAGTCCGTATCAATGAAGTTGTCGGAATGTTCTTTAATGAGAGAAATATCCGCTCCGGTTTCTATCGAAAAGGTGAGTGATTTTTGTGTAAGTTCATGTTTTACTTTTACGAATATATTTAAATTAAGAGTAATAGAGTGAACTGTGTTGTTTTTTATTGTTGACTTCTTAAGGGAGCTTCCTCGTTTTCCGAGTTAGTTTGAGCCATTCTTACAGTGTTATTTCTGCCATTTTGATTGGTGTAGTTTGTGTTGTTGCCTCCATTACTGCGGTTTTGACCACGATAGTTTCCTCGGCCTCGGTTATTGTAATTATTATCAAAATGATTATAGTTATTATAATTACTTTGGTAATATCCACGGCCATAGCCTCTTCCCCTATAGTTTCCTCTACAGTTATTACCACGGAAGTAATGATTTTTATTTGTATAAAATATGTTGTTTGCATTTCCTGTCATTTCCGTGCTGCAATGAATATATTTTGTAACAGCTTCATTCATTGTTTTGAATGTGCCAGCTTCCAGAATGGTTTTTAATTTTACATTTTAACAATTTTGTATCATTGTAGAAATGGCTTCTTTTGTGCTAAACGTGTCTGCATGTTCGGCACTTAATCCTTCGTCAATGTAAGAAGCTTCCAATAGTTTCCGTAGATTGTCTACTTCAGTTGTAAATTGCGTAGCCGTTTTTCCCTTTTGGTGTATGTCTAATAATTTCGCTTTTACAACGTCAGAAGAATAGCCCACTATAGTGGCCTGGAGTTTACTGATTATGTTATTAATAGTTGTTTCATTTTGTACTTTGTACAATGTTGATCCAACTATTTTGGATTTGATTACCTCAACAGCTATGTTTTCGAATGGTCCCTTGGTAAGGTTGACCAATTTCAATGCTGTTAAGAATCTTTACAAGTGGATTTTTTTTCCATCGAACTCTGGAATTGCCGAGCTGATTTCCTTTATGTATGCTCTATTGGCAATCGAGTCGTCCGTCATATTAATTATATTATTTTCCAAATTTTCGTATGTTATATATTCTTAGGAGTCCGAGTTTTCCTGATTTGACAGTTCGATCAGCTTTAATACCGCTGGAATAGTCAGGTTGTGTATGTCCTCGGTTTTTGGGAATTCGGTTTCTTTGTTTGTTTCGATAAAATCTTCCGTATCGGAATCTTTATCTTCTATTTCTTCTGATTTCAATTCCTCCTCAAATGTTAATGGTGTATTAAGGATAGATGGAATTAAAATGTCTAACTTATATTTATACCCTTGCAGAGGGTATTATAATTTTGGTCAAAAGTGTGCAACGCAGTGAAGGAGACATCTCCAACCCTATAAAGAATATATATTCTTGATCAGGATCACCTCCTGAGTTGATATAGCCATGTCCGTCTGTCCGTCTGTCCGTCTGTCTGTCCGTCTGTCTGTTTCTACGCAAACTAGTCTCACAGTTTTAAAGCTATCGAATTGAAACTTTGCACACACCCTTCTTTCCTTTGCACGCAGTATATATGTCGGAACGGCCGGGATCGGCCGACTATATCCTATAGCTGCCATATAACTGATTGTTCGGAGATGCCAAAACTTTGGTGTTTGTAAAGTTAGGAAGTTGGGATTTTCTATGGGTTTTATTTTTGGCCAATAAATCTGACCTATTAAATTTCATAAGGATCGGCCGACTATATCCTATAGCTGCCATATAACTGAAAGATTGGAAATGCCATAACTTTGGTGTTTTTAAAGTTAGAAAGTTGGGATTTTTTATGAGTATTAAGTTGCATCATATAAATAATTTTGGAGAATATAATTTACAGAGTATTCTGCAAGGGTATATCAACTTCGGCTCCGCCCGAAGTTAGCTTTCCTTTCTTGTTTTGTTTTATATTTTTAGGATTGTTTTTAAATTTAGATAATAATTTTGAGATATCTGTTCAGTGTTTACTGGATAATATATCTCTGTGTTCGTAGATTATAAGGCGTGCTTCATTAAAGCTGTCTACTAGAACTTTAGCGTGTTTTTGTATGGTAGTTCCCTGAACATTTCGGTTTTGCGAAAGAAATTTATATGACTTGTCGAAATTTGTTCGTATTTCTTTTAATTTATCAGAAATAGTTTTCCAATCCATTAGGATTTATTTCATAATAATTTTAAAGATTATTATATTGCCAAGCAATGCATTTTTGTCAATGACGGAAAAAACCTTACAGTTTCCCATTGTTGATAATACTATAGCTTTTTGCTGTATTATTACAATGTATTAATGGGGAATTACTTAGATTGAATTTGTCCAAATATTCAATTTCTAGTTCATATACTGAGATGGGGTTCCGGAGTGTTTCGAGGATATATCTTACTCTATAATAGAACATGGGTTCCCTTTCCCGTGTTTTTTCTATGCATCTGTTTGTATCCATAATAAAGAACAGATTTGTAAATTTAAAAAAAAATTTTGTTTTTTTTTTTTTTTTTTTTTTTTTTTTACTAGTCTTTTTGGGGCTTTGTGTGTTTGCATGTGCATTCACAGTATGGTGAGAATAAAGGGCCTAGGCAGTCTGCCGGGCATTCCTTTTTAAATACTGGCAAAAATTTATCTTTCGGAGGAGATTTTTTGTCAACAGTTTCCCCGATGATTTCAATATTTTTGTAACATTGTTCGGGTTCTTGATTTTTCTGTAGCTTAGTGCTTACAAATTTTTTTAGTGAGTCTAGCTCTGCGTGAAGTTCACATGCTTGTTCCCATGATGGACTATCACTGGCTGCTAATTCATTTCGAATGGCGGCTATTCTTTTAAATGCTATTTTTCTTAATCTCCTTTCCTTTTATTATTTTTAGTTTTTCGGTCCATCCTTGTTGGGTAGACAATATATTTAAATGTAGGTCTTTTATAGATAGATGCAAAAAGAAATGAGTGTTTACCCTATTGGAGACGAAAAAAAAGATTAATGATTTTAAACCTTGTCCAAGTCGTTAGCTCTGCTTATATATCGTCTTTTAATTATTTTATTATGTTTAACGTATAATGTGAGCACGAATTGAGCAACGCTGCTAATTGTCAGGATCAAAAGTAGTATCCACATTGACTTAATAGCATCCGTATGATCAACTATTTCAACATTATTAACAACATTAGCTTTATTTCCCGTAGACTGGGTGCCGTCTGAGCCGAACCAACCCATTGTAATTATACCCGTTACTCGTAGAGTAAAAGGGTATATTGTATTCGTGCAAAAGTATGTAACAGCTAGAAGGAAGCGTTTCCGACCCTATAAAGTATATATATTCTTGATCAGGGTCACTAGCCGAGTCGATATAGCCATGTCCGTCTGTCCGTATGTCTGTCTGTCCGTATGAACGCTGAGATCTCGGAAACTATAAAAGCTAGAAGATTGGCATTTTGCATGTAGATTCTAGGAGTTCCTACGCAGCGCAAGTTTGTTTCAAGGTGCCACGCCCCCTTTAACGCCCACAATCGCTTATATACGATTTTAAAAATATAAATATTTCGGAAAAGTAAAAATGCAGTTATATTGTGTTTATGAATACCTATCGAAATGTAGAAGAAATTTTTCAAATCGGACCATTCGTTAAAAAGTTATGCGTGATCAAAGTTTCTATCTCCATCTCCCTCGCACCTGAGTAACGGGTATCGGGGGCACCCGACTACAGCGTTCTCTCTTGTTTTTAATTTTGCATGGGGAGTTAAAAGAATAATAGGGGACAATGCTAATATTGTAATTAAATAAAAATTTTGTTTTTTTTTAATTCTTATATTCTGGTTACTTATTTTACATTTTTATTTTTTTTTTATATAGAATTTTTTTTTTTTTTTATTTTGAAAATAAAAATTTTCACATATATATTCGCATTTAATATTTAATATATTTACTACTTTTTTTTTACAAAATTCCTTGCCTATTTATAATCTTTTTGGGCCATCTTCTTTTAAAGCTCAAAATAACACAAATATTTTAAAAATAAAATTGGTTGTACGTTATTATATTATTTTCCATTTTTTATTATTGTTACAAAAAAATGCCTTTCAAAAAAATGTTCTAATTTGGGCCGTCTTCTTGTACAGCTCAAACTTACAACTTTATAATATATTTATATAATTAAATGTTTGCACCATAAGTTTTACATAAAAAAAAAACTTTATTTAATTTTTATTTATCAACTAGTACAATGGTTATTTGGAAGAACACCGTCCTAACTGTTTTAAGACTCAAACTGAACTCGTTCTCTAACTCCTACTTCTTCTACGATCAAACCTCGGTTCTGAGCTTTGTAGCTTTCTAATGAGTGGCTTTAGTGTTTATTGAGTGACATTCATAATAGTACTTTGGACCGTTCTTTGTTCTAATCTTGTTTATGACTTCGGTCCCGAAATCTGAGTATCCTGAGTCGTGGGAAAGGGCCGATAGTCAGATCAGCGGCTCATTTAAATTGTTTAGTCTATTGGTCTGGAGTTTTTAATAACATGGAAATTTTCCATGGTTTGTTGACAATTAGGTTTCGATTTCTCTGAGGGCGTCTTAAAGTAATGTGTGGGTGTGTATGAATGTGTGGGTGTGTAGACATGTACATAGAGGTTTGTGGTGCTATGGATATGTCACTCCTCCAACCTTTGAATTTGGCCTGTCCTCAGGACAATAAATTTGGATATAATGAAATATTTTCTTCTATGTTTACAGTAGGTTGATCGTTTACATTTTCTAGGTTTTTCGGTGTTTCTTCCTTTGGTTTTACATATTTTACAATTAATTTTCTTGGTATATTTTTGAACTTATAGAATACATACAATAAAATGCTTATAATTGTAATTACAAATGTGGTTGCAGTTATTATTTGGAATACATTATTATATTTTGTGTGCGTTTCTATAATTTCTTTTGTTTGAATATATGATAGCGGTTCTAATTTAGTTACATTGTTGCTTACATAAATGCTCTGTGTATATTCTAGCATAGTATTTGAAAGTATGAATTCATCTAGTTGTACTGAACAATTAAGAATTTTAATAAAATTATTACCAAAGATAGAAATTTCTTTATTAATACAATTTTGATTTAAAAGTGTTTTAGGGATATTCCACGTCAATAATATATTTGGTTCAACGTAATTAATTAGGAAATTTTTATGTGTTTTAGTATATTTGCAACTTGTGGATTCTTGTTTTATTATGCCATTTATACATTCGTCAAATATTACTTTTCCTGTTTCTTTTTTAAATACTTTTTCTTCGTGAAGGTAATATTTTTCAAATATGTTTTCTGTCAGAATGGTATTATTATCATCTGGATACGGAATTATTTCAAAAATTGGTGCTTTAATGATGTCTGTAGGAATGTGGGAAATTATTAAAATTTCATTTGTGTCTGTTTTAAGCCAAGTGGAAGTTTTAATTTTCAACAATTTCTCAGAACTTATTTTAGTTAAATCATCATGTTTTAATAATTTCGGATTAAATATACCAAGTCGTGTCAACTGCATTCCTAGCTCAATATCTTCTATGTATTCGGTAAAGTGTTGTAAATTAAATATTACGACACTAGCTTGTTCTTCTCTTTCGTCATCTTCTTTTAACTTATTAATTACTTCGATACCATTATTTATTACATCAATAATCATGTTTAAATCTGTATTTTGTATACTATTTTCTGATAAGTTATCTATTTTTTGTTCTAACCCTTCCCTATCATCTTGATCTAATGTTCCAAATAAATATTTGTAAGTTTTGCCAATAATGTTAAATAATCCTCGTTTATTACGTTTGGCCAATTTAATGCCATTTATTTCTCTTTTGAGTTTTTCAGCTAAATAACGAATTTGTATAATGTTATTAAATTCGTTGGCTTCCTTTATAAGACTTTCAAATATTTGTTCCGTTTTTGTTACGTTTATGCTTAAATAATGATATTCGAAATTTGTTGGAATATCAATAGATCCGGTTTTGA
The DNA here is from genome assembly GCA_036346975.1 of Drosophila prolongata. Taxonomy (NCBI): domain Eukaryota; kingdom Metazoa; phylum Arthropoda; class Insecta; order Diptera; family Drosophilidae; genus Drosophila; species Drosophila prolongata. The sequence continues at coordinate 8,405,591 of JAYMZC010000387.1, forward strand.
ATACAATGTATCCATTTTGAGCCTTAATTGGGTTTATTTCGATGCTTTGTCCCACTGCCATTTTAGTTATGGTTATTAGTATAATTGCGAAAATGATGATTTTAAACAGATTGTTGATTCCGTTCAGCTTCCCTAGAATTGTCATATTTGCTTTTGTTATTTTTCTTCTTCTTCTTAAATTTAGATTTATAATGAGTTATTTTCCTGCCTCTATTTGTTTCTTCAAAATGTTTTTCATCTATCTGTCTCAAATTCCCTGTTTTCTTAAATGGGTTTGTAGTTTTTGATTTTACTAGTGGTGATTGTTTAAATCGTGTGTCTATTTCAAAATCATGTCGTTTCTCATTTAGTCTGTCGATCCTCTTCGCTTTTCTTTCTTGTGTGTTATACTCGGGACTTCCTGCATACAAAAATATGTCAGCTGGTATTCTATTTGTTGTATTATGTTTAGTTTTATGGTTATAAGTATAAAGAATTAATTCAAATTTAGTATACCTATTTTCGATGTCTGTGTCGCTTCCTATTATTCTTAATTTTTCGTTAACTGTTTTGTGAAATCTTTCTATATCTGATATACCGTTTTTACTTGTAGTAACTTGAATTTGGACGCCTTCTGAATTTAACCAATTATGTAGAGCTACACACATAAATGCCGAATCTTTATCTGCTTTAATTTCTTGTGGTTTTCCCATTTCATTGAACACTTTTATTATGGCCCTTTTAGCTTCTAACCAATCTTTACTTGTAACTTTGACAAGAATGGCGAACTTTGAGTTTATAAATGCATGACAAGAATTGTTGGTTTCCTACCATATAAAAATCTATGACAAATTTTTCTCTTATATTTTGTATTTCTGGGGTAGTTTCGAAAGATAAATTCGTGTTCCTATGTTCCGTTTTGGCGATGTTACAAATTTCACATTCGTTAATAATATTTTGTATTAGTTTCTGATAGTCTGGGAAATAATATTCTTCTCTAAACCAATTAATAGTTTTCTCGATTCCTGGATGTAGCAATTCTTTGTGTTTCTTTAATATTTTTTCTTTGAAGTTTGCATACGTGAGGATGTCTTCTAGTCTTTTGGTACATCTCACTACCTTTGTTAAATGATTCGGACTTATTATTTCTAGATAAGCTTGTTGGAATATAAGAAAATCTGAGTCATCATGAAAATATACTGCGCTCTTTTTTGTACACAAATATTCTTTGATGATATCTTTCGCAAAAGTATTTGTCATATCTGTATAAGTAATTTTGATTTTTAATTTATGAAAATAGTGTTGTACGTCTCTGATTTCTTCATTTCCTTTGATAAATTCTATTTGTCGGGAATAATAATTGATTGGTCGTTCTGTTATTGAAATATAGTTCTGATTGTCTTCATTTGCGCTATGCACCGTTGCATCTATACTATTGGCTTCTTCTCCTAATAAATTTTCTTCGGGGATGTCTGCGAACATGTTTTCTTCTATTTTAACCCGCGATAGTGCGTCGGCAACATAATTTGCTTTTCCTGGTAAATATTTTATTTGATAGTCAAATTCATTTAATTTAATTTTCCATCTTTGTAGTTTCATATTTGGTTCTTTGATATTGTTTAGCCAAACTAAAGGTTTATGATCACTTAAGATCTCAAAAGGTCTGCCGTAGAGATATGATCTGAAATATTTCGTCGCCCATACAATTGCTAAAAGTTCTTTTTCTATTGTTGAATAATTAATTTCATGTTCATTTAATGTCCGGCTAGCATAGCATATTGGTTTATGGTTTTGTGATAGGATTGCTCCTATAGCTATGTTGCTAGCAACTGTGGTTAAAGAGAATGTTTTATCAAAACCAGGATAAAATAATATAGGGTCGGAAGTAATTAAGACTTTCATTTTTTCAAATGCATCAATGTATGATCTTTCTTTAATGTTTATCGTGGCGCCTTTTTTCAATTTCATGGTCATAGGTTTAACTACATTTGCAAAGTTTGGTATAAATTTCCTATAAAATCCACATAGTCCTAAAAATGATTTTATCTCCTTTGGAGTTTTTGGTATCGGAAAATTTATAATGGCACTAATCTTTTTTGGGTTTGGTTTTATACCTGTGGTGGTAACTACATGACCTAGAAATTCTGTTTCTTTTTTCATGAATTCGCATTTATCTAATTGTAATTTTAAATTTGCGTTGCGTAGCTTTCCAAATACTTTTCTCAATGATAAAATATGTTCTTCCAATGAAGTGGAAAAAATTATTATATCATCTAAGTAAACTAAACAATCTGTATAAATTAATTCTTCTAGTAAATTGTTCATACATCTTTGGAAAGTAGCAGGGGCGTTTTTAAGTCCGAATGGCATACGTGTGTATTCATAATGACCATTCTTTGTAGAAAATGCTGTTTTGGCAATAGATTTAGGGTCCATTTGAATTTGATGGAATCTTTTAGCTAAATCAATTGTCGTGAAATATTGACATCTTCCCAATTTGTCTAATATTTCATCCATTCTGGGTATTGGAAATTTGTCATTGATGGTTATTTCATTCAAACTTCTGTAGTCTATTACTACCCTGAACTTTGGTTTTCCCGAAGCGTCAGCTTTTTTGGGAACCTTCCAGATAGGTGAACAGTAAGGAGATTTCGATTTAGGAATTATTCCCTGTTCTATCATTTCGTTCATTTGTTTGTTGACTTCCTCATCAAATGATTGAGTGTACTTATAAGGCTTCTTATAAATAGGGTCCTCATGTTTGGTTTGGATAGAATGTTTGATAGTACTTGTGAAAGTCAAATTTTCGCCTTCTTTGTACTGAATATTTTTGTATTCAAATAAAACCTTTTTTAAGCATTCTTTTTCCTCTTCGTTTAAATGTTCTAATCTGAATTCGTTGCATTCACGAATTTCATTTTCAACAGCGAAGTTAAAAGATTGATCCTCAAATGAGGGTGGATTGAGGCATTTTATTGCGGTCTCATCCTCTTCAATCTTTTTCTTTGGTGATTTGGGATTAAGGCTTTTTAGGGCGGTCTTATCCTTTTCACTTTCTTTCTTTGGTGATTTGGGATTAAGGCTTTTTACAGCTGTCTTATCCTTTTCACCTTTCTTCTCTGATGATATAGGATTAAGGCATTTTACCGCCGTCTTATCCTTTTTATCATCATCACCATACATAATTATAAGTTTATCTTCACCTAAAGTTACCGTTCCATCTTCAAAATTAATTTTAGCTTTGCAGTTTTTAAGATAATCTCTTCTAATAACATCATAATTGTCTGAAAATTTATGTAAATAAAATTTTTGTTCTATTGGGTAAATTTTACTTGGTTTTATCATTACGCTTTTATTTAATTTTATCGATCCGTTTATAGTATAAACTTTTAAATTTTCGTCATTGACTTCAAAGTTCCCAAAATTTTCATGCATTATATTAATAGATGAACCCGTGTCAACCATGGCTTTAAGAAGTTTACCTTTAATGATTACTCTGATATATGGGTAGAATTTTCTGGGTCCGAGGCTATTTGCTGAAAATTTACGTCCATCCTATTCTGTGTGCTCTCACTTTCTCTTTGTCTTTTTACAGGAGCATTTGGGGAATTATTTGATGTTGACGCTTGGTAATTTAATGGATTTTGGGATCTGCCTTGAGCTAGAGAATTTCTAAATTCTTGATAATAGCGATTTTGATTCGCTGAGGACTGAGGAATTGTTGAATTATTTAAATTTGGATTTGAATACGAATTTGAATTTGAATGACTGTTAAAGTTATTACTGTGTCTCGGGTAATAATTTGAATTATTCTTTTGATGATAATAATTTTTGGTGGGTATTTCCCGAATTCCTGCGGTTATCGTAACGCGCCGATCTATAGTTCTCAAAGGGATCCGCATCCCAGTGTCCTAACACCATTGCTGTTTCTTTTAAATTGTTAATTGTGGAAATATCTCTTTTTGATAAAGCATTGTACAATCTATCAGGAAGATTTTTTTCTATGCATTTCGTAATGGTTTTGTTTAATGATGCTGTATAAATGGTTTTTTCTGTTTGGTCAATTTCTAAATCTAACTTATTTATAATAGTTGATGATTTCTTTCTTAGTTCATCTACAAACTTACTGATGCTTCCTCTATAATTTGTCCTGTAGATGAGTGCTATAAGGTCCTCGTATGGTCTGTGGTCCTTGAACGCTCGGATTAGGGCTGCTTTTGTAGATGGCCAATTCATAGTTTTTTCTTCTGAAATTACGGCTTAGGCGCCGTCTACGATGGTCCTTTCGATGGCTCCATAGATGATATGTATTTGCCGGGCATCTTGGGTCGGATATAATTGTAACAGGTATTCGACACGCCCGATGTAACCACCTAGGTCGGCGGGATTGCCATCAAAATAGGGCAACTCTTTTACTTGACCAATTAATTGATTCAAATGAAGTTCCGATAATTGGATTGGGGTTGCCATTTTTGGTTTTGTCAAAGTTTCAATATTTCACTTTTAAATTATTTAATTTTTTCGTGGTATTGACCGAATTGGATTTTTTTTATGTTTTATGTGTCTCTCAATATTTAACTTTAAATTATTTAATTTTTAGTGGTATTGACCGAATTGGATTTTTCACTGGTCTACGCACGATGATTCGCACATAAGTTCTTTGGCGGATTTCACTTGTGTGTTCGACGATTTATTTTCTTACTAGTCAGGATATACTAGTTGTATAGTACAATCCCTAAGACCAGTTTAAAACCGACGTTTTTAACTTTCACTTGAAATCCTACCGGCTGCGCCAATTAAATGTTTGCACCATAAGTTTTACATAAAAAAAAAAACTTTATTTAATTTTTATTTATCAACTAGTACAAAGGTTATTTGGAAGAACACCGTCCTAACTGTTTTAAGACTCAAACTGAACTCGTTCTCTAACTCCTACTTCTTCTACGATCAAACCTCCGTTCTGAGCTTTGGAGCTTTCTAATGAGTGGCTTTAGTGTTTATTGAGTGACATTCATAATTGTACTTTGGACCGTTCTTTGTTCTCATCTTGTTTATGACTTCGGTCCCGAAATCTGAGTATCCTGAGTCGTGGGAAAGGGCCGATAGTCAGATCAGCGGCTCATTTAAATTGTTTAGTCTATTGGTCTGGAGTTTTTAATAACATGGAAATTTTCCATGGTTTGTTGACAATTAGGTTTCGATTTCTCTGAGGGCGTCTTGAAGTAATGTGTGGGTGTGTATGAATGTGTGGGTGTGTAGACATGTACATAGAGGTTAGTGGTGCTATGGATATTTCACTATATATATACTAAAAAAAATTGTTTTTCTGCATCCTTGTCCTTAGTATCTTCTCGTCTTCAAGGTCCTGGGCCTTTTTGACTCGGGCGGTGCCGGTGCCGGTGCTGGTCCTTGCACAGGCTATTTTTTTTGATGTTCCGGGCCCTTTGGACTCGGGCGGTACCGGTGCTGGTCTTCGCACAGGCTATTTCTTTTTTTTTTTTGATGTTCCGGGCCCTTTGGACTCGGGCGGTACCAGTGCTGGTCCTCGCGCAGGCTATTTCTTTTTGTTTTTGATGATTTGAATTATTATTTTTTTTTTTTAGATATTCCTGGCCCTTTTGACTCGGGCGGTGCCGGTGCTGGTCATTGCACAAGCTATTTTACTTGATGTGTCGCAGGATAAAAGAAGGGTTTCAGGCCGTTTTCATAACCATTTTCTTCAATTTTTGTTGATGATTTTTTCTTCTCTGTTTTTTCTTTAGTAATAGTGTTTTTATTTGTAATAATTTTTTTTTTTGTTGTTTATTTTTCATCACTTTTTAACAGTGTTTTTATTTGTTTGAGATAAATCCATGTCACAGTCGCCATGTTACGATGAGAATTTATGGTTCACAGTTTTTTTAGTTATAATCAAACGCACTGGTTTATTTGAAAATATTAATACGTTTATTTTGGTACTCCTTTTTGTTTGCCGTCGTCTCTCGACTGCCGGCCTATATTCTTTTCTTGGCTTAGCTCTATGTTGCGCAGTCGGCGCTGTCGGTCAAGCCGGCAGCGACGCAACCGCCTTATTTATTAGCTTATGTTTATCTCTGAGAACGGTGCACAGAGAGAGGGAATGGAATGTTATGTGCATACATGGTCAAATTACGTTTGCACTTGAAGAGTGATCCTGCAGATTTGGCTAACATTGTTGCCGATGGTACAGTGTGTACTCTGTATGTATGCACACTACACTATATCGACTCCCCAATTGATCCTGATCAAGAATATATATACTTTATGAGGTCGGAAACGTCTCCTTCACTGCGTTACAAACTTCTGACCGAAATTATAATACCCTCTGCAAGGGTATAAAAAAATTAATGATTTCAGATCAAAACTGCAAACTCCAGGTTGCCCGCAAGGGGTTAACTCTGATGGCGATCGTCAATGGACACCAGCCTCTAACTCCCCCAATTCCGGAAATTACTTACCTAAATTTGAAAGTGTAGTTTAAAATAGAAATAAACTGCCCTGCAAGTTTAAACAAATTTGAACTATTTTTTCTCTTAACCAGTTTGAAATTTTATCACATGTATGGCAGGGAATACTTTGCTGTCCAGCCAAAATAACTTTCTTGCAATTTTTTAATGAACAGAAAGCCGAAGTTTTAATACCCTTGCAGACTTTGCCGAAATGGCTAAAAATGAAAAAGTAGCGAAAAGAATAAGGTATACATAAATAAATTAGATAAATTGCATAGTTTCATGTCAATAGCTTTTATACTGCAAAAATGTCATATAAAAATAGGAAAGAAATGGATATTTTCCCAGCCCTTAACAATTTTTTCTACGGAAGCTATAAGATATAGACATCCGATCGGCAAGCGATTTTACCCTGATTAAGGTATGCGTAAATAAATAAGACTTGGAGAAATGTATGTCAATAGCTTATACACTGCGCGAAATATTCTAAAAAACATCAAATTTGGACCGATTTCACCCTATTGTTCCTATGGGAGCTATAGGATATAGACGTCCGATCAGCACGCGCTTTTACCTTGATGAAGGAATGCATAAAAAATACGATTTGAAAAAATGTATGACAATAGCTTTTACACTGCGCGAAATATTCTAAAAAACATCAAATTTGGACCGATTGTCCAATGGGAGCTATATGATAAAGAGGTCCGATCGGCACGCGCTTTTACCCTGATCAAGGTATCTATTAAAAAATATGATTTGGAAAGATTCATGTCAATAGCTTTTACACTGCGCGAAATAACATCAATTCTCGCAAGATATATCCGATTGTTCCTATGGGAGCTATAGGATATAGACGTCCGATCGGGGCGATTTTCAAACTTGATCTGCATACACATCTTTTAGGATGATTGTGAAAATTTCAGATCGCTAGCCTTTAAACTGTGCTCGCAAACGGTATTGAAGCAGACGGACAGACAAACGGACGGACAGACGGACAGACGGACATGGCTATATCGACTCCCCTATTGATCCTGATCAAGAGTATATATATACTTTATGAGGTCGGAAACGTCTCCTTCACTGCGTTACAAACTTCTGACCAAAATTATAATACCCTCTGCAAGGGTATAAATAAATTAATGATTTCAGATCAAAACTGCGACCTCCAGGTTGCTCGCAAGGGGTTAACTCTGATGGCGATCGTCAATGGACACCAGCCTCTAACTCCCCCAATTCCGAAAATTACTTACCTAAAGATTTAAACAAATTTGAAAAAAAAAAACGAAAAAAACTCGCATTTAGTCCTCCTAAACTGGTTTCCCCCCTTAATTCATTAAGCTTACTTTCTATAACCTCTGCGTGTAGTTTTAGAGCAACCGTAATGTTTATATCAACATTTCTTCTAATGCCAATATTTTTCAGTCTTGTATTTAGAGTTAGTAATAATTTTTGACACTGCTTGCTGTAATGAAAGTTTATCGTTATATTAATTAACACTATTAACTACTATATGACTGTTTATTCAATATTTCAGCGCTCTGCTTGAGTCAGAATTGATTTTAATTAATGGAAATTTGGGCATATGCAAAAAATTATTTCACTTGAATATTAAAAAAAAATATATATAATTTTTATTTTTTATTCACTTGATTACAACTTTTCTTTAATATAGATTTTTATTTCACTTTTCACAAATATTGTATGATAGACCTGCCTGGCCAAATGCCGATTATCTAATAAGCAAACCTCGGTTTAAGAGAATCAGCGAACTCCTTAAGAGCTAGACAAGAGCTCTTGAGTCTAAAAGAGAGTCGGAAAATTGGATGATCAAATTCTCCGCTCGATTGTGAAATTATGCTAAACGGATTACTCTGCAGTTTTGGGGCTCGCCGGGTGTTGTCCAGATGTTTGTGTTTACAATATCTTGACCCAGCTTAGTTTATGTAAGAAAGAACGCGGCGTAATTGAATCTTAATAATGAACTTCTACTGAAGTGGGGAAGGTTATTGGGATTCGTGTGAAAGCTGAGTAATGGGTTCTCAGCTAAGAATTGTTTATAAAAAATTGGTAATTACTTGAATTACTTTAATTTGAATAAAAGGGTTTAATGCGTTAATATTATCGAATGAAAGTTCCGAATTATTTGACATACGTTATTCGGATACTTATGTTATTATACTATTTAACAGTCATATATTCAATTATCTTATGGTTCAGATTAGTGTAGGGTATATTATTTAATATACTAGTACTATTAAAAGTAATAAAAAATGATCAATTTAGATGAGTATCATTTACATTAAACGTGGCTCCTTGGATTACATACATTTTTTTATTATAATCCCTGATTTTAAGACAACATTAAACATTGAATATTTTTCTCAAATATCCACCGATTAGCTTGATCAGACATGTTTAGGAAACGTCAAAACAGTAGAATTTTAACCGTGGTTCGCTACACGCCGAAACAATGCGCTGAAATAGTGCAGATGTATATTGAAAATAACAAGTCAATTGTGTTAACTCAACGTGCATATCGTCGAAAATATCGACTGGCCACCGAGATCTCCCGATTTAACTCCTCCAGACTTTTTTCTGTGGGGTTAGTAGAAGAGCAAAGTTTATGCCTGCAATCCTCAAACCCTCGACGAGCTAAAGGACAGCATCCGTGCCGAAATGAAAGCCATACCGACCGATAAGCTCGAGGGAGTGATGAAAAATGCGGCAAAAAGAGCAGAATTTACCGTGGCCAATAAAGGTGGCCATTTAATTGATATTGTTTTTTTTTAATTGGTCCAAATGAATTGTATCTATCGATATTAAATGATACTAACTCAAAAATATGTTCGTTTTGTTTTTTTTATTCAATGTTTAAATCGGCCCATAAAATATGGCGCACCCTTTATAGTCTTGTTATATTTCTGAGCTGCTCTAATTATGATTTCAGAATGATCAACTAAGTTAACTTCATCTTTGATGCAACGAGCAATTTCTGTAAGAGTTGAATGAGCCTTTTCTATTTGTCCATTGGACGGACTATGGCGAGGATCCGCGAAATATAAATTAATACCGCATCTTTGTGCGAAGGATTTAAATTGTGTTGAGAAAAAACTATGCTCGTTATCCATCATTAAAGTTTTAGCAAGTGAAAAAAAAAAAAAAAAAAATTTCTGAAATCTTGATTGTCGATATGCATTGGTGCCTGACCAATAGGAACTAGAAGAGGGTGGTGTCTGTTATATTTGTTATTATTGCAAATTGAATAGTATAGTCTGTTAATTTGATTGTAAATTTCGTCCAGTCCCCTGTGTGCTCTACAATGTATTTCTTCGATTATTAATGCTCTGTCGTTAGGGTTTTTTACATCTTGGACGAATAATTTTGTATATAGATATTTATTCGTGAAATTATCTTTAAGTGGATTTTGAATTTTGTATAGAGTAGTTCTAGAGTACAGTGAACACCTATAGTTATATTTGGATGAATATATTCCCTTAAGATTGATACCAAGTTTTCCGGGGTATCAAATTCTATTATATGTCTGGTATTTCCGAAAATATTGACCGTCTCATGTATTGTATACCTCCCCGTTGCTATTAGCAATTGTTGCTTAAACTGGTTTAAGGGTTTGCGGGTTTCTTGTATAACATTCTTAAAACTATTCTCTGCTGAATGCTGAGTGTTTTGATCTGAGAACAATTCGCTGCTATCAGTTAAGTTGTTAATTTGAATTCTTGATAGGCCATCTGCGACTATATTGGTAGACCCTGGATTATACATTATTTTGGGAGAGTAACTTTCAATAAATGAATACCATCTTTTCATTTCGATGTTTGGATTTTTTTGGGAAATTGAGAAAGAAAGTGGATGATGTTAACGCCATATAAATAATTTCGTAAATTTTGAAATACCCAAACTATTGCTAAGAGTTCTTTCTGTTAGTTGCATAAATTTGCTCAGCTTTAACATAGTTAAAGTTTTTGAAATGAAGGTCATTGGTTTCCCTTCCTGAGAAAGCACAGCACCAATAGCTAAATCAGACGCATCGGTCGTTAAAGTGAATTTTTTGTTATAGTCTGGTTGTACCAGTTCAATTTGTGCAATTAAATTACAGCTGAATCGTCCAACTGTATTAAAATTTTTAGAGACATTTTTATACCCTTGCAGAGGGTATTATAATTTCAGTCAAAAGTTTGCAACGCAGTGAAGAAGACATTTCCGACCCTATAAAGTATATATATTCTTGATCAGCATCACCAGGAGAGTCGATCTAGCCATGTCCGTCTGTCCGTCCGTCCGTTTCTACGCAAACTAGTCCCTCAGTTTTAAACCAAAAGTTTTCTTTCTATTGCAGGAAGTATATAAGTCGGAACGAGCCGGATCGGGCGACTATATCATATAGCTGCCATATAACTGAACGATCGGAAAAGCCATAACTTGGTGTTTTTAAAGTTAGGAAGTTGGGACTTTTTATGAGTATTAAGAATGCATCATATGAATAATTTTGGAGAATATAATTTACAGAATATTCTGCAAGGGTATATCAATTTCGGCTCCGCCCGAAGTTAGCTTTCCTTTCTTGTTTTGCATAGTTTACCATTTTGACCTTTCTAATACTTTGTTAGAGATTTTGCGATTTTTGCGTAGTTTTGTACAAATTTTCTGTAATAGCCAGTAAGGCCTAGGAAGCTTCTAAGCTCTCGTATGTTTTTTGGTTTAGGATATTATATAATTGTAGATAATTTCTTTTTTCCAAGAAATGTGATTGATTTGATTGATAAATTGAAATTTTCATGTTTGCGTTCAGCAATATTTTAATTATGACGATTAAGTCCTTGTGGTTTTGTTTAATTGTTTTAGAAAATATAATAATGTCATATATATACATGACATGTTTTACCTACTTGTTCTCTCAAGATATCATCCATTGCACGTTGGAATATTCTGGGGGCGTTCGTTAGCCCAAATGGCATTCTCAAGAAGTCATATTTTCCGTTATTTATTGAAAATGAGGTTTTCTCAATGGGTGTTTCTTTCATGAGGATCTGGTGAAATCCAGACTCGTCGAAAAGTATTTAGCTTTCCCAAGGTTTGACAAAATCACCGAAAGATCTTGCATTGGATATCTTTCTGGAATGGTGATTTCATTAAGTTTTTTATAGTCTATAACTAATCTGAGTTTTGCAGCACCATCTTCATTAAAACCTTTTTTGGTACCACTAAAACAGGTTAATTATAAGGGCTTATAGTTTCTTCTTTCATCATGCGATAAACTTCAGAATTTTTACGAAATCTGAAGCCGATAGAGCATAGGGATACTGCTTGCTATAAATAGGCCTATCGTTCTCGGTGTTTATTTCACCGCGAATGTCAGTCCTGAAAGGGACTTGCATGTTTATCTCCGAGTGCTCTTTATTGATAATACTTATTATCTCGTTTTCCGAATCCTTTCTTTGATTTGAAATTGATTCACTCAGATTGTTTACTTCATTGTTGTCGGATAAATCAACGACGGCGTGTTCAGGATTTTTGAATCCCAAACTAGTTTTGCTTTGATTTGCCTCTTCAGACTCAGATCTGATTCGGCACTTTTCATCAAAGTATTTTCGTATAATAAATTCATTTCATGGAAGAAGGTTTTTTTCTTCGGATAAGAAAAGTTGGTTAACAGAGCTGCCATTATCATAAATAAATTTTTCTTCTTTGCCCCCATATCTCATTACTCTTTTTTCTGTGTCAATTACTGCTTCGATTTTTTTCAGTAGGTTGTAGCCTATTAGTAAGTCTGATTTTAACCCATCTATTTCATAAAATGTGTAACGCGTATCAAATATCGTTACCATGTGATAATATTTAATTATTAAATATCCATTTACCGTAGATATTCTTTTATATATTGGAAGTTCATTTTTGTTTTTATAAATCCCTGCTCTGATATAGCATGATGTTGCTCCTGTGTCAATTAAAATTTTGAGTTTTTTATTTAGCTTACTATCGTATCGTATTAAGTAGGGTAAACCTACTTCGGATTCTAAAAAAAGGTCTTCTTCGATATTATTTAATAGTTTTATTAGCCGGTTGGTTAACCGTACCTGTTGGTTCTCTTTTGATCTGCGGGTGATTGTTTTACCTTGGCCTATTCTGAAACTGTAGGGATTCGTCTACATTCATCGGTTCTGGTTTGCTTTGCTGAGTTTTATAGGAATTCCATTGGTTTGCCCTGATTCCAATTTTATTCTGATTATAATTAGTTATATTTTGGTTATCGGGTTGGTTAAACCTCAAGTTGTTAGTATTTCTTTGATTACTATTATAGCTATTATGGTTCTTTTGCCTGGGTTTATTATTTGAGTTTTGGTAAGTTGTTAAGACTCATAAGTCTTGCGCTGTGATGTTCTGAACTTGTTTGCGAATTGGGCCCTAAAATTATTGCTTTATATTTCTTATACTGTTACCATTGCGTTCGCTGTATCGATGGATTCATAGAAAAATTTGCGTCTGAGTTATGGCCGTTGAGGCCAGTTATGAATACTCTTAGTGCTGTCTTTTTGTGTTTTTGATTCATTTCCGCAGTTAATGGCTTATTTCTGCCATAAGTCATGATGGTTTTACTTATTAAAAGAGTTAGTTTTTTATTAACTAGTCCATAATATTCAATTTTGGATTGTCTTCATTGACTTGACACTCCTAAGTTTTGTTCAATTATATGAATTGGACGTTTATCGCTAAAAACTAAGCTAAAAACTGTTGTGTTAGGGCATGGTTTGCTGAACCAGCTATTTTGTTTCTAAATATTGACAATGCTGAAAAGAATCATTCGCTACCTCTAGCATATTGCCCCATGGCTATTTTTGCTGATTCCCTCCAACTTATATATTTGTCTTTAAAATCCCTGACTGATTTGATAATTTTAAATGAAGTTTAACATTTAATATTTGGGTCAATAACTTTTACATGAAAATCTTCAACCCTTTTTATATTATGATTTTATGTGTAATTAAATCGCTCACATTAAATGAATGGTTATTAGCTTGGCTGCTAGAAGCCGTTGACATATGGTGAGAATTCTTTCAAAATCGTTAATTAAGTTTTCCACCTTGTTTGATTTTATTTAATTTTTTTGCTTAAAATTCATAAAATATAAACGTAAACGCTCACTAATTGTCTTCTGTCTTCTTTGGTTTAACGGGATGTCTTCTTTGATCCTTTGATGATCCTGTTTGGGGTCGTCCTTCTTGGTATTTTTAATATGTGTGTAGCGAGGGATTGCCCTCAGCTCTTCCTTCGATTTATTTTATGGTTATAACTGTTTAGCGTGGGATGGCCCTTAACTTTTCCTTCTTGTTGAATTTGTATTTGAATTTTTATTTATTTTGTTCAGTTTTTATCTTTCACTTTAGTTTTTTAATATTTTGTAGAATATTTTTTTTTGTTTTTGTTTTTTGTTGAAATCGCAGCTGTTTGACACGCTGGGCATACGTCTCTCTATAAGAAATTTTCCCATACTGTGCTCCGAAATTAATTACCCATAAAGCTATCTAAAATACTTGAACTTTCCCAAGAAAGACTTTGTGTAGACAACTCCCTGAAATTCGAATTCTTCCAAGAAACTTTTGATTAAAACCTTGGGCACGCCTTATCTCGCAAGTATCCGCTCTCGGATCGCTTTTTTGAGCGCTTCCGTGGTTGCCCTAAGCATCGGCACTAGCATCGAGTTCCCGTGTTTGGAACGAGCCAGCGATCCGACAAAATCTGCGCCTACCGTAGCACATGGCTCATCCGGTATTTGAGAGTGCATTTGCTAATTTTACCTTATGCAGCATCACAGTTCCGCCATACTTCTTGATGTCGCGGTGCATGCGCGGGCAACTTGCTGCAACCGGTGAGAAATTTGTCGATATAGCTAGTTGGCCTCCACTAAGTAATGCGGATATTTCTGGGGATTTTAAGCTATTATGAGTGGTAAATGTCCCTTCTGTTTTAATCTTTCAGCAGCTCTATTGACATTCGCTCATTAATTTCAAGAGGACCAATTTCCTGATGCTGAACAGCACTTCACCGATCTAAATCCCATTTTGCCGCATCGCCAGCAGAACGTAACCCGCATCTGCGGCAGGGCTGGGCAGATTTTAGCACGTATCCGCCGTGATAGCTGCTGTTCCTTGGCCATCCGGCGCATGTCTCGGTCTGACTCCTCCTGAATCAGGGACACCAACCTTTACGTTTACGAACCTTAAAGTTGAAACGCGGACGTCTTTTAGTTTAAATTTAGTTTTGCAAATATTCAATACTTTTAAATCATCGAAATTGAATAAAATCACCGCTGACAACAGCAGGAGGATGAGTCAAGTCAGTGTCCTCAAAGCAGCATCATTCACGGAAAATGTATTAAAAAATGTGGAATTTAAGCTCTTCACACTGCCATATTTATGTTATGGATTAAGAGATGGGCCAAATTGAAGAAAGGGACAGCATGCAACGCAGTGGAAAAGCAACATTGCAATAATAGCACGTCCGAACGCATTGAAAGCAACATGACGCCTAAATTTTAGAAAATAATTTAAGACAAGGTTCCACATCGGGGTAGATAAGATTTCCCCTTGAGGAGTGATTCGTATGATCTTTTTCCATAAGTAAGCTGTGCGAGAGATGATCACTCTGCATCTTAGCATTTTGCATCGTAGCCAACGAGTGACCATCGCGTGTGAAGCAAATAATAATTTTCTCGGTAACTCCAGCTCCTCAACTTGGTGATTGCGGAGTTGGTGTCTTACACTGCTAGATGACTTTTCCAAAGTCAGTATTTCTTGGGTTTATGAAGGGTTAGTTGACCTCCAAAGGATGTCAAACGGTATCCTGTGATGGATCGATAATAAGCGCTCTATGTGCAAGTACCAATCCAAGAAGTTTAGGGTGTCATACATCGTTGCTGGGTTATATCTATAATTCGCAGCTATAACCTGTCAGGCACGCTAAGATTTGTGAACATAACGAATTTGATGAGTTGATGTAAAGGTCAGTGCTTGCAGATTGGTATCGCACCCTAGAATAACGTTGGCGCCCACCTTTTGCTCTTGCTGGTTGAGGACTTTGATGTTCTCCTATGGTGTATCTTCTTCTTTACATGGCAAGTATGCTGAGAAAAAAGGACATTAAGCCCAGGTCCAAGCCCGTTTTATATTCTTGGTTTATCTACGTTTCCGGGGACGAAGAGATTGTATCCAAGGGGTCTGGTATTCACTGACCATAAACCTTCACTGTCCAGGGATTCTGAACTAGTGCCCCGTCCCCCTTCTCCTTGACCATAAACCGCACTAGTTAACCCGAAGAAACCGGGGAGTAATGCAGGTTAATCTGTACCACTCGTAGTTTCTCCGGTTGAACCATCGAACCCGGGAAAAGACGTGACATTAAGGACGGATTGGTTGATCTATCCCTTAAGAATAGTCCCGTTTTAGACTGAGAACATTCCTTTCGGATGCATTCTGACGATAATAAATAATACTGAAGCTCGGGCTTGGAACGTAAAATCGCCGACATACTCTGTTGGCAAGTTTTCTTAGTAGAGTCGTCCGTCCGCTGTCTCTTTGATCCGGTGTCTCTACTGACCTTTCCACCTCGAACGGGTGTTGTGGTAGGGTTTTGGTGTTGACATAGCTGAGGCGACTGACTTCGATGTGGACGGGGTTCCTTGGGTCCTGCCAATTTCCCCAGCTTGACATAGCGCTCCCACCATTTTGGTTAATTCGCTTTTTATACCCTTGCAGAGGATATTATAGGAGACATCTCCGAACCTATAAAGTATATATATTCTTGATCAGGATCGCGCCCTGAGTTGATATAAGCATGTCCGTCTGTCTGTCCGTCTATCTGTTTCTAAGCGAACTAGTCTCTCAGTTTTAAAGATATCGAATTCAAACTTTGCACACATTCTTCGTTCCTTGGCACGCAGTATATAAGTCGGAACGGCCGAGATCGGCCCGCCATATAACTGATTGATCGGAAATGCGTTAACTTGTAGGTGTTTGTTGGGTTTTTCTATGGGTTTTATTTTTGGCCAATTAATCCGACTTAGCAAATTTCATAAGGATCGGCCGACTATATCCTATAGCTGCCATATAACGACGATCGGAAATGCCGTAACTTTGGTGTTTTTAAAGTTAGGAATTTGGGATTTCTTATGGATTTTATTTTTAGCCAATCAATCGGCCGACTATATCTTTTGGTGTTTTTAAAGTTAGGAAGTTGGGATTTTTTATGGGTATTACGAATGCAACATATGAATAATTTTGGAGAATATAATTTACAGAATATTCTGCAAGGGTATATCAACTTCGGCTCCTCCCGAAGTTAGCTTTCCTTTCTTGTTGTTCTTACCAGTAATAATATTAAATACATGGTCACACACTATTCCTTAGCTAGACATCGTTATTTCTCTCCACTGGCAGGCGGCACAAGTATATATTGCTACTATTTGCCAGCCGGGATCACTTGGTAGTTCAAGAAGATTTCAATACACCTGGTGCTCCATGGTTCACAGATTGACAATAATATATGTAAATGTAGCGCAACATGACATGTAATATCTTCTCACAGGAAAGGTAGAAACTATCTAGGTTGTTGGCAATTCCAAAGCTTTTTATCATTTTTTAAACCGGAGGGGTTTTTTAAAACAGTATCTTCTCCTGATTAATAAGTTGTAATGCATCGCTTACTTTCAAAACCGACGGTTTGTACACTATTTTCCAAACCCCGTCCCTGAAAATAAAAACTACCAATCGTTAGTTTTCGCATTGCCCCATACTATAAACTATTTAAGATATAATGTCTCTAGTGACTTCCATGTGCCTTAATCTTGTATAAGAAGTGATCTGATCGGGTCTGTCTTTATACACCGATTCTCTGACCCTATAAAAGAAATGTTGCCAGAAGGGCTGATTTTACTTACAACTTGCTGTGCTCAAACATCCTCTCCCCATTTTAGGGATCCAGATTCCATAAAACTCTCAGCCTATCGCGAAAGAAGGTGAGTTATATTCGTAATATAACGTTATATTGTGTAGTATGTAATCTTTAAATTGTTGCAGAAAGAAACCTTTGTCCAGCTAGACACTCTTTCCTGGTTCTTTTTTCGTATATGAATAATCTTTAATTTTCCAGAATCGTTCTAAGCTAATATCATCAACTGAAGTGTCTTTTACAAGATGATTTTCAATATTATTGCGCTCATCACAGCGTCACGGACTCCAATGATAACACTTTTTCTCTACCATTCTGAAACTCACTGAGGTGTAGAACATCGTTGGAAAGGCAAAACTTAACGTTACGCTCCCAATCTATCACCTTATCTGACTATCCCGTTAAGAGAAGCCTAATATCGTAGTAAATAATTGTTACGCTCCCGCTCTCTCTCTTTTGTTCTCTGTCTATCTCGATTCGAGGTGCCTTATATCAAAGTTAATTGGAGTTACACTTTCGCTCTGTCGCTTTTCCCCGCTGTCCCTTAAAGCTTTTGTCTGCACCATTTCACAATGGTCCGATTAAGCGTGATATTGGCATTCTGTTCACTCAAAAGCTGCAAGATAAAATTGATCATGCCAAGTGTCTTTCTATTTCGATTTAAGCATCGTATGTATGAAAACCAGGCAATATCCATTAGCCCAATTCCCCAAGAGCGAAAAAGTATGCGTAAAAAAGTCGAAGTTTATGATTTGAAGTTAGAACAATTTAAATTTTCTAATGCTAGGAAAGTATTATCATTTAAGATTGGTATTTTTTGTGCGCATTCTGCATCTTTGTTCTGTAGGTAAGTGAAAAGAGAAAAGTTGAAGGGAAATGGCAAATCCCATCGAAGAACCAGCCCTCAACATCCATTTCTGCCGCAAAAAACTAGCTCCCTTATTTCATCTATCCTATCAAAATACAAGAGACTTTTCCTTAATAAATGGTACTAGAATATTTTTTCCTTTTCATATAAAATTATTGTGTGTACAGAAACCTTGTTAAAGCCAGAGATTCTTAGGTTCGAAATTTTTTATCAGTCTCTTACCTAGCATCGGTATCTTTTGAAAATTCTACGGCAAACACTGAACAAGCAATTGCCGATCCATTTGCCCAGTTTTTCCAGACAATTTATTCTGTTTCATCCCTTCCAAATCCGTCTTATTCATATGCCATATTTAAGTCAAACTTAATTTTTGGTCCGAGTTTAAGCGAAAGCTCCCTTCTTTTGGATCTCAATAAACTTAAAACAGTCTATTCCCCGAGTCCCGACGCAGTTCCAGGCCGCGTGCTTAGATACTGCGCTGAAACTCTGTGTAGACCTCTGCAAAAATTGTTTACATTATCTCAAACCTCTCACTTCCCTCTTATTTGGAAGGAGTCATTTGTATTTCCCTTTTTTTCCCAAATACAGAGGTATCTCCAAGTTGTCCGCCATCCCAAATCATTTCGAAAACGTTATTACACTTCAGTTGCAACATGTTTGTATATCAATTATATCTCCTTGTCAACATGGATTTATAATGCAAACCTCTTGTAGCTAATGTCTTCAGAAATAACATTTAGACTTATGTAGCTTACACTAATTTTAGTAAAGCGTTTGATTCGTGTATTTAAGCTAGACTTATTAGGGTTTCCACGAGATCTTCTAACATGGATCCTAAGTTATCTATGTGGTAGGACTCAACAGGTCCTCTTTAAAAGCTTTATCTTCAATTTGATCGAAGTTACTTCAGACGTCTCACGCGGGTGCAATCTTGTCCCACTTAGCTTTCTATTATTTATTAACGATCTCCATTTTAGTCTTGACAAAGTCTGGTGTCCTTATGTATGTTTAATATTTTTCTTACATTATATAAATCAGATCTAACCTTTTAGAGTACTGTATAATGACTTTAATAGACTTTTATTTTATTTAGAACGAAATTAGTATTATTATTTTGTTTGGTACGTATTTTAACATTGTCTGTCCGTTTTTATATTGCCCTTTTTTCACCTCTCGAGTTTTCGTTTTTAGGACCCATGCTTAGCTGCACTAATAACGAAAAAAAAATGTTTGGAGAACTGTTTTCGGCCCATTCCACTCTATGAAATATCAGGTTGTCAAATATCTCCCTTCCGCTTTTTTTGGTTTTTGAATTTGGCGGCTTTGTGCAAAGCGCTACATATCGGTATCGGGCAATGCTATATATCGATTGAAAGGTCTTGTCGAACAAGAAAAAGATCGCTGATTCGGCATCACTGGCAACCGAATCGGTTGCCCCTTTAGACTAAGCTTATGATATATGAGATCATTACGGAATAAAAGGCGAAACGACTCAAGTGAAACGAAGCTCACACAACACCGCATTTTTTAATTTCTTTGGGGAAACACTCTGGAAGTATTCTTGGCACGGACCCGCCCCAACATTTGGTCCTTCGAGCCTCATTTATTTTCGCAGGTTTCCGCAAGCTAAGTAATTCCAAAGTTTTTTTTTCCAGTAGCAATATATATATATTTTTTTTTTCCACACAATTCCGCTCCACCGTTAAGGACTCCATTTTGTGGGAAAATATTTATATTTATATATCTACTTTGATCTCCACAACACTAGTGACACATTCCGTGCAACTCCACAAAATTAAAACACAAAAAATTAAATAAAATCACACATATCCATACGCATACACACATATTCACACAGAATCCATACACCGTGCAAAGACCCATTTTTCACATTGGTCTTTAAACTAAAACACTTTGCAGCATCCAAAATCCAGTTGTAGCAGCATTCTTTTAAACTAAAACACACAAAACAATAACAAACCCGGCTTACGAACATTGCTGCAGAACCACCTACTTGGCATACTTGACGGACCGGCGAATCTAAGGGTGGCGGCAACCGTTTTTTTGTTTACTTTTCTTCGCGGCATCCCGAATAAAAAACACAACCCAATAATTATCTAGCTGATATATCAGTAGGTTTTTTAATTATTGGGTGGTTGTTTTTTCTCTTATTTACATTGCATATTGGTGTGTGTGCCATCACACAGGGTGTTCCGGGCATTCCGTACTGCAACGCATCGCATAATAGGCCCTTCACACTGCATTGCATTTGGGACATAGCAATAAATTCGATTAACTTTCCAAACTAAGAAATAAAAATAAGTAAATAAATAATAATAAATTTCATCCAAAAATAAAGTAAATCCTCAAACAGCGATCCTATTCCACGCGTTCCGCATCCATTCCTTCCAAATCGTTAAGCCGAGACGCATTAAACAGCCACATTATCCACGTCCCTATTATTTTCCTGTTATTGTAAGTTCAGGCTCCTACTCGAGCCTACTTTGCCGATTGGTGACGGTGAGGAACCTAAAGTTCAGTTAACCGTCCCATCAGTCAGAACACCCAGCCGGGCCTGAGCCAAAAGCGAGTCGTCAGTGCCCACCAAAAAGGCAGGACCTGGTAAAAGCTTAACTCCATCCGTAAGGATCAGCCGTCCTTCCAGGACAACAAGCGAAAAGTCATTAACCCCTTTAAAACCCGTAAGAACAACTGCGTAACAATCAGTTTTGTCCCTGCAAGTCACGAGATCAACTGCGAAAATGGCTGACGCTGAAGCTAAAGCTGCCTTGACAAAGTTTGTGACTGTGACCGATAGGGTCAGTTAGTTCGAAGCCATGGTCAATACCCCAACAGACCCACCTCCGTCTGTTCACACTAATAAGGTCAGACTTCAGCAGATACAAGCTCTTTGGGACAAGGTAGAGAAAGCAGTACGAGACGTGCTCTAAGGTTCTTTCCTTAGTAAATAGTACAGATACGATGGAAGTCAGGCAAGCCAAGTATGACTACTGTTACTCTGTCTTTGAACGATGCGCTGCAACACTAAACGAAACGATTGAAAGATCTTGCGTTCAACCGATTCCTGAACCGCCCCCGGTGCCTCTGCCTAGTGGATGCCGCGTACCTCCAATAGAGTGTGAAATTTTCAGTAGCGACTATGTTCATTGGCCGTCCATTCCGATCATACATGTTTCCAAAGAATCCTGTTCCGCGATAAAGAGGGAAAACTCTGTGATTATGAGCTCAACACTGTCACTTTTGGCGTTAACTGTGCCCCATTTTTGGCCATACGCGTGTTTCAACAACTGGCCCACGATGTACGTGACCAATATCCTTTAGCAAGTGATATGATTTCTAGATTTATGTATGTCGATGATGTTTTAGCCGGCACCCACACGCAGCAGTCCGCTGTTTCAGCCATCAAAGAGCTCCGAGACGCCCTAGCGAGTGCGTGCTTTTCACTACGCAAGTGGACCTCAAACGAGAAGAAACTTTTACAGGGTAATCCAAAGGAACACTTGATTAGGGCCGACTTTCTGGAGTTGTAAGAGGCCAGTATGGCAAAAACTCTGGGAATCCGTTGGCACGCGACATCGGATAGTTTCTTCTTTCTGCCGATGGATATTTCTCTCCAAACAACCTACACCAAACGAAAGGTTTTATCCCAGATAGCCAAACTGTTTGACCCAGCAGGATGGTTATCGCCATTTATTGTTCGGGCAAAAATGTTCATGCAAGAAAATTGGCTGTGGGAGTTAAGCTGGGACTAGCCTCTTCCGACTGAAATTGTCACAAAGTGGCGTAATTTTCTTGAGGGGTATCAAGCTTTGAAAGAAGTTCGCATCCCAAGATGGGGAAGATTTCATCCAGCAGCAAAACTGCAGTACCACGGGTTTTGCGATGCATCGCAGAGCGCCTATGGTGCTGCCATCTTTGTTTGCGTCGAAACGTCTTATGGCTGCTTCACCCACTTGCTTTTGTCCAAAACCCGAGTTGCTCCAGTAAAGTCCCTTTCCATACCGCGATTAGAGCTATGCGGTGCGGTGCTTCTCTCCGAACTCGCCGCAGCAGTACTCTCCGAAATGCCTCCTACTCAGTATGATACATATTATTGGACAGACTCCACGATAATGCTTGCATGGCTAAGCAAGCCATCATGCACTTTGACTAAATTCGTTGCCAACAGAGTCGCGAAAGTTGATCAGTTCATCAACAGAGAACTGTGGTTTCATGTGAAATCGGAAGATAACCCAGCTGATCTGGTAAGCAGGGGCGTCTCAGTCCATGAGCTCAAGGACAGCAACCTCTGGTGGCATGTGCCTGAGTGGCGGCGTCACAACCAGGAGTAGTGGCCACTCAATTCGTCGGTCCCGCTCGAAACAGAGCTAGAACAGCGCCCAATAAGGTGTAACGTCGCCACAGCTCCCCCGAAAAATGACATTTTAGAGCGTTTTTCAGCATTCGAGAGGGCGTTACGCGTTCTCGCTTACGTATTCCGGTTTGAAAGAATGTGTCGCAAGCAAGACGTTAACATAAAGGCAGAACTCACTGCCGCAGAGTTGTCTGACGTCCAAGAGAGGATGATTGTGCTCACCCAACTCAATGAGTATCCAATAGAATGCAAGGCCTTAGGCATCTCCGATCTCCAATCTAAACCCCTTTATCGACAGCCACGGTGTCTTAAGAGCCAGCGAGCATCTGAGATGCTAAGCTATGATGAGAAACATCCAATCATCATTCCGGCAAGGTGCACTTTTGGCCCTTTTTACCCATCGCATATCCTTGCACGGGGGTAGTCAATTGATGATCCAACTGATTCGCTCCAAGTATTGGATACCTAAGCTGATAAATCTTGTAAAAGACACCATTCATTCCTGTCGAGTGTCTACCATTCACAGAAGCTGCAAACTCAGCTGATGGGAGACTTGCCCTTCGCAAGATCTACATTTTCCAGGGCTTTTACCCACACGGGCGTTGACTTTGCGGGACCATTTGATATAAAAAACTATGTCGGTCGGGGGTGTATGATAACTAAGGGGTATGTCTGCGTTTTTGTGTGTTTTAGTACCCGAGCCATCCATCTAGAAGCTACATCAGACTTGACCACTGAGAAGTTTCTGGCAGCCTTCTCGCGTTTGCTCACGAGCATTCGGGTCAATCCTGTCGCAGTAATGCCAAGTGGCACGTCTGAAGTGGAAATCACCACACCCTCTTGCACTTCCAAGAATCCACATCGCACATCCACAGCAGACGACGTCGTTGCGCTCATCGTCACCGAAGGAGATCTCCCCGACCCGAAGCCCTGCTACGGGCCCATCGTGCGCCGCTATCCTGCAGCGCACGAGTGTGAGCACCTTGCCAACTGCATCCATTTTGGTGGGGTCTGAGGAGAAAAGGTTTGGCGACCGAGCTTTGGTGGTTCCTTGCTGCCCCGTGAGTCATTCACGCATCCTTGACAAAGGCCCTCAACCTCTCCATCACCCGCGTAGGCGATGAGCGGGTATGCACCACCGAAATCCGCTCAAAGTCGTCGAAAATGACCCGACAGCTGCTAATGCTGGTTGATGACCAAATGCAGACCCGAACTGCGGCCAAGCCCCTGGATCCGAAGGTCCGGGATGCCTTCCCAGACATCACTTTGGCTGATGGTTCCACCCTTCCTTAGTGTCGGCTTTTTTGGGAGCTGACGTATACGCGGAAGTAATTCTGCCGAGTCAAAACGGACTGCCCATGACGCAAAACTCAGCCTTGGGGTGGCTCCTTTCAGGAACTTGTTCCATTTCTTAATATGCCACTCTCCCCATTGCGAGGGGGGGAGAATGTTCATGTCAAACAAGAAAAAGATCGCTGGTTTGGCATCACTGGCAACCGTATCGATTACCCCTTTAGACTAAGCTTACGATATATGAGATCATTGCGGAATAAAAGGTGAAACGACTCTGGAAGTGTTCTTGGCACGCCCCATCGACCAGAAGCGACCAGAATTGGCCAACAGGAATGGTGTAGTGTTTCACCAAGAAAACGCCAGACCACACACTTCTTTAATGACTCGTCAGAAGCTACGGGAGCTCGGATGGGAGATTTTATTACATCCACCATATAGCCCGGACATAGCGCCAAGTGACTACCACCTGTTCCTGTCCACGGCGAATGCCCTTACTGGTGTAAAGTTGGGCTCAAAAGAGAGTTGTTAAAAGTGGCTGTCAGAGTTTTTCCTAAATAAAGAGGAAAGTATCTACGAGGGGGGTATTAGGGCCTTCTAAATGGGAACATATTATCGAACAAAACGGCGCATATTTTAGCTAAATCCGTTCACTGTATCAATTTTTATAAAGCATTAAATAAAGAGCAAAAAAGCGGAAGGGAATTATTTGACAACCTTTTTGAAGTGTTGATAGATATTGTATAATAAGTAGTGTAGTGCGTGTTTTGACAATTTCATCCGAATAACTGGCCGTATGAGGTCTCTTAGGTGTGTGGTGATTTGTCAGCGTTAAAGCGGGCGTGACAACATCTTCATGCTAATAACCAATTATCTATCTCTTATAGTTTCCGAGATCTCGACGTTCATATGGATGGACAGACGGACAGGCAGACGAACATGGCTTAATCGACTCGGCTATTGATCCTGGTCAAGAATATATATATTTCATAGGGTGGGAAACGTATCCTTCTACCTGTTACATATATTCTAATGAATACAATATACCCTTTTACTCGAGTATTTAGAATTCCTTGTCCAGGAAGTACCATCTTCCTCTTTAGCTACTACTAACTTCTTTTCTATCAAAATACAAGAGGCAAGCAAAGCAATGTAAAATAAATAGTATTCTGAAAGCTTTTCCTTTGCTTCTCAAAATCCGAGAAGTATCGTATTTACAGAAAACTGGTTAAGGCTGGTTAAATTCTAAGCTCCGAAGATATTCCAGATACGTACACAACACAGACTTAAACGTCCCTATAACAACATGTCAGATAAGTTTTTAAGAATTAAATTCTATTAATTTTTTTTTTGCGTAAAGCTTTTGTTTTCCCATAACTATATACACTTAAATTTCTTATAAATATCACCGTTGTCTGATCTTGCTGATTATTAAATCACCTATTTGGTCTAATCTATAAACTGCGTTTCTTTGAAGTTGAAGTGGCAATGACCTGAAAACTTTTTTCCCAAATAAATAAAACAGTGTTCTCGCAGGACCCAAACAGTTTTATAACAAAGCTTAAACCATATTCGTATCCTTCCGCGCAATCATTTGAAAGCATAACGGCAACCACAGATTAGGTAATAGCCGATTTATTTGCCTAATTTTTTCAAACGATCTACAAGTATTTTACTTTTCATCATTTAAAACAGCATTGCTAATTGTTCACCTTCACTCTTGAAACTTCACAATTTTTCCCATAATTGGAAGGAATCATTAGTAATTCGTTTTTTTTATTCGGACGTTGATGCACTATGATCAGCGACACCAAGCAATGCTTGTTACGCGCGGAGCCCAATGCGCGTTAGAAGCGAAAAAGGACAATAAAGAAGCGGACAGACTAAGTTAGAAATACGTACGAGGCTAATACTAATACTAATTTTAAGTAAGATAAAATTAATGCTTTTAAGCTTGGCAAAGAGTCGGTAGTAGAAATAACATGGTATAGTACAGAGTCTTTGTAACATAGGGATCATCGAAATCCAAAGTAAATGGTCACAAAACTTAAGTTTTGGGTCAAGAAGGACGCCAAGGTCATCAACATGTGTGATTCTAGACAACGCATCACCACCCAGCGTATACGTGGCATATTGTGGGTTCACCCTAAAAAATGTCATTACTTTACACTTAGCGCTATTTAAATCCAAAAGATTTTAACAAAACCATGTTTGAAAAGCATTTAGGTCCGATTGTAAGTCAGAACTACTGGAAATTTCGTTATATTGCAGACATAACTTAACGTCATCTGCGTACATGAGGATAAGCGACTTTGTCAAGACTAGAGGGAGATCGTTAATAAAGTAAAAAGAAGTGGGCCAAGATGGCTTCGTTGTGGGACGCGTGAAGTAACTCGGATCAAATTAGAGATAGAGCTTTTAAAGAGGACTCGTTTATGCCTTCTACTTAGATACCTTAAGATCCATGTTAGAAGATCACATGGAAACCCTAATAAGTCTAGCTTTAATACAAGATGCGTGGATTAACTATATTAAACGCTTTACTAAAATCAGTGTGAACTACGTCAGTCTGCGTGTTCTTTCTGAAGCCATTTATTACAAAAGACTCTAGATCCTAGAGGATTGTCGTAGCAGATCTTCGCCTTATAAATCCATGTTGACATGGAGATATATTGATCTACAAAGATGTTGCAAGTGGGGTGTAATAACGTTTTCGAAAAGCTTTGGGAATTGCTTGTATTTGATTTACTTCCTTTCTTATAAAGGGGAATAAGGAATGACTCCTTCCAAATAAGGGGAAAGTGAGAAGACAAGGTAAACAATTTGTGCAGAGGTCTACACAGAGTTTCAGCACAGTATTTAAGCACGCAGCCTGGAACACCAATTAAAATCGGACAACAATATCATATAGCTGCCATAGAAACGATGGCAAAATGCAGCGCAAAAATGACACAGCTTCATTGATTTTAGTAAAATAGGCATGGAAATCGAAATGTAGTCGATTTGTAATAACTGCAAGGGTATATAAACCTCGGCTTGCCGAAGTTTGCTCCCTTTCTTGTTGATGTATAATATTTCTGCTGGACGTAAAAGGATTTTAATCAGATATGATTTGATAAATAAATAAAACGGAGCAGTTAACTATATCTTTATCTTACACAGTAAGCCATTGTTCCAAACTAAATCGAACGCTTGTTAAACATCAAGAAATGCAGCAGTGCATTATTTTTTGTTTTCAAATGCAGAAACTATATCATTAATGACCCTGTGACATTGCTCAGGGGTCCCGTATCTGTTCTAAATCCCAATTGGTATTCAGGAATAAGTTTGTCCAAAATTGGCAACATTCTCTTCAAATGCATTTTTTCAAACACTTTCGAGAATGTTGTCAACAGACTAATGGTACGCTAAGATGTCAGTTTCGTTTATATTTTGTTTGGCTTTAGGATCATAATGATCTCTGCAGATTTCCATTGACTTGGAAAGTGGGCTAATCTGAGAATCGCATTAAATATAAGAGTGAAGGACCGAATGCATCTTGGTGGTAAACTTTTGGGGTGATGCCGTCTATTTTATCAGGGTTGTTGATGCTTGAGAGCGTGATTCCTGTTTATGTACCTTGCTTTATAAATTGTGTTTTTAAAAAGCTCCACAGCATAATCTATCTTCTTTCCTGTTTTTAACGAGATGTCCAGGCTTATAGCTGTGTCTAAATAGCATTTAAATGCGTTGATGCCTGTGGAGGCTATAATAGCTCTATAGGTCTTTTGCAACTTATGGGCGATTATGCTGGAGGTTGCTATTATTGGGGAATGATCTGAGTTAAGATCAAAGCTTTCCATTACTCCCATTCTGGGATTCAAGAAAACGCTACGAAGTCAATCAAATCTGGTGTTTTTCGACTCTGTTGGCCAATATGTAAACCAGTTGACAAAGTTGTCATGTTATTGTTTCATATGCATTTGTATAACTCGGATTGTCAATCTGGATCCCCACCCTTTGATGTTTGGCATTGAAATCGCCTCCAACAATAAACTTTGTTCTCGGTCCTTGGAAAAAGTTTTTAAGATCAAGTTTTTTATTATGAATCTGGGTGGAAGATAAATCACTGTTATTGATACATCTGCGTGCATCTTGATTGTGGCAGCCTGCATAGCGTTTTCCCTCGTACTGTCCACAATTTAAAATTTAGGGCCCTGCTTGACAAGAAGTGCTGCACCTCCATGAGCTTTATCTGACGGATGGTCAAAAAATGGTTTAAAAAATATTTGCTAGGGAAATGTGTTTCGGAAATAAGCATGACGTTAATAACAGTCGTTAAAAAAAATATTTTTTTTAAGCTTTGTTTTTGTAAATTGGATCTTCTCTTTATGAGTCTAACAATAAGGTTGCAAATCTTAAAATAATACATTATCTAACAGTTTAATTTTAACTGAATAGAGACTACATGGTCCTAATAATTAGCGCTGGATTAGAAGGTCGTTGCGGCGAAGACGAGAACTGCTGGAAACTCGCGTGAGGGCTCTCGCGAGATGATTTGGATGTAGTACTTTGTTATGATTTGTGCTATCTCTTCTCTGACGAGTGATATGTGAAGGTCCCTGTGAATGTTTTCATTCTGAACGTACCGCGGTGCCCCGGTGATGGTTCTGAGAATTTTTGATTGAGTTTTTTTCATTATATCCACACTGCTGTTACTGGCATTCGCCCTCAACTGAGAGCCGTACATCAAGATTGGTTTCAAAACGGTGTTGTATAGAATTACCTTATAGTCCAAGCTAAAGGGGCGAGCGGCTACTGATAAGACAGTGGAGGCTGTTGGCTTTGAACTTTAAATGTGTTCTTTTGGCTTCAATGTAGCTCCGCCAATAAGACGTCTATCGAGGTGTACGCCAAGATATGTTACTTCATTTGCTATCGGAACCATTGTGTTGTTTAGAGTAAGTGGAGGGCAGTCTTGCCTGTTAAGTGTGAACGTTTGCATTTTTGTTCGTTAACTTTGATTCCACTGCCACCAGGTGTTTAGCAAGTTGCGCCGCTGTGTCATCTACAAAAGTGGATGTGGTTAGTTGCCTGCTCGTTGGGATGTCCGCAGTGTAGATAAGGTAAAGTGTTGGTCCAAGCACGCTGCCTTGAGGAACTCCGGCTCTGATGATGTAGTCATCGGACATGGCAGCATTATATCTTACTGAGAATTTCCTGTTGTAAAGGCATGACTTCAGAAGTTTGTGAGTGTTGGTTGGGAGCATTTCTGTTATTTTGTGCATTAAACCTTCTAACCATACTCTGTCAAAAGCTTGTGATACGTCCAGAAATATCGCAGTGCAGTACTACCTTTGTTCGAATGCATTTCGGATTGCTGATGTTATGCGGTTGACTTGCTCAATGGAACCCATGTTTTTCTCGAAAACCGAATTGATGAGTCGGGATTTTGTTGTGTGTTCTGAAATATGGGGTAATATGTGCCAAGAAGCATTTTTGAAAGAGTTTTGATAGACACGTTAGTAAACTAATTGGTCTATATGATGAAGCAATTGTGCGGTCTTTGGTATCATTCTGATGATCGACTTTTTCCATGTCTCGTTATTGCATTGACGAGTTGGCAAATAGCTCGAGCTGCACAGAAAGGAAGTTCAATAATCATTTTTGGTGATATTAGGTCGCATCCTGGAGATTTTTTTGGGTTGAGTTGTTCGTTTATGATTTTAAGTAACTCATGTGGCCTAAATAAAATTGGTTCATACGTAGATGTGTCGATATCTGATGTTGCTGGCAGTGAGATCCCGTTTGATGCTGTATTGGGCTGAAATACATTTTGAAGATGTTCTGCAAATCTGTCGGCTCTTTCTCAGTCGCTGCGCGCCCAGTTGCCTGTGGATGCCCTTATTGTCATTGCAGATTCAATTGGTGCGCAGAGTGATGAGTGTGCTCTCCAAGGTGGGAAATTGGAACTCATTGGAGATAACTGCTCTATGTAATGTTTTTGGGACCTTTCTTCTTCATGACGTAATGCAGCTGACAGTCTCCGTGTAGCGTCTTTTAACCTTTGTTTTGCAGATGGTAATCTGTTGGATTACCATTCTCGCCGTGAGCGCCGCTTTGCTAGAACAATCTGTTCTATTTCAACGTTCGTGTATCTATGATTGTACGTTGATTTTTTGAGTTTGTGGAGTTGACATGCGAGCTGCTGCGACCAAGACGGATTCAAGAGTGTTTGTGGATAAGTTGATATCAGCTTCGTCATTCAAACGTGTATTCAACTCAATATGCGAACTTACATATTTTTTGTACTTAAGCCAATTGGTTTTATTCGTTGTTAGTCTGAATGGTTTATCTACCGTAACTGGATGTAGATTTAGTTGAAGGAGTACAGGCGAGTGATCAGACGATAGATCTGATAAGGAGTTGGCGCTTATCAGGTTGCATGGAATGTTTTTTTTGTGACTGCAAAATCTATCAAGTCTGGCAGTTTTTTGGGATCTGATGGCCAATATGTAGGTGTCCCAGGTGACACACAGTCTAGCTTGTTGCTTGCTTTTATTATTGCATTGTACAATTGCCTTCCCTTTGGATTCACAAGTCCAGATCCCCAGTGCGTATGCTTGGCATTAAAATCTCCTGCTACTATAAATTGTATGTTATGAAGGTCTCCACAAGCAACGCATACTGGACGAAGCGTGCAATAAGACCTTGTGTGACCATATTCCTGACAATTATTACACTGCACCGCCCCATTTCTTTTATGCGGCTCTTCTACAGTTATTCTGCGGTGTAGTAGAAACTGGAGAGTAAAAATTGGATGCACTTCATTTTTTTTCAGAGGTTTGGATTTGTTTTCGGTTTCAAGTCCTACCTTAAAAAGAGGTTGAGGCTTTCTTTCTCTATTTAAAATGTTAATAACATTTTTTACATTAAAACCTTTCTCCTTCAGTGCGCCTGTAACTTCAGCTGGTGTTACTTCCGGTTCAATAGCTTTAAGTACTACTTGCTGGCCTTTACTGCTTATTAATTGGTACGTGTAGAAGTTTTTATTATTGTCGTTTAAATACTTCGACAAAATGCTGTAGTTTACTTCCGTATTAGAGTGAACTTTTGTTTCGTGAATATTTCCCTTTGTTAATGGAATTATGTGGAAATTGTCAGTATCGAGTTTACGAGAGCATTATAATTTTTCTCTCGAATGTAAATCGGCGGCGACTTAGGCTTTTTAATGTCTGGAGAGCAAGAGCGCGCCCTGCCTTGTGATGTTGGATTGAGTTTATTACTCGGGCTTGGGGTTATTGATCGCGGTTGGTTAGTTTTTGTTGGGTTTGCGGTCGCGTTGTCTTGCATTGACACAATTGAATGGTATGCGTTGTTACGTTGCAGAGAGAGCCGACGCTCTTCTTGTTGACGTTGGAGCACCGTATGAGTGTCAAATTCACTCATAGCTTAATTTTTTGGATTTTTTCACATTATGCTTTGATTTTATTTAAATTTTCGTTGCACGATAAGGAGACAAAAGAAACCGAAAATTTTTGAAAAATTAATATATTTTATTTACATGGTTGGAAAGCCGATTGGCATTCCATATTCCTAAATTTAGACTTAATCTCAAAGTTTATTTACAAATAATATTATCATTTCTATATTAACGACTGCATTACCAATGTGTTTAACTTTAAGTTCTTACTGTTGGGTTCAATGTCTAAGTAGAACAAATTCAATGGCTCTTTGGTTACACAACTTTTAATATTACTAATGTTCCTAACAGAATGGCCTTTGTACTACACAACTTGTTTAATTAAGTTAATATCTGTTGAGAAGTGTAGGTTCTTTATAACAACTCTGTTATGTGTGAAATTTGACCAAATATGAAGTAAGAGTTTTAACAAGTTTCCTGTATTTTCCAATAGATTTAACCAGAACTCTCACATGACCATCGCGTTGTGCTTTATAAAAGAAGAGCTCTTTCTTAATTTGTTTAGTCTCGAAATATCTTAGCATTCTACCTATATCATAGACTTCAGATAAGAACATAGGTGGCGGCTTGGCAGATTCATCTGAGTGGTCTTCAGTTGTCATGTCCAGTGCTTCGTTTTCGTCTTCATTTCCATTATTTGGCGTGCTGCCGCTTAGAAGGGCTTATTGATTGGAGCTGGTGCTGGGTGCAGGTTCCAGTGCAATTTTTTTCCGTAGTAGTATCGGGAAGATTTGGTTTTGTCTCTTGATTGGCTTTGGCTTCGGTCTTACTTTATGCCAGCTCCAAACCATTGTGTCGTCTTCGTCGTCTTGCATGTTGACAACAAGACTTTGTTGATGCTTATCAGCATCCACTGGTTGTAAATAACTGTTAATAAAAGGTTTAGCACACCTTCCGCGTAATGTTTAGACACG
The DNA here is from genome assembly GCA_036346975.1 of Drosophila prolongata. Taxonomy (NCBI): domain Eukaryota; kingdom Metazoa; phylum Arthropoda; class Insecta; order Diptera; family Drosophilidae; genus Drosophila; species Drosophila prolongata. Next base: position 8,437,905 of record JAYMZC010000387.1, read on the forward strand.
TCTTAACTCGGGGACTATTATAATCTGGCTGAACTAATTAAACCTGTGCTATCAGATTAGCTTATTGAAATTAAATTGAAATTTTCGTAGACATTCTTTTAGAAACCTTTCTATTTTGTCCTCCTATATATATTGTTTATGGTTTGGCAATTTTTGCATAGTTACGGACAAATTTTCTGTAAAAAACTCAACGTAGTTACCTTTAGAAACATCTTAATTAACAACAAATTTTTTTTTGTTTTTTCTGATGATCCAGTATTGCTGTTTACCGCAAAACCTTTTTTCTTGGAGGCGCCTACGGAGCTTGGCTGCGAACGGCTCATTCATTTTTTTTTTCGATGAAATTTGTGAAAACATAGCATAAATGTTAGACTTTGATATGCTTATAAAATAATTGATCTGACATAACCGTATCGTGTGAAAAAATGCATACAAATATGCATTTTTTTTTTGTTTCCAACGCGGTGAAGGGCACTTTTCTGACCTACTTTGAAACTTTCGGCATCCATGGTGAAACCGAATCTTTGAATTCAAATTTCACGACGACTACTTAAAAATGTATCATACGTGCCTCACATCTTTGGTCTCATATGTTCAGCTTGTCAATATGTCCAGGCCATGTTTACAACACTCGTAGCACGTTACGTCTCTTCTTATGATGACTTTCTGTTTGGCCAATTAATAAAATGTCCTTAGCGGCTTAACATGTGAATTACATAAATGGCTAGACCCTCATTAAAATTTGGCTGTCGAGCAAATAAGAATGTTGCCTGCTATCATCTTAGTACTCTCATATCGCGGTTTTATGAGCTTCTTGAACTTTTCCCAAGTAATGCTAGGATAACAGATTTGCCACAACAACTAAGAGGCACCATTTCCAGCTTCGTTGCAACGATTTCTCTAATAAAACGATACCTACTGTAGCGACTTTTCCACAATTTTCCGCGAATCAAATCCCAATTCTGATGTCGGAGTTATTAGCTGCCACTGATGACTATTCGTTTTCAAATGTAAATCTCTTTTTTGTACCCTTCCAGAGGGTATTATATTTTCAGTCAAAAGTTGACCCGCGGTCAAGAACACATTTTCGACCCATTACTTTTATAAAAATCGGACGACTATATAACATAACTGCCATAGGAACAACCGAAAAATTTATTCATTATACAAATTTGTAAATCTGCTAAAGGAATATCATACCGTTCACCTTGGGTCAACTTCGTACTTCGGAAACTTTTATCGTCACAGAAGGAACAGAAGGAACGCGCTGGAACTGTCGGAGTTGAGTTTTGTTTTGTTTTTTATATCAGTCGCACGATTTTCGAGATTTTGTGCATAAATTTTTAAACAAACATTTTTTTTGACGAATAGCTTAGGATAAGGCCTTTGGAAAATTTTTAAATGATTTGAGCACGTGTAATCACCCCAAATTACAGATTTTCAAGAGTATATTACCAGAAAGACAACATTTGATAGCGTCAGGAGAAGATTCTTATTAAATACTATTACATTTTCGTGTGTTAATACCACAATTGAGCAAAGTGAGCCAAGATGATTTCAGCAAATGTCATTTTTATTTTTTATACTTTTTATTCCCTTGCAGAGGGTATTCTAATTTTGGTCAAAAGTGTGCAACGCAGTGACGGAGACATCTCCGACCCTATAAGGTATATATATTCTTGATCAGGATCGCCTTCAGAGTTGATATAAGCATGTCCGTCTGTCCGTCTGTCTGTCCGTCTGTCTGTGAAAAAAATGCATACAAATATGCATTTTTTTTTTGTTTCCAACGCGGTGAAGGGCACTTTTCTGACCTACTTTGAAACTTTCGGCATCCATGGTGAAACCGAATCTTTGAATTCAAATTTCACGACGACTACTTAAAAATGTATCATACGTGCCTCACATCTTTGGTCTCATATGTTCAGCTTGTCAATATGTCCAGGCCATGTTTACAACACTCGTAGCACGTTACGTCTCTTCTTATGATGACTTTCTGTTTGGCCAATTAATAAAATGTCCTTAGCGGCTTAACATGTGAATTACATAAACGGCTAGACCCTCATTAAAATTTGGCTGTCGAGCAAATAAGAATGTTGCCTGCTATCATCTTAGTACTCTCATATCGCGGTTTTATGAGCTTCTTGAACTTTTCCCAAGTAATGCTAGGATAACAGATTTGCCACAACAACTAAGAGGCACCATTTCCAGCTTCGTTGCAACGATTTCTCTAATAAAACGATACCTACTGTAGCGACTTTTCCACAATTTTCCGCGAATCAAATCCCAATTCTGATGTCGGAGTTATTAGCTGCCACTGATGACTATTTGTTTTCAAATGTAAATCTCTTTTTTGTACCCTTCCAGAGGGTATTATATTTTCAGTCAAAAGTTGACCCGCGGTCAAGAACACATTTTCGACCCATTACTTTTATAAAAATCGGACGACTATATAACATAACTGCCATAGGAACAACCGAAAAATTTATTCATTATACAAATTTGTAAATCTGCTAAAGGAATATCATACGGTTCACCTTGGGTCAACTTCGTACTTCGGAAACTTTTATCGTCACAGAAGGAACAGAAGGAACGCGCTGGAACTGTCGGAGTTGAGTTTTGTTTTGTTTTTTATATCAGTCGCACGATTTTCGAGATTTTGTGCATAAATTTTTAAACAAAAATTTTTTTTGACGAATAGCTTAGGATAAGGCCTTTGGAAAATTTTTAAATGATTTGAGCACGTGTAATCACCCCAAATTACAGATTTTTAAGAGTATATTACCAGAAAGACAACATTTGATAGCGTCAGGAGAAGATTCTTATTAAATACTATTACATTTTCGTGTGTTAATACCACAATTGAGCAAAGTGGGCCAAGATGATTTCAGCAAATGTCATTTTTATTTTTTATACTTTTTATTCCCTTACAGAGGGTATTCTAATTTTGGTCAAAAGTGTGCAACGCAGTGACGGAGACATCTCCGACCCTATAAAGTATATATATTCTTGATCAGGATCGCCTTCAGAGTTGATATAAGCATGTCCGTCTGTCTGTTTCTATGCGAACTAGTCTCTCAGTTTTAAAGATATCGAATTGAAACTTTGTTCACACCCTGCGTTCCTTTGCACGCAGTATATAAGTCGGAACAACCGGGATCGGCCGACTATATCCTATAGCCGCCGTATAATTGATTGATCGGAAATGCCATAACTTTGGTGTTTGTAAAGTTAAGAAGTTTGGATTTTCTATGTTTTTTTTTTTGGCCAATCAATCTGACCTACCAAATTTCGTAAGGATCGGCTGCCATATAACTGAACGATTGGAAATGCCATAACTTTGGTGTTTTTAATGTTAGGAAGTTGGGTTTTTTATGAGTATTAAGAACGAATCAAATGAATAATTTTGGAGAATATAATGTACTAAATATTCTGCAAGGGTATATCAACTTCGGCTCCGCCCGAAGTTAGCTTTTTTTTCTTGTTTTTAGTTTATTATAGTCTTGCTTTTATTTATTGAATCTTCTCCTTACGAGACTAACACTAAGTTTATCAAATCTTATATTATTAATTTAAGTCATATGGTTAGTCAATACCCGAGTAAGATAATTTTGGTGCGCTGATGTCTTTCCTTTGTAAGACACTTTTTGCTTCTCGATTTCGTCTTTTACTGCGATGATGCCAAGGTCCCTGTTAATGTTTTCGTTGTGAGCATAACATGGTGCCCAAGTGATAGTTCTCTGGATTTTTGATTGTGTTCGCTGTATAATGTCTATGTTAGTGCTGCTCGATTTCCCCCACAGCTGGAAGCCATATGAGCAGGATCTTGTAGTCCAGGCATAGATGTGATCCAGTGGAGTCCGCTGGCCTTTAGTTTTAAGTGCAGCTTATGCATTCAATGTGTCTACGCCTAGCTAATCGCCTATAGAGGTGGACGCCGTGGTACGTTACTTTGCTGGCTTGGGGGATCTGGCGTACCGTTCAAAGAAAGCGGAACCCATTTTTTTCTATTAAGAGTAAACTCCTGCTTCCATTATGCATTCGTCCGATGTTTCTGACCCTTATGTAGAGAAACGACTCGAGAAGCATGTGGGTGTAGGTAAGCAAATGCATTTGGGAGTTTAGCATTTTTGGGGGTTTAGTTTCCTAATGAATTTTTTAATTTTGACCGGCCGAAACGAAATTGGGAAATTGAGGTAGTTACGGGCAAAATGAATTTGTGGCAGTATTGGGCTGGAAAGCACTTTGAAGATGTAAAGCAAATGTTTTAGCATTTGTTGAGTTTCTTATCTGGGTAATTTTTTCGATCGGAGCGCTTAAAATTGGGAAAGCCCTCCATTGGGGGTTCTTTGTACTGATTGGCGAAAGTTTTTCGCTGTACCACAGCTGTGCATTTTCTGTCTGTTACTGGAGAGTCAGGTCGAGAAAGCGTGTGGCTTCTTTAAGGCAAGCACGTCGCATACGCCTCTTACTTTTTGTACTTAAGCCAATTGGTTTTATTCGTTGTTAGTCTGAATGGTTTATCTACCGTAACTGGATGTAGATTTAGTTGAAGGAGTACAGGCGAGTGATCAGACGATAGACCTGATAAGGAGTTGGCGCTTATCAGGTTGCATGGAATGTTTTTTTGTGACTGCAAAATCTATCAAGTCTGGCAGTTTTCTGGGATCTGATGGCCAATATGTAGGTGTCCCAGGTGACACACAGTCTAGCTTGTTGCTTGCTTTTATTATTGCATTGTACAATTGCCTTCCCTTTGGATTCACAAGTCCAGATCCCCAGTGCGTATGCTTGGCATTAAAATCTCCTGCTACTATAAATTGTATGTTATGAAGGTCTCCACAAGCAACGCATACTGGACGAAGCGTGCAATAAGACCTTGTGTGGCCATATTCCTGACAATTATTACACTGCACCGCCCCATTTCTTTTATGCGGCTCTTCTACAGTTATTCTGCGGTGTAGTAGAAACTGGAGAGTAAAAATTGGATGCACTTCATTTTTTTTCAGAGGTTTGGATTTGTTTTCGGTTTCAAGTCCTACCTTAAAAAGAGGTTGAGGCTTTCTTTCTCTATTTAAAATGTTAATAACATTTTTTACATTAAAACCTTTCTCCTTCAGTGCGCCTGTAACTTCAGCTGGTGTTACTTCCGGTTCAATAGCTTTAAGTACTACTTGCTGGCCTTTACTGCTTATTAATTGGTACGTGTAGAAGTTTTTATTATTGTCGTTTAAATACTTCGACAAAATGTTGTAGTTTACTTCCGTATTAGAGTGAACTTTTGTTTCGTGAATATTTCCCTTTGTTAATGGAATTATGTGGAAATTGTCAGTATCGAGTTTACGAGAGCATTATAATTTTTCTCTCGAATGTAAATCGGCGGCGACTTAGGCTTTTTAATGTCTGGAGAGCAAGAGCGCGCCCTGCCTTGCGATGTTGGATTGAGCTCATTACTCGGGCTTGGGGTTATTGATCGCGGTTGGTTAGTTTTTGTTGGGTTTGCGGTCGCGTTGTCTTGCATTGACACAATTGAATGGTATGCGTTGTTACGTTGCAGAGAGAGCCGACGCTCTTCTTGTTGACGTTGGAGCACCGTATGAGTGTCAAATTCACTCATAGCTTAATTTTTTGGATTTTTTCACATTATGCTTTGATTTTATTTAAATTTTCGTTGCACGATAAGGAGACAAAAGAAACCGAAAATTTTTGAAAAATTAATATATTTTATTTACATGGTTGGAAAGCCGATTGGCATTCCATATTCCTAAATTTAGACTTAATCTCAAAGTTTATTTACAAATAATATTATCATTTCTATATTAACGACTGCATTACCAATGTGTTTAACTTTAAGTTCTTACTGTTGGGTTCAATGTCTAAGTAGAACAAATTCAATGGCTCTTTGGTTACACAACTTTTAATATTACTAATGTTCCTAACAGAATGGCCTTTGTACTACACAACTTGTTTAATTAAGTTAATATCTGTTGAGAAGTGTAGGTTCTTTATAACAACTCTGTTATGTGTGAAATTTGACCAAATATGAAGTAAGAGTTTTAACAAGTTTCCTGTATTTTCCAATAGATTTAACCAGAACTCTCACATGACCATCGCGTTGTGCTTTATAAAAGAAGAGCTCTTTCTTAATTTGTTTAGTCTCGAAATATCTTAGCATTCTACCTATATCATAGACTTCAGATAAGAACATAGGTGGCGGCTTGGCAGATTCATCTGAGTGGTCTTCAGTTGTCATGTCCAGTGCTTCGTTTTCGTCTTCATTTCCATTATTTGGCGTGCTGCCGCTTAGAAGGGCTTATTGATTGGAGCTGGTGCTGGGTGCAGGTTCCAGTGCAATTTTTTTCCGTAGTAGTATCGGGAAGATTTGGTTTTGTCTCTTGATTGGCTTTGGCTTCGGTCTTACTTTCTGCCAGCTCCAAACCATTGTGTCGTCTTCGTCGTCTTGCATGTTGACAACAAGACTTTGTTGATGCTTATCAGCATCCACTGGTTGTAAATAACTGTTAATAAAAGGTTTAGCACACCTTCCGCGTAAAGTTTAGACACGTCTTAACTCGGGGACTATTATAATCTGGCTGAACTAATTAAACCTGTGCTATCAGATTAGCTTATTGAAATTAAATTGAAATTTTCGTAGACATTCTTTTAGAAACCTTTCTATTTTGTCCTCCTATATATATTGTTTATGGTTTGGCAATTTTTGCATAGTTACGGACAAATTTTCTGTAAAAAACTCAACGTAGTTACCTTTAGAAACATCTTAATTAACAACAAATTTTTTTTTGTTTTTTCTGATGATCCAGTATTGCTGTTTACCGCAAAACCTTTTTTCTTGGAGGCGCCTACGGAGCTTGGCTGCGAACGGCTCATTCATTTTTTTTTTCGATGAAATTTGTGAAAACATAGCATAAATGTTAGACTTTGATATGCTTATAAAATAATTGATCTGACATAACCGTATCGTGTGAAAAAATGCATACAAATATGCATTTTTTTTTTGTTTCCAACGCGGTGAAGGGCACTTTTCTGACCTACTTTGAAACTTTCGGCATCCATGGTGAAACCGAATCTTTGAATTCAAATTTCACGACGACTACTTAAAAATGTATCATACGTGCCTCACATCTTTGGTCTCATATGTTCAGCTTGTCAATATGTCCAGGCCATGTTTACAACACTCGTAGCACGTTACGTCTCTTCTTATGATGACTTTCTGTTTGGCCAATTAATAAAATGTCCTTAGCGGCTTAACATGTGAATTACATAAATGGCTAGACCCTCATTAAAATTTGGCTGTCGAGCAAATAAGAATGTTGCCTGCTATCATCTTAGTACTCTCATATCGCGGTTTTATGAGCTTCTTGAACTTTTCCCAAGTAATGCTAGGATAACAGATTTGCCACAACAACTAAGAGGCACCATTTCCAGCTTCGTTGCAACGATTTCTCTAATAAAACGATACCTACTGTAGCGACTTTTCCACAATTTTCCGCGAATCAAATCCCAATTCTGATGTCGGAGTTATTAGCTGCCACTGATGACTATTCGTTTTCAAATGTAAATCTCTTTTTTGTACCCTTCCAGAGGGTATTATATTTTCAGTCAAAAGTTGACCCGCGGTCAAGAACACATTTTCGACCCATTACTTTTATAAAAATCGGACGACTATATAACATAACTGCCATAGGAACAACCGAAAAATTTATTCATTATACAAATTTGTAAATCTGCTAAAGGAATATCATACCGTTCACCTTGGGTCAACTTCGTACTTCGGAAACTTTTATCGTCACAGAAGGAACAGAAGGAACGCGCTGGAACTGTCGGAGTTGAGTTTTGTTTTGTTTTTTATATCAGTCGCACGATTTTCGAGATTTTGTGCATAAATTTTTAAACAAACATTTTTTTTGACGAATAGCTTAGGATAAGGCCTTTGGAAAATTTTTAAATGATTTGAGCACGTGTAATCACCCCAAATTACAGATTTTCAAGAGTATATTACCAGAAAGACAACATTTGATAGCGTCAGGAGAAGATTCTTATTAAATACTATTACATTTTCGTGTGTTAATACCACAATTGAGCAAAGTGAGCCAAGATGATTTCAGCAAATGTCATTTTTATTTTTTATACTTTTTATTCCCTTGCAGAGGGTATTCTAATTTTGGTCAAAAGTGTGCAACGCAGTGACGGAGACATCTCCGACCCTATAAGGTATATATATTCTTGATCAGGATCGCCTTCAGAGTTGATATAAGCATGTCCGTCTGTCCGTCTGTCTGTCCGTCTGTCTGTGAAAAAATGCATACAAATATGCATTTTTTTTTTGTTTCCAACGCGGTGAAGGGCACTTTTCTGACCTACTTTGAAACTTTCGGCATCCATGGTGAAACCGAATCTTTGAATTCAAATTTCACGACGACTACTTAAAAATGTATCATACGTGCCTCACATCTTTGGTCTCATATGTTCAGCTTGTCAATATGTCCAGGCCATGTTTACAACACTCGTAGCACGTTACGTCTCTTCTTATGATGACTTTCTGTTTGGCCAATTAATAAAATGTCCTTAGCGGCTTAACATGTGAATTACATAAACGGCTAGACCCTCATTAAAATTTGGCTGTCGAGCAAATAAGAATGTTGCCTGCTATCATCTTAGTACTCTCATATCGCGGTTTTATGAGCTTCTTGAACTTTTCCCAAGTAATGCTAGGATAACAGATTTGCCACAACAACTAAGAGGCACCATTTCCAGCTTCGTTGCAACGATTTCTCTAATAAAACGATACCTACTGTAGCGACTTTTCCACAATTTTCCGCGAATCAAATCCCAATTCTGATGTCGGAGTTATTAGCTGCCACTGATGACTATTTGTTTTCAAATGTAAATCTCTTTTTTGTACCCTTCCAGAGGGTATTATATTTTCAGTCAAAAGTTGACCCGCGGTCAAGAACACATTTTCGACCCATTACTTTTATAAAAATCGGACGACTATATAACATAACTGCCATAGGAACAACCGAAAAATTTATTCATTATACAAATTTGTAAATCTGCTAAAGGAATATCATACGGTTCACCTTGGGTCAACTTCGTACTTCGGAAACTTTTATCGTCACAGAAGGAACAGAAGGAACGCGCTGGAACTGTCGGAGTTGAGTTTTGTTTTGTTTTTTATATCAGTCGCACGATTTTCGAGATTTTGTGCATAAATTTTTAAACAAAAATTTTTTTTGACGAATAGCTTAGGATAAGGCCTTTGGAAAATTTTTAAATGATTTGAGCACGTGTAATCACCCCAAATTACAGATTTTTAAGAGTATATTACCAGAAAGACAACATTTGATAGCGTCAGGAGAAGATTCTTATTAAATACTATTACATTTTCGTGTGTTAATACCACAATTGAGCAAAGTGGGCCAAGATGATTTCAGCAAATGTCATTTTTATTTTTTATACTTTTTATTCCCTTACAGAGGGTATTCTAATTTTGGTCAAAAGTGTGCAACGCAGTGACGGAGACATCTCCGACCCTATAAAGTATATATATTCTTGATCAGGATCGCCTTCAGAGTTGATATAAGCATGTCCGTCTGTCTGTTTCTATGCGAACTAGTCTCTCAGTTTTAAAGATATCGAATTGAAACTTTGTTCACACCCTGCGTTCCTTTGCACGCAGTATATAAGTCGGAACAACCGGGATCGGCCGACTATATCCTATAGCCGCCGTATAATTGATTGATCGGAAATGCCATAACTTTGGTGTTTGTAAAGTTAAGAAGTTTGGATTTTCTATGTTTTTTTTTTTGGCCAATCAATCTGACCTACCAAATTTCGTAAGGATCGGCTGCCATATAACTGAACGATTGGAAATGCCATAACTTTGGTGTTTTTAATGTTAGGAAGTTGGGTTTTTTATGAGTATTAAGAACGAATCAAATGAATAATTTTGGAGAATATAATGTACTAAATATTCTGCAAGGGTATATCAACTTCGGCTCCGCCCGAAGTTAGCTTTTTTTTCTTGTTTTTAGTTTATTATAGTCTTGCTTTTATTTATTGAATCTTCTCCTTACGAGACTAACACTAAGTTTATCAAATCTTATATTATTAATTTAAGTCATATGGTTAGTCAATACCCGAGTAAGATAATTTTGGTGCGCTGATGTCTTTCCTTTGTAAGACACTTTTTGCTTCTCGATTTCGTCTTTTACTGCGATGATGCCAAGGTCCCTGTTAATGTTTTCGTTGTGAGCATAACATGGTGCCCAAGTGATAGTTCTCTGGATTTTTGATTGTGTTCGCTGTATAATGTCTATGTTAGTGCTGCTCGATTTCCCCCACAGCTGGAAGCCATATGAGCAGGATCTTGTAGTCCAGGCATAGATGTGATCCAGTGGAGTCCGCTGGCCTTTAGTTTTAAGTGCAGCTTATGCATTCAATGTGTCTACGCCTAGCTAATCGCCTATAGAGGTGGACGCCGTGGTACGTTACTTTGCTGGCTTGGGGGATCTGGCGTACCGTTCAAAGAAAGCGGAACCCATTTTTTTCTATTAAGAGTAAACTCCTGCTTCCATTATGCATTCGTCCGATGTTTCTGACCCTTATGTAGAGAAACGACTCGAGAAGCATGTGGGTGTAGGTAAGCAAATGCATTTGGGAGTTTAGCATTTTTGGGGGTTTAGTTTCCTAATGAATTTTTTAATTTTGACCGGCCGAAACGAAATTGGGAAATTGAGGTAGTTACGGGCAAAATGAATTTGTGGCAGTATTGGGCTGGAAAGCACTTTGAAGATGTAAAGCAAATGTTTTAGCATTTGTTGAGTTTCTTATCTGGGTAATTTTTTCGATCGGAGCGCTTAAAATTGGGAAAGCCCTCCATTGGGGGTTCTTTGTACTGATTGGCGAAAGTTTTTCGCTGTACCACAGCTGTGCATTTTCTGTCTGTTACTGGAGAGTCAGGTCGAGAAAGCGTGTGGCTTCTTTAAGGCAAGCACGTCGCATACGCCTCTTACTTTTTGTACTTAAGCCAATTGGTTTTATTCGTTGTTAGTCTGAATGGTTTATCTACCGTAACTGGATGTAGATTTAGTTGAAGGAGTACAGGCGAGTGATCAGACGATAGACCTGATAAGGAGTTGGCGCTTATCAGGTTGCATGGAATGTTTTTTTGTGACTGCAAAATCTATCAAGTCTGGCAGTTTTCTGGGATCTGATGGCCAATATGTAGGTGTCCCAGGTGACACACAGTCTAGCTTGTTGCTTGCTTTTATTATTGCATTGTACAATTGCCTTCCCTTTGGATTCACAAGTCCAGATCCCCAGTGCGTATGCTTGGCATTAAAATCTCCTGCTACTATAAATTGTATGTTATGAAGGTCTCCACAAGCAACGCATACTGGACGAAGCGTGCAATAAGACCTTGTGTGGCCATATTCCTGACAATTATTACACTGCACCGCCCCATTTCTTTTATGCGGCTCTTCTACAGTTATTCTGCGGTGTAGTAGAAACTGGAGAGTAAAAATTGGATGCACTTCATTTTTTTTCAGAGGTTTGGATTTGTTTTCGGTTTCAAGTCCTACCTTAAAAAGAGGTTGAGGCTTTCTTTCTCTATTTAAAATGTTAATAACATTTTTTACATTAAAACCTTTCTCCTTCAGTGCGCCTGTAACTTCAGCTGGTGTTACTTCCGGTTCAATAGCTTTAAGTACTACTTGCTGGCCTTTACTGCTTATTAATTGGTACGTGTAGAAGTTTTTATTATTGTCGTTTAAATACTTCGACAAAATGTTGTAGTTTACTTCCGTATTAGAGTGAACTTTTGTTTCGTGAATATTTCCCTTTGTTAATGGAATTATGTGGAAATTGTCAGTATCGAGTTTACGAGAGCATTATAATTTTTCTCTCGAATGTAAATCGGCGGCGACTTAGGCTTTTTAATGTCTGGAGAGCAAGAGCGCGCCCTGCCTTGCGATGTTGGATTGAGCTCATTACTCGGGCTTGGGGTTATTGATCGCGGTTGGTTAGTTTTTGTTGGATTTGTGGTCGAGTTGTCTTGCATTGACACAATTGAATGGTATGCGTTGTTACGTTGCAGAGAGAGCCGACGCTCTTCTTGTTGACGTTGGAGCACCGTATGAGTGTCAAATTCACTCATAGCTTAATTTTTTGGATTTTCTCACATTATGCTTTGATTTTATTTAAATTTTCGTTGCACGATAAGGAGACAAAAGAAACCGATTTTTTTTGAAAAATTAATATATTTTATTTACATGGTTGGAAAGCCGATTGGCATTCCATATTCCTAAATTTAGACTTAATCTCAAAGTTTATTTACAAAAAACATTATCATTTCTATATTAACGACTGCATTACCAATGTGTTTAACTTTAAGTTCTTACTGTTGGGTTCAATGTCTAAGTAGTACAAATTCAATGGCTCTTTGGTTACACAACTTTTAATATTACTAATGTTCCTAACAGAATGGCCTTTGTACTACACAACTTGTTTAATTAAGTTAATATCTGTTGAGAAGTGTAGGTTCTTTATAACAACTCTGTTATGTGTGAAATTTGACCAAATATGAAGTAAGAGTTTTAACAAGTTTCCTGTATTTTCCAATAGATTTAACCATAACTCTCACATGACCATCGCGTTGTGCTTTATAAAAGAAGAGCTCTTTCTTAATTTGTTTAGTCTCGAAATATCTTAGCATTCTACCTATATCATAGACTTCAGATAAGAACATAGGTGGCGGCTTGGCAGATTCATCTGAGTGGTCTTCAGTTGTCATGTCCAGTGCTTCGTTTTCGTCTTCATTTCCATTATTTGGCGTGCTGCCGCTTAGAAGGGCTTATTGATTGGAGCTGGTGCTGGGTGCAGGTTCCAGTGCAATTTTTTTCCGTAGTAGTATCGGGAAGATTTGGTTTTGTCTCTTGATTGGCTTTGGCTTCGGTCTTACTTTCTGCCAGCTCCAAACCATTGTGTCGTCTTCGTCGTCTTGCATGTTGACAACAAGACTTTGTTGATGCTTATCAGCATCCACTGGTTGTAAATAACTGTTAATAAAAGGTTTAGCACACCTTCCGCGTAAAGTTTAGACACGTCTTAACTCGGGGACTATTATAATCTGGCTGAACTAATTAAACCTGTGCTATCAGATTAGCTTATTGAAATTAAATTGAAATTTTCGTAGACATTCTTTTAGAAACCTTTCTATTTTGTCCTCCTATATATATTGTTTATGGTTTGGCAATTTTTGCATAGTTACGGACAAATTTTCTGTAAAAAACTCAACGTAGTTACCTTTAGAAACATCTTAATTAACAACAAATTTTTTTTTGTTTTTTCTGATGATCCAGTATTGCTGTTTACCGCAAAACCTTTTTTCTTGGAGGCGCCTACGGAGCTTGGCTGCGAACGGCTCATTCATTTTTTTTTTCGATGAAATTTGTGAAAACATAGCATAAATGTTAGACTTTGATATGCTTATAAAATAATTGATCTGACATAACCGTATCGTGTGAAAAAATGCATACAAATATGCATTTTTTTTTTGTTTCCAACGCGGTGAAGGGCACTTTTCTGACCTACTTTGAAACTTTCGGCATCCATGGTGAAACCGAATCTTTGAATTCAAATTTCACGACGACTACTTAAAAATGTATCATACGTGCCTCACATCTTTGGTCTCATATGTTCAGCTTGTCAATATGTCCAGGCCATGTTTACAACACTCGTAGCACGTTACGTCTCTTCTTATGATGACTTTCTGTTTGGCCAATTAATAAAATGTCCTTAGCGGCTTAACATGTGAATTACATAAATGGCTAGACCCTCATTAAAATTTGGCTGTCGAGCAAATAAGAATGTTGCCTGCTATCATCTTAGTACTCTCATATCGCGGTTTTATGAGCTTCTTGAACTTTTCCCAAGTAATGCTAGGATAACAGATTTGCCACAACAACTAAGAGGCACCATTTCCAGCTTCGTTGCAACGATTTCTCTAATAAAACGATACCTACTGTAGCGACTTTTCCACAATTTTCCGCGAATCAAATCCCAATTCTGATGTCGGAGTTATTAGCTGCCACTGATGACTATTTGTTTTCAAATGTAAATCTCTTTTTTGTACCCTTCCAGAGGGTATTATATTTTCAGTCAAAAGTTGACCCGCGGTCAAGAACACATTTTCGACCCATTACTTTTATAAAAATCGGACGACTATATAACATAACTGCCATAGGAACAACCGAAAAATTTATTCATTATACAAATTTGTAAATCTGCTAAAGGAATATCATACCGTTCACCTTGGGTCAACTTCGTACTTCGGAAACTTTTATCGTCACAGAAGGAACAGAAGGAACGCGCTGGAACTGTCGGAGTTGAGTTTTGTTTTGTTTTTTATATCAGTCGCACGATTTTCGAGATTTTGTGCATAAATTTTTAAACAAACATTTTTTTTGACGAATAGCTTAGGATAAGGCCTTTGGAAAATTTTTAAATGATTTGAGCACGTGTAATCACCCCAAATTACAGATTTTCAAGAGTATATTACCAGAAAGACAACATTTGATAGCGTCAGGAGAAGATTCTTATTAAATACTATTACATTTTCGTGTGTTAATACCACAATTGAGCAAAGTGAGCCAAGATGATTTCAGCAAATGTCATTTTTATTTTTTATACTTTTTATTCCCTTGCAGAGGGTATTCTAATTTTGGTCAAAAGTGTGCAACGCAGTGACGGAGACATCTCCGACCCTATAAGGTATATATATTCTTGATCAGGATCGCCTTCAGAGTTGATATAAGCATGTCCGTCTGTCTGTTTCTACGCGAACTTGTCTCTCAGTTTTAAAGATATCGAATTGAAACTTTGCTCACACCCAGCGTTCCTTTGCACGCAGTATATAAGTCGGAACAGCCGGGATCGGCCGACTATATCCTATAGCCGCCGTATAACTGATTGATCGGAAATGCCATAACTTTGGTGTTTGTAAAGTTAAGAAGTTTGGATTTTCTATGTTTTTTTTTTTGGCCAATCAATCTGACCTACCAAATTTCGTAAGGATCGGCTGCCATATAACTGAACGATTGGAAATGCCATAACTTTGGTGTTTTTAATGTTAGGAAGTTGGGTTATTTATGAGTATTAAGAACGAATCAAATGAATAATTTTGGAGAATATAATGTACTAAATATTCTGCAAGGGTATATCAACTTCGGCTCCGCCCGAAGTTAGCTTTTTTTTCTTGTTTTTAGTTTATTATAGTCTTGCTTTTATTTATTGAATCTTCTCCTTACGAGACTAACACTAAGTTTATCAAATCTTATATTATTAACTTAAGTCATATGGTTAGTCAATATCCGAGTAAGATAATTTTGGTGCGCTGATGTCTTTCCTTTGTAAGACACTTTTTGCTTCTCGATTTCGTCTTTTACTGCGATGATGCCAAGGTTCCTGTTAATGTTTTCGTTGTGAGCATAACATGGTGCCCAAGTGATAGTTCTCTGGATTTTTGATTGTGTTCGCTGTATAATGTCTATGTTAGTGCTGCTCGATTTCCCCCACAGCTGGAAGCCATATGAGCAGGATCTTGTAGTCCAGGCATAGATGTGATCCAGTGGAGTCCGCTGGCCTTTAGTTTTAAGTGCAGCTTATGCATTCAATGTGTCTACGCCTAGCTAATCGCCTATAGAGGTGGACGCCGTGGTACGTTACTTTGCTGGCTTGGGGGATCTGGCGTACCGTTCAAAGAAAGCGGAACCCATTTTTTTCTATTAAGAGTAAACTCCTGCTTCCATTATGCATTCGTCCGATGTTTCTGACCCTTATGTAGAGAAACGACTCGAGAAGCATGTGGGTGTAGGTAAGCAAATGCATTTGGGAGTTTAGCATTTTTGGGGGTTTAGTTTCCTAATGAATTTTTTAATTTTGACCGGCCGAAACGAAATTGGGAAAGAGGTAGTTACGGGCAAAATGAATTTGTGGCAGTATTGGGCTGGAAAGCACTTTGAAGATGTAAAGCAAATGTTTTAGCATTTGTTGAGTTTCTTATCTGGGTAATTTTTTCGATCGGAGCGCTTAAAATTGGGTAAGCCCTCCATTGGCGGTTCTTTGTACTGATTGGCGAAAGTTTTTCGCTGTACCACAGCTGTGCATTTTCTGTCTGTTACTGGAGAGTCAGGTCGAGAAAGCGTGTGGCTTCTTTAAGGCAAGCACGTCGCATACGCCTCTTACTTTTTGTACTTAAGCCAATTGGTTTTATTCGTTGTTAGTCTGAATGGTTTATCTACCGTAACTGGATGTAGATTTAGTTGAAGGAGTACAGGCGAGTGATCAGACGATAGACCTGATAAGGAGTTGGCGCTTATCAGGTTGCATGGAATGTTTTTTTGTGACTGCAAAATCTATCAAGTCTGGCAGTTTTCTGGGATCTGATGGCCAATATGTAGGTGTCCCAGGTGACACACAGTCTAGCTTGTTGCTTGCTTTTATTATTGCATTGTACAATTGCCTTCCCTTTGGATTCACAAGTCCAGATCCCCAGTGCGTATGCTTGGCATTAAAATCTCCTGCTACTATAAATTGTATGTTATGAAGGTCTCCACAAGCAACGCATACTGGACGAAGCGTGCAATAAGACCTTGTGTGGCCATATTCCTGACAATTATTACACTGCACCGCCCCATTTCTTTTATGCGGCTCTTCTACAGTTATTCTGCGGTGTAGTAGAAACTGGAGAGTAAAAATTGGATGCACTTCATTTTTTTTCAGAGGTTTGGATTTGTTTTCGGTTTCAAGTCCTACCTTAAAAAGAGGTTGAGGCTTTCTTTCTCTATTTAAAATGTTAATAACATTTTTTACATTAAAACCTTTCTCCTTCAGTGCGCCTGTAACTTCAGCTGGTGTTACTTCCGGTTCAATAGCTTTAAGTACTACTTGCTGGCCTTTACTGCTTATTAATTGGTACGTGTAGAAGTTTTTATTATTGTCGTTTAAATACTTCGACAAAATGTTGTAGTTTACTTCCGTATT
Organism: Drosophila prolongata; assembly: GCA_036346975.1. Taxonomy (NCBI): domain Eukaryota; kingdom Metazoa; phylum Arthropoda; class Insecta; order Diptera; family Drosophilidae; genus Drosophila; species Drosophila prolongata. The sequence goes on from JAYMZC010000387.1 coordinate 8,454,972, forward strand.
AGGAACTTTTGTTTCGTGAATATTTCCCTTTGTTAATGGAATTATGTGGAAATTGTCAGTATCGAGTTTACGAGAGCATTATAATTTTTCTCTCGAATGTAAATCGGCGGCGACTTAGGCTTTTTAATGTCTGGAGAGCAAGAGCGCGCCCTGCCTTGCGATGTTGGATTGAGCTCATTACTCGGGCTTGGGGTTATTGATCGCGGTTGGTTAGTTTTTGTTGGGTTTGTGGTCGAGTTGTCTTGCATTGACACAATTGAATGGTATGCGTTGTTACGTTGCAGAGAGAGCCGACGCTCTTCTTGTTGACGTTGGAGCACCGTATGAGTGTCAAATTCACTCATAGCTTAATTTTTTGGATTTTCTCACATTATGCTTTGATTTTATTTAAATTTTCGTTGCACGATAAGGAGACAAAAGAAACCGATTTTTTTTGAAAAATTAATATATTTTATTTACATGGTTGGAAAGCCGATTGGCATTCCATATTCCTAAATTTAGACTTAATCTCAAAGTTTATTTACAAAAAACATTATCATTTCTATATTAACGACTGCATTACCAATGTGTTTAACTTTAAGTTCTTACTGTTGGGTTCAATGTCTAAGTAGTACAAATTCAATGGCTCTTTGGTTACACAACTTTTAATATTACTAATGTTCCTAACAGAATGGCCTTTGTACTACACAACTTGTTTAATTAAGTTAATATCTGTTGAGAAGTGTAGGTTCTTTATAACAACTCTGTTATGTGTGAAATTTGACCAAATATGAAGTAAGAGTTTTAACAAGTTTCCTGTATTTTCCAATAGATTTAACCATAACTCTCACATGACCATCGCGTTGTGCTTTATAAAAGAAGAGCTCTTTCTTAATTTGTTTAGTCTCGAAATATCTTAGCATTCTACCTATATCATAGACTTCAGATAAGAACATAGGTGGCGGCTTGGCAGATTCATCTGAGTGGTCTTCAGTTGTCATGTCCAGTGCTTCGTTTTCGTCTTCATTTCCATTATTTGGCGTGCTGCCGCTTAGAAGGGCTTATTGATTGGAGCTGGTGCTGGGTGCAGGTTCCAGTGCAATTTTTTTCCGTAGTAGTATCGGGAAGATTTGGTTTTGTCTCTTGATTGGCTTTGGCTTCGGTCTTACTTTCTGCCAGCTCCAAACCATTGTGTCGTCTTCGTCGTCTTGCATGTTGACAACAAGACTTTGTTGATGCTTATCAGCATCCACTGGTTGTAAATAACTGTTAATAAAAGGTTTAGCACACCTTCCGCGTAAAGTTTAGACACGTCTTAACTCGGGGACTATTATAATCTGGCTGAACTAATTAAACCTGTGCTATCAGATTAGCTTATTGAAATTAAATTGAAATTTTCGTAGACATTCTTTTAGAAACCTTTCTATTTTGTCCTCCTATATATATTGTTTATGGTTTGGCAATTTTTGCATTAGTTACGGACAAATTTTCTGTAAAAAACTCAACGTAGTTACCTTTAGAAACATCTTAATTAACAACAAATTTTTTTTTGTTTTTTCTGATGATCCAGTATTGCTGTTTACCGCAAAACCTTTTTTCTTGGAGGCGCCTACGGAGCTTGGCTGCGAACGGCTCATTCATTTTTTTTTTCGATGAAATTTGTGAAAACATAGCATAAATGTTAGACTTTGATATGCTTATAAAATAATTGATCTGACATAACCGTATCGTGTGAAAAAATGCATACAAATATGCATTTTTTTTTTGTTTCCAACGCGGTGAAGGGCACTTTTCTGACCTACTTTGAAACTTTCGGCATCCATGGTGAAACCGAATCTTTGAATTCAAATTTCACGACGACTACTTAAAAATGTATCATACGTGCCTCACATCTTTGGTCTCATATGTTCAGCTTGTCAATATGTCCAGGCCATGTTTACAACACTCGTAGCACGTTACGTCTCTTCTTATGATGACTTTCTGTTTGGCCAATTAATAAAATGTCCTTAGCGGCTTAACATGTGAATTACATAAACGGCTAGACCCTCATTAAAATTTGGCTGTCGAGCAAATAAGAATGTTGCCTGCTATCATCTTAGTACTCTCATATCGCGGTTTTATGAGCTTCTTGAACTTTTCCCAAGTAATGCTAGGATAACAGATTTGCCACAACAACTAAGAGGCACCATTTCCAGCTTCGTTGCAACGATTTCTCTAATAAAACGATACCTACTGTAGCGACTTTTCCACAATTTTCCGCGAATCAAATCCCAATTCTGATGTCGGAGTTATTAGCTGCCACTGATGACTATTTGTTTTCAAATGTAAATCTCTTTTTTGTACCCTTCCAGAGGGTATTATATTTTCAGTCAAAAGTTGACCCGCGGTCAAGAACACATTTTCGACCCATTACTTTTATAAAAATCGGACGACTATATAACATAACTGCCATAGGAACAACCGAAAAATTTATTCATTATACAAATTTGTAAATCTGCTAAAGGAATATCATACGGTTCACCTTGGGTCAACTTCGTACTTCGGAAACTTTTATCGTCACAGAAGGAACAGAAGGAACGCGCTGGAACTGTCGGAGTTGAGTTTTGTTTTGTTTTTTATATCAGTCGCACGATTTTCGAGATTTTGTGCATAAATTTTTAAACAAAAATTTTTTTTGACGAATAGCTTAGGATAAGGCCTTTGGAAAATTTTTAAATGATTTGAGCACGTGTAATCACCCCAAATTACAGATTTTTAAGAGTATATTACCAGAAAGACAACATTTGATAGCGTCAGGAGAAGATTCTTATTAAATACTATTACATTTTCGTGTGTTAATACCACAATTGAGCAAAGTGGGCCAAGATGATTTCAGCAAATGTCATTTTTATTTTTTATACTTTTTATTCCCTTACAGAGGGTATTCTAATTTTGGTCAAAAGTGTGCAACGCAGTGACGGAGACATCTCCGACCCTATAAAGTATATATATTCTTGATCAGGATCGCCTTCAGAGTTGATATAAGCATGTCCGTCTGTCTGTTTCTATGCGAACTAGTCTCTCAGTTTTAAAGATATCGAATTGAAACTTTGTTCACACCCTGCGTTCCTTTGCACGCAGTATATAAGTCGGAACAACCGGGATCGGCCGACTATATCCTATAGCCGCCGTATAATTGATTGATCGGAAATGCCATAACTTTGGTGTTTGTAAAGTTAAGAAGTTTGGATTTTCTATGTTTTTTTTTTTGGCCAATCAATCTGACCTACCAAATTTCGTAAGGATCGGCTGCCATATAACTGAACGATTGGAAATGCCATAACTTTGGTGTTTTTAATGTTAGGAAGTTGGGTTTTTTATGAGTATTAAGAACGAATCAAATGAATAATTTTGGAGAATATAATGTACTAAATATTCTGCAAGGGTATATCAACTTCGGCTCCGCCCGAAGTTAGCTTTTTTTTCTTGTTTTTAGTTTATTATAGTCTTGCTTTTATTTATTGAATCTTCTCCTTACGAGACTAACACTAAGTTTATCAAATCTTATATTATTAATTTAAGTCATATGGTTAGTCAATACCCGAGTAAGATAATTTTGGTGCGCTGATGTCTTTCCTTTGTAAGACACTTTTTGCTTCTCGATTTCGTCTTTTACTGCGATGATGCCAAGGTCCCTGTTAATGTTTTCGTTGTGAGCATAACATGGTGCCCAAGTGATAGTTCTCTGGATTTTTGATTGTGTTCGCTGTATAATGTCTATGTTAGTGCTGCTCGATTTCCCCCACAGCTGGAAGCCATATGAGCAGGATCTTGTAGTCCAGGCATAGATGTGATCCAGTGGAGTCCGCTGGCCTTTAGTTTTAAGTGCAGCTTATGCATTCAATGTGTCTACGCCTAGCTAATCGCCTATAGAGGTTGACGCCGTGGTACGTTACTTTGCTGGCTTGGGGGATCTGGCGTACCGTTCAAAGAAAGCGGAACCCATTTTTTTCTATTAAGAGTAAACTCCTGCTTCCATTATGCATTCGTCCGATGTTTCTGACCCTTATGTAGAGAAACGACTCGAGAAGCTTGTGGGTGTAGGTAAGCAAATGCGTTTGGGAGTTTAGCATTTTTGGGGGTTTAGTTTCCTAATGAATTTTTTAATTTTGACCGGCCGAAACGAAATTGGGAAAGAGGTAGTTACGGGCAAAATGAATTTGTGGCAGGATTGGGCTGGAAAGCACTTTGAAGATGTAAAGCAAATGTTTTAGCATTTGTTGAGTTTCTTATCTGGGTAATTTTTTCGATCGGAGCGCTTAAAATTGGGTAAGCCCTCCATTGGGGGTTCTTTGTACTGATTGGCGAAAGTTTTTCGCTGTACCACAGCTGTGCATTTTCTGTCTGTTACTGGAGAGTCAGGTCGAGAAAGCGTGTGGCTTCTTTAAGGCAAGCACGTCGCATACGCCTCTTTTCCCGCACCAGCAGTTCGATTTGCTGGATTGGATTTATAGTATTTGTTTGCATTTACTTTCTTCTCTTGTGGTGTGGAGATTTTGGCTACCCCAACAAGTACGCCTTTCAAGGCTTCAGTAGTACAGTCGATGTCCGATTCCATAATAAGATGAGGGGCGTGTACTATGTGCGAGCTCACATACTTTTTGTATTAACGCCAGTAGCTGTGAGCGATTAGGACTTAGAAGAAGTATTATTACCACAGGCAAGTGGTCTGAGGATAGGTCCGAATGCGCTTTTGCAATTATTAGATCGCGTGGTGCTTCCATGGAAAACAATTTCAATTTTTTCTTAAATTTGTAATTGCATTGTACAATTGCCTTTCTTTGGTAGTGCGTATGTTTGGCATTGTACTCTTCTGCGGCTATAAAACAATCCTTAAGTGAGTAGTAGAGTAATGCGAGCCGTTATTTCGTTATTGCGTTTTTATAGATGTGGCCTGTAAGTAGTTTGTTGCAAAACTTTGTGGAATGTGGTGTTTGATGCGTTCTCTGATTAAGACTGCGGATCCGCTGTGGGCCTTACCACCCGGATGATCTGTGTCGTAAAATGTGTAGCCTCTTATTTGAAAGTTGTATTTACTTGTGGGGTGCGTTTCTACCAGCAGCTAACGTATTTATAATTTTCGTACAGGAATTTGCCGTAAGACATTATTGGCATTCCACATTCATATTCGTAGATTATGCATTGATTATTTAGACTGTTGTGCTACGGACAACTGTGTCATTATGTTCTAGTTTTGAACAAGTGTTTGCATGGTAGAGGTGCAAAAACATCGATGTATGGACCCATCGATGTTTTCGATGTTTTTCACCCAAAACATCGATGAAACATCGATGTTTTTAAAAATTAAAAAAATATATTTTAAATTATTAAAATGCACACTTGTGGTTGTATTAAAAATAGAAAAACAAAACATTTATTCACTTGGTTTAGAAAACGGAGATCATTTCTTAAAATTAAGTTAAACATTTTTTAAAAAATTGTGATTTTTGTTAATGAACATAAGTTGGTCAACAACATCAGCCTTTAGGCGCGTCCTGCGGTCAGAAATAATTTGCCGCGCCTTGCTGAAGGCTCTTTCTGACTCGCAGGAAGTGGCAGGGACACATAGAAATTTTTTTGCCACTTCTTTGAAGGGCGCCATACTGTTCGACGACTCCTGAAAGCATAATTAATTACTAAAAATAATGACTTAAAACAATTTAGAAACGTACCTTCGAATACTTCAACGGCTCGCACACTTCGGCCTCATTCGTAGTCTCTATATGCTGCCTGAGCATAACTATTGCTTCGGAGCGCGCCGTGGTATTTTTTGCTTGCAATTTTGCTTGCAAGCAAGTGAAATAGTCCGAAGATTCAGTCTGGCTTGCTACGGAGCTTTGTTTTTTTTTTACGTACCTTTCCTTTGCCTTTTTCTTTTGATAGTGACGTCACAGAAAAATCGATGGTTGAAAAAAAAACATCGATGACTTAGAAAAATTTCAAAAACATCGATGCATCGATGTTTTCATCGATGTTGCTGCACCTCTATTGCATAGTCGTTTTCATGAATGGCATTAATTCCATCATGATTTGTTGCAGGGAAATCATCACAGTTTCAATTTTGCTATTTGAGACTCCTGGGGCCTGCTGAGAGCTTGCTTGGTAAGGCTGAAGTGGATTTTCTATTCCAGATCATAGAGCATCAGCATTGGAGAAGCCGTTGGAGGTATTCAGGCGACCAAATGAGGATCTTGTTGCTTTAGTGAAGAAGACTTCTGGCGTTGTTTTCTGTGTATGCGTTCCGTGCATTTTGATGGTGCGTTGCTGTCGCTTGTCGCATGCGACTCTTCAGTTCCTTGTAGACCATACAGCCCCGAAAGTGCGCCGTATGATTTCCCTCACAGCTTCCACATTTTTTTATATTTGGGTCCTCTTTGTTGGCAGAGGAGTGAACAGATTTGTGGGAGTCCCCACAGGCTAAGCAGACAGACAGAAAAGTGCAGCATGGTCTTGTGTGTACATACTGCTGGCAATTAAAGCATTGCACTGGACCAATAAGTTCATCCGACTCCTCCACTGTTATTGTACGGTGCAATAGATATTCCAGTTTGTAGATCGGGTACACTTTTTTTTCTTCAAGGATTTGCTGTCTGGTTCAAGCTCGACATAGAAAAGTGGTCGCGTCTTTTTGTTTTTGTTAAGAATGTTAATAACAATCTTGGCGGTAAAACCTTTTTTCTTTTTTTTTTCCATTTCGGTGCTGATAACGTCAGGTTCGATTCCCTCTATTACCACTTGATACTGCAAATTTCCTGTCTGAAAAAAATATGTAGAAAGCTGCATGATAATATAAATTTGGCAATCCGGAGACCCAATGACGAATATCAACACAAATCGTAAGTTTAAAGAAAAAGTTTTTTCAAAGGTTAAAAGGTTCTTTAAAAATAAGCTCAATGTAAAATAAAAACAGCTTAAGAATATAAAACATCAGGAACAATAAAATATAAACATTCTTAAAACAAGACTAATTTATATCTAAGCATCACCGTTTGTTAAAAATATAAAATAAAATTAAATAAAAGACTTTTGCTCTTAGAATAAGAAAAACGGTATTTCAATTCCGTTCTTAAACTGATACAAAGGGTATAACTTTTTTTTCTAGACAGCAACAAAATCGCATTCCGATTAGCGACATACGAGGGCAGTCCGATAAGTACTTAGCCTCACCTCCCGATGGCGTCACTATCGCAAGAGAAATTTACCATCGTATAGTACATTCTCGAAAAACGGCTACTGTCAAAATTTCGGCCCAATCGGACTCGTAGTTTTGTTTTGACTGCGTGTGGAATCGAACGTGTCCGCGGATTTTAGAAAAATGGTGAAAGAGCAATATCGGTCTGTAATTCGATCTTGTTTTTTTTTTGCGCAGCGAAATCAAAGAGCGCTTGGATGCTGTGTACGGTGACTTCTCTCCTTCGATGGCGACCGTCAAAAATTGGTTTAACGAGTTTCAACGTGGTCGCACTTCGGTTTTTGATGAGCCACGCCCAGGTGCCCCGAAAACGGCTACCACGGAGGATAACATGACAAAAATTCACGATCTCGTATTGGCAGAACGCCGATTGAAGATACGCAAGATAGCTGGGACAGTAGGCATGTCAAAAGACCGCGTGGGTCATATCCTGCAGGAAATGTTGGGCATGAGAAAGCTGTCGGCGGGATGGGTGCCGCGTGTGCTCACTCCGGACAACAAACGCAACCATGAGACCTCTTCAGAGCAGTGTTTGATGCTGTTTAAGCGCAATTCGAAAGAGTTTCTCCGACGTTTCGTGACCGTCGACGAAACATGGATCCACTGGTACACACCAGAGACCAAGGAACAGTCGAAACAGTGGACTTCACCCGACGAACCTGCTCCGAAGAAGGCGCAGACTGTCCCATCGGCCGGAAAGGTGATGGCCACCGTTTTTTGGGATCCGCAAGGTGTGATCTACATCGAGATGGGCAAAACAGTCATAGGGACGCACTAAGCCGAATTATTGGGCCGATTCGCCGCTGAATTGCAAAAAAAAAACAGCCCCATTTGGTGAAAAAAAGTGCTCTTCCATCATGACAACGAACTGCTACCCCATCCACCATATTCTCCAGATTTGGCCCGTGTGACTTCTTTTTGTTTCCAAACTTGAAAAAGTCACTCGCTGGACAGAAATTAGCATCGAATGGGGAGGTCGTCGCCGCCACAGAGGCCTATTTTGCAGACTTCGACAAAACGTATTTTTCAGACGGGTTAAAGAAGTTGGAGCATCGCTGGGTCAAGTGTATCGAGCTAAAAGGAGATTATGTTGAAAAATAAATCGCCACTTATCCAAAATTTTCGATTTTCTTTTGGAGGCTAAGTACTTATCGGACCACCCTCGTAAAATTGCCCAATACCAAGTTCCGACGAGATAATGTCCTACTTACTTGTCGCTTAAATTATTATAGAGTTAAAAATATTAATTTTGATTTTATAAATATGCAGAAGACAAATTATACAAAATGAAGCGCAGCCTATCCTCTGCTAAAGTATGGATTTTTTATGTTTTATGAAACTCAAAGTGCTAATTCTTTTTATGATAAGCAATCTTCTGTAGATCTTAAGGTTGATTTTTTAAATATTCTCATACAAGAAGAATTCTCCAGAAGGAGATAGCCCGTAGATTGTCTACATATATCGAAATTACTTATCAAACATAATTTTAAATGCGACTGCGATGTAACACATTTTGCCTTTGTTTCAAATTCAAAATGACAAAAAATCGTATATATTCCGCCTTTCAAGACCACACATAAAATACATACCTTTTTCTGACTAAGTGGCAACTCTGCACAAGAAAAATGTACCCAACTGTAAAACAAAAAAATTTGGATTTTGAAATGTCAGTAGGCCACAGTAATCTCAATCTTTTGCTCACGGTGGGCGATAAGATTAAGTCTTGTACAATTTGTATGCAACCATGATGGCGAACGATTTAACAGCATATACACCATGTAAGGATGCTTTCTCGGCCGGGGTACAGATCTCAGTCGCATCCAAGTGTCCTTTACAAGAAATTTGTAAATCACCGAAACACCGGAATAGAGAGTTCCGTTCCACAGGTGAACGGATGATTTTGATGGGGAGTCTGCACCGAAGGTTCTTATTTGTGTCGACGGAAACGTGGACGCGTAGAATCCTCGTCTTGTGTTTCGCGTCAAGGGCGAAAAATCCACCGGGCTGGACCATCGGGCGAGGGCGAGCCAGGAGAATACTGGGTGGGCGTTGATGTCCTGGGTCTCGCGTCGAGGTCGAAAAATCCACCATACTTTGGGAGGGGCCGGATAGTAAGGGGACAGAGGGATTCGACTCGATTGACCGGCCGGGACGAGTGTCCACGTGCCAGACTCCAAACTACTACGTAGACCAGACTCTAGGTTGATAGATCGGGCGGGACGGGCGTCCACGCGCAAATCCCAAACTACATAAGTGGGTGAGAGAGAGGGAGAACGGATCCGGCGGGATGGGTGTCCACGCTCAAATCTCAAACTACGTAAGGGGGGGTAGGGGGAACTACTGGACCGAACGGGAAGGGGTCCGATGGTACTTCTAGGAGCAAAACTACAGCTACCGTGGCGAACGGGAAGTATGTCCACGTTCGGGCCCAAAGTAGCTGTGCGAATGAGGTTAGGTTAGGTTAAGTTTCTCTTCTAACTACAAAATGAAATACACACGATCGGGAGATGTGATTATACAGTCGTAACACTTTATTGAGATTGTCCTCACCCGAGTCCGCTACACCGTTCTGATCGTATGAGAACCTATTTGTACTAACCTCTTTAATGTCACCCGCGATCAACAACGTAGCACTTGGCCAAATTAAACCGGCGGAACACTCGCGATGAGAAAACTGTGAAGGGTCGCGTTAGGCGTCACGTTTGGCCTGTCTTGCGAAAAGGCTTGAGGAGTCGTGAGCCGATCACACGTGTTCCTAGTTCCGCGATCCCGAGAGAAGTCACGCTATCCGGTTGTTGTGTGATCGCCTACCCTTTTCCTCCTTTTTCCCACATTCGGGATTTCTGGTATTTTCCCACTACTGATATCTTAAGCCTAGTATCCTGATCGACGAAAACCGTACGCCAGTCATGAGAGAGAGCGAGAGGCAAACAGCTGGCGTTCACTTTTCGTCGGGCCTTTTTTTCACGTCGGTCTCCTGATCGACGAAAAAAATACCAGAAAATTCCATAGCGTTGCCAGTCTGCGGAAACGTGAACCCTAGCGAAAAGATTAAAAAATTTAATCTTTTGGCGTGCGCTACTCACTGAACATTATAAGAAATGGAGGGAAAAACTCAAAAAACTCACAAAAGTCGATTGCTGGTGTTTACATGTGAGGACAAAATAACATTAATACTATCTGGGGTGCCTCTTGTCAGAGCAAAATGTTTTTTAGGTCCAGAATGTACGAAAAAACACAATAAAAGTGCAGCTATGAATTAGCAAATAATTATCAGTAAATTAAAATAAACAACTGTTAAATTTAAATTGTATTGTTTTATAATTTCTTTGTACAGCGGCAGACTTGTTTTGCCATGGTATTTGATAATATCTTTTAAAGGCTCTTTCCCGCAAATACGATATTTGAATTTTAACTGCTTGTCAACAAATCCAGCTGATTGACAGTACGACCGTAGCACGCTTAAATCTGATAACCTCTCAAACTTTTGGTCACACTGGAAAGATTAAAGTTTTTACGCTAGCGTAATCGTTTGTCGATCTGGATACTAGGCTTTAGCTCCTTGCTTTTCTAGTATTAAATGTGTCTTGGCTAAATATAGGATGGCGTTGCCACCCAGGGATTTGAACTTAGATATAACTTATTTAATCTTACTATGTCTTAATATTTATTAAACTTCATGATATTTCTCTTAAAACTATTAAAAAGATAAGAGGCGTACACGCCTCCTAGGCGGGTTCGTCACAACCATTTGATTATACATTTCACAACAATTGCATTAGTAATTACGTTCATGAGTCGAATGGGTGTCCAGTCTGCAATCAGGAACAGGGGGGAGCTGCAAATAATAATTTACGGACTGACAGTAATACGATCAGAAGCAGAGCAAGCACTAGAAGGGGCAGAAACACATGTAGAGGAGAACGGCACCCGAGATACAGCCATGTAATTTCATTTGGTTCAAACACGACAAAGGCGGATGACTTAGGATCAGGACCATACAAGGCAGTGTTTCAAGATATTTGTCTTAATATTCAGAACGTCGAAGATCAAATTCATCAGACCACCCAGATAAAGTGCCGCATATTATTCAAAGAACAAATCAGAACATTAAGATTGTTGGATCCAACGACGATGTCAGAGCGCCAAAATATGCGGCGGCAAGATAAAGAATCTTCATAGATTTTAGTTTTAACAATAGTATTAAAACAACTCAAACAAAATAATTCGTATTTTCTAGAAGAAACTTCGGGAACTCTAATAATCGACTTTGCATCGGTAGAATCATTTATTTCCGATTGTTCCTATGGAAGCTATATGATATAGTCGCCCGATCCGGCTCGTTCCGACTTATATACTACCTGCAACAGAAAGACAACTTTTGGGAAAGCTTCAAGCAGATAGCTTTAAAACTGAGGGACTACTTCGCGTAGAAACGGGCAGGCGGACAGACGGACATGGCTAGGTCGGTTTTCCTCGTGATGCTGATCAAGAATATATATACTTTATAGGGTCGGAAATGTCCCCTTCACTGCGTTGAAAACTTACTACAAAAAGCATAGTCAATACTTGGCGATGTAAAATTGTGTCTGCCCCTAGATTTACTCCCACGTGATGATTTGAGATACATTTTTAAAACATTATATTATAATTTTGGTCAGAAGTTTGTAACGCAGTGAAGGAGACGTTTCCGACCCCATAAAGTATATATATTCTTGACCAGGATCAATGGGGAGTCGATATAGCCATGTGAGACTGTCCGTCTGTTTCAATACCGTTTGCGAGCTCAGTTTAAAAGCTAGTGATCTGAAACTTTCACAGTCGTCCTAGACCATGTGTACGCAGATCAAGTTTGAAAAGCGTCTATATCCTATATCTATATCCTATATCTATATCTAGCTCGCATAGGAAGAATAGGGCTAAATCGGTTAAAATTTGACGATTTTCAGGGTATTTCGCGCAGTATATGAGCTATTGACTTGAATCTTTCCAAATCCTATTTTTGTATGCATACCTTGATCAGGGTAAAAGCACGTGCCGATCGGAAGTCATTATCCTATAGGTCCCATAGGAATAATAGGGTGAAATCGGTCCAAATTTGATGTTTTCAGGATATTTCGCGCAGTATATAACCTATTGACATGAATCTTTCCAAATTTTATTGTTTTAAGCATACCTTGATCAGGGTAAAAGGGCGTACCGATCAGACATCTATATCCCATAGAGATTAACCCTATTATCTCTATGGGAGCTATAGGATATAGATCGGTCCAAATTTGATTTTTTTCAGGATATTATTATTAATTATTATCCTGACAGTGAAATTAGGAATTCTTCCTTCTTCATCTTATGACTTCTTCCTAATCTCACTGTCAGGATAATCTCGTAGTCCTTACCTTCTTTTTTAATTGTTCGACCACTTAACCTCTGCGCACGGCATCACAGCTTTGTCTTATTAAGCACTCCCCGCTTTTAACGTCCCATATATCTGTCTCCATCTCAATTGGCTGTCTCTCTTTGACACTTACAATCTGTGACTTCGAAATGGTTTTTTTCGAAAAGATTCCTACGATTTCACAAGTCTTTTTCCTTTATAGCCTTTTTTTTTGTCTGGAACTACAATCATTATCAAATTATATATTTTTTGCATCTCAAAAAATCTTTGACTGTTCCATTCTATCGAACTGTGGAACATTACTCTACATGAGTCATTTTTGTTTTTTTGGTAGATTGCTATAAGTGGTGAAATTGTGGGCATGATCCCGTGAAGACTTTTTTCTAATTTTTTTGATTTGTAATTTTGTTTTTGTTTGACAACAAAATATATACTACAAATATTGATGGCTTTTTTTACGTCATTTCAAAAATAAATGATTATCCTCTAGTGTCCGCATCTCGTTTATTACCTGCTTCCCTTTTCTTGTGCATTGCTGCTGATAGTTAGGTCGAGTTTGAAACTATTTTAACTATAGGTACTAAGTTTGTTAAATTATGACCTTAAATTATGACCTTAAATATTAACTTAAATATTAAAATTATACGTATTGTAAATAACTTTTTTTCTTTTTAGTGCTCAAAACTACACAATATAGAAAACGTTGGCCTTATCCAAAATTGCTTTGACAGTAAGGATGGCGTGGAGCTGCTTAAACTGAATGGAGAAGCCACTCACGCACTAAGACCTCCTGTAGACTTCATTCCAACAATCACTATAGATGGCTCTCAAGGTAGACAAGCGTCCATTTTAAAAGACTTGTTATCTGAAGTATGCAAAGCAGCCGGTGATTCAGAGGAAGCCAAGAATGTCTGCAGAAACCTAAAACTGTAATTCATTAAACTTGTATGCATTAATCAAAATAAATGTTGAAAATATATATTTTGTACTTACATATTTAACATTTATTTTGTAATATTGTATAAATATGTAACTGAATATACAATTGAAAGTTGTTTCTAAGTAATCTTAAATTGTGATAGCTGCAAAGGTATCTAATATTCTTATGCACCAGTTTGCTTGAACTTTCGCTTGCCAAGAAAAAATAGAACATTTCAGAAACTACCAGTTGAATATCCCGACCTCACCTATCGTCATATTAAAAACTCTATATTTTTAGTTGTCTCTTCTAAAAACTTCTACATTAAGAGATATCCGAGTTTTCCTGCTTTGCTATCCACAGAGCTCTTAAGCACATTAGCAAAGACATCATTTCCGTGATAGAAATCTTCTCATGCTGGTCATCCAAAGAAGTTGGTAATAAGTTCATTAAGGTTCCTCCACAACACACTTAATTGATATCCAGGAAAATAAAATTTTTGAAAATCTCAGTATGTTTACAGCGTTTTTAAGTTCACCAAATTAATCGACTGCACTACCAAACCATTTGGCAAAATTCTTGTATAATTTGACCTCTACACCCTCCCAAGAAAATTGGAAGTTTCCTGCCACAAAGTTACGGTTACAGAAAATATTACTATCCCTATAAGGTGTAAGTCACATCAATTATTAGGACACACAACCCAGCCGCCTGCGTACCATGCAATCTCGGTCTCGCACTGCAACGGCGATCACCCCGCTTCCAGTTTTAGACAAGCTCGCATAATCTTCAAACAACAAAGAAACAACAACTATACCACACTGTCCTACTAGGCTGCTGCGAACACAAACCTAAAACTAATTGCCGGCAGAAATCAAAATACCTGCATAAATATTGCAATAATACAATGGAATATTCATGGTATTTTTAACAACTTTAACGAACTTACACAAGGTATCGGAGTCCTTATTAAAAGGAACATACCACATTTGTACGTATTAAAACATAAACTCTAGCATTCTTTGCTTAGTACTGCAGCTTATATATAATAATATAATATATAATTATATCTAAGTATCACTGTTTGTTAAATTTATAAAATAAAATATAAGACTGTTTTGCTCTTAGAATAAGAAAAATGGTATTTTAATTCCTTTCTTAAACTGATACCGTAGTTATTAATACACCCAGGGTTCGCCCGAGTTTTACCGTAATTAGTAATAAAACCCAGAGTTCACCCGAGTTTTATCGTAATTAGAAGTAAAACATAGGGTTCGCCCGAGTTTTACCGTAGTTATTAATACACCCAGGGTTCGCCCGATTTTTACTGTAGTTATTAATATACACAGAGCCCGCCCGAGGGTATCGTATTTACTAGAAAAACCCAGGGGTTTATTGTAGTTACGGATAAAGCCTGTATCCCGCCTGAGCTCGGTAGCAGGTCCTGGGTTTAGTCACGTACCTTTTGGTTCGATTTCCTCTCCTAATTATAAAGACCATGCCTCAAAACTCAATGAATTAAACCACATCGTCCATATTAAAATTTATAAATATTTTGTGGAGGCCCTAGCCAACCCCTGAGCATATCCTGGCTGGGAAAACATCCTTACAATATAAAATAAAATAAATGACTGTATTTTAATTCCGTTCTTAAACTGATACAAAGGGTATAACGTTTTTTTATACACACAAACAGACACTGTTCAGGATATTTTGTGTAGGATTTTGAAATCGCATTCCGAATTTTTAGCGATTCGTGTGACAACAGAAAAATTAGCGATATAAGATCGCCCGATACCAAGTTCCGACGGGATTATGTCGCACATACTTGAACAAAGTACAATTACTTTACAATTATGTACTGTATAAAGTTATATAGTCTCCGTCGCTTAAATTATTTAGAGTTAAATATATTAATTTTAAATTATAGAAAAAGAAGCGCATGCTATCCTGTGCTAAAGTATGGATTTTGTATATATGTTTTATAAAAGCGTCTTGCCACAGTGATACATCTACTATCCACCATCCATTGAACGGATGGTCCATATGGTTTTGCCGTTCCAAAAATTTCCGGTTAGTTCCGCATCCAAATTTGCCGGACCGTTTTTTGAGATAGTAGGCGATATTTTTTGGTGCAACTTAGAGTTCTTCTTGACAGTGAAAACTTAAACATTTACTAGAAAACATAAGAAATGATGGCGGGGAACTTTTAAAAATTAATGGCGCCAAATTAATAAATGGTGTTTATTTATTTATTTATTTAATGCTAACAACTAATTTAAAACTACTTGCTTTAGCAGCTGTAGCCCCCCAGAGTTTTATTCTTCAATTTAATGTCTTTGAGTCTAGCTTATTTACTAGATGTTTTTTAGTTTTGTTGCATATTTTTATTTAACATTTTTTACTGATACTTATTTTAGTTGTCCTAATTGATGTACATATATATATTTTGTATAGGTTATTTATTTTTATATTTTATGTAAAATGTGGGATTTTGTAACAAAGTTAATGATGTTGTTGATGTTGTTGTTTGGGAGAATATATAGTATAGGATTGGGGTTGTGAAAGCATTGGGAGCGTTGTGTGGAGAGGGAGGGGCAAGAACATATTATATGTTCGACGTTTATGCGTGCATTGGTGCATAGTGGGCGCAAGTGGTTTTTTGTGTTGTCAAGGTAGTGGCCATTAGTTAAGTTTGTATGTCCTAGTCTAAGTCTTGTTATTTGTATTTGTTGTCTCCTGTTCAGTGGAGAGTTTTTATGGGGGGTGTTGGAGGATGATAGTTTTGCAATTTATTGGTAGCAATTGGAGGATAAATTGAGTAGGTCCGTTTGTTGTACCCTTGTAGAGGGTATTATAATTTTGGTTAGAAGTTTGTAACGCAGTGAAGGAGACGTTTCCGACCCCATAAAGTATATATATTCTTGATCAGAATCAATAGGGGAGTCGATATAGCCATGGCCGTCTGTCCGTCTGTTTCAATAACGCTTGCGAGCTCAGTTTAAAAGCTAGCGATCTGAAACTTTCACAGTCGTCCTAAAACATGTGTACGCAGATCAAGTTTGAAAATTTACATTTATTGTTAGTGATTGGAAGGTAGGGATTGAAGTTGAGTTTTAATGTATATATTACACGGTCTATTGTGCTGGGGTATCTATGGATTCTTTTAGTCGATTTGGTATTGTTTTTTAATGGTGTATCTTTAGATTGCATTAGGTTTTTAACTATGGGGCTTATGTTGGCTTCTATTAGAAGGTTGTCTATGAGCGTGGAACGGAATGCTCCAACGCCGGCTTTTATTGCGGAATAAAGGGAAGTTTTAATCTTATTAAGTTGGGATTTCGGTGCGTGGCCATAAATTGGGAGACAGTATTCTATTCTATTGTATTCTATTCTATTCTATTGGATGAGAGAAGTAGTGTTCGTATTGTATTTGAGGGAAGAAGAAAGGTGTTTAACTATTCCTAAAGGTTTGGAAAGCTCGGTTTTTAATTTGGATATGTGTGAGTTCCACTTGTATCTGTGGTTGATTGTAAGTCCTAGTATTTTGAGGGTGTCTGTGATTGGTATGGTGGTGTCTCCTTTTTGTATCTAAGCATTGCAGTTGTATTTCCGGCAGATGTGTGGTATCTGACATTTGTCTTTTGATATGACTGACCCTGAGTGGGTGCACCACTCGTCAATTCGGTTAAAGATGTTTGTAAGGTTTAGTGTGGGGTTTTAGAATAGGTAGTACCAGGCTGAGTTTAAATGATTGCAGGATATGGGAAGAGAGTATTTTATTGTAGAGGTTAATAATTCTGTGTTTGAAAGTGTTAGGCAAGTTTTTAAACATAGAGTAGGAAATCCGGTCGAGACCTGGTGTGTTTCCTTTCAGTGTGTTAAGGGCAGAGCAGAATTCAATAAAGGTTATGTCTTTTTCAATTTTAAATGCTGTTTTGAACGGGATGTAGTTAGGGATTGGGTCAAGGAGTTGTTTGTTGAGTCGAAATGTTGCGAAGAAATTGTGATCGCCGGCTTCATCTCACCAGGTTTGACCAAAAGAATTGGCAATTTCTGTTGGGTAGATTGTGGTAGTAGGGTTGTTTAAGCAGTGGATGATTTTCGGAGGGTATAGGCCACATATTCTTTTAATGTTTGCCCATGTTTTATTTGGGTTTGTGTATGGGTTGATGTCGGACGATCTTTTGAGTTTTGCATTTGATTTCTTGTATTCTATAAGGTTATGTGTGTTTGGCTCTCTGTTGAGTTTTTCTCCATTTTTTGATTTTGTCTTTTTTGAGGAGTGACAAATTGCCGTTCCACCAGAGAATGTGCGGGGTTGGGAGAAGGTGGTGTTTTGGGGAATGGATAGGTGTGCGCTTTGAATTAGTAATATTTTTTTTATAATGGAAGCTTCTTGGTTGACATTTGTGCTAGAGTTGGCTTCGAAGTTAAAAACGAAATGTTTTCCTTGAAGAGGTCCAAATCTGCATCCTTAAGTTTAAATGTTAAATTTGCGATAAAGGTTGGGAGAGATTGGTTGCGGAACATCGAGATTTATAAAGGAAAGTGGTCGCTGCCATGAAGGTCGTCTAACACTTTCCAGGACATTTCTGGAGCAATACTGGTGGTGACAAAAAGTAGGTCTATGTGTGTGTATGTGTTATGTAATGTGCTTGGAATTTGTCGTTTAGTAATATCACTAACCATACAACAGACTGGTCATTTCATACAACTAAAATGGACACAAAAATATTTTCGCGGCAGGCCCCAGGGCTCTTAGCGGCAGGCACCGGACATCAAAATGAGAATAAAAATGAGAGCGCAAAAAACACGAAGGCACACGAAGTGTCCGGGCCTGCCGCTAAGAGCCTGAAAATATTTTTGTGTCTATTTTAGTTGTATTAAATGACCAGTCTATGTGTTGTATGGTTAGTGGTAATATGTAGTTAGATCGGTCTATCGGTCTAGATCGGTTTGTGAGAATCCTTCCTCTTTTGTTGGAACTTAGAGAACCCCAATAGGGGTGCCAGGTGTGAAAGTCGCCCATCGCTAGGGCATGGGCGTTCTGCGAATCAAGGACATTGGCCAAGTTATTTGTGTTGAAGGGTTTGGAGGGGGAGATATAGGCTGAGATTATGTTAAATTTAGTTTTGGATTGTATGAAAACTTCAACCACGTAAAAATCTGAGCTTATCGAGATTTCATTCAGTGCCTCCAAAACTGAAGTGGTTGTTTTTACTGGTGTAAAGGGATTAGTTTATAGGCGTGGGGAGGGAGTGAAGGTTTGTAATATGTGTTTCTTGAAGGGCAATAATCTGTGGGTTGTAGGCTTTACGAAGTACTTGTAGTTCTATGTAGTTGTTTCTGTAACCAAGTATATTCCATTGTATAATTTTAAGCATCGGATTTAAGTTTTAAAGTTATGTGTACTTAAGACTATATGTGGTTTTTGTACTTATATTCTAGTTAGTATTGGGTTATATTATTTAGATAGTTTGTTTATGAGGTTGATGTTGGGATACTTGTTTTTTCGAATTTGTATTTAGCTTTAAGTGGTTTACTAAGATTGTTGGACTTGTCTTTTGTTTGTGATCTGAGCTTGCGGACAGACTCGGGAATGTGCCTTTTGCTTTGATTGGGGTTGGTAAATTCAGTTGTGCCCATGTTTTTTTCCGAGGTATAGGCCGTTTGTTGTGGATTGTCTTGTTTATTTGCGTCTTTAAGGAGGTCATCATAGTTGGTTTTGATTTAATTTTTCTATTTGCTTTTTTGAATGTTAGTTGAGGTTGATGGAGTGATGTTTGTTGGTTGTGCTGGTGTTGTAGGTTTTGGTTGTTGTTGAAGTGTTTTGGAGTATGTTGTTGGTTGATGTGTGTGGCGTTCGTCGTATAATTTGAATGCAGTTTTGAAGTATACTCTTTAAATGGTTTTTATTGCAACATTTTCTTTTTGCTTGATAAATGTTGGGCATTGTTTGTCGATTGGGGAGTGATTGTAATGGCTATTGGCGTCTTGTCTCTTACAGTTTGAGCAGGACTTGGGATTGGTACAATTTTCGTCATCTGGAGTGTGAGGCTGTGAGCAATTGTTGCATATTTTCGGGATTTTGCATATTTAAGTGGCGTGTCCAATCGTTGGCATTTTAAGGAATATGGGGCCGTATATTAACACGTTCATATCCTATAATAATTGTTGTTGGTAGAGTTGTTGAGGCAAATGTTAGGACTACCAGACCAGATTCTTGTAAGAGGTTGTTTTTGAAATGGTAGATTTTTTCGACTTCTGTTACTTTTTGTAGTAAAAGTTTATTTAATATTACTTTTTTATCGATGTTGCGTAGGTCGTTAGAGTATATTACTCCTTTAGATGTGTTGAGGGTTCTGTGTTCGGATGTGTTGACCAGTAAAACGTGGAATTGGGTTAGTTTAAGTAGTCTTTGTGCTCGGGCTAAGCCTTTGGTTTTTACGAAGAGATTACCGTCTCTTGATTTTATCACAGATTCCACTTCACCGCCGCATTGGAAATCTATTACTTTTTTAATATTGAAGAGGGATACTTTTTCGAAGGTTTTGTTATCTTGTTGGATAATTATAATATATTTTGGTTTGAAAACTGTTTTTTTATCCCATGGTAATGGGTCGCTTAAGTCTGGAGGTCGCATTGTTCGTTCACTTGGAACGCTGCCCGGTGCACTTTTTTCTAACGGTTCTATTCGGGTAGTTGTTTTTGGGTAATTTTGAAGTGTTCTTTTTGGTGGTATTTGTTTTTTTGGATGTTGGGTTTGTGTTGTTGTTGTAAACAGTGGATTTTGGCGAGATGATCTCTGTAGTATGTCTGTCTTCTATGAAGTCTGAACTGATAATGAAATTTTAAATAAATTCCTAAATATCTTATTAAATTAAATTATAAAAAAAAAAAAAAAAAATTTTTTTTTCAACGTCTGTCGTCTGTCCGTATTAATTTCAAAATCAGGGAAACTACAAGAGCTAGCGATTTAGGACTTAGAAGAAAATTTTACATTCTACGTTGGGACGTCGATGCACTCGACTGTTGCGTTTATTCTTGTTTTAATGTGAAATCAACATGAAAATTGTCCAACACATAAATTCCGAAAAACATAAACTTTAATACAACAAGAAAGGAAAGCTAACTTCGGGCGGAGCCGAAGTTGATATACCCTTGCTGAATACTCTGTAAATTATACTCTCCAAAATGATTCAAATGATGCATTCTTAATACTCATAAAAAATCCCAACTTCCTAACTTTAAAAACACCAAAGTTATGGCATTTCCGATCAATCAGTTATAGTCGTCCGATCCCGGCCGTTCCGACTTATATACTGTGTGGAACGGAAAGAAGGGTGTGTGCAAAGTTTCAATTCGATATCTTTAAAACTGAGAGACTAGTTTGCGTAGAAACAGACAGACGGACAGACAGACGGACATGGCTATATCAACTCAGGAGGCGATCCTGATCATGAATATATATACTTTATAGGGTCGGAGATGTCTCCTTCACTGCGTTGCACACTTTTGACAAAAATTATAATACCCTCTGCAAGGGTATAAAAAAAGGAACAACAAATAAAAAGAAAGCAAAAAAAAACACATGTGAAAATTTATTAGATGATGTCAACAAATTATAAACAAATTACAGTAACTACCAGCATTCCTACTCTGGGCAATGTAAGTGGATGTCTTATTCGAAATGGGAAGTGAAATCATTTAAGGTAATTCAAGGGGAACCTTGCCCTGCCCACTAGATTCTATATATATTCAAAGACGGTGTATTCCCTCAAATATCCGTCTTATGGATCCAAACATTTATATGCCTCAACAAATTGAAACTTTTTTAGGATGCAAGGCAGTAACATCGGACTAGTACATGACTGAAGCTGGAGTTCCACTATAAAGCGCACTTGGGCTAACCCTATATACTACGGATATCAATACGAACGAGATACTAACAACGTCCATGTTTGCCGACGATACTGCGATTTTGACTCGCTCCAGATGCCCAGTCCGAGCAACAAGCCAATGTAACGTTTACTCTTAATAGGCAAATATTCTCTCCGCTTACTTTAAACGGTATGCAGATCCCCTAACGAAGTAACGTACTTCGGCGTCCACCTCGACAGGCGATCAACCTGGCGTCGACACATCGAATGCAAGAAACTGAAACCCAGCGGACTCCATTGGATTATACACGCTCGATCACGTCTTTTTGGACTCAAGATCGTGCTCTGCAACTTAACTCTTAAACCCATTTAGACATATGGCTCCCAACTGTGGGGGAACACGAGCAGCAGCAACATTGACATTATACAGCACAATCAAAATTCCTGAAAACTATCACTGGGGCACCATGGTATGTTCGCAACAAAAACATTCGCAGAGACATTTTTATCCTTGCAGTAAAACACAATAAAACAAAATTGAGAAACAAAAAGTGTTTTGCAAATAAAAGCTATCAGCACACCATCAGAACCCGCCTGCGTCGCAACGACCTCCCAATATGACTGGGTTAAGTTAAAATTATTAGATTTGATACACTTATTGTTAGTCTCGTAAGGAGAATGTTCAATAAATAAAAACAAGATTATTATTATTAATATCTTGCCACCAAGTGTTGCGATATAATATTGTTTGTTTACTTTTGTGCCTGACATACTAAATTACTAATTGTTGTTTGGTCGTCCGAACGTTGAGCTAGTTGATGTAGTCATTTTATAGTTTCTTATGTCTCCGAATCCATTTGTTAGGTGGGAACGATTTTATCCAGGACATGTCAAAGTTTGTTTTCCGGACTTCGCCATTAATTTGTTGCTGATTTGTTGTCAAATAGAGCAAATTTGCACGGATTTTCAACGTTGAATAAAGCTTGATGATTGAAACAAATTTGATCGCTCACTGACTGTAGCTCAGCGTATATCAATTAAAAATGTTTCAGAATATAGCTATACTCCAAATGAGCTGATGAGTTGTTCATGAAACTTATTTTTCTTTAACAAACCATCACAAATTTAATTTTTCAAGAATTGGTCCTTCGGATTTTACTTGGAGATGATTTTTTTTTTATTGCCTCCACTAACTTCTATGCGATATAAGGTACTCTAGGGATTTAGTGATAGCATTGATGCCATCCTCTCAGAGATAAAATTTATTTGTATTTCTAAACTAAGCAAAACTCTAAAGTTGACCCACGGACCATTGTAGGCTTGTAACGCTACTTTTCCTGTGTCGAGTAAGTTATATTTTTATTTGTATATTCTCGGGCCAACTTTATACCTACTCTACACTTCTGATATCCCTACGAGCAGACGACTGACTACGTCTACGTTTGCCGATGATACCGATGAAGCTAAACGAACTCCTAAGGCTGAAAGCAAACAGTCTGCATTGTGTAAGGAACTGATTTTTATGGTCTGCTCGCTACGCGTATCGTGCGGCTAGCTCAGAAGATGTATGTTGTTCGTCCCAACAAATTTATATAAACGTGACCGCCCGATTATCTAGTGAGAACGCACAGAATGTTAGGATGTATACATCTTGATTTGCCGACTTGGCCCTCGGCCCGGGACTGATGTTGACAAGCTGGTATCTCAACGCCTTCTCCAATGAGTTGTGGTTGCTCCACCGTCGCTCTCCACTGCCTCGTTTCATTCTGGTCCGGAACGCCTCCGTTGTCTTTGGCCTCGGGGCTATGAGGGTCTAGGGATGCGTTACCGTTCCCAGACTAAGGTGAACAGGCACTGGGCTCTCCAAGCATACGCCTTTCGCAGCCACAGCATCCTGTCCCTGGATCTGTCCGGGCCGGTCACACCAGACGCCTACACAGTTTCTACCTGACGCCGGAAGGCCGCCAATGCAGTCCCTGTGGCAAGACGCTAGGTTCAAGACGATCGCTTCCGCCCTCGCCTCTTAGCCGTAGACTGGATACGTTTGAGTATGTCTTGGTTGCCGCTGGGCCTGCGATGACTGCTCGTCGTTTCTTGTGTCTTCGATGTCCTTGCTCTGCTTACGGCGCGATATCCTGGCTCCGTTGTATCTCGGGATTTGGTCAGCTGCCTGTCTAGGACTCTGGCGGTGAACTACTGTGCTCTCGACGCATACGTCTCTCGAGACACACGTGGTTCAGTCGCGCGTCCTTCTCGGCTAGTCGCACCAGGGCCTGCACAATTGCCGACTGACGGTTCAGGCCGACGCCGGAATTCGGCAAGGCAATTGCTTTCGCACGGCAGCTGGTTCTAATCCACTTCCCTTCCGAGCCCACGGTTCTTTGTCGAAGGATTCTTTTTATTCAATACTGCCGGACTCGCCGAGCAATACGCCAAGCTGATATCACGACGAGAATTGGAACAAAGCGCCTTGGCTTAGCCGCGTGATGCCTTACTGTGCTTCACTCTCGATAGGAGGCTAAAATGGAAACCACACCTACTCAAGAAGCGACGCCAGGCCAAGTCCTGCAAATATTTACTAGGTTTTGTCTTTTTAAACGTATGAAATGTTTGTCTTATTGTCTATGAACATGCTGCTTGAAGTGTCGCAATTTTTGCCTTATAATATGAAGGCTTTTGGTTTCATTCCGATCCACCCTTGTTGAAGGTTTTGAGACACCTTTCAATTTCATTTACAATCTTTTTCTGTGCATTGAAAATTCTTTGAAGTTGAAACTTTTTAGTTTGCTCGGCCGTCCATCATGTTAAAAAACTTAACAGAGTAACTTTAGAGCACTGCTTATTGTAGATCGATTTACGACTAGGAGTCAGAATCTTACAGTCACTTTGGTGATCGCAAAGTTTGATGAATATGGAATACTTGGAACCAGTCTTGTATGATACTGATTTCAGGTATCCTGCTGTAGCCACTGTGGCTTTTGGTACAACGACGTATGTTAATGTTCAAAATGTCGTGTGGTTGACGACCTCGAACGTGTGTTCGGGATGGATTCCCGAATCCTTTCTCTCCAGGATCACAAGCGTGGTTTTCCAAATGGTCGACGATAATGCTTGGAACCATAATCGTCATGGACGTTCTTTGTCTAAACTTTCTGACCCGGTGAAAGTGTTTTATTTTTACGCTGGATAAGGTCCTATTCGCCACCAAAATTAACTTTGACGCAATGTTTGAAGGTTGATATTTGACTAGCTATCAGAATCGTCAGACCTTATCGAACAGTAGTGACTGTGATAGGCGTGGGTTAACAAACGACTAATTGCAATGTGTGATGAATTCTTGTGTACCAGTATTTTATGATCCTGAACAATTAATTTCAGAAATTACTTTGTTCACACATGAACATTTATGTATAAGAATCTTTATCTTAAACAACTTGACTTAGCTGTACTCTGCTTAGCGCATGTGCGCGTAACTCTAAATATAGCGGCCACTTGCCTAACTCAAATAATGTAATGTATCTTTGATATATATGTGCGGTCGTTGGTTTCCCCCTAAAGAGCCGTTGGTCTGGTTTGGTTTTTCGAGACACTATGTAACTTTCCCCCTTGTGGTAAGAGGTTCAGAGTTTTTTTAACCAGCTCTTTAGAGTCTGTATGTTATGCTAGATACCCGCTGCTAAGGTAGCAAAATAAATTTATATAAATAAATAAAAAATGCAATAATTTCAAAGTGCCACGTTAGTATTTAACTGTAAAATGACAACAAAACTTTTAAGTGGAAAAGTTAAAAAAAAAATAGTGATATAAAAATCAAAAAATATTGACAAAAAAAGGTCAAAGAATTGTTCGTGCCAATATAAGTGCAATAAGCATTTATATCCAAAAAATTGGACTAAAAAAAAAAAAAACACACAAAAACAAAATTAAAATACCGAAGCACAGAAAAATAAAAAGTCATCCTGAAATATAAAAAATTGTAAATCATCTTTTAACATTATCGCCGTCAACAGAAAAAGCCTACATCAACAGAAGCAGATCGCACCCCAAAAATCCAGCAACAAGACATCAACATCTCCAACTTCGAAAACTGCGACGCAAATAATAATAAAAATAATAATACAAAATGGGCTCCAAGAAAAAAATAGAGTTACCTAAAAAGCAGTCTGATATTTTTTGGAAATTAAAAAGTTGGAGGTAAAAGAAAAATTAGAGGAGCAAGAAGTGCTAGATTAGAAGAGCTACCAGTTCTTCATTGCGAATCATAGCTATTCGCTAAAGATCTTTGTAGTCGATCACGAATATTTTAATTCTAAGAAATATGATTTAAAAACAAGAAAGGAAAGCTAACTTCTGACGGAGCCGAAGTTGATATACCCTTGCAGAATATTATGTACATTATATTCTCCAAAATTATTCATATGATGCATTCTTAATACTCATAAAAAGTCCCAACTTCCTAACTTTAAAAACACCAAAGTTATGGCATTTCCAATCGTTCAGTTATATGGCAGCTATAGGATATAGTAGGCCGATCCTTATAAAATTTGATAGGTCGGATTGATTGTCCAAAAATAAAACCCATAGAAAATCCCAACATGCTAACTTAACAAACACCAAAGTTATGACATTTCCGATCAATCAGTTATATGGCAGCTATAGGATATAGCCGGCCGATCCTTATGAAATTTAATAGGTCGGATTGATTGGCCAAAAAAAAACTCATAGAAAATCCCAACTTCCTAACTTAAACAAGAGAGAACGCTATAGTCGGTTGCCCCGACTATCAGATACCCGTTACTCAGGTAAAGGGAGTGCGAGGGAGATGGAGATAGAAACTTTGATCACGCATAACTTTTTAACGAATGGTCCGATTTGAAAAATTTCTTCTACATTTCGATAGGTATTTATAAACTCAATAAAACTGCATTTTTACTTTTCCGAAATATTTAAATTTTTAAAATCGTATAAGCAATTGTGGGCGTTAAAGGGGGCGTGGCACCATTTTGAAACAAACTTGCGCTGCGTAGGAACTTCTAAAATCTACATGCAAAATGCCAATCTTCTAGCTTTTATAGTTTCCGAGATCTCAGCGTTCATACGGACAGACAGACAGACAGACGGACAGACAGACGGACAGACGGACAGACACCAAAGTTATGGCATTTCCGATAAATCAGTTATATGGCAGCTATAGGATATAGTCGGCCGATCCTTATGAAATTTGGTAGGTCGGATTGACTAACCAAATATAAAACCCATAGAAAATCCCAGCTTCCTAACTTTACAAACATCAGAGTTATGGCATTTCCGATCAATCAGTTATATGGCAGCTATAGGATATAGTCGGCCGATCCCGGCCGTTCCGACATATATACTGCGTGCAAAGGAAAGAAGGGTGTGTGCAAAGTTTCAGTTCGATATCTTTAAAACTGAGAGACTAGTTTGCGTAGAAACAGACAGACGGACAGACGGACATGGCTATATAAACTCAGGAGGTGATCCTGATCAAGAATATATATACTTTATAGGGTCGGAGATGTCTCCTTCACTGCGTTGCACACTTTTGACCAAAATTATAATACCCTCTGCAAGGGTATAATAATGGTGTTGGCGCTGATCAAAATGAAATATGAAAAGGTTACGAAAAGGCAGGTATGTTCTACAAAATGAAATATGAAAAGGTTACGAAAAGGCAGGTAGAACATACGTGCCTTTTCGTAACCTTTTCATATTTAATTTTGATCAGCGCCAACACCGTTATTGTTCCTAAGGTAAACCCTGGAAGTATAAGTCTCCTAGAGAAAAAAAGCATTTCGGAAAACCAAAACCCAAGTAGTAGCAATTTAATCGATTCAATTTAATCGATTTTTAAATAATGTTGGGCAATTATGAAATTATCTAGAAGAGACGTTATTAATATAGGTATATATGAAATAAGGTAAATAACCTAATTGAATCGCCGGTAGTAAAGGCGGAGGGGGGGATCTGTTTAATGAGCTCTGTAAAGAGCTGTTTAAAGAGAAACGAGAATAAAATGAACGAGAAGATTGCTGAGCTGTGTCCCACGGATGTCTTCTAGTGGGCTCGACCTGATTCCAAGACACAAGTTACCTGCGAGTACCTCTTCAATCAGGGATCAGCAGTGCCCAAGCGCGTCCTAACCATCGTAGTGTCCATGCAGCACTCGGAGAAGATTTCGCTTGAGACACTGCGCTCGGAAGTAATGGAGAAAGTTGTTGAAGTCGTCATTCCCGCCAAATACATTGATGTCAACACAATTGTGCACATCAAACCTTGCGGTCTCTTTGTCATCTGTGTCCCCATGGGTGATGCCGGACTAAAAGGCCGCAAGATCATTGTGGAACACCTACGGAGGCTGGGGCGCCCACGGTGGCGGTGCGTTCTCTGGCAAGGACTTCACAAAGGTCGACAGATCCGCAGCCCATGCAGCCCGCTGAGTGGCCAAGTCTCTAGTTAAGGCCGGTCTCTGCAAGCGCTGTCTTGTCCAAGTCTCGTACGCCATTGGTCTAGCCGAGCCTCTGTCCATAACTGTGTTCGACTACGATACTTCCCACAAGTCGCAAAAGGAACTCCTAGATATAATTCGGCGCAACTTTGACCTCAGACCCGGCAAGATTGTCACTTCGGACGCTCCGGTTTCTTGTGGGAGGAGGCGAAGCCTTTGGAGACAACTGACTACACGCTGACGCTCCCCTACCACAGTCACCGTGTGCTAAAAGGTTGAAGTCATCGTCATCAGCGTCAACATCAACAGAAACCACAACACCAACGTAATTTTTAGTTTCGTTTTTAAAGTTAAAAGTCGTCGAAGCTCGCTAG
Organism: Drosophila prolongata; assembly: GCA_036346975.1. Classification (NCBI taxonomy): domain Eukaryota; kingdom Metazoa; phylum Arthropoda; class Insecta; order Diptera; family Drosophilidae; genus Drosophila; species Drosophila prolongata. Next base: position 8,483,219 of record JAYMZC010000387.1, read on the forward strand.
CTGCAATATCCTACGACCTCCCTTGGGCTTTAGTTTCTAACTACATCTACACTCTTCGTTATATAATGTAAACCAATCTAATGCGTGTAGTCTTCTCAAACAGCACTAGTTGTAGTCGTCATTCTACCCGCATATGGCATAAAACTTTTATATCCGTTGCCTTAAAGTTATGCACCGTTCTCATGTCCTTACTGTACACATATTTTTGTATCTTTTAATATTCCTATTTCTTGTCGTAAGCGTTGTATATGTTTAACCAAAACAACTCGATTGTATGTAAATTACACACTGTCTTTGTATTTCTGTAACCAACCAACCGTAAGATAATGTATTTTCCTTTAAAAAAATATAAAAAAAATACAAAAGTTTATAAATGCATCTCATAAATTGAATTATCTCAAGTCAGCATTAACGGAAAAGCAGGAATGTGCTTAGACCATTTGTTACTTGGCTCGGGAGAAAATTATGAAGCCACTAGATATTCTCAGAACATATTAACAGGCTTATGAATATTCCCAATTTAAATTTGGAATCCAATAAGCAGATAGTAACATTTATTGACATAATTATTGAGTCAATTTTTATTATCAAATTAAAAGGAGACTTATCAGAAGATGTGGATTCAATTTTTGCCCACATAATTCTTAGAAAATTTAACACGGAGTCCCTTAATTTTTATGAAACTCATGTTAAAAAGACAAAAGAAATTCCGGCACCTTCTGATGGGATGGACTTTTATGAGCAAAGGCTCAATTCGATTTCATAATTTTCACAGGAAGATAAACCTGTAACGAGAATTATTAATAATAATATGAGTAACAAGGAAGGAATAAAACTGCGGCAAGCCGAAGTTTATATATCCTTGCAGTTATTACAAAAAGATTTCGATTTTATGCCTATATTACTAAAAACAATGATATGATATTATTGTCCGATTTTGAGAAAACTAAAAGCATAATTCTGATATAGTAATTACTTACTATGGAATTACTTACTATGTTTTTAAGGAATATGTTGATAGATAGAAAAACAGCAAAATACTTTTTTGTAATTATTATTATTTTTAATTTTTTGATTTTTCTATTTGAGCTATAATAATAGATGTCCGATTTTAATTTAATTAAAATCGAAATTCAATAGTATTTAAATATTACAAAATTCCAAAAAAATTAAAAAAATAAATTACTTACAAAAAAAAAAATGTTCCCGATTGTTCCTATTGGAGCTGTGGGAGACTACCTTACGAGTTCCAACCACATGTCCGCGTCTCTCGGTGAATACCAAAACAGCTGATCTGCGCAAGCTTCACCGGGAATGGCACTTATCCATAGATAAAGCTTTATCCTAAGATCTCATCCCTAGTTCCCTCTCTTCTGAACGAGCCTCTAATATTACTACTCATTATAATCAAGCACCATCAGTGAATAAAAGATTACTGTGATACCGAACTCCCACATTGGTGACCCCGACGTGATTTCTGAGCGAAAATCGTGCGGAGATCGCAGTAATCCGCGCAAATTTATTAACTCTGATTGGGAAGCGAACCCGTTGTTCTTACATAACCTCGAAACATGGTTAACAACAGCGATGATGAGGGCACCCGGACGTATTCTTCACCCTGCTGGAGTCACAATTTGCAAGTCTCCGCATTACGGTGGAATTTCAACTAACTTTGAATATATTGCCTGCAGAATACCTGGAAACGATCATGTACATCTTGCGAAATCCGACGCCCACTGGAAAATAAGAAGCGATCAAGACAAAAATTATTGACGAGCACCGGCCCTCAACTCAGGCCCAGTCCGCGCAGTTGTTCCGGGCGTTGGAGCTCGGCGATAGCAAGCCATCTGTACTGCTGCGCCGCATGCGCGAATTGGCCAGGGGTGGCATGGGAGAAGACGCCCTGAAAGCCATGTGTTTGGAGCGGTTGCCCGAGGGCTTACGACTCGTAGTGGCGATGGCACAAAGCGAGCTTGACAACCTCGCGCTAATGGCTAACCGCCACTTCGCAGAGATTTTCTGCAACGGGCGGCGAATCGGCCCAATAATTCGGCGTAGTAATGCCCTGTGACCGTTTTTCCCTTCTCCAGGTAGTCGATGTAGATCACACCTTGTGAATCCCAAAACACCTTTCCGGCCGATGGGACAGTCTTCGCCTTCTTAGGAGCAGGTTCGACGGGTGAAGTCCACTGTTTCGACTGCTCCTTGGTCTCTGGTGTGTACCAGTGGATCCATGTTTCGTCGACGGTCACGAAACGACGCAGAAACTCCTTCGGATTGCGCTGAAAAAGCTTCATACACTGCTCTGAAGTGGTCTCACGGTTGCGTTTGTTGTCCGGAGTGAGCAAACGCGGGCCCCATCGCGCCGGCAGCTTTCTCATGCCCAAAATTTCATGCAGGATATGACACACGAGGTCTTTTGTCATGCCTACTGTCTCAGCTATCATGCGTATCTTCAATCGGCGGTCTGCCAATACGAGATCGTGGATTTTTGTCACGTTATCCTCCGTGGTAGCCGTTTTCGGGGCACCTGTGCGTGGCTCAGCAAAAACCGACGTGCGACCACGTTAAACCAATTTTTGACGGTCGCCGTCGAAGGAGAAGAGTCACCGTACACAGCATCCAAGCGCTCTTTGATTTCGCTCAGCGATTTCCCTTCCAAAAACAAAAATCGAATCAGAGACCAATATTGCTCTTTCTCCATTTTTGTAAAATCCGCGGACAAGTCCGATTCCACACGCAGTCAAAACAAAACTACGAGTCCGATTCGGATGAAATTTCGACAGTAGCCGTCTACGAGAATGTACTACACGATAGTAAATTTCTCTTGCGATAGTGACGCCATCGGGCGGTGAGGCTAAGTACTTATCGGACTGCCCTCGTAGAGGGTATTATAATGCAAGGGTATAAAAAGTCTACGGCAAATTGTGCGCATTGCAAATTACCGGGATAATATTTAACTCAATGTCATAAATTTAAAAAGATAAAAAGAAAATATAAGATTTGCCTAAGATGTCTTAGGCATTCGTCAAATAAAAAATGCACGAGCGAGCAGTTTTGTTTGTCTTGTCATAAAACTTACCACTCGATACTTCATTTTTTTACAAATAAAATTCAAGAAAAAGTGAATACGTGTAGATCAACAGTGCAAGCGGTGTTAGCCACAGCTCTGATTACAAAAAACGAGGAATGGATGCTTTGAAATATTAAGAGCTTTGATTGACAGTGGATCTGGAAGTACCATTATTTCAGAGGAAGACACACAAATTCTGCAGTTACCTAAAATAAAAAGTTACACCGCGATTAGTGGAGTTTCCTCTATTAAAAAATGAATTTCGAAGCAGAAAGCAAATTTGGAAATTAAATCCAACAAAGATAAATTTATGGTAGATGCCATTATTCTTCCAAAATTAATGAAGGCATCAGTTCGATTAATAAATATCGACATGACAAAGTGGGATAAAATCCGGCCTGTTGATCCTGAATTTAACAAGCTAGAAAGAGTGGACTCAATTATAGAAACAGATTTATATGGTCACATTTTTAAAAATGGAGTTAAGAAAATAGATGGACTACTAGGTCAAAATAACGAATTCGGTTGAATTGTGTCGGGCTGCACAAAATCGAAAGGCAAAATACGATAGTTGCAACCATGATCGAGTCCAAAGATTTGGAAAGACTTAGGGAATTGCAAAATGAAAAAAATAACAAAAACCGAAATTTGTGAAAACAATTTTATAAAGACTACTACTAAAGATATTGTATTAAAGCTTCGACTCAGAATCATCATTTTGGTAGAAAAGATAAAAAGTAATATAACATTAAATGTAATTTTTAGTGCTAAGTGAATGAATTGAACCAAGCATTCAACAAGCTGAATAGGCTAATCACGACCGCTATTCGTATTAAAAGCTATACATAGTTATGCCCCTGAAGCTGGTTTATCAATTTCTGGTAATATGAAGCTTAAAATACAGATCCGACGCTAAGATCTTAACCAAAAATAATTTTAATTTTGAAAAATCCTTATAGGATGAATCGATATTTTAATTTCTACATCGACGACCAAAATCTTTCTTTTGTGTGATTGAATCATCAGTTGGATATATAAAAATATAAATATATCAGACATATAAAATATAAATATAGTATTAAATATCTCGGCCTCGGCGCAAGAGCGCCGCTGGGAAATAAATAAATTGTTAATTTATTTAAATAATTTTATTGGCGACAGAGCTGTCTCATCGAATTGTGGGCATTTAATTTGGCCCTTTTGTGTCGTTGTGTTTTTTGCTTATACTTAAAAATCTCTGTATCTTCTCTTTACAACAATCTTGGGTTTTTTTTTGTTTTTCTACTGCTTCCCCGCGCCGCGCCGGTACGCGAACCCGACACCGCGCATTCACATTTCGACTCTGTTAGCTTCGTTTCTTTGTTTGCCATAGCGGCAGCTCAGCTGCCACTACCCCTTTGCTTGACAATTTTGTTTATGTAAAGCTGCTTAGGCATGCAACTCTTGGTAGATGGAATTTAACATTGTTGTCCATGTCATTCCTAAATTATAGGGATACCAAACAAAATAGCGACTCGGAGTCAGACTCTGAGAGACTTATAATTATTTCTTCACCGAGGCAGGCGGCTACCAGTGCCGCTCCCAATACAAACATGTCCATAAACGCAGATCAGCTCCAGGCTGTCATCCAGGCGGCTATCGCAAACGCCCTAATAGAAAAGGCTGGCGAGGACCAGCGCAGGGAGAATGAAATGCGCCAAACTATAGAGAACTTAGCTAGGCAGGTGGCAGAGGCGCGGATATCACCCGCCCAGATAGAAACCCCCCAGATTAAAGTTTATGAACCCATTGATATCACAGGCAATGTTCAATGCAACGAGCCCTTAGACGCCGTTAAATGCCTTCCCGAATTTACGGGGGCACAAGAGCCATATGTCTCTTGGCGACAAGCGGCAGTAGCTGCATATTTTATATTTAGAAATTATGTAAATAGCTCACGCCATTACCAGGCGGTAATTATTAGTAGGAGCAAAATTAGGGGCCCTGCTAATGCCGTGCTATCCTCGTTTGGCACTGTATTGAATTTTGATGCGATTATAAATCGCCTCGATTTCACATACAGTGACCAGCGACCGATGCATTTCATAGAACAAGAGATGGGCACCCTCAGGCAGGGAAATCTCTCTCTGCTACAATATTATAATGAGGTCGAAAAAAAATTGACCCTCCTCACAAACAAAGCCACCATGTCGCACGACGGCTCGGCGGCAAGGGTCCTATGCGAAAAATTCCGGGATGATGTCCTTCGAGTATTCATCTCGGGATTAAAACGCAGCCTCACAGATGTCCTCTTCTCGGCAAAGACGAAGGTCAAGCCAATAGCGCTTGCTTTGGCCCAAGAGGTGGAGGCAAATCACGAGAGGTATTCATTTGCGGCTTCGTTTGCAAGAAGCCAGGAGGATAAAGAAAAGAAACAATATCCAAAGACGCAGGAGCGCCAACAGGCCACTCCTCAAAACAATTTCCAAACAGGTGCTAGCAAGAATCCATATTTCACAAAGCAGCACAAAGTTCAAGTCCACTCTGCTCCACGCGGTGATAGACCTCATGAGAATACTCCCGAGCCCATGGACATCGACCCTTCGCTGTCCAGGATGTTCAAGCCATCTCAAGCGCCGGCTTACCAAAACAGAAAACCGGCCGTGTCCGATCGATCTGGCCCGCACAAGAGGCAGAGAGTTAACAACATTGTGCAGAGCGCAGGCGAAACTGAGGGCAAATACACCGCCGCAGCCTCAGGCGCGGTCCAGGAAATCAATGACGACGCCATTCATGAATATAATTCTGACGTTATTAATTTTTTAGGGGAAAATCCCTGCTGCCCGTCATCAGACCAAGAGTAGCGGCAGTAGATATGAAGCTTTTGGTAGATACGGGCGCGTCAAAAATTTTCATCCGTCCATACGAAGGATTGAGAGGCATCCGCCCGGTAGAATCGCCATTTACGATACATTCTATCCATGGCGTCACCACCATCACTAGGAAGTGCTTTGTCTCCCTATTCAACTTGAAGGCCACGTTCTTCATATTACCAGATTTGTCCTCCTTCGATGCCATAATTGGCCTTGACCTGTTAAAACAGGCAGGGGCATCGCTTTGTCTAGCTTCCGGCCACCTCAAATGGATCTCCGAAGTAGAACAGTTAGAATTCCAATCGTGCCCCGACGTCAATTTTACCATCATTGATTGCTCGGACGCCCCTCCTCTAGCTAGAGAGGCCTTTATAAAAATGCTCAGCGAACGAAAAAAAGCCTTTGCAAACGCCAACGAGGCTCTACCTTACAACACGTCGGTGGTAGCTACCATCAGGACGGTTAGTGAGGAGCCCATTATGCCAAGCTTTACCCATACCGAATGGGGGCAGCTGATTTTGTCAATAACGAAATCCAAGAGTTGCTAAAAAATGGCATAATGCAAAAGTCAAAGTCCCCCTACAACCCCGCAAAATGCGGCTCGTATTGGACTTTCGCAAATTGAACGAGAGGACGATACCTGATCGCTATCCTATGCCAAATATCTCTATGATACTAGGGAATTTAGGCAAAGCCAAATACTTCACAACACTCGATTTGAAGTCTGACTACCACCAGATCACTCTGGCAGAGCGTGACCGTGAAAAAACTTCCTTTTCCGTTGACGGAGGAAAGTACGAGTTTCGCCGTCTACCGTTCGGTTTGAAGAATGCTGCCAGCATCTTCCAAAGAACCATCGACGACATACTGCGAGAGAAGGTTGGCAAATTTTGCTATGTCTATGTTGATGATGTCATCGTCTTCTCAGAAGACGAAAACGCCCACATACGGCACGTGAATAGGGTTCTTAAGAGCCTGCTCGACGCCTACATGAGGGTATCAACGCAAAAATCGCGTTTTTTTAAGAAAAGCGTTTACTTTTTGGTCTTTATTGTCACCAACAACGGTGCCACAACTGACCCAGAAAAATATATTCGAGGTGAGATCGTTCCGTGGCCTGGCCAGATATTACCGATGCATCATTAAAGATTTTGCATCAATAGCTAGGCCCATCTCCGATATTCTGAAGGGTAGCATGGAAGTGTCAGTAGGCACAGATCCAAAATAAACCAGGTGCAATTTAGCGAACAGTAACGGCTTGCTTTCCAAAAGTTGCGTAACATTCTGGCTTCAGAGGATGTCATCCTCAGCTACCCTGATTACAAGAAGGCGTCTAACGACGGATGCCTCGGCATTTGGCATTGGCGCGGTACTATTCCAAGAGGGAAGACCCATCACCATGATATCTAGGACCCTTAAAGACCGAGAAGTAAACTAAGCTACTAACGAGCGTGAACTGTTAGCCATAGTCTGGGCACTGGCCAAATTACGCCATTACTTATATGCAGTGAAAGATATAAATATCTATACCGACCACCAGCCATTGACATTCGCAGTATCGGAATCCAATCCGAATGCGAAAATCAAACGATGGAAAGCTCGCATCGACGAGTCCGGCGCCAAAATGTTTTATAAGCCCGGCAAAGAGAATCTCGTTGCGGATGCCCTCTCCAGACAGCAACTTAACGTTGTGGAGGCGGAAGAAGCTTATTCGTGTGCGGCCACTATTCACAGTGAAGTGTCGCTCACACACACCATCGAAACCACGGATAATCCATTGAATTGCTTTCAGAACCAGATAACTCTGGAGGAAGCACGCTTTCCGTCTAAACGCAGCTTCGTGCTCTTCGGAAACAAGAGACGGCACAACATTGACTTCATATGCAAGGAGTCACTGCTTGAGGAGCTCGCGGACGTTATAGTCCCCAAAGGCGAAAACGCCATTCATTGCGATCTGCATACGCTGGCAATGATACAGGATGAATTGGTCCGGCAATTCCCAGCCACCAAATTCTGGCACTGTAAGAACCGTATTACAGATATTTTCGCAGTCGCTGAGAGACGAGAAATCCTCACCACTGAGCATAATAGGGCTCACAGATCTGCACTTTCGGAATACTATTTTCCGAAAATGACCAAGTTAGCGAATGAAATCGTCACTAACTGCAAGACCTGCGCTAAAGCAAAATATGACAGGCATCCTAAAAAACACGAACTCGGCGAAACACCAGTACCGTCGCATGTGGGAGAAATGCTACACATAGACATTTTCTCCACTGATAAGAAATACTTACTAACATCCATTAACAAATTTTCAAAGTTTGCAATGGTCTAACCAATTCCCTCTAGAACAATAGAGGATCTCAATCCGGCTTTACTACAACTTCTTAACGTCTTCCCTTAAGCCAGAGTCATTTACTGCGACAATAAACCCTCATTGAACTCGCACACCATTCGGGCCATGCTGGAAAATCACTTCGAGGTTAGCATTTCAAATGCACCGCCACTCCACAGCGTCTCGAACGGGCAAGTGGAGCGATTCCACAGCACTCTGGTGGAGCTTGCCAGATGCCTTAAAATTGACAAAGGCATTAGCGACACTGTAGAGTTGATCTTGCTGGCTACGTCTAAGTACAACAAGTCTATCCATTCGGTCATCGAATGTCACACAAGCAAGTGACCCGCATTGCGATATACAGGATAAGACTTGCCCAAAATAAGCTGAGAAGCAGGGAAAATACCTCCCGACAAAACCGAGTGTTCAATGTCGGCGGCAAAGTCCTAATGAAATCCAACAGGAGACTTGGCAACAAGCTTTCACCGTTACATTAAGGGGAGGGTGGTCCACAAGGACAACCTTAGGTAGGCAAGACACAAGCATGTTGTCATTCGCTTGATAATTTTTTACTATTTTTTCCATTTTTTATCTCTAGCCACTCGGCATAAGTTTTTGTCCTTATCATGTTTTATTATTATTATTCGTACTCATAACTCATTTACGCTTTATCTCATATGTTTTGGTGGTGGGCTACCCAAGTTTTATAAAATACTACAACAAATCCAAAATTAGAGGTTTAAACCCATACCTCTGCTATTCCTTTTTGCCCTGACATCGGCGCACGTCACGGACTACTCGCAAGCCAAATACATGCCCATCATTGATGGACGAATTTTAGTATGGGAAGAATTCGCATTTTTAAGACACTCAGCGAATCTCTCAGAGTATAGGCGCGTGGTGGAGGAAACTGGTGGCATGATTAACATGTTTCCCCAGTCCAACATGCAAAAGCTTTTGATCGTAGATGTCGCTCACCTGCGTGGCCTTCTCGAATCACTGAGCATCCACCATAGGGTAGCCAGGAGTTTAGACTTCTTGGGAGCGGCGTTAAAAGTAGTGGCGGAAACGCCAGACGTGGAGGACCTTGAAAACATTAAACTTACGGAATTTCAACTTATCAATGCAAACAATAGACAGATAAATATTAACAACAAAGTACAGGAACAAATCAATAGTATTACCACCACTGTCAACCAAATTCTGAGGTCGGCTAAAGAATCCCAAGTTGATACGGGACACCTATACGAGATGTTATTATCTCGGAATAGGATGATTGCGAAGGAGCTGCAGAATTTATTGATAGCAATAGCTCTTGCCAAAATCAATATAGTTAGCCCCAGCATATTAGATCATGCAGACCAAGAAAGTGTGTGGATCGAGGAGCCCACAGATACCCCCATTAGAGATATACTGTCCGTTGCGTCTGTCAAAATATTACAATCCGTTAACATTTTACATTTCATTATTAACTTTCCAAAAATTAAGTCAGCATGTGTCAAGATCACAGTTTTTCCCGTGTGACACCATGACATGTCTCTTTTTTTTTGTTAGCTTTAAGTTTCAGTTTAGATTTGACTTTATATGAATAAAGAGCTGTCGCTCATACAAATTATACTCCGACAACCGTCGTTAAATTCGTATTACTGAAAAACTGTCTGAGTCCCTAGGCCAGCAGGTAAAGAAGGGCAGTCACCCTTCCAACGTAATCTTCGTAATTCATCTTGTAGAATTCTTCGGCCAGCCGGCCAACTACCACAGCGGCGGACCTTGCCACCCGCACCCCCTGGATAAGCAGCAACTGCGAGGGACGACCCGTGGGATATTTAAATAATTAATTTGTACACGCACTCGCATATCTCTGCGTACACCCCCAAAAAATTTGTAAATCAAACGCTAATCAATAATTGTTCTGCGATTTATGCATTTATTTTTGAATACCCTTGCAGAGGGTATTATAATTTCAGTCAAAAGTTTGCAACGCATTGAAGAAGACATTTCCGACCCTAAAAAGTATATATATTCTTGATCAGAATCACCAGGAGAGTCAATCTAGCCATGTCTGTCTGTCCGTCCGTCTGTCTGTCCGTCCGCCCGTCTGTCCGTCCGTTTCTAGGCAAACCAATCCCTCAGTTTTAATGATATTTGCTTGAAACGTTCCCAAAAGTTGCCTTTCTTTTGCAGGTAGTATATAAGTCGGTACAAGCCGGAACGGGTGACTATATCATTTAGTTCCGATTGGAAAAATCGTATTCAAAAATGAAAAAAAGTATGGCTTTGTTGTTTTTAATGTTTTTTTTCTTTGGGAGTTGGTAACATTTAAATATTAAGTCTATATTACATCTATATCATATAGCTTCCATAGTAAAATACAAAATTAAAAGAAAAAAAATGTATTATGCTGTTTTTCTGAGTTATAGTAATTATTTACTATATCAGAATTACGCTTTTAGTTTTGTCAAAATCGGACAAAACGCTGCCATAGAAACGTTGGCAAAATGCAGCCCAAAACCCTATAAATCAACCAATAAATTAGTTTTCCCTAATTATTCAAATTCCTTGACAGCGAGCTGAATTATTTTTAAAATTTTCAAATAAACTTTCTTGATAAACATCACTATGAAGAACAAAGGCTCCTGTTTTAAAATCACTATTTTTATACCCTTGCAGAAGGTATTATAATTTTGGTCAAAAGTGTGCAACGCAGTGAAGGAGACATCTCCGACCATATAAAGTATATATATTCTTGATCAGGATCACCTCCTGAGTTGATATAGCCATGTCCGTCTGTCCGTCTGTCTGTCCGTCTGTCCGTCTGTCTGTTTCTACGCAAACTAGTCTCTCAGTTTTAAAGATATCGAACTGAAACTTTGCACACACCCTTCTTTCCTTTGCACGCAGTATATATGTCGGAACGGCCGGGATCGGCCGACTATATCCTATAGCTGTCATATAACTGATTGATCGGAAATGCCATAACTTTGGTGTTTGTAAAGTTAGGAAGCTGGGATTTTCTATGGGTTTTATATTTATACCCTTGCAGAGGGTATTATAATTTTGGTCAAAAGTGTGCAACGCAGTAAAGGAGACATCTCCGACCCTATAATGTATATATATTCTTGATCAGGATCACCTCCTGAGTTGATATAGCCATGTCCGTCTGTCCGTCTGTCTGTTTCTACGCAAACTAGTCTCTCAGTTTTGAAGCTATCGAGTTGAAACTTTGCACACACCCTTCATTCCTTTGCACGCAGTATATATGTCGGAACGGCCGGGATCGGCCGACTATATCCTATAGCTGCCATATAACTGATTGATCGGAAATGCCATAACTTTGGTGTTTGTAAAGTTAGGAAGTTGGAATTTTCTATGGGTTTTATATTTGGCCAATCAATCCGACCTACCAAACTTCATAAGGATCGGCCGACTATATCCTATAGCTGCCATATAACTGATTGATAGGAAATGCCATAGCTTTGGTGTTTGTGAAGTTAGGAAGTTGGGATTTTCTATGGGTTTTATTTTTAGCCAATCAATCCAACCTACCAAACTTCATAAGGATCGGCCGACTATATCCTATAGCTGCCATATAACTGAACGATTGGAAATGCCATAACTTAGGTGTTTTTAAAGTTAGAAAGTTGGGATTTTTTATGAGTATTAAGTTGCATCATATGAATAATTTTGGAGAATATAATTTACAGAGTATTCTGCAAGGGTATATCAACTTCGGCTCCGCCCCGAAGTTAGCTTTCCTTTCTTGTTGGTTAATCAATTCGTCCTACCAAATTTCATAAGGATCGGCCGACTATATCTCATAGCTGCCATATAACTGATTTATCGGAAATGCCATAACTTTGGAGTTTGTTAAGTTAGGAAGTTGGGATTTTCTATGGGTTTTATTTTTGGCCAATAAATCTGACCTATTAAATTTCATAAGGATCGGCCGACTATATCCTATAGCTGCCATATAACTGATTGATCGGAAATGCCATAACTTTGGTGTTTGTTAAGTTATGAAGTTGGGATTTTTTATGAGTATTAAGAATGCATCATATGAATAATTTTGGAGAATATAATTTACAGAGTATTCTGCAAGGGTATATCAACTTCGGCTCCGCCCGAAGTTAGCTTTCCTTTCTTGTTTGATTTTGTTATACATCAACAAGTTCTTTTCGATCAGCTGTTGTCATTGAATTCAAAGAATAAAATCGTAATCGTTTTGTAATAACTGCGAGGGTAAATAAACTTCGGCTTGCCGAAGTTTGCTTTCTTTCTTGTTAAACTAAACTTTAGTTTATTGTCTTTAATTTTAAACTTAACACTACGAAAATGTGAAGATCCTTTTTAGTAAGTACCTCCGTAAAACATTTCAGCATGGAATCGTCGAGTTTTTTTTACATCCTTTAACATTTTTATACCCGTTACTCGTAGAGTAAAAGGAAGCGTTTCCGACCCTATAAAGTATATATATTCTTGATCAGGATCACTAGCCGAGTCGATCTAGCCATGTCCGTCTGTCCGTCTGTCCGTCTGTCCTGTCTGTCCGTCTGTCCGTCTGTCTGTCTGTCTGTCCGTATGAACGCTGAGATCTCGGAAACTATAAAAGCTAGAAGATTGGCATTTTGCATGTAGATTTTAGAAGTTCCTACGAAGCGCAAGTTTGTTTCAAAATTGTGCCACGCTCCCTTTAACGCCCACAATCGCTTATATACGATTTTAAAAATTTAAATATTTCGGAAAAGTAAAAATGCAGTTTTGTTGTGTTTATCAATACCTATAATTTTTCAAATCGGACCATTCGTTAAAAAGTTATGCGTGATCAAAGTTTCTATCTCCATCTCCCTCGCACTCCCTTTACCTGAGTAACGGGTATCTGGTAGTCGGGGCACCCGACTATAGCGTTCTCTCTTGTTTTTGATGTAATTGTGTGCTTTTGGATTTTTCTCTCAAGAAGATCCCACAAATATTTTATGGGACTCAGACAAGGACTCTGGGGAGGTGTTCGCAGCTGATTTTTGACATTATACAGCAGCCAGAGCTTTATATTTTGTGCAGTGTGCTTGGGGTCATTGTCTTGCTGGAACCAATATTTACTTTCCAACCCCAATTGTTCAGCACTTTGCTTTAGATTGTTTTTTAAAATGTTGATATAGAGTCCTTAACTCATGATTGTTTCAATAAATGATATTTTCAAACTCCGCTTGCCGCCATACACCCCCACACTAAAATTCCGCTTCCTCCATGTTTCACCGTGCCAACTAAATTTTCTTTTTTGAACGCTTTTCCGCCATACCAAGACTTTTCCCTTGATTCCGAATATTCAGAATTTACTCTTGCCGAAAAATATAACTTTATTCCAGAATTATTAAAGCTTTGAAATAAACTCATTAGCAAAAGTAGGGCATTTTTGCCTATTGACTTTAGAGATCAACGGTTTTTTGCGGGCAACTCTACTATGGTAGTCAGCCTTCTTTATGACACAGTTTCTTTGGAATCTGTTTTAAAAAAACTATCTTCGATCTGAAGCTTTGCCTGATCAGCTATATTCCTGGGATTAAACTGTATAGACTTATTAATAGTCTTTTGTCGCAGTTGGTTAGCAAGGGCTGACGGCCAGAACGAGCCTTTGACAAGATACTGCCAGTCGAATTGTTGGATGGACTGAGAGCTGGAGTGGGTGATTAAGTGGGCTCGCTAAAATTGTATATTTATTTTTCGCTCCTCAATAAAAATTTCCTTGCATTTTTTAAACATGTTAAAATTCTCCTAAATTTGATGCAAAATTTTAGTTTCAACTGCGCAATACCTAAAGCTTAGACATTCTGCAGAAGACCGGCACCAAAAGACCTAACGGTAATCGCACAATCTTGCATTCCACTTAGCTTTAAACAGCTGTACGCAGTCTTTTGGGCGCACATTTCGCGTAGTGCTTAAATTGAAAATAAAATACAAAAGTGTTGTCAATATATCGTGCGCCATTTAAGACAATGAACTAAAGTTTCGATAAAAAATTGAGTTAAATACATGCAAAAATGACAGAACAATTATTGATTCAAGTTTGAAGCCTAGTACTTAGGTCGACTAAAACCGTACGCCAGTCATGAGAGAGAGCGAGAGGCAAACAGCTGGTGTTCACTTTTCGTCGGGCCTTTTTTTCACCTCGGTACTCAGATCGACAAAAAATACCAGAAAATTTCCTAGCGTTGCCAGTCTGCGGAAATTAACTTTGGGTGAACCCTAGCGAAAACATTAAAAAATTTAATCTTTTGGAGTGCGCTTCTCACTGAACATTATAAGAAATGGAGGGAAAAACTCAGAAAAGTCGATTGCAGGAGTTTACATGTGAGGACAAAATAACATTCATACTATCTGGGGTGCCTCTTGTCAGAGCAAAGTGTTTCTTAGGTCAAAAATGTACGAAAAAATACAATAAAAGTGAAGCTATGAACTTTAAATTAGCAAATAATTATCAGTAAATTAAAAAAAACAACTGTTAAATTTAAATTGTATTGTTTTTTAGTTTCTTTGTACAGCTGCAGACTTGTCTTGTCAAGGTAGTTGATAATATATTTTAAAGGCTCTTTCCCGCAAATACGATATTTGATTTTTAACTGCTTGTCAACAAATCCAGCTGACAGTACGACCGTAGCACGCTTAAATCTGATGAACTCTCCAACTTTTGGTCACACTGGAAAGATTAAAGTTTTTACGCTAGCGTACTCGTTTGTCGATCTTGATACTAGGCTATAACACTTAAAACTAAGAAGAACTAAAAATACTGACTTTTTTTATGTGACAGCTTATTTCGTGAACCTTTAAGCCTAGTATCCAGATCGACAAACGAGTACGCTAGCGTAAAAACTTTAATCTTTCCAGTGTGACCAAAAGTTGGAGAGTCGTACTGTCAGCTGGATTTGTTGACAAGCAGTTAAAATTCAAATATCGTATTTGCGGAAAAGAGCCTTTAAAAAATATTATCAAATACCTTGGCAAGAGAAGTATGCCGCTGTACAAAGAAATTTAAAAACAATACAATTTAAATTGTAACAGTTGTTTTTTTTAATTTACTGATAATTATTTGCTAATTTAAAGTTCATAGCTGCACTTTTATTGTGTTTTTTCGTACATTCTGGACCTAAAAAACATTTTGCTCTGACAAGAGGCACCCCAGATAGTATTAATGTTATTTTGTCCTCACATGTAAACACCTGTGAGTTTTGTGAGTTTTTTGAGTTTTTCCCTCCATTTCTTATAATGTTCAGTGAGAAGCGCACGCCAAAAGATTAAATTTTTTGATCTTTTCGCTAGGGTTCACCCATCCGCAGACTGGCAACGCTATGGAATTTTCTGGTATTTTTTTCGTCGACGTGAAAAAAAGGCCCGACGAAAAGTGAACGGCCAGCTGTTTGCCTCTCGCTCTCTCTCATGACTGGCGTACGGTTTTCGTCGATCTGGATACTAGGCTTATCTAATGGAGTTTAAAAATAATGAAGTGCCTTAATAAATGCCAAAATACTACCAAACATAAGTGCATTTAAATCTTTTTCATAGTTCATATAGTTTGCAAGATTTATGATTTTGAGTTTCAAATTTACGTCTGCACGAAATAAATAAGCAAATATATAGGCAACTGAAAAAACAAATCACTCCTAGCTCTGAACGGTAAATAATAGTAATATGACCGTACTTTA
Organism: Drosophila prolongata; assembly: GCA_036346975.1. Lineage (NCBI taxonomy): Eukaryota > Metazoa > Arthropoda > Insecta > Diptera > Drosophilidae > Drosophila > Drosophila prolongata. The sequence goes on from JAYMZC010000387.1 coordinate 8,499,173, forward strand.
ATTAGTTGATGCTGCTTACGGTTGCCGTTGTTCATATAAATGGACATTTTCATACATTTTCAAGTATGTATAGGTTACTGCAAGTAAGTCCCACGATGTTGATGGTGGACTCCAAAATACATATGTAGCTGTACAGTCCTGTCACGGTCACCACATGTATTGTCATGGTCTATGGGGTAAATGACCACTTTATCTTTTATTTAGGAATTATTTTCAAATGTTCCAATGGATTCAAATTAGTGTGAATTTATTAAGAAAACATAACACTTATGCCTCAAACTCAAAATGTTAATATTTAACAGCTGTTGCATCCTAAAGCACGCACGCCAAGTTTGCATATTTTTTGCCGTGGACTTTGTTTTCCATTTATTCACATACAACTCAGCAAACGAATATGGATTTCCCAGGTTATTACTATATGTTAAATGTTTTTAATTGTTTAAATTGCGCGTGTTTATACTAACATTTGTTAATTTTATTTGTTTGTTTGCGGTATGGAGTAGCGAGAAAAGTCGGCGTGAGCAAGAGAATGCAATACAATACAAATAAAAAAGCCAACAACTCTGCGATAGCTTGCATTACAAATGGTAAAATTTTAATAGAAATTACAAGTACTTTGAAAGTAAGAACACAAAATCGTCAAATCGTCTTTGACTTTCAAAGTGAACGGTCGAGTTTTTTTTCTGCTCTCCGATTTTGTATTTTTGTTTCGTTTATTCCCATCGGTGGGAAAACAATTTTCTTCCAGTTAATTCAAACATACATTTAAATTCCGTTCGCTTCGCGATTGAACTATAAATCTTTGTGCACTTGTGTAATAACACTAAAAAATTGTTTTAATTTCATAATTCTGTTTTGTGTTTTCTTTTCTTGTAACCCCGCCGTTTCTCTTTTGTGCGTTGACCGTCGTAAGTCGTAGTGCTGTTTTTAGTGTTGCCTTTGCATGCACTTTAACTAATTTACGCTCCCGCTCTCTCGCTCTCATTGCTTTGAAAGTTCTAAGCGTGCAGTTTCTGCGCTCTTGCGGTACTTATAACTGCTCGCTTATAAATTTCAATTCGTTTTCTTGGTACAGTGGTAGATAAAATGAATAATAATAATTTAGTCTGCTTCTGCAAAAAATGCAGCTTCGTAATCAGGGCTGACCAGTCTAATATGACTTGGTGGCTGTGTGAAAATATGGTACACACCAAGTGCGCCAGTTTTACTGGCCGGACAAGTGATGACCTTTCAAAGGGGCCCAATTTGCAGTTTTGTTGTGATGCTTGTGTCGAGGTTGCGAACGAGATGAAATCGTTCATGCGCCAAACTAAAGAACAACAGAGCATTCCGGCGGATCAGCAGCTGATTCCAGCTAATGTTGCTAGGATCAGCAGTTAAAAAAGATTCGGTATCCGAACAATCCGTAACAAAATGCATGCATCCTGGGACTTCTAAGAATTCCGATTTGTCCGTAGTGGATTCACAATTAGTGGATCCACCTACCTCTCAGAATGTAGCATCACCACCACAAGGGACTACTGAGTCCGGACAACCGGCTTAAGTTGGTTTTGCAGAAACAATGTCTTCTCCACCAAAATCCCTTTCAGTGGTTCCACTAAAGAAACAAATTTTCGTTTCTCGGCTTTCCCCTGATCAAACATCTTCTGATGTATATTGTCTTATATAGAAGACAAAACTAAAGCCGATTGTATAATGTAAAGGTGGAAACGTTTAAGTTTTCTTATGCTAGAGACATTTCATCTTTCAAGATAACTGTCCATAACGAGCTTTTTGAAGCCATATGCTCGGGCGCCTTTTGGCCGGATAATATGGAAGAAGGGGCCAGTGGGAGTAAAACTTCCAAGTCGAGGCCAAACCAGTGAACCAATTTCAAAAACTAACTTCTAACCTCCTTCGTTCCTATCAGAATGCAAGAGGTTTGCGTTGCAAGCTCACTAAATTGTATTCCGATAACCTTTCGTGTGCATCTCATATTATTGTGCTTACAGAAACCTGGTTAAAGCCGGAGATCTTTAGCTCCGAAGTTTTTCCAGGTAAGTACACAATATATAGGCATGACCGTCCCTCTAGACCTGTTAGGTTTTCCAGTTGATCTGCTTAAATGGATTTCAAGTTATCTGAATGGCAGGTCACAAATGGTCCTTTTCAAAAATTCAATTGCTGAAATTCTCCGTGTTACCTCCGGTGTCCCACAAGGGAGCCATCTGGGTCCGTTACTTTTTACATTATTTATTAACGATCTTCCCTCAATTATAAGTCATTCTCGCGTACCTACGTACGCAGGTGATGTTAAGTTGTGCCTGCAGTATAAGGACATTTCCTGCCATTTAGACTTGCAATCCGATCTAGATCATTTTCAAAACTGGTGCCGAGATAATTTACTAAATTTAAACGCATCCAAGTGCAAGCTGATGACTTTTTATCGGGTCAATCCGATATACGCGACTTACACATTAAGTGGCAGCTCTTTGGATAGAATAACTCTTGTAAACGATCTTGGCGTTCTCTTGGACCTTAAACTACAATTTTCAAACCACATTTCGTCCATGGTTAATAAAGCCAGGGGAGTGCTTGGATTTATTAAAAGGTGGTCAAAAGAATTCGATGATCCTTATTTAACTAAAACTTTAATTATTTCGTTAGTCCGTCCGATTCTGGAGTATGGGTCTCTCCCGTCTGGAGTCCACAATACGGAATACATATTGGCACAAAATTGATCTTTCTATTACTTTTTTTCCCGGACTTTTACCTATATTTCCTTATCTCGCGTCTATCTTGTCGCGAATCGTGCCGTACGATACACGGCTGCGCCCTTCGGTCGGTTGGGCGGGCGAAAAAAAAAAAAAGTAATAGGTGGTACTACAACTTTGCCCTTTAAAACATTTTTGGACGACCTCCAATTTTATTATAACCAGGGCTTACGTAGATAAAAGATCGTCTGATGCAGATTCATGTCATTTTGCCACTAATGTAATGTCGCTTTGCCACTAATGTAATGGCTCCTCGACTGACTTAATCATCCGGAACTTTGTTGTGGAACAATTGTACCCAACAGTCTAAAAGGTTCTATCGCCCATTTAAGTTGAAGTCTCTTAAAAAAGCTGGCAATTTTTTGAGTTTGTCTTAAATGCTGGATATAAGATGGGCATCAATAAATGCCAAAATTGCTAATCCATGCGAAAAGAAAGCGATGTTGGAACGTAAGGCAAATATACAGCAAATTTGGGAGAAGCTCTCTTTAAAAGTGGATATGCCTAATCAGATAGACTTTGGAAGATGATAGTTTTTAATGATAGTTTCCTTAGGTCTATAGTAACATAATACACAAAACTGCAGTGATACATCTCTTTAGGTTTATTCGTAATATTAAGTGTAAGATTAAGTGGCCATTTACCCCATAGTGCAATGCAAACACGATTTAAGGTTGAGGTTTATCGTTATGCAGTCCCCATATGACAAGTGTGTGTGTGTGTATCCAAATGCGGTGAAATGTGGTGAGCGTGAAAGCTCATAGTGCTCATAGTTGATTTCGGATCTTAGTTAAATTCAGTTTGGTGGTGAGACTCCATAGATCTAGACAAGCAGTATTGCCAGTTAAGCCTAGATCTAGCCTTTCTGAAAAATGGAATACCTTTTAACAAGAAAGGAAGCAAACTTCGGCAAGACGAAGTTTATATTCCCTTGCAGTTCTTACAAAACGACTACATCTCGATTTCTATACCAATATTACTAAAATCATTACTATATCGATTTTGGGCTGCAACTTGCCATCGATTCTATGGCAGCTCTATGATATTGCTGTCCGATTTTAATAAAACTAAAAGCGTAATTCTGATATTAATTAATATATCTCAAATTAATATTTTAATAAAAATATTTGTATTTTTTTTAAATTTTTTTATTTTTCTATGGGAGCTATATGATATAGATGTCAGATTTTATTTTAATTAAAACCGTAACTCCGTTGTATTTAAATATTACCAAATCCGAAAAAAAACAACATCAAAAAATTAATAACAACAAAGTTATACTTTTTTACATTTTCCATATGGGAGCTATATAATATAGTCGCCCGATCCGGCTCGTTCCGACTTATATACTACCTGCAATAGAAAGGCAACTTTTGGGAACGTTTCAAGCAGATAGCTTTAAAACTGAGGTCCCTCGGTTTGCGTAGAAACGGATGGACGGACAGACGGACGGACAGACGCACATGGCTAGATCGACTCTCCTGGTGATGCTGATCCAGAATATACTTTATAGGGTCGGAAATGTCTCCTTCACTGCGTTGCAAATTTTTGACTGAAATTAAATTTAACAATTAATAAAAAAAAGCAATAGATATTTTTACCATCCGTTTTTTATCATTTGTTTATTAAACTTAAAGGAGCACATAAAATAAATTTCAAAATTTTCATTAAGTTATTCGTTCTTGAAGAGGGGAAAAAAAGAGGCCGTGTCCTCGTCGCTTGTCGTTATTTGAAAAATAAAACAATGATAGATGCTATGGCATGAAGCACGAAAAAAAATTTTTTTTTTAATGAAATGGCGGCTACTCAAAGAATTGTTCGATTTTTTTTCACTAATTTTTCCATTTTGTCGAATTTTTAAAAATATAAATTTAAAATTTTTGTTTTTTGTTGGTTCCGGCGATAGAGATTTATTTAAAGAATATTCATGCCAAGTTTCAAGTAAATCGACTGATTAGATCTTGAGATATAGTGGCCACCGCATCAAAAAAAGTAGTTTCGAAAACGCGTTTAAAGTTTTAAGTTAAGTTTCGGGCAGCGTAACTAATAGAATATTACGTATATATTACATTCCCTTAATTAGCTATCCCAGCTTCATACAATGACCTTCAAACGATTAGTGTAGTATACTGGAAATAAGGGTATTGTTTTAGAAAGAAGGAAATAAAGTTATTCATACTAAGGTAGCCCGGGCTTCCAGCCACTTATTGTTCCAGTCGTTCGCTCAACCGGTCTAGTTGCCACGTCAATAAAACGGCTATAACTTTTAAAATAATTTGAGTTTTGTAAAATCCTTTTAGGGAGATATTTTTGAATATCAAAACTATCGAATTATGTAAAAAAAAATTTTTAGATTTTCTCAAATTTCTAGACTAGAACCCCCTTAAGGGGTTATCCGGGTCTTGACACTTCAAAAAATTCATTTTTTTCAAACTTTTTTATATAATAGTACAAAGTGTCAGGAATGTTATGCGAACATTTCAAGTCGATCGAAGCAAAACTGTAGGAATGGGAGAAATTTAAAATTTAAAGCCCAGAGTACGAATAAGTCACAACTGGCAATTCGGGCTCTGGCGTCGAGCAGATGCGGCACTTTAAACGCGTTTTTCTCAAAACCACTTTTTTGAAGTCGGTAGTCACGTTTTCTCAAAAACTATTGCACCAATCGACTTCTGCTTTTGCACACTTCTTTTAGACATGTTTTTCTTGTCCTTAACGGAGGGATTTTTATACCCGTTACTCGTAGAGTAAAAGGGTATATTGTATTCGTGCAAAAGTATGTAACAGGTAGAAGGAAGCGTTTCCGAACCTATAAAGTATATATATTCTTGTTCAGGATCACTAGCCGAGTCGATCTAGCCATGTCCGTCTGTCCGTCTCTCCGTCTGTCCGTCTGTCTGTCCCTCTGTCTGTCCGTCTGTCTGTCCGTCTGTCTGTCCGTCTGTCTGTCCGTCTGTCTGTCCGTATGAACGCTGAGATCTCGGAAACTATAAAAGCTAGAAGATTGGCATTTTGCATGTAGATTTTAGGAGTTCCTACGCAGCGCACGTTTATTTCAAAATGGTGACACGCCCGCTCTGAAGCCCACAAACCACAAGCAGTGGCCACAGTTTTGATGCTATTATGAAAATTTTAATTGATATGTATTTATTTCGTCAATACCTATCGATTGGCCTAATAAAAGTTTGCCACGCCCACTCTAACGCCCAAAAACCCATTAAACGCTTAAACCTGGCTAGCGCCTACATTTCCGCCTTTCATGGCCCGTGGTACCACGGTAGCGCCATCTAACGGATGGCTTTGGAACAGCTGGCCAAGGTGCTAATTCGAGCGGCGAAAAACATACAAGAAGGCATATTTATATTAAGTTGTTTAGCTGAGTAACGGGTATCTAATAGTCGAGGTACTCGACTATAGCGTTCTCTCTTGTTTTTATTTTCAATTACAACTCATTTTATAACTTTTTATGAAAAGCGCAACAAAAAATTCAATTTTTAATTTAAAAAAAAATGGCTCGTAGAGGACAAGCCAGACACATACACTATCAGAATAACTTTGGTTTTTTGATTTCAGATAAAAATTGACGGAGTTCAAGCCTGCCTCAACCGCTCAATTTTTAAAATTTTTGGTTCAAATTTTTACACAATGTTAGTCAAACCTTAAACATTAAAGTACAATAAATGAAATTTCTGAAATTGTCGTAAGATCTTTTAAAAAAATTCACGAAAATAGGCTTTTTTTCGTGCTTCAAGACCCGGATAACCCCTAAAGCAAACCAGTCTGATGCTTTTTCTCATTAATTTTGGCTATCGTAAATGAATAAATGCAGATTCATTTAACGACGCTCAGAGAAAACTCTTCCAGTTATTTCCTAGCCTATAGGATATATATATATTCTTAGTCAATAGCCGTGTCGATTAAGCCATGTCCTTCTGCCCGTCCGTCCGTTTGTCCGTTTGTCCGCCCGTATGAACGTCAAGATCTCGGAATCCATAAGAGCTATAAATTTGGGATTTAGCATAAAGATTTAAGATTTTCTTACGCGGCGCAAGTGTATTATTGCCACGCCCACTGTAGAGACCTTGTAGCGGCCAGTTATTGGGCCGAATATGTCAAAACTAGCAATAGAATACTTACACAGTCAATATTTATCAATATTGATTTCCGAATAATAACTTACTTTACAAGTAGTCGTGGCACTCGTCCAGAGAGTTTCTTATTTTTTTACATACCAATTTCCAATCACAAAATATTCGTACTTACTTCCTTAAAAACACTCTATAATTTTCAAAACAAAATGCACTCTTGATATTAATTACTCTTGCAGTTATATCATGTAGTTAGCCGTTTTTGATCAAGGGAAGACGTTTGCCAACATTCCAAATCTCTGTTTTTTTACCTGAGCTAGTGATTATGTAAATACTTCCTCTTATCTGCGTTACAAACACCTGAGCAAAATATAATACTCTCTCTCAGAAAGGGTTTATAAATTGAACCTTTCGACTACCATCTGTGGCTATCAATAGCATTTTTCCAATTACTATGAGTCAAAAACAAATTCAAATGGCGGTCAAAGAACCGCCCTTTTTCGGAATATGAATACCTGCTGAGAAAATAGGAAAAAATAGTCTGGCGATAAAATAGTTTTAAAATTGAATATATAATCAAATTTATGTCGCTCAAGAATTCCTACAAACTTATTTATCCCAATAAAAGCCGCAATAATTATTATTAATGACCTCTCCACATTTCTTTTCATATGCTTACCCCAACATTTTAGATAGCAGAAATGTTGAAGCTTATAATTCAAAATATAAACATATATTAATTAGATCCATTAGAAGTTTTCGTTGAACTGTTTCCACCGAGAATATACATGGATTTGTTGCCGTCTCTTTCACTGCCATAGATTTTTCCAGCCTTTTTAGCCATCGATCCCAAAAGGTCCTGTGAAATTTTGTGTGCTGATCTTAAAGATGATGCCCATTCTTTTAAGCCTATTTCATCCTAAAGTAAAGTAAGATGTTATTTCGTCAAATTGTTCAAATTACGTATTACATCTTACTGAGTTTGTCAAAATGATTCTTCCATCTCGGCTACCATCATTGATCCGAATTTGAATACAATTCTCGTTTTTGTGTAGAACAAAATCGGATGAGATATCTTCTACTTGGTCCATAAATATCAATTCAGGTTTATTATTTCCACTTTCAGAATGTAGCTCTAGCCTAAAATAAATTGTTAGAACCAAAGAATACACGCTTTAAGATGGTAAATGGATAAAAAACCGGAGATGACGTTCAGTTTTTATAATAGGTTATAATAAATTATGTTACCAAAACAAAATATAATTAGTAGTATATTAAATTTTATCCTAGGAGCGATAAATCAAAACCAAAATATGCAGTTTTTATATAATTCACAATGTAATTGCAGTTGTTTTAAAAACAATAGATTACAGAAACAAAATATAATTTTTAGTATATTAAATTTTATTTTTATATGTGCTTTTCTTAAATATTAATATATTGAATTAAAATAGCAGTCGTCAAATCTTTTTTTCCTTACCCCCCGGAAAATGTGTTTAAAAAATTTGTTCGACCAAATGGGCTACTGTAAAGCCAGCCGAGGCAGCCATATGAACGAAGTGGTGTTTCATACATAAACAGCAATGTAGAGGCTATCCAACAAAAAAAAAATTTTGAAAAATATATCCTCGTTGTTTTTTAATAGCGATTTTAAAACTGTTTACGGCACCACTATAGAGCAGCTTAATTTTTTAAAAGCTAGAAGATTGGCATTTTGCATGTAGATTTTAGGAGTTCCTACGCAGCGCAAGTTTGTTTCAAAATGGTGCCACGCCCCCTCTGACGCCCACAAGCCACAAGCTGTGGCCACAGTTTTGATGCTAATATGAAAATTTTAATTGATATGTATTTGTTTCGTTAATACTTATCGATTTGCCTAATAAAAGTTTGTTACGCCCACTCTAACGCCCAAAAACCCATTAAACGCTTAAGCCTGGCTAGCGCCTACATTTCCGCCTTTCATGGCGCCATCTAACGGATGACTTTGGAACAGCTGGCCAAGGTGCTCAACAGAGTCAACGTTAATTCTCGATAAGGATTTCTATTAAAGGAAATTGCGATGGTTTTGATTTGTCAATACCGAACTTTATAAAGCTGCCAGCTCTAAGAGATCGCCGAATTCAAATTGATAATTTGAACTTCTTGAACTCTTGCCTTAGAGCCCTGGTCAGTCTGCGACCAGCTTCTTTAAGACTTTGTTTTGAGGATGGCGATCTGCTGGTTTGCCAAGTACGTCTCAAACGTCTTTTCTCCAGAACAAGCTGTTCGATTTCATGGTTAGTTTTGTGTTGGTGTGTGTGCCCGTCCCACCCTTGCGGTGTTGAGACTTTGGCTGCTGCGACGAGTACAGACTCCAGTGCATCGGCATAGCAGTAGATGTCCTCCTTGATGTTGAGCTGTGGAGTTAGTTCAATGTGGGAACTTACATACATTTTGAACTTCAGCCAGTTGGTTCTATGCGACGTCAGCCTGCGAGGGTGCTCGATTAATTCTGGGCTTTGAAGAAGTGTTATTAGCACAGGTGAGTGGTCCGATGATAGATCCAAAAGCGATTTTGCTGATATCAGATTGCGAGAAATGTTTTTTGTCACAGCAAAATCAATTAAATCAGGTAGTTTTCTAGGATCTGTAGGCCAGTATGTAGGGCTGCCTGGTGAAACGTAGTCCAGTTTGTTGCATGTTTTAATGAGTGCATTATATAGTTGCCTTCCTTTGGGGGTCACAAGGCGGGATCCCCAGTGCGTGTGCTTGGCGTTGTAATCTCCTGCTGCTATGAATCGCTCTCCAAGCGAATTGTAGAAGTCCATGAATTGGTCTTCGGAGACTGTAAAGCGAGGTGGGCAGTAGACAGCGGCAATGGCAAGGTTGCAGTTGCCCAACTGTAATTTTATCGATGTAGCTTGCAGATGATTTTTAGCAAACCGTTGGTGAAAGTGGTGTTTGACGCGGTCTCTTATTAAGATTCCACTGCCGCCATGCGCTTTACCATCTGGATGATCTGTGCCATAGAACGTGTATCCCCGTATTTGAAAGTTATATTTGCTGGTGAGATGCGTTTCTGCCAGCAACATAAGTCGATGTGGTTTTCGTTCAGAAATTGAGTTATTTCAGGTTTATGCCGTGAAACACCGTTGGCGTTCCACAGAGTTATTCGAAGGCTAGGCATGGTTTATTTGGACTGCTGAGCTCCAAGGATTTGTAACAAGATATTTGGTTTTGCATTAGGGTTTGCATTGTGGTTTTCATGAAGGACATAAATTCCATCATATTTTGTTGCAAAGTAATCATCATAGATTCCATGTTACTTTGTGGCTGTCCCATGGCCTGCTGGATGTTATCAATTTTCGGCTCTATGTGAACTGTGCCTGATCTTAAAGCACTGGCGTAAGACATTCCGTTGGTGGTAATTGAAGGGCCAAATTATAATCTGGCTGCTTTTGCGAAGAAAACTTCCGGTGTCGTTTGTGATCTCATGTAAGTGTTTTGTGTGTTCAGGGAGCGTGCCGTTGTCGCTCGTTGCATCCGACTTTTCATCATCTTGTAGACTGGCCTCTGTAGTTTGCGGTGTGGTTTCCTTGGCAGTTTACACACTTTTTAGTGAGAGAGTCGTTCTTGTTGGCAGGGCAGGGTTCGGAGCCGTGGCAGTTTTCACAAGCTACACATACTGACCTGAGGGTGCAGTAAGCCGTGGTATGACCGTATTCCTGGCAATTTGTGCATTGCACTGGCCCGGTCCGTTTGTGCGGCTCTTCCACTGTGATCCTACGGTGCAGAAGGTACTGCAACTTGTAGATCGGGTGCACTGCGTTTTTTTTTCAAAGTTCTGCTGTCTGGCTCCAGCTCGACCTTGAAGAGTGGTTGCGGCTTCTTGTTTTTGTTCATAATGTTTATAACATTTTTTGCGCAAAAACCGTTTTCTTTTAAGGCCTCTGTAATTTCGCAGGGGGTCACATCGGGTTCTATTCCCTTAAGCACAACTTGCAAACCTTTGCAACTTTTCAGCTGGTACGTGTAGTAATTCTTTTTGGCATCGTTTAAGTACTTCGACACTGCTCGGAAATCGTCTTCGGTTTTGGTTTGGAGTTTAGTTTCGCTTATATTCCCTTTCATAAGCGGAATAACATGAAAGTTATCTTTTCCGACAAGCTCAACTATTTTGTTGACTAGGGCATTCGAGATCTTCTCCCGAATAAAAATAGGTGGGGGCTTTAGTTTCCTTGGGGCTAATTGTTCAGACTCTGTTTCAGGCTCCGCCAGAATGGAAAATCTGTTTTCATCTAATGGCCCGGGATTTACAGGGCCTTTGTTGGAACGATTTATTTTGGGCTTATTGCCGTCCGAGTTTTTTGGGGGTGTTAGCTTGCGCTTGGAGATATTAATGTAGCGATCCATGCCTGTCTGCATGGTCGAACCCGCTTGCAGAATTGTCTTTTCTTCTACCGTAGCTTTGTTTTTGCCGTTTGCACCAATTTTTGCACTTGGTTGTGTTGTTGCTTTACCCGCAGCACAAGAAGAGGGTGGAGTCGTTATTGCATTGTTGGCGACAGAGACCGTTGTAGTAGTCGTAGTAGTTTCTGTTGTTGTTGCGCTAGGCGGCAGAAGCTCTGTTGGAGTCTTGCATTGCTCACTCCATGGCGTTCGAGCGGTGAAGAGCAGGGCGGGAGAGCAAGAGTTAGCTCTCTTTGTTTTTCGGCGGTCAGTAAACTTGCACCTTCAAGCACTTTCGGTTCTAGAGTATTACTCGTCACCGTAAAATAGGCGTTGTTACGGGCCAAAGGGAGACGACGTTTTGTCTTGTTCTCTCTGAATTTTTTCACGGGCTTCGTCTTGTTGTTTTTGTCGTTGAGTGCGCTGATCCACGTTCTTACTCATTTGTTTATAGTTAGTGCGTAAAGATTAATTATTTAATTAATTAAAACTTTAGTTTACGATATGCGATTTGCATCGCGAAACGCAAAACCTCGCGCTTATTTTTTTTCGAACGTTTTCGACTGATTGGCTAATTGTTTTTCCGGAGCGTTAATAAAACACGTCTGCAGGCAGCCGAATTGATTTTAATATTCCCGTCATATAACTAAATTATGCAAAAAAGGTGTTAAATTCGAATGGACAGCAGAGTGTCAAAGTGCTTTTGATTACTTAAAGAAAAAATTAATGAGTCCAACACTACTTCAATACCCCGATTTTTCTAAAGAATTTTGCAAAATCACGGACGCAAGTAAGCAAGCTTGCGGAGCAGTCCTTACACAAGAACATAATGGCATACAGCTTCCTGTATCTTATGCATCGAGATCATTTACTAAAGGAGAATCAAATAAAAGCACAACGGAACAAGAACTACTAGCAATACATTGGGCAATTAACCATTTCAGACCTTACGTTTATGGGCAACATTTCCTAGTTAATACAGACCATAGACCATTAACATTCCTCTTTTCTATGGTTAATCCAAACTCTAAATTAACAAGAATAAGACTAGATTTGGAAGAATACGAATTTACAGTTGAGTATCTTAAGTGAAAGGACAATTACGTTGCTGATGCGTCAAAGAACTAAAAAACATACAAAAGCAAATTTTACAAGTCACTACAAGAAATCAGTACAGACAGAATAAACCGCAGGGAAAAATCAAGCACAGCTGCCTAGGCAGTGTGTTGAAAAAGCTTCTTTGCCCAAAATATACGACGTCCTTAACAACTACGAAGTAAAGAAAGTAGTGACCTTGCATTTAAATAATTTCAAATGCTATTTTAAGCATGGTAAAAAAGTTATTGCAAGAATAAATGTTAGCGATCTATATACCAATGGTACATTTGATTTAGGTCAATTTTTCCAAAGGCTTGAAAAAGAAGCCGGTATATACAAGATCAGCCAACTTAAAATGGAACGGTGTGAAAAAATCTTTGAAAATATTTCAGTTGATTCGTTTAAAAAAATTGGCAATAAAATATTAAAAAAATTAAGAGTAGCGCTACTCAAACCAGTGGACCATAATAAAAGATAAGAAAGAAAAAGAAGCTATACTGTCTGAAAACCATGACGATCCACTACAAGGCGGCAATACCGGAATAGCCAAAACCTTGTCAAAAATAAGACAACATTTCTATAGGAAAAACATGTCTAGAGACATAACGAACTACGTAAAGACATGTCCAAAACACCAGAAATCCAAAATAACTAAACACACAAAAACCCCATTAACTTTAAAAGAGACTCCAACTATGGCATTTGACAGAGTAATTGTTGATACGATAGGTCCATTACCAAAATCGGATCAGGGCAATGAATACGCGGTAACTTTGATATGCGACTTAACGAAATATTTAATTGCCATACCAATACCAAACAAAAGCGCAAAATCAGTAGCTAAAGCTATTTTTGAAAATTGTATTCTAAAGTACGGTCCAATGAAGACGTTCATATCGGACATGGGAACTGAATATAAAAATTCAATTATTGAAGATTTATGTAAATACCTTGGTATAAAAAACATAACATCTACAGCGCACCACCACCAGACATTAGGAACAATAGATCGTAGTCACTGAACACTTAACGAATACATTCGATCCTATATATCCGTTGATAAAACAGATTGGGACTTATGGCTACAATACTTCGTCTATTGTTTTAATACAACACAACTATTGCCCCTATGAATTAGTTTTTAGCAAACATCCAAATTTAAGTACATCTTTTAATTCAACAGATAGAATAGACCCTTTATTTAACATAGATGACTATACTAAGGAAGCAAAATTTAGACTAGAAAACGCTTACAAAAGAGCAAGAATTATGCTAGATAAAAACAAGAGAGAACGCTATAGTCGGGTGCCCCGACTATCAGATACCCGTTACTCAGGTAAAGGGAGTGCGAGGGAGATGGAGATAGAAACTTTGATTACGCATAACTTTTTAACGAATGGTCCGATTTGAAAAAATTCTTCTACATTTCGATAGGTATTGATAAACACAATAAAACTGCATTTTTACTTTTCCGAAATATTTAAATTTTAAAATCGTATATAAGCGATTGTGGGCGTTAAAGGGGGTGTGGCACCATTTTGAAACAAACTTGCGCTGCGTAGGAACTTCTAAAATCTACATGCAAAATGCCAATCTTCTAGCTTTTATAGTTTCCGAGATCTCAGCGTTCATACGGACAGACAGACAGACGGACAGACAGACGGACAGACGGACATGGCTAGATCGACTCGGCTAGTGATCCTGATCAAGAATATATATACTTTATAGGGTCGGAAACGCTTCCTTCTAGCTGTTACATACTTTTGCACGAATACAATATACCCTTTTACTCTACGAGTAACGGGTATAATAAACAACAAGAAAGGAAAGCTAACTTCGGGCGAAGCCGAAGTTGATATACCCTTGCAGAATATTCTGTAAATTATATTCTCGAAAATTATTTATATGATGCACTCTTAATACTCATAAAAAATCCAAACTTCCTAACTTTAAAAACACCAAAGTTATGGAACTTTCGATCGTTCAGTATGGCAGCTATAGGATATAGTCTGCCGATCCTTATAAAATTTGGTAGGTAGCAAATCCCAACTTCCTAACTTTAAAAAACACCAAAGTTATGGCATTTCCGATCGTTCAGTCAGTTTTAAGGTAGATATAGGATATAGTCGGCCGATCTTTATGAAACTTGGTAGGTCGGATCGACGGAAGCTAACTTCGGCAAGCCGAAGTTTTAATACCCTTGCAGACATTGCCGAAATTGCTAAAAATGAAAAAGTAGCGAAAGAAATAAGGTATACATAAATAAATGAGATAAATTGCATAGTTTCATGTCAATAGCTTTTATACTGCAAAAATTGGTACCATTATCCTATGCGTCTTCACAGAGAACGGTCGTGTTTTTGTTTTGCGCTCCGAATTTTCATTCTCTTATTGAAACCACCGGGGTTTACTTAAATCTTTTAAACGTTTCTACACCTTTAAGTGTTTTCTAACAACTTTCCGTTCGCTTCGCGAGTGCATCGTGATTAACTTGTGTTCAGTAAAGATTCATGTCAATAGCTTTTACACTGCGCGAAATAACATCAATTCTCGCTAGATATATCCGATTGTTCCTATGGGAGCTATAGGATATAGACGTCCGATCGGGGCGATTGATCTGCATACACATCTTTTAGGATGATTGTGAAAATTTCAGATCGCTAGCCTTTAAACTGAGCTCGCTAACGGTATTGAAACAGACGGACAAACGGACAGACGAACGGACGGACAGACGGTCATGGCTATTGTTACGATGAGAATTTATGGTTCACAGTTTTTTAGTTATAATCAAACCCACTGGTTTATTTGAAAATATTAATACGTTTATTTTGGTACTCCTTTTTGTTTGACGTCGTCTCTCGACTGCCGGCCTATATTCTTTTCTTGGCTTAGCTCTATGTTGCGCAGTCAGCGCTGTCGGTCAAGCCGGTCAAGCTGTGGGAATAGCTGTGGGAATAAGCTGGCGCGACATATCACTCGCTGATGGCGTGTGTGGTCAAATTACGTTTGCACTTGAAGAGTGCTGATCCTGCAGATTTGGCTAACATTGTTGCCGATGGTACAGTGTGTGTACTCTGTATGTATGCACACTACATCTCCCTCCTTTTAACAAGAAAGGAAAGCTAACTTCGGGCGGAGCCGAAGTTGATATACCCTTGCAGAATACTCTGTAAATTATATTTCTCCAAAATTATTTATATGATGCAACTTAATACTCATAAAAATCCCAACTTTCTAACTTTAAAAACACCAAAGTTATGGCATTTCCAATCTTTCAGTTATATGGCAGCTATAGGATATAGTCGGCCGATCCTTATGAAGTTTGGTAGGTCGGATTGATTGGCTAAAAATAAAACCCATAGAAAATCCCAACTTCCTAACTTTACAAACACCAAAGTTATGGCATCTCCGAACAATCAGTCATATGGCAGCTATAGGATGTAGTCGGCCGATCCCGGCCGTTCCGACATATATACTGCGTGCAAAGGAAAGAAGGGTGTGTGCAAAGTTTCAATTCGATAGCTTTAAAACTGTGAGACTAGTTTGCGTAGAAACAGACAGACGGACAGACAGACGGACAGACGGACATGGCTATATCAACTCAGGAGGTGATCCTGATCAAGAATATATATTCTTTATAGGGTTGGAGATGTCTCCTTCACTGCGTTGCACACTTTTGACCAAAATTATAATACCCTCTGCAAGGGTATAAATATAAGTTAGACATTTTAATTTCCATCTATGCTTAATTCACCATTAACATTTGAGGAGGAATTGAAATCAGAAGAAATAGAAGATAAAGATTCCGATACGGAAGATTTTATCGAAACAAACAAAGAAACCGAATTCCCAAAAACCGAGGACATACACAACCTGACTATTCCAGCGGTATTAAAGCTGATCGAACTGTCAAATCAGGAAAACTCGGACTCCTAAGAATATATAACATACGAAAATTTGGAAAATAATATAATTAATATGACGGACGACTCGATTGCCAATAGAGCATACATAAAGGAAATCAGCTCGGCAATTCCAGATTTCGATGGAAAAAAAAATCCACTTGTAAAGATTCTTAACAGCATTGAAATTGGTCAACCTTACCAAGGGACCATTCGAAAACATAGCTGTTGAGGTAATCAAATCCAAAATAGTTGGATCAACATTGTACAAAGTACAAAATGAAACAACTATTAATAACATAATCAGTAAACTCCAGGCCACTATAGTGGGGCTATTCTTCTGACGTTGTAAAAGCGAAATTATTAGACATACACCAAAAGGGAAAAACGGCTACGCAATTTACAACTGAAGTAGACAATCTACGGAAACTATTGGAAGCTTCTTACATTGACGAAGGATTAAGTGCCGAACATGCAGACACGTTTAGCACAAAAGAAGCCATTTCTACAATGATACAAAATTGTAAAAATTTAAAATTAAAAACCATTCTGGAAGCTGGCACATTCAAAACAATGAATGAAGCTGTTACAAAATATATTCATTGCAGCACGGAAATGACAGGAAATGCAAACAACATATTTTATACAAATAAAAATCATTACTTCCGTGGTAATAACTGTAGAGGAAACTATAGGGGAAGAGGCTATGGCCGTGGATATTACCAAAGTAATTATAATAACTATAATCATTTTGATAATAATTACAATAACCGAGGCCGAGGAAACTATCGTGGTCAAAACCGCAGTAATGGAGGCAACAACACAAACTACACCAATCAAAATGGCAGAAATAACACTGTAAGAATGGCTCAAACTAACTCGGAAAACGAGGAAGCTCCCTTAAGAAGTCAACAATAAAAACAACACAGTTCACTCTATTACTCTTAATTTAAATATATTCGTAAAAGTAAAACATGAACTTACACAAAAATCACTCACCTTTTCGATAGAAACCGGAGCGGATATTTCTCTCATTAAAGAACATTCCGACAACTTCATTGATACGGACTTCAATAACATTATACAAGTATCAGGAATAGGCAAACCTCAATAACTACAATAGGACTATCATTTATTGAATTAAGAACAAGCAATTATATAATACCACATAACTTTCATATAGTTCCCCATAACTTTTCAATACTGGTAGACGGAATAATTGGAATAGACTTCATAAAGAAATTTAATTGTATATTGGACTTCAATCAAGATAATGACCTTTTCATTTTAAGAGCTGATAATTTAAAATTTTCGATAAAAATTCCAATCCTTCATAACATAGAAACTAACGAAATAATTATACCAGCCCGCTCCGAAGTAATTAGAAAAATAAATTTAACCGAAAGTAATAAAACCCTCCTAATACCAAATCAAGAAATTGAAGATGGTACATATATTCATAGGAAATACAACTTCAGATCCCCAAACCACATTCGTCCGAATTTAAACACTACAAATGAGGACAAATAGTAAATTGTAATATTGTCAATTTAAATGGCACAAATAGAAACGAAAACTAAAACAAAATTTTCCGACTCAATTTAAAAATGTCTTAACAAATCTTTGTTCAAAATATAGTGACATATTCGGTCTTGAAACCGAACAAGCAAAAATTAAGAGTAAAAGATGATGAACCCGTGTATATAAAAAAACTATAGAAGTCCACAATGTCATAAAGAGGAAATAACTAAGGAAGTGGACAAACTTATAAAAAATAAAATAGTAGAGCCCTCAGTATCAGAATATAATAGCCCTCTGTTACTTGTTCCAAAAAATCATTACCTGACTCAAAGGAGAAAAGATGGCGTTTAGTAATTGATTATCGTCAAATTAATAAAAAACTTTTAGCAGACAAATTTCCACTACCTAGAATCGATGACATACTTGATCAATTGGGCCGAGCAAAGTATTTCTCTTGTTTAGATCTTATGTCCGGATTCCACCAAATTGAAATAGAGGAATCGTCCAGAAATATAACTTCATTTTCAACGAGCTATGGCTCTTATCGTTTTACACGATTACCTTTTGGTTTAAAAATAGCGCCAAATTCTTTCCAGCGTATGATGACAATTGCATTTTTAGGCTTGGAGCCATCCCAGGCATTTATCTACATGGACGACCTAATAGTTGTAGGATGTTCAGAAAATCATATGTTGAAAAACTTAACTTTGCAGAAAAAATAATCTTAAACTACATCCAGAGAAATGCTAATTTTTCATGCATGAAGTGACCTTTCTTGGTCACAAGTGTACAGATCAAGGTATAATGCCAGATGACAAAAATATGAAGTCATTGAAAAATACCCAGTCCCCATGGACGCTGATAGCGCCCGCAGATTTGTTGCATTTTGCAATTATTATCGTCGATTCATTAAAAACTTTGCAGATTATTTTTTATTTTTTTTTTTTTTTTTTTTTAACATTTGCATTCTATTTATTGGATCTTCTCTGAATTGAGACTAACAATAAGTATATAGAATCTTACATTAAAAAGCTATCTGACAGTCAAGGTGACTGGCCCGAAAATTTAGGGGCTCTAATAACTATTGCTGAGCTGGAAGGTCATTGCGTTGCAATCGGGTCCGGATGGAAGCCCTGGCTAGGCCCCTGGCGAGCTGGTTTGGATGAGAAGTTAGCTTGGTGTGGTAGGACGCTTTTTGTTTTGATATTTCATCTTTTACGGGTAGAATGCCAAGATCTCTGTGGATGTTGTCGTTCCGAACATACCAAGGTGCCCCAGTGATAGTTCTCAGGATTTTTGATTGTGCTCGCTGAATAATGTCGATGTTGCTGCTGCTCGCGTTTCCCCACAATTGGGAGCCGTAGGTCCAGACTGGCTTAAGCGTTGAATTGTAGAGCAGGACCTTGAAGTCCAGGCAGAGGGGGGGAGAGCGCGTTTATAAGCCAATGGAGACTGTTAGTTTTAGGTGAATTTTCTTAGCTTCGATATGTCTCCGCCATGTAAGTCTCCTGTCTAGGTGGATGCCAAGGTACGTTACATCGTCAGCTTGTGGAAGTGGCGTGTTATTCAGGGTTAGCGGGGGACACGTTTGTCTGTTAAGAGTAAACGTTATGTGTTTACACTTTTGCGCATTTATTTTATACGCCAGTCTGATAACCACCTCTCCACTACAACGAGATGATCAGCTAGTAGTGCTGTTGCCTGAGTTGGGCATTTGGACCGACTTATGATCGCGGTATCGTCTGCGAATGTAGAAGTAGTTAGCCGCTCGTTCGTGGGAATATCTGCGGTGTAGAGGAGAAATAGAGTTGGACCAAGGGCGCTACCTTGGGGAACTCCAGCCTCTATAGCGTAGTCATCGGATGTTGTGGTGTTGCATCTCACGGCGAAGGCTCTGTTGTAAAGGTACGATTCCAGTATCCTGTGAGTGTTTCCTGGCAGGATCGTTCTGATTTTATGGATAAGGCCATCAAGCCAAACGGTCGAAAGCCTGTGCAACGTCAAGGAATACCGCACTGCAGTATTCCCGAAGCTCGAATGCATTCCTTATTTCTGTTGTTAATCTGTTGACTTGCTCTATTGTTCCATGGCTTTCTCGAAAGCCAAATTGATGTGCTGGAATAACGTTGTGCTCTTTCAGATATGGAATGATGCGCGTCAGAAGGCATTTTTCGAGCAGTTTTGACAGACACGAGAGTAAACTTATCGGTCTATACGAAGCTGGTATTGTGTGATCTTTCCCTGGCTTTGGGATCATTATGATTACCGATTTTTTCCATTTTTTTGGGAAATAGCCAAGTCGTGTAATCCCGTTGAAGAGTTTACAAATAACCTCAACTGCACAGTTTGGAAGTTCGATTAACATTTTGGGAGTTATTTGATCACCGCCTGGGGCCTTTTTGGTTTCAATTGCTCGCTGATTACTTTTGCAATTTCATTTGGTTGAAACAGAATTGGCTCCGTCTCAGATTCAATTCGAATTGACGGCGACGGTAGTGCGAATGAATTAGTTGCAGGGTTTGGCTGAAAAACATTTCGAAGGTGTAAAGCAAATGTACAAGCTCTGTCTTTGTCGCTTCTGGCCCAGCTGCCTGAAGAGTCTCTTATGGGGATTACTGTTTCGGCCGGCGCACTTAGTTTTGGGTGGGCCCTCCACAAGGGATGCTTAGTGCTGGTGGGTGAAAGTTTCTCAATGTACTGGCGTTGTGCTTTTTCTTCTTCTTGCCTTAGAGCCCTGGTAAGTCTGCGACCAGCTTCTTTAAGACTTTGTTTTGAGGATGGCGATCTGCTGGTTTGCCAAGTACGTCTCAAACGTCTTTTCTCCAGAACAAGCTGTTCGATTTCATGGTTAGTTTTGTGTTGGTGTGTGTGCCCATCCCTCCCTTGCGGTGTTGAGACTTTGGCTGCTGCGACGAGTACAGACTCCAGTGCATCGGCGTAGCAGTCGATGTCCTCCTTGATGTTGAGCTGTGGAGTTAGTTCAATGTGGGAACTTACGTACTTTTTGAACTTCAGCCAGTTGGTTCGATGCGACGTCAGCCTGCGAGGGTGCTCGATTAATTCCGGGCTTTGAAGAAGAGTTATTAGCACTGGTGAGTGGTCCGATGATAGATCCAAAAGCGATTTTGCAGATATTAGAGAGATGTTTTTTGTCACAGCAAAATCAATTAAATCAGGTAGTTTTCTAGGATCTGTAGGCCAGTATGTAGGGCTGCCTGGTGAAACGTAGTCCAGTTTGTTGCATGTTTTAATGAGTGCATTATATAGTTGCCTTCCTTTGGGGGTCACAAGGCGGGATCCCCAGTGCGTGTGCTTGGCGTTGTAATCTCCTGCTGCTATGAATCGCTCTCCAAGCGAATTGTAGAAGTCCATGAATTGGTCTTCGGAGACTGTAAAGCGAGGTGGGCAGTAGACAGCGGCAATGGCAAGGTTGCAGTTGCCCAACTGTAATTTTATCGATGTAGCTTGCAGATGATTTTTAGCAAACCGTTGGTGAAAGTGGTGTTTGACGCGGTCTCTTATTAAGATTCCACTGCCGCCATGCGCTTTACCATCTGGATGATCTGTGCCATAGAACGTGTATCCCCGTATTTGAAAGTTATATTTGCTGGTGAGATGCGTTTCTGCCAGCAACATACGTCGATGTGGTTTTCGTTCAGAAATTGAGTTATTTCAGGTTTATGCCGTGAAACACCGTTGGCGTTCCACAGAGTTTTTCGAAGGCTAGGCATGGTTTATTTGGACTGCTGAGCTGCAAGCATTTGTAGTAAGATATTTTGGTTTTGCATAAGGGTTTGCATGGTGGTTTTCATGAAGGACATAAATTCCATCATATTTTGTTGCAAAGTAATCATCATAGATTCCATGTTACTTTGTGGCTGCCCCATAGCGTGCTGGATGTTATCAATTTTCGGCTCTATGTGAGCTGTGCCTGATCTTAGAGCACTGGCGTAAGAAATTCCGTTGGTGGTAATTGAAGGGCTTTTGCGAAGAAAACTTTCGGTGTCGTTTGTGATCTCATGTAACTGTTTTGTGTGTTCAGGGAGCGTGCCGTTGTTGCTCGTTGCATCCGAGTTTTCATCGCCTTGTAGACTGGACAGCCTCTGTAGTTAGCTGTGTGGTTTCCTTGGCAGTTTACACACTTTTTAGTGAGAGAGTCTTCCTTGTTGACAGGGCAGGGTTCGGAGACGTGGCAGTTTCCACAAGCTACACATACTGACCTGAGAGTGCAGTAAGCCCTGGTATGACCGTATTCCTGGCAGTTTGTGCATTGCACTGGTCCGGTCCGTTTGTGCGGCTCTTCCACTGTGATCCTACGGTGCAGAAGGTACTGCAACTTGTAGATCGGGTGCACTGCGTTTTTTTTCAAAGTTCTGCTGTCTGGCTCCAGCTCGACCTTGAAGAGTGGTTGCGGCTTCTTGTTTTTGTTCATAATGTTTATAACATTTTTTGCGCAAAAACCGTTCTCTTTTAAGGCCTCTGTAATTTCGCAGGGGGTCACATCGGGTTCTATTCCCTTAAGCACAACTTGCAAACCTTTGCAACTTTTCAGCTGGTACGTGTAGTAATTCTTTTTGGCATCGTTTAAGTACTTCGACACTGCTCGGAAATCGTCTTCGGTTTTGGTTTGGAGTTTAGTTTCGCTTATATTCCCTTTCATAAGCGGAATAACATGAAAGTTATCTTTTCCGACAAGCTCAACTATTTTGTTGACTAGGGCATTCGAGATCTTCTCCCGAATAAAAATAGGTGGGGGCTTTAGTTTCCTTGGGGCTAATTGTTCAGACTCTGTTTCAGGCTCCGCCAGAATGGAAAATCTGTTTTCATCTAATGGCCCGGGATTTACAGGGCCTTTGTTGGAACGATTTATTTTGGGCTTATTGCCGTCCGAGTTTTTTGGGGGTGTTAGCTTGCGCTTGGAGATATTAATGTAGCGATCCATGCCTGTCTGCATGGCCGAACCCGCTTGCAGAATTGTCACTTCTTCTACCGTAGCTTTGTTTTTTGCCGTTTGCACCGATTTTTGCACTTGTTTTGTGTTGTTGCTTTACCTGCAGCACAAGAAGAGGGTGGAGCTGTTATTGCATTGTTGGCGACAGAGACCGTTGTAGTAGTCGTAGAAGTTGCTGTTGTTGTTGCGCTAGGCGGCAGAAGCTCTGTTGGTGTCTTGCATTGCTTACTCCATGGCGTTTGAGCGGTAAAGAGCAGGGCGGGAGAGCAAGAGCTAGCTCTCTGGTTTTCGGCGGTCAGTAAACTTGCACCTTCAAGCACTTTCGGTTCTAGAGTATTACTCGTCACCGTAAAATAAGCATTGTTACGGGCCAAAGAAAGACGACGTTTGTCTTCCTCTCTCTGAAATTTTTCACGGTCTTCATCTTGTTTTTTTTGTCGTTGCGTGCGCTGATCCACGTTCTTTCTCATTTGCTTACCGTTAGTGCGTAAAGATTAATTATTTAATTAATTAAATTTTTAGGTTACGATATGCGATTTGCATCGCGAAACGCAAAACCTCGCGTTTTTTAATTTTTCGAACGTTTTCGACTGATTGACTTTCTCGCTCAAAATATGGCGACCCCAGATGTAACGACCTGATTCTTTATTTTCTGCTCGCTACGTAAACATGCGGCTAGCTCAGAGAGGTTGTGAGTTCGTTCCACCAAATTTATATTGAGTGACTGCCCGTGACCAAAGGATAACGTCAGAAAGGATTAGGTTGGTTGGTTGGTTATTGATTCTCTAAATATAGCCTTGTTGCTATTGTTCTGCTACCCGTTGTCGCTGTCTCCTGGCTCGCCGCTGCGTCGCTCCTGGCCTGCTAGTGCGCTGCTTCGGCTTGCTGCTCCGGGTGACTGAGATCGGGACGGCTCCACCAAAAACCCTGGATGTTATGCGAGCTTCCCTACCGGTGCCGGCAAGGTGTATCGCCTAGCAGGTGAACCGAAGTTTCGCCTTATCGCCTAGCCACCTTTATCGCCTGGCTTTCGGAGTTTAGCCTGGACTTTGTCCGCAAGGTGTATCGTCTAGCAGGTAGAACAAAGTTCTCCCTTATCGCCTAGCCACCTTTATCGCCTGACACCGCGCAAGGACTCCCTAAGTTTGATTTTACCACGACCTAGCACCGTTGGATCTCAGCGTTGTAGCGTCAGCCTTGTAGACTTGTCGTCGTTCGGCGTCTCGACTTTGGCACTTCGGTTTCGATTTGTACTTATTCCGCGTCACGCACTCGCTCTGATCCTCGCACTCGTACTGTCCCGAGCTGCGCTTGCGACGTCCTTTTATAGGCGCTGTAGGTGCCGTTATTTCCCTCGCCGAGTTCGGGTCCAAGCTCCACTGAAGTACCGTTCATTATCGGCGTGTCCTCTTTGGGCGGGTCCGAAGTCCGCCAATTTACCTTATGACCTCGTTGCCCTTGCCGGGCGCGGGTCCAAGGTCCATCGAGGTACCGTTAATTCACGGTGTGTCCTCTTTAGGCGGGTCCGAAGTCCGCCAATTCACCGTATGACCTCGCTGCCCTTGCCATATGAGGGTCCAAGGTCCGAATGTTTCCCGTTTGACCTTGATGCCCTTCATTTCTCCGGCTTTCTCGCCTTCTCCGCTGTTGGTAGGCCGATCTCCTGCATCGGGATTTGTGGGTAGTTTAAGACGCCTCACACTATATTTTTTCTCGTCATTAAGGTGTTCTAATCTAAATTTATTGGTTTCTTGCAAGTCGTTATTTATTGCAAAGTTAAATGGTGTTTCTGTTGAAAATGCTTATCCTTGTTTATATTCGAAATCGTCGTCATTGATAACCGTTTATATTAACTGTTTTTGATTTATAATTAATATATTCATTACATGCTTCGAGATATTCTCTTTCTATGAGCATATCATATCTATCGGAAAAATTAATAGAAGAGCCTGTGTCTACAACACATAGAACTCTTGGTTATTCATGATGATTCGTATGTAAGGGTTTATATTTCCTGTTCGGTGTCGGATGCTTGTTGATGAAAATTTTCTGTATCCATTTTCATATGGCCACTCGTATTTTCGCGATTACTTTTTATTGGTCGATCGGGCGCATTAGCCCCATTTTGGTGTGATTGATAATTTATAGGATTCCTAACCTGATTATAATTTAATTTTTGTTGAAATTCTTGTTTCGTTGCTTGATATAATAAGTGGTTTTCATAAAAAGTTTCGCTGTTGTTTTTATTATATTTTGGCTTATATTGGCCTTGAGAAGTACTAGCCTACTGCTTATATTAATTTGGGGAATTATTATTCTGCTGTCTGTATTGATTTTGGGAATTGTAGTTTTGTTGTTTATTAGTATTATTAGTTATTTGTTGGGATTGATAATTTCTTTTATCTTGGTTTTGACTTTGTGTAATCTTTGTTCGATCTGAATAAAATGTTTCATAACAGCCTTCTTGTTGCGCTACACATTTTAGTTTACTAGCATTAGTAATATCATACCTAGCCAATGTCATAAAAAGTCTGTCTGGCAATTTTTTCATATTTACATCTTTAACTGTCTAATGCTACTTTATTTAATTTGGTGGGATACAGCTCCAGGATGAAATCTATCCTCCTGATGTACGGGCTGAGTTCAACCGTGTTGTTGACAGTCACACAGGTTATATATTTTTTGTTGTTTAAAAACCTCGCAACCTGAGCTTCGATATCGTGTTGCAAAAATTGAGGTTTCCGTTCGACACAAACCGTAACTGCGATAGCTGGTTTAAAGAACCGTATATTGTTATATCCTAACGGCTGCGCCAATAACAAATTTGGTATTTAACACTTCGAAAAAAATATAAATTTCTTTATTGATCAAAATAGTGTAAACACGAACTGGGAGAGATAGGTCTGCTCCTTTCAAGATTCAACTTAAAACTCGAACTTATAAACTACGCTGACGCTTATCAAACCTTCGATTGGGAGAAAGAATGCGATTGATAAATTGAGAGTGTCCAAATTGAGAGCACTGAGCATGAGAGCGATCTAAGTTTGAGCTGCGTCTGCAATTTTACAGCAATACAAGCTTTTCAGAATTTGGAGTTCTTTCATTTGTTTATAACGCAAGAGGATCTTTCTATTAATTGGCGACTCTTGGGAGCCTATGATTTAGGGTTCTTTGTTTACTATGACAAATGCGTAGTGTAATTATATTTATGTGGTAGAAATCTGGGTGTAGATATGTTACTTCCCCATCCATTAGAAAAGAGCCTGTCGTCAGGCGGATATATTAGGGTATATGTGAGTGGGTATATTAGTTTGCGTAATGTTTTCGTTTAATTGTAGGGTATTTTCATTTGGTGCAATATTGTTTAATTCTGTTAGATTTTCTGGGTTCTTAGTATTGTTTTTCTTTTGATTTTTTTATTTAATTACAATGGTTTTCGGAATGCTCTTAAATTTATAAATGAAGTAAAGAAATAAAATTATAATTAGTACAATTAAAATAGTTAGTATTATAATTTGAAATGTGGTATTTTTTCTCGTTTGTATTCTTATTATATCTTTTGATTCAATTATTGATATTGGTTCTAACATTGTTATATTATTGTTTACATAAATAGTTTGGGTGTACAGAACAATTAAATACTTTTATGATATTACTTCCTTCGACAACTTTTGCTTGATTTATACATGATTGTTTTAAAATTGTTTTCAGTAAATTCCAAGTAATTATAATATTTGGCTCTACTATATATAATTTGTTTCGTATTTTTACATTTTTTTTTAAATTTTTGTGTATCTACATTCAGCATTGGCTTGGTTTAATATTCCTATAATGCATTTATCTGTGTTAAATGAAAATGTTTGATTATTTTGAAAAAAGTATTGGTCTTCTACATTCAGCATTGGCTTGGTTTAATATTCCTATAATGCATTTATCTGTGTTAAATGAAAATGTTTGATTATTTTGAAAAAAGTATTGGTCTTCTAAAGGTTCTGTTAATATGTCATTAAGTTGATTTGGGTAAGGCAAATTTTTGAATATTAAAGTTTTTGTAATGTCTTTTGGGATATGCGAAATTATCAATATTTGATTAGTATCTGTTTGTAACCAAGTAGAGGTTTTTATTATTAATAGTTTTTCTGAATAAACGTGTGTTAAAGTATCATGCTTAGGTAATTTAGGGTTAACAAGAGAGAACGGTATAGTCGGGTGCCCGACTATCAGATACCCGTTACTCAGGTAAAGGGAGTGCGAGGGAGATGGAGATAGAAACTTTGATCACGCATAACTTTTTAACGAATGGTCCGATTTGAAAAATTTCTACATTTCGATAGGTATTGATAAACACAATAAAACTGCATTTTTACTTTTCCGAAATATTTAAATTTTTAAAATCGTATATAAGCGATTGTGGGCGTTAAAGGGGGTGTGGCACCATTTTGAAACAAACTTGCGCTGCGTAGGAACTTCTAAAATCTACATGCAAAATGCCAATCTTCTAGCTTTTATAGTTTCCGAGATCTCAGCGTTCATACGGACAGACAGACAGACAGACAGACAGACGGACAGACGGACATGGCTAGATCGACTCGGCTAGTGATCCTGATCAAGAATATATATACTTTATAGGGTCGGAAACGCTTCCTTCTAGCTGTTACATACTTTTGCACGAATATAATATACCCTTTTACTCTACGAGTAACGGGTATAAAAATGCTTAGTCTAGTAAGTTGCATGCCTAGTTCTATATCCACTATATATCCCGCCTAAAGAGGACACACCGTGAATTAACGGTACCTCGATGGACCTTGGACCCGCGCCCGAGTGCGAGAATCAGAGCGAGTGCGTGACGCGGAATAAGTACAAATCGAAACCGAAGTGCCCCAGGATCAAGATCGCAAAGTCGAGACGCCGAACGACGACAAGGCTGAGGCTACAACGCTGAGATCCAACGGTGCTAGGTCGTGGTAAAGTCAAACTTAGGGAGTCCTTGCGCGGAGTCAGGCGATAAAGGTGGCTAGGCGATAAGGGAGAACTTCGTTCTACCTGATAGGCGATACACCTTGCGGACAAAGTCCAGGCTGAACTCCGGAAGCCAGGCGATAAAGGTGGCTAAGCGATAAGGCGTAACTTCGGTTCAGTCACCCGGAGCAGCAAGTTGAAGCAGCGCAGTAGCAGGCCAGGAGCGACGCAGCGGTAAGCCAGGAGCGACGCAGCAGCACGCCAGGAGCAGCGCAGCAGAAGACAGCGACAACGGGCAGCAGTTTAATAGCAATAAGGCTATATTGTAGAGAAACAATAAACCAGCACCAATTTAATCATTTCTGGCGTTATCCTTTGGTCACGGGCGGTCACTCAATATAAATTTGGTGGAATGAACTCACAACCTCTCTGAGCTAGCCGCACGTTTACGTAGCGAGCAGAAAATAAAGTATCAGGTCGTTACATCTGGTTCCCAAGAGTGATTGTCCTGACCAAGGAAACAAAAGTTTCGAGATGGGGAAGTCCTGGATTTATAATCTTAGGAAGGAGGACTTCGACGAGGTGAGTCAAGTTCTGGGAATAGAACTGGAGGGCTCAGTCGAGTCGATGAGGAAGACTCTGGGAGACTTCGTCGACCAGACGGCAGAGGGGCCGGACATCGCCGATTTGGTAACGGGCCTGGAAAAGAAATTCCGGAAAATGCCCACGCCTGATAGCGAGCTTTGTTGTGTCGAGCATGGCAAGCCACGCAAGCCGACAGCGGGAGAGTAGCCGGAAAAGAAAGGAGAGTTCCAGGACGCACACGCAGGACTACGCGAAGGTGGCCAAGCAGGTCCGGGAGTAGAATTTCCGCTACGACGGAAACGCTGGAATTTTTGGAGCAAGTAGAGTGGTCAGTCGTGACTTACGGTCTCGACATAAACCAGATCCCACGAGCAATGTCGGAGCTGCTACAAGGCAGAGCCTTGAAGTGGTTCATCGCCAACAATCGGCACTGGGAGACCTGGGGAGACTTTATATACAGCTTCCAAAATTACTTTTTTCCCCGAGGATACATGGCGAAGCTGGCGGACCATGTCAGACAAAGGAAGCAAGCCTACGGGCAGACCCTGATGCGGCCACTAAATATGTCGACCAAAGAAACGCTGGAGAGAATAAAAGAGAACAGCACGCCGGCACTCCGAATGTTCATTCGCCCATACGAATGTCGAAATTTGGATACCTTGATGGCGCTGGCAGACGAGTTTGAGGAGAAGTTTGAGCTGGAAAACAATCCCCGCAAGCAGCAAGGGCAGAGCCACCCAGTACCAAGGTCAAGATCAGACCAGGGTGCGGTGTGCAGGCGGTGCCAGGAGGACCCGGACGCACAACCACGAAGTACGCCGCGCGGCCACGAACCAGCAAACAATCGCGGCGGATACGTAACAAATCCTACCCAGGCCTGCCGCAGATGCGGAGGTCCAGACCACTGGGCGAAGGAATGCCGAAACCAACGGCTTACGTTCTGCTGGCGATGCGGAAGAATAGGAGTTCGGACGGTTCAGTGCCGTTCCGGGTCGGGAAACGCCCAGCGACCCCAGCCACCGAGGGGCGGCCAGGGATCGCAAGGTGCTGCCTCTCGAAATTAATGGGCGACCTGCAGGCGGAAGAAATGCAACTGTCCGCCACGGTGCTCATAGGTAAAAGTAAAATTAAGGCCACGGTGGATACCGGCGCCACGGCGAGTTTCATCAGCGAAGAGCTGGCGGACAGGCTGCAGGCGGCAGGAAGGGTCGGACCCACGAGAAGGCAAGTACGGATGGCAGACGGTCGCTGCGGGGAAATAAGATCACAGCTGGAGACCAAAATTGGACTGGGAACGAAAACAATTTCAATGGAGCTGCTGATTTTACCAGGACTGATCGACGCCCTGGTGTTGGGATGGAATTTCCTCACCAGAATCGGGGCCGAAGTCGAGTGCGCAGGACACAGCGCGTCGATACCGGCAAAGAAGAGACGAGGAGGATGGCTGGAGGAGAAACTGTCAGTGGCAATAGTTGAAGCACCCAAAAGATTTGCGGAGAAGGATGTGGACGGATTTTTAAAAGCCGAGTTGGACGAACTGGAAGGAATAAAGGGAACATCCAACGTGGCCGTACATAGGATCACCATGAAGGACGACCAACCAGTCAAACAACGGTACTACCCTAAAAATCCAAAAATGCATGGTGAGATAAATGCCAAGGTAGACGAGCTGCTGGAAAAAGGATGCATCGAGCCGTCTAGGAGTCCCTACAGCTCACCAATAGTCATGGTGAGGAAGAAGACTGGAAAGTGGAGGCTATGTGTAGATTTTCGGCAAATAAACGCGAGGTCCGTAAAGGACGCATACCCAGTGCCGATGATGAATTACATCCTGGACCAGCTGCGGGAGGCGAAGTACATCAGCAGTCTCGACCTAAAGGACTGTTACTGGCAGATCCCCTTGGAGGCAGACAGCAGGCAGTACACGGCGTTTACTGTACCAGGGAAGGGCATGTTCCAATGGAAGGTGATGCCATTTGGCCTACACTCCGCGTCGGCAATATTCCAGCGGGCATTGGATCAGGTCATTGGACCAGAAATGATGCCGCACGCTTTCGCGTATCACGACGACATTATCGTCATCGGACGAACGCTAGATGAGCATATGGAGAACCTGAAGGAAGTGTTAAGGAGACTACGGGCTGCTAACCTGAAAGTAAATGCGGAAAAATGCAAGTTTTTTAGAAAGGAACTGCAATACTTGGGGCATCGCATAACAGACCAAGGCATCGGAACAGACCCAGAAAAAGTGTCGGAAATTGCCTTAATAAAACCCCCGAACAACGTTAAGGAGTTGCGACAATACTTGGGAGTGGCGTCGTGGTACAGGCGTTTTGTGCCAGATTTTGCAACGTTGGTGCATCCATTGAATAGCCTGCTCCGAAAAAGCACAAAATGGGAGTGGACAGAGGACCATCAACAGGCGTTTGAAGCTGTCAAGGCCAGGCTAATCGCAGACTCAATCTTAGCATGCCCAGATTTCACAAAGTCGTTTGTGCTGCAGACCGACGCCAGCGATTACGGGCTCGGTGCTATTCACACACAGAATTCCGACCAAGGCGAGAGGGTGATCTCGTATTCCAGTAGGTCCCTGAATGGATCGGAAAGAAATTTCTCAGCGACTGAGAAGGAATGCCTGGCAATTGTGTGGGCCATACGCAAGTTAAGGCCATACTTGGAGGGCTAGCACTTCAAAGTGATCACGGATCATATGGCACTGAAGTGGTTGAATAGCATCGAGAGCCCAACCGGAAGAATCGCGTACAGAAAGGGCCAGCTGAATATAATAGCAGACGCACTATCGAGACAGCCACTGCCAGAAAAGTAAGGACGGGTAAAAACACAAGAACAGCATAAGGAAACGGCGAGTGTAACTGGATAAGGGATATGCGGAGCAAGATATCCCAAAATCCCCAAAAATATCCAGACTACATGACGGAAGCCGACCAGCTATATCGACACATACCGCACAGAGCGGGCAACGAGGACGTTGTTAGCGTACCACTTGAGTCGCTAAGCCACTTGACGTTCACGGACAGCGCCAGCTCTGCCTGAGCTACCTTTTTATTTTTACTAACCCTAGCGTATTAACTCCTTGTGTATATCTTAGAACATAAGCAATGCAATTTTAACTAACAGCCCCATACCACTTCTTTTCTATGGTGCCCCCCTTGACTCTGAAAAACGTGTATATAAACCCGACCTTTTGCCCTAATAAAATCAGTACTCAATCAATACTTGTGTATTCAACTACTCTGCGTTCTACGAGTGAGCATCGCTGTGTCTTTGGCCCTCATACGCATGATCCCTCCGAGTTAAACCAATTTAAGTGTTGGTTTAGCAACCTATCGTCACTAGAGTATGTTCTAGGGGCAACCATTCCTATAAATAATAAAAATAAAACTACAAACATTTTGGTGACCCCGACCATTGCATGAAATTCTAGTCAACTTGGCGACTAATTTCTGCACATACTTTGCTAGACAGATTCCCGATTAACTTGGCGATCGAATCTTCTAGAGTTAAAGTTGTGAAAACCTTGCTCAATAATTCAGATATTGAGCAAAATTCATAACAAAAGGAATTTTGCCTCGAATAAATTTCTAAGCATATTCCCGAAAAACTTGAAATTTTCAAGGAGTAACTTATCAACTTGGCTATCTGTTACTACAATACTGGAAATAAAAGTAGAAGAGGTCAACCCGGCGACTCTTCCAACTTACAACATCCATATAATCCGATTTCTGGAGTCAACTAGGCGACTCCCAGTATAATCGTCGATTATTTTTCCGAAATTGAAGTAGTCAACGGCTCTTCAACTGGAAAACAATAAATTCAAGTAGTCAACAAGGCGACTCTTAAATAATTCTGGAAGCGGTAGCATCCAAAAAAATTTAAATTGTTGTTTAAACAATATAATCCAATTTACTGGTGTCAACTAGGCGACTCCCAGGATAATCATCGATTAACGTTCGAGATTGAACAACAAGGAAGTTCTTCAAGTAGAACTCAACAACTTCAAGTAGTCAACAAGACGGCTCTTGAACATTTCTGGAAGCGTTTGCATCCAAAACTAAAAGCATTTGTTTTACACACATATTAAATAAAATAAAAAATACTTTTTAAATAAAAAGGTTTTAAACTATTTGTTGGCTTTCTTTTCTAATCCGAAAATCCTTAATTGTCTTTGACCATAAATCGGTTGCGAGTAGAATCGTAGCCAGCTTATATAAGCAAATCAATTATCTTCCAACGGGTCAGGCAATTGTTAAGGCAAAATGGAGGTTGGAAATTTGATTGCCATACAAAGCCAAATTGGCGAAGAAATCCAAATTTTGCTACGGAACATCAAAAAGGATTCCAGCAAACGAAAGGAAAAGACGTCGTATTTTGAAGACAGAAAACGACAAATTGAAGAGCCTTGGAAAAAATTCGACCAAGGAAATAATAGTATCCTAGAATCATTAAAGGGTACCTCACATACGCATGAGTATTTTGAAAAACAATATTACAATCAAATGCGGACGATTGTTCATCAAGCTATCGAAGAATTTAACTCAAAAATTCTTCAGTTACCGGCAAAAGAAACATCTTCAGAAGAGGTGGATCACATACAAAAGCTGATCAGACACCAAGCAGCGGTTCTTGAATCTATGTCAAGAACCATGAAACATATAGCTCCAGAAAACAAATTTAACTATAAATCGGTAATTGATAATTTATGGAAACAAATTGAAAGTCTTCATTTTGAAATCCACAAGTTATGTATTACACCTGAAGAAGTGGGCTATAGTATGGAGCGATTTATTTCCGCGGAAGAAGCAATGTTGCAATTCTGCCATCCATATGCAGACCCCGTTTCAGTAGCCTCCAATCAAGCGGTTTCTACAATCTCTTCAATACAGTTGCCAAAAGTTTCCATTCCAAAATTTGATGGAAGCTATCTAAAATGGCAACAATTTCATGACATTTTTAATAAAATGGTTCATGAATCAGCGATACCAAAAATACAAAAAATGTGGTATCTTAAAGCTAATCTGTCTGGCGAAGCAGAAAGGTTAGTCAGGCATTTAGAATTAACAGAAGTTAATTATGATACTGCCTGGACCATGCTTAAAGAACGTTTCAATAATAAGCGGGTACTTTCGACTGCAATATTTGAAAAATTATTTGATCACCCTAATGTGACGAATGATTCTCAGTCAATAAAAAATCTGCATGACAATATCAATGAATCCTTGCAAGCCTTGAAAAATATTGGAATAAAAACAGATACATGGGATCCAGTCCTTCTGTTCCATATCACAAGAAAACTAGATCGGCTTACACACACACTGTATGAGCAAACTATTTTAGATACCAGGGAAATTCAAACAATAAAGGAATTCCTTGGGTTTCTAGAACAACGTTTTCTCGCACTTGAAGCCATCGGCGGAAAAATTCATAAAGAAAAACAAAAAACAAGTGCTTCAGCAACAACAAGTTCATTGGCATGCCTGTTTTGTCAAAAAGGGCATAGCATATACAAATGCGAGAAATTTAAGGAGTCAAATCCTGCTGAAAGGCTGACCTGGGTTCAGCGAAAAAGGCTGTGCGTCAATTGTCTTAAGGCAGACGACATGACCAAGCAATGCATGTCTAAATATACATGCATAAAATGTAACAAAAAACACAACACATTGCTACATTTAGGTAACGGAAAACCAATAACCGAACCTAAAACGTCCGCTTCTGCTGCTACGAAAAACAGTTGTGAGAACAAATACACACTGTTAGCAACGGCTAGAGTCATAGTGCAAGGACTTAATAATCAAGAAGGAGATTTTCGCGCACTGCTCGATTCCGGATCACAAATTAATCTGATTTCAGAAAGACTGGTTAAGCGTTTATCGTTGCAACTACAACCAACAAACCTTCGCATTGAGGGAGTTGGAGGTCAGCCGCGAATAAGTAAAGGACGCGTTAGTGTTTTAATTAAATCAAAACATAGCGATTTTGAAACAAGAGTTGAAGCCTTTGTTCTTCCTCATATTGTGGCCGATCAGCCTACGGAACAAATAAAAGTAGCTGATTTCAAAATCTCAAAAAATATCCGGCTCGCTGATCAACATTTCGCGAAACCAGGAAAAATTGATATATTGCTTGGCGCAGAACATCACTTTTCCGTTATAAAACCTGTACAAATTAGGTCTTATTCAGACCAACCTATTCTCCAGAACACCGAATTTGGTTGGATAATTGCTGGGCAAGTAAACATGAGTGCAAAAATGCCACAAAATTGCATGGTAGTTTCCTCAGCCGAGGAAGCCAAATCATCGTTGGAAAAATTCTGGAAACTGGACAACATGGAACCGATAAGGAAATACCGGACGCCAGAAGAAAGACATTGCGAGAAGCATTTTTTGGAAAATCTTCAGCACGCACAAGATGGAAGGTTAATTGACAGATTACCTTATTCTGAAGATCCCTCAGCCCTGGGGAAGTCTTGCGATATTGCGACAAGGCGTTTTCTTTCGTTGGAACGAAGAACCAGCCCAGACATTAAAATATTATATAACGATTTTATGGCCGAATACGAAAAACTAGGTCATATGAAGCAAGTATTACCTAGTCAAATACCAAAGGAACATTATTTTATTCCTCACCACTGTGTTCTGAAACCAGAAAGCACTACAACAAAATTAAGAGTTGTCTTTGATGCTTCCTGTAAGTCATCTACAGGAAAATCATTAAATGATTTACTTTATCCAGGACCAGTTGTTCAAAGTGATCTGTTTGCGATTCTATTGAGATTCAGAGTTCACAAATATGTTTTTACGGCGGATATAGAAAAAATGTATCGGCAAGTTTGGATGAATCCAAAAGATCAATTTAACCAAATGATTGTTTGGCGCTACTGTTTGGCTGAAAACTGTAACTTATGGCACAACGTACGCTCCATTTCTTGCCACAAAATGCTTGGAGCATTTGGCCAATAAAAATTTGGAAAAATGGCCATTAGGATCAAATGCATTGAAAAATGATTTCTATGTTGATGACTGCCTAACTGGAGCACATACAATTATAGATGCTGCAAGGATTCAAGAAGAACTAAACAAAATCTTGCTACCTTGCGGATTAGGAACTAGGAAAATGGTGCTCTAATTCACACCATCTGCTAAAGGAATTTTCACCAGAAGATATTGCTAGCAACATAAATCTTGGCACTGCATTGGAACATACCAGTGTAAAGACTTTGGGAATTGTCTGGATCCCTAATGATGACAATTTGTGCGGAAAGGCTCAAGAACATAACACTCAAACAATTACAAAAAGAGTGGTAGCCTCTGAGTTGGGTCAAATTTTTGACCCACTTGGTCTTTTTGCTCCAGTCATAATCAGAGCAAAAATATTTCTACAAAATCTGTCAGTCCTTAAACTAGATTGGGACACAGAGATATCAGATTCCCTAAAGGAAAGGTGGGAGGCCTTCAGACAAGACTTGCTGTGTTTTAATAAAATGACTATTCCGCGACACATTTATGATGGTAAGATACCTCAAAAACAAGAACTCCATATATTTGTGGATGCTTCTGAAAAAGCGTTTGGTGCTGTGGCTTACATAAGAGCCATATATAAGAACAAACAAACGACTGTGCGCCTATTATGCGCAAAATCAAAAGTAGCACCTCTTGAAAAGCAAACCCTACCA
This sequence comes from Drosophila prolongata, assembly GCA_036346975.1. Taxonomy (NCBI): domain Eukaryota; kingdom Metazoa; phylum Arthropoda; class Insecta; order Diptera; family Drosophilidae; genus Drosophila; species Drosophila prolongata. Next base: position 8,535,151 of record JAYMZC010000387.1, read on the forward strand.
CGACTAGAGTTATGTGCAGCTGTGTTAGGTGCAGAGCTTGCTGAAAAGGTGAAAAAGGATCTTAAATCAGAATCCATTAAATGTCATTACTGGACAGATTCCACCATCGTCTTATGTTGGATAAATGCAAAAGCATCGAATTTCCATACATTCATTGCAAATAGGTTGTCGAAAATACAAGATACAACCTGTCCAAATCAATGGAGACATGTGTCATCAAGTCTCAACGCTGCAGATGTACTCTCTAGAGGGATACCTGCATCTCAATTAAGTGCACATACATTGTGGTTATACGGACCACTGTTTCTTCATGGACAAGAAGAGAAATGGCCAGCTCTATTTAAAGCTCCAAAGGACAACACTATTTCTTTGGAACGGAAAACAAAAATTGTTACTTTGGCAACAGTTTCGCTTGGAGAAGAAATATATGGCATTAAACACGGAAATTCATTCAATCGCTTGCAACGTATAATAGCATACATGTTACGATTTTGTTATCGTAAAAATAGAAAACAAACCGTCTTACTAGAGCTTGACGAATTAGAACAAGCTAGGCGGATTATAATACGTTGTATACAACAGGCTGATTTCATAAATGAATTTAATCACCTTCGACGTCATCCCGAACGCCCATTACCCAATAGCAGCAAGGTCGCATCTCTTCATCTTCATTTGGACGAAAACTCTATTATAAGAGTAGGAACAAGGGTGGAAAATGCCCCAATTTCCCGGGATGCAATGAATCCCTACTTACTCCCATACAATGACAACATCGTAAAAATGCTGTTACATAAACTTCATGAGGAAAATATGCACTGTGGTCAAAATACTTTAAAAGGTATTGTACGACAACAGTATCACATCATCAAAATCACTCCTATGAAATGCGTGCCATGTACCAGGTTTCGTCCAAAATTACTTTATCAAATAAAGGGAGAGAGTCTCACAAAACCGACCATTTTTAAATACCGGAGTTGATTATTGCGGACCCTTCTGGATACATCACAAAATCCGAGGCAAGCGACCTGATAAAGCATACATAGCAGTATTTGTTTGTTTCTCCACAAAGGCTGTCCATCTGGAACTGTTCGGAGATTTAACGACTGCAGCATTCCTTGGAGCATTACAGCGATTTATAAGTCGTCGCGGGAAGTGTCAGACCCTATACTGCGACAATGCAACAAATTTCGTTGGCGCCAGCAACCAATTGAAGGAGTTAAAGGAAACAATCCACTCACAGCAGGCTAAGAACTCCATACTTCAGCTGTGCAATACGAAGGGTGTTCACTTTAAATTTATTCCACCAAGATCCCCTCACTTTGGTGGATTATGGGAAGCTGCAGTAAAGTCAGCAAAGACGTTGTTATTAAAAAATGTGTCCACTGCAAACCTCACCTTTGAGAAGTTGAGCACTGTCATAACAAATGTCGAGGCAGTATTAAATTCTCGGCCACTTACTCCAATGTCGAATGATCCTAATGACTTTACAGTTCTTAAACCAGGTCATTTATTGATTGGAGAATCACTAGTCGCTCAACCAGACCCAGAACCACTTAGAATAAAATCACTACCTGAACAATGGGAACTGGTGCAGCGACTCAAGCACACATTCTGGACGCAATGGTCCAGAGAATATTTAACAAGCCTGCAACAACACTCAAAATGGAAACATACCCATAAAAATGTAAGAGAAGGCATGATGGTTATTGTCAAGGAAGACAATGTGCCTATGCTTCAATGGCCTATAGGACGAATAATAAAAATTTATCCAGGTCAAGATGGATATGTGCGAGTTGCAGACGTAAAAACTGCAACAGGAGTTTTAAAAAGAGCAATCCATAAGCTTGCTCCACTATTCCGTCAAGAAGATCCAGGAGAAAAACGCAAGGAAATTAATGAAGAAGATGCTGAAGAAGAAACAAAGGAAGATCAAGAGCCAAAAAGACGAAAGAGCCCATCCTTACCAATGATATCGATGCCATTATTAATCTTGCTGCTGCTATTACCATTAGCCATCGCCGGTCCGATTAACATAACCAGGTTTGGTTCTAGGCCAGGAATTTATTACGAAAAAATTGGATCTACTCGACTAGCAACTGCAGACTGGACAATCATAGCTTATTATGATTTAAAGCCGTATCTCGAAGATGTAAAGACATTTTACACGGGGACACTTAAGGTTGGTCAAATGTGTTCACCTATACAACCAGTTCAAGCATGTGCTGCTGTATATAACCATTTTCAACACGTTTACGAAGAAATAAAAACTGAAAATGATTTACTCCACATGTCAAGAATACGTCGTTCTCCCTTGGACATAGTGGGAAATGTTGCCAACAGCTTATTTGGCGTATTAGACACAGAGTATGCCAAGAAGATGTCATCAACTATTCAAAAGGTGAAATCGAATGAAGATTACATTTTAGAATTAGTTAAGAATCAGACTTCAATAATTGATTCTACGATAAACATCATGAAACGAGATGAAGCTACCATCGATAAAAGGATTAAAATAATGACTCAGCAAATGGAGAATATAGCCAATGCTCGTCTAGATTCTCTAAAAGCCTTTCAATGGTAGATTGCATTGACAAATCAATTATCCATATTGGCGGCAAATCTTCAAAGAATTCAGACAGAGATTTCACATGTTCTGACAAACGTCCATCACAATGAAATTAGCCCACTGCTCGTTTCTCCCAAGCAACTTCGACAACAATTAAACAAATTAAAAATTCACATGCCTCAAGGAAAAATGCTCCCTCTCATCAACGATGATATACTTCAATTATATAAGTTAATGAGGGCAGAAGCAAAGGTGGTAAAGCTTATGTAATCTTTAAATGAACACCGCCATTATTATCAACACAGTTATTTGAAATATATAACTTGATTCCAATACCGGTAATCACCAACAATAAAATGATTTCCCTTGATATTGAATTTCCAATCATGGCTGTGAATCAACATCGAGATCAATTCATAACTATGTCATCAAGTAAATTTGATCTTTGTAATTCAATTAATGACGAAGAGTATATTTGCTCAGATAAGCAATCCATGTTTTCTATTGAAAATCATTGCGAGTTTTAAATGTTTAATAACAAATCATCGTCATTGTGCCAAACAAAAAGTTCGACAAAATCATTCTCATGGCAAAGATTAAGAACAAAAAATAGATGGATATTTTCAATTAAATCACCAATGGAGTTATCAGCAGTATGTGATGATCAATTATTAACAATTACAATTGATAATATCGGCTTTTATCCTTGGATCCGAAGTGCACTCTAAGAAATCCTTTTCTGAGCGTAATTGGCCATCACCTCTACTGGAACATTGAAGTTATCGTATGCTCGATTTGGCAGTCTGAATGAATCTTTAACACCGCTTCCTAAAGTTTCACACCCAAATAATTCATTGAAGCTAAGTTATAATGAATTAAATGAGCTCAGTAAAGAATTGATTCCGAGAATAAAAATAAAAATGCCAAACGAGATCGTCGATCTACAACATCACCACATAAGTTCATATGTCGCCCTAATTTTATCACTTGGGGTGATAATATTTTATGTATGGAAACGTTTCCAAAAGAAATCACATCATTTAACTTCGCCATCGTCAAAGGTCATCGACTTACCAGAAAGGCCAGCGTTAACCAACTCCCCAAGAAGACATCACCAGACACCTGTATCCGACGCATTTGAGATCAACATTGGATGATGTTGAACACCTGTTCAACGGCCGGGTTATGTTAGCGTACCACTTGAGTCGCTAAGCCACTTGACGTTCACGGAGCTACCTTTTCTATTTTTACTAACCGTAGCGTATTAACTCTTTGTGTGGGAGACAATTATGATGACTCTGTACCTTTGTATATCTTAGAACATAAGCAATGCAATGTATTTTTAACTAACAGCCCCATACCACTTCTTTGCTATGGTGCCCCCCCTTGACTCTGAAAAACGTGTATATAAACCCGACCTTTTGCCCTAATAAAATCAGTACTCAAGCAATACTTGTGTATTCAACTACTCTGTGTTCTACGAGTGAGCATCGCTGTGTCTTTGGCCCTCATACGCATGATCCCTCCGAGTTAAACCAATTTAATTGTTGGTTTAGCAACCTATCGTCACTAGAGTATGTTCTAGGGGCAACCATTCCTATAAATAATAAAAATAAAACTACAAACAGACGTCATATCATGGAAGCTGTGCGTGCCAACGGGGTCCAGGCGAAGGGTAATGGCGGAGAACCACAACTTACCGACAGCTGGCCACATGGGCAGTCGGAAGACAATTGCCAGAGTCGCAGCAAGATACCATTGGCCGGGAATGCACCGCGACATAAGGAAATATGTGGAAAACTGCGAGAGCTGCCTACGGTATAAGCCAAGCCAACTACAGGCGGCGGGGGAAATGCTGACCCAAGTACCGAAAGATCCGTGGGCCACTGTACGCGCAGATTTTGTCGGACCACTGCCCCGCTCCAAACACGGGAATTCTATGCTACTAGTGCTGGTAGATAGGTTCTCCAAATGGACCGAAATGGTGCCAATGCGCAGGGCAACGACGGAATCTCTGGAAAAGGCGATCCGCGAGCGGATTCTCGCAAGATACGGCGTACCCAAGGTGCTGATTACAGACAATGGCGTTCAGTTCACCAGCAGGGCGTTTAAAAAATTCCTGGGTGAATTAGGCGTCCGACGCCAGTTTACGGCCCCATACACGCCCCAGGAAAACCCGACGGAGAGAGCCAACAGGACGGTGAAAACGATGATCGCCCAGTTCACCGGGGCAGACTAACGGACTTGGGACGAAAAGTGGCCGGAATTGCAGTTGGCCGTGAATACGAGCGTGGCTGAATCCACGGGATATTCGCCCGCCTTTATTACGCAGGGAAGAGAGCCCAGGTTACCCAGCGCACTGTACGACGAAGGAACAATCGGCACAGGAAGGCAAACTCAAACTCCGGCCGAGAACGCTCAGAAGCTGAGAGAAATCTTTGAGCTGGTGAGGCGAAATATGGAAAAGGCAGCGCAGGATCAGGCACGCCACTACAATCTACATGGAAACAGAACATCGGTGACACAGTCTGGGCTAAGGAACATTATCTGCCCAAGGCTGAAGAAGGATTCGCCACAAAATTGGCACCAAAATATGATGGGCCTTTTAAGATAATGAATTTTAATTCGCCGGTGATATGCAATTTCCGACATGAAAATACTGGCAAAGAAAAAACCGCCCACGTTAGCCAATTAAAACAACAATGCATTGGTGGCCAGAACCGAGGATCAAAGTCGGACTTAGCGGGGGCGCACTGTAAATCCAAAGAGAGGGAGAGGACGATACACAGTATCGAACTCACACAGATGCAATAGGAGCGCGAGAGCGGGAGAGGGAGGGTCATAGGATGCGGATACCGTTACCGGGTAACGCACACCAAAGAGAGGACCCGTCGGAGCCCGTAGGGAAAGTCCAAAGGACGCCGCGGATACCGGAACCAGGAACATCGGAAACCGAGGTTTCGTCAGCGCGCGAGCCCCACAAGGCGGGCCTATTTAAATCAGGTCGCCCAGATGAACACAAGCAGCAGCAGCAACAGTAAGTACGTGAGGGGTGGGGAGGCAACACTGGGCAACAGCCAGCGGCGAGATGGAGGCGGGACTCAGGTTCCGCACTCCAGCTGCTGGCGTCCCCCCTGGTGTCGCGGTCCCCGTCGCCGAACCCCGAAACGGAGGACGTGGAGCGGATCACCGACGTGGAGCTGGAGGAGGAGGAGGAGGCCGGCGTCCGGTCGGCAGGGCAGGAGGCCGAGGTGCCAATGATCGACCTGGCCTCATCGGAAGAAGAGGAGGAGGACACCGGGACGGAGACGGTGAGTCCGGAGGTCTCCTCAGACGAGGAGGACTAGCCACGTCGGGCGGCGAAGGCCCGGATGGCATTCCGGAGAATACGGAGGGCCGCAGCCGGATTCGGGCGGATCCGCTTGGGTGACGCAGCGCCATCGGGCCGCCCGGAGGAGGTGAAGCGGATATTCGCAACCCGGGCAGAGGTGGTGCGGAGAGTATTCGCGCAGCGGGCGGTGGCACAGGCAACCGCCGCAGCCAGAAAGTGGCAGAAGCGGCTGAGGCCGAAGAGGCGTCACTATGGGCGCAGCCACCGCCTCCACCGCCGCCATGGTTGCTAACTCCATCGCCGCGGCCAGCAAAACGGCTCGGCGGAGAGCCAGAGGACCTGGAGAAGGGGCCCTGGGTGTGGCCGCCACCGGGAGAGCCAGCCGCACGGCCGCGGTCCCCACCAGCAAAGCCATCAATGAGTCGCCAGCAGTCGGCGGACAGCAGCCGCTGGGAGGAGGCATCCGAGGCCAGCAGGCAGGTGAGGAGGGCTCGGAGCAGCCGCTGGGCCAAGCTGCTTGTGGTAGATGGCGTCCGCTACCGTATCCGGGTGGTGGGCGGGGTGGTGAGGGTCCTGAAGACCCAATAAAAAGCCTTTGAAGGTTTGAAACCGAAAAGTTATTGTGTTTATTTACATTTGGGAGCAATGGGTTGCCGGACATAGGCAATAGGGACAGGGGCGCCGAGATAGGCGGTCGATAGTTGCGATCGATGGGTTAACAAAATTGGATATTTCTATGTTCGAAAATTCAAATGGCAACTTAAGACAACGAAGAGGCAACGACAATGGCTACACTGGAACCCACAATCGATAAATGCGATCGTGTTGAGATTCCAGGGAGTTGCCGGGCCGAGGGAAAACGAAATGGTGACTTTTAGTTTGGGGAAATGTCTGGGCGGGAAAATTCGAATTCCACGCAGGGAACTGTCTGGGGAACTGGGAACTGTCTGGGAACTGGGAACTGTCTGGGGAACTGGGAACTGTCTGGGGAACGGGGAACTGTCTGGGGAACAGGGAAACAGTCTGGGGAAATAATCTTTCAAGGAGCTGCATGGAAAAGTCTTTAAGGGAAACAGTCGCGGGAAAGTTCAAGTCTTTCAAGGAGCTGTACGAGTAAAGTTTTTTAGGACAACAGTCTGGGGAAAGGTTAAGTCTTTCGGGGAACTGTCTGGGGAACACCTAACACGCAAGTCAGGCGGGGAATTCGAGTAGTCTAAACATCAAGGGCGGGGAAAGTCACCACTTTCATTACGTTTCCGAAGGAAGGGGAAATGTGAGGAGTCATAAACTTCCCACAAATCCCGATGCAGGAGATCGGCCTAGCAACAGCGGAGGAGGCGAGAAAGCCGGAGAAATGAAGGGCATCCAGGTCAAACGGGAAACATTCGGACCTTGGACCCTCATATGGCAAGGGCAGCGAGGTCATACGGTGAATTGGCGGACTTCGGACCCGCCTAAAGAGGACACACCGTGAATTAACGGTACCTCGATGGACCTTGGACCCGCGCCCGGCAAGGGCAACGGGGTCATACGGTAAATTGGCGGACTTCGGACCCGCCCAAAGAGGACACACCGTGAATTAACGGTACCTCAGTGGACCTTGGACCCAAGGGAAATAACGGCACATACAGCGCCTATAAAAAGGACGGCGCAAGCGCAGCTCGGGACAGTACGAGTGCGAGAATCAGAGCGAGTGCGTGACGCGGAATAAGTACAAATCGAAACCGAAGTGCCCCAGGATCAAGATCGCAAAGTCGAGACGCCGAACGACGACAAGTCTACAAGGCTGAGGCTACAACGCTGAGATCCAACGGTGCTAGGTCGTGGTAAAGTCAAACTTAGGGAGTCCTTGCGCGAAGTCAGGCGATAAAGGTGGCTAGGCGATAAGGGAGAACTTTGTTCTACCTGCTAGACGATACACCTTGCCGACAAAGTCCAGGCTGAACTCCGGAAGCCAGGCGATAAAGGTGGCTAGGCGATAAGGCGTAACTTCGGTTCACCTTGCCGGCCCCGGTAGGGAAGCTCGCATAACATCCAGGGTTTTTGGTGGAGCCGTCCCGATCTCAGTCACCCGGAGCAGCAAGCCGAAGCAACGCAGTAGCAGGCCAGGAGCGACGCAGCGGTAAGCCAGGAGCGACGCAGCAGCACGCCAGGAGCAGCGCAGCAGCGAGCCTGGAGCAACGCAGCAGAAGACAGCGAACACGGGAAGCTGATTAATAGCAATAAGGCTATATTTTAGAGAAACAATAAACCAGCACCAACCTAATGATTTCTGGTGTTATCCTTTGGTCACGGGCGGTCACTCAATATAAATTTGGTGGAACGAACTCACAACCTCTCTGAGCTAGCCGCACGTTTACGTAGCGAACAGAAAATATAGAATCAGGTCGTTACAAAACAAAAAAAATTAACGAAAATAAATACCATAATTCCAGATGCACGCCAAATGAAAATCAAACCTAACTTGTTGATCAACACTATCAACATCCTTTTCATTGTAATACTTTCTACAAAACTTACCAATGGCCAACATACGGAAATCAATCCCGTTCAAGCAAAAAACGGTTATTTAATATTCTAAACAGGAACCTTGGACTTACCAAATAATTACGAATATCATTGTTTAACCTTCAACTTAACTAATTTAATTAAACAATCAGAAGAATTTTCAGGTTTAAAACAAGTTTTATACTTAACAGAAAAATTGATGAGAGAAATGAATGGAATCAGAATTGCAAAACGTAGCAAAATAGGCACAACAAACAAATATCTATTTAGAACATTAGATGAACAAGATAAAGAAGAATTAATAAATAAAATTGAAATTTTGGAACAAAACACAATTCAAGTTAATGATCTTAATAAAGTAATAGATGCGGTAAACAAAGGTATTGAAACAATAAATCATTTAAGCTTGGTCAATGATGTAGACGTAAGGCTAGCATTACTTATTTTTAATCTACAAAAATTCACTGAATAAATAGTGGATGTATAGTGGATATAGAACAAGGCATGCAACTTACTAGACTAAGCATTTTTAACCATTAACCATTTGCCTTACCCAAATCAACTTAATGACATATTAACAGAACCTTTAGAAGACCAATACTATTTTCAAAATAGTCAAACATTTTCATTTAACACACATAAATGCATTATAGGAATATTAAACCAAGCCAATGCTGAATGTAGATACACAAAAATGTAAACAAAAATGTAAAAATACGAAACAAATTATATAGAGCCAAATATTTAATTACTTGGAATTTACCAAAAACAATTTTAAAACAAGAGAGAACGCTATAGTCGAGTGCCTCGACTATTAGATACCCGTTACTTAGCTAAACAACTTAATATAATATGCCTTTTTGTTTTTTAACATAATGTGAATTATAGTGACCACAGGAAAAAAAGGACAAAAAGTTCAAATTATCAATTTGAATTCGGCGATCTCTTAGTGCTGGCAGCTTTACAGCACGAGCAGCAGAACCAGCGCTGCTTTAGCGCAGGCATCTTTTGTCCAGCACCAGCAGCTGCGTTTATGTTTATGTTTTTGAGTGCAATAAATTGACTAGAAATATTAAACATACATACTTATATTGGCTAAACACATACATTCTTAAATAGTATTATGTATATTAAAGTCTAAATGTTTGCACAACACGAGTTACGGGTATAGCGAATAGATTTCTTTGAAAGGAGTTATCTTTGCCGGGCAATTGCAACTGTGTACAATGTAAATACATACATATGTATATGCTTACATACATACACACATACGCCGTTGTTTGACTCAGACCTCCAATTTGGCTAACTAGATTTGATTTGCATAGTTCTTTGGATATAGTTCGGTATTGACAAATGAAAACCATCGCAATTTCCTTTAATAGAAATCCTTATCCAGAATTAACGTTGACTCTGTTGAGCACCTTGGCCAGCTGTTCCAAAGTCATCCGTTAGATGGCGCCACGAAAGGCGGAAATGTAGGCGCTAGCCAGGCTTAAGCGTTTAATGGGTTTTTGGGCGTAAGAGTGGGCGTGGCAAACTTTTATTAGGCCAATCGATAGGTATTGACGAAGCAAATACATATCAATTAAAATTTTCATAATATCATCAAATGTGGGCGTCAGAGGGGGCGTGGCACCATTTTGAAACAAACTTGCACTGCGTAGGAACTCCTAAAATCTACATGCAAAATGCCAACCTTCTAGCTTTTATAGTTTCCGAGATCTCAGCGTTCATACGGACGGACAGACAGACGGACAGACGGACATGGCTAGATCGACTCGGCTAGTGATCCTGAACAAGAATATATATACATTATAGGGTCGGAAACGCGTCCTTCTACCTGTTACATACTTTTGCACGAATACAATATACCCTTTTACTCTACGAGTAACGGGTATAACAATCATGTATCATGGAAGTAATAATAATAAAAGCATTTAATTGTTTTGTACACCCAAACTATTTATGTAAACAATAATATAACAATGTTACAACCAATATCAATAATTGAATCAAAAGATATAATAAGAATACAAACAAGAAAAAATACCACATTTCAAATCATAATACTAACTATTTTAATTGTACTAATTATAATTTTATTTCTTTACTTCATTAATAAATTTAAGAGCTTTCCGAAAAACATTGCAATTAAATAGAAAAATCAAAAGAAAAACAATACTAAGAACTGTAACGACCTGATTCTTTAGTTTCTGCTCGCTACGTAAACGTGCGGCTAGCTCAGAGAGGTTGTGAGTTCGTTCCACCAAATTTATATTGAGTGACCGCCCGTGACCAAAGGATAACGCCAGAAATGATTAAATTGGTGCTGGTTTATTGTTTCTCTACAATATAGCCTTATTGCTATTAATCTGCTGCCCATTGTCGCTGTCTTCTGCTGCGCCGCTCCTGGCGTGCTGCTGCGTCGCTCCTGGCTTACCGCTGCGTCGCTCCTGGCCTGCTACTGCGCTGCTTCAACTTGTTGCTCCGGGTGACTGAGATCGGGACGGCTCCACTAAAAACCATGGATGTTATGCGACCTTCCCTACCGGGCCGGCAAGGTGTATCGCCTAGCAGGTGAACCGAAGTTACGCCTTATCGCTTAGCCACCTTTATCGCCTGGCTTCCGAAGTTCAGCCTGGACTTTGTCGGCAAGGTGTATCGCCTATCAGGTAGAACAAAGTTCTCCCTTATCGCCTAGCCACCTTTATCGCTTGACTCGGCGCAAGGACTCCCTAAGTTTGACTTTACCACGACCTAGGACCGTTGGATCTCAGCGTTGTAGCCTCAGCCTTGTAGACTTGTTGTCGTTCGGCGTCTCGACTTTGCGATCTTGATCCTGGGGCACTTCGGTTTCGATATGTACTTATTCCGCGTCACGCACTCACTCTGATTCTCGCACTCGTACAGTCCCGAGCTGCGCTTGCGCCGTCCTTTTTAGAGGCGCTGTAGGTGCCGTTATTTCCCTTGGGTCCAAGGTCCACTGAGGTACCGTTAATTCACGGTGTGTCCTCTTTGGGCGGGTCCGAAGTCCGCCAATTTACCGTATGACCCCGTTGCCCTTGCCGGGCGCGGGTCCAAGGTCCATCGAGGTACCGTTAATTCACGGTGTGTCCTCTTTAGGCGGGTCCGAAGTCCGCCAATTCACCGTATGACCTCGCTGCCCTTGCCATATGAGGGTCCAAGGTCCGAATGTTTCCCGTTTGACCTGGATGCCCTTCATTTCTCCGGCTTTCTCGCCTCCTCCGCTGTTGCTAGGCCGATCTCCTGCATCGGGATTTGTGGGAAGTTTATGACTCCTCACATTTCCCCTTCCTTCGGAAACGTAATGAAAGTGGTGACTTTCCCCGCCCTTGATGTTTAGACTAATCGAATTCCCCGCCTGACTTGCGTGTTAGGTGTTCCCCAGACAGTTCCCCGAAAGACTTAACCTTTCCCCAGACTGTTGTCCTAAAAAACTTTACTCGTACAGCTCCTTGAAAGACTTGAACTTTCCCGCAATCATGGCGGCGGTGGAGGCGGTGGCTGCGCCCATAGTGACGCCTCTTCGGCCTCAGCCTCATCCAGCCGCTTCTGCCACTTTCTGGCTGCGGCGGTTGCCTGTGCCACCGCCCGCTGCGCGAATACTCTCCGTACCACCTCCGCCCGGGTTGCGAATATCCGCTTCACCTCCTCCGGGCGGCCCGATGGCGCTGCGTCACCCAAGCGGATCCGCCCGAATCCGGCTGCGGCCCTCCGTATTCTCCGGAATGCCATCCGGGCCTTCGCCGCCCGACGTGGCTCGTCCTCCTCGTCTGAGGAGACCTCCGGACTCACCGTCTCCGTCCCGGTGTCCTCCTCCTCTTCTTCCGATGAGGCCAGGTCGATCATTGGCACCTCGACCTCCTGCCCTGCCGACCGGACGCCGGCCTCCTCCTCCTCCTCCAGCTCCACGTCGGTGATCCGCTCCACGTCCTCCGTTTCGGGGTTCGGCGACGGGGACCGCGACACCAGGGGGGACGCCAGAAGCTGGAGTGCGGAACCTGAGTCCCGCCTCCATCTCGCCGCTGGCTGTTGCCCAGTGTTGCCTCCCCACCCCTCACGTACTTACTGTTGCTGCTGCTGCTTGTGTTCATCTTGGCGACCTGATTTAAAGAGGCCCGCCTTGTGGCGCTCGCGCGCTGACGAAACCTCGGTTTCTGATGTTCCTGGTTCCGGTATCCGCGGCGGCCTTTGGACTTTCCCTTGCTACGGGCTCCGACGGGTCCTCTCTTTGGTGTGCGTTACCCGGTAACGGTATCCACATCCTATGACCCTCCCTCTCCCGCTCTCGCGCTCCTATTGCATCTGTGTGAGTTCGATACTGTGTATCGTCCTCTCCCTCTCTTTGGATTTACAGTGCGCCCCCGCTAAGTCCGACTTTGATCCTCGGTTCTGGCCACCAATGCATTGTTGTTTTAATTGGCTAACGTGGGCGGTTTTTTCTCTGCCAGTATTTTCATGTCAGAAATTGCATATCACCGGTGAATTAAAATTCATTATCTTAAAAGGCCCATCATATTTTGGTGCCAATTTTGTGGCGAATCCTTCTTCAGCCTTGGGCAGATGATGTTCCTTGTGTCACCGATGTTCTGTTTCCATGGGCGTCTACGTAGATTGTAGTGGCGTGCCTGACCCTGCGCTGCCTTTTCCATATTTCGCCTCACCAGCTCAAAGATTTCTCTCAGCTTCTGTGCGTTCTCGGCCGGAGTTTGAGTTTGCCTTCCTGTGCCGATTGTTCCTTCGTCGTACAGTGCACTGGGTAACCTGGGCTCTCTTCCCTGCGTAATAAAGGCGGGCGAATATCCCGTGGATTCAGCCACGCTCGTATTCACGGCCAACTGCAATTCCGGCCACTTTTCGTCCCAAGTCCGTTGGTCTGCCCCGGTGAACTGGGCGATCATCGTTTTCACCGTCCTGTTGGCTCTCTCCGTCGGGTTTTCCTGGGGCGTGTATGGGGCCGTCAACTGGTGTCGGACGCCTAATTCACCCAGGAATTTTTTAAACGCCCTGCTGGTGAACTGAATGCCATAGTCTGTAATCAGCACCTTGGGTACGCCGTATCTTGCGAGAATCCGCTCGCGGATCGCCTTTTCCAAAGTTTCCGTCGTTGCCCTGCGCATTGGCACCATTTCGGTCCATTTGGAGAACCTATCTACCAGCACTAGTAGCATAGAATTCCCGTGTTTGGAGCGGGGCAGTGGTCCGACGAAATCTGCGCATACAGTGGCCCACGGATCTTCCGGTACTTGGGTCAGCATTTCCCCCGCCGCCTTTAGTTGGCTTGGCTTATACCGTAGGCAGCTCTCGCAGTTTTGCACATATTTCCTTATGTCGCGGTGCATTCCCGGCCAATGGTATCTTGCTGCGACTCTGGCAATTGTCTTCCGACTGCCCATGTGGCCAGCTGTCGGTAAGTTGTGGTTCTCCGACATTACCCTTCGCCTGGACCCCGTTGGCACGCACAGCTTCCATGATATGACGTCGTCGTTGCCCGCTCTGTGCGGTATGTGTCGATATAGCTGGTCGGCTTCCGTCATGTAGTCTGGATATTTTTGGGGATTTTGGGATATCTTGCTCCGCATATCCCTTATCCAGTTACACTCGCCGTTTCCTTATGCTGTTCATGTGTTTTTACCCGTCCTTACTTTTCTGGCAGTGGCTGTCTCGATAGTGCGTCTGCTATTATATTCAGCTGGCCCTTTCTGTACGCGATTCTTCCGGTTGGGCTCTCGATGCTATTCAACCACTTCAGTGCCATATGATCCGTGATCACTTTGAAGTGCTAGCCCTCCAAGTATGGCCTTAACTTGCGTATGGCCCACACAATTGCCAGGCATTCCTTCTCAGTCGCTGAGAAATTTCTTTCCGATCCATTCAGGGACCTACTGGAATACGAGATCACCCTCTCGCCTTGGTCGGAATTCTGTGTGTGAATAGCACCGAGCCCGTAATCGCTGGCGTCGGTCTGCAGCACAAACGACTTTGTGAAATCTGGGCATGCTAAGATTGAGTCTGCGATTAGCCTGGCCTTGACAGCTTCAAACGCCTGTTGATGGTCCTCTGTCCACTCCCATTTTGTGCTTTTTCGGAGCAGGCTATTCAATGGATGCACCAACGTTGCAAAATCTGGCACAAAACGCCTGTACCACGACGCCACTCCCAAGTATTGTCGCAACTCCTTAACGTTGTTCGGGGGTTTTATTAAGGCAATTTCCGACACTTTTTCTGGGTCTGTTCCGATGCCTTGGTCTGTTATGCGATGCCCCAAGTATTGCAGTTCCTTTCTAAAAAACTTGCATTTTTCCGCATTTACTTTCAGGTTAGCAGCCCGTAGTCTCCTTAACACTTCCTTCAGGTTCTCCATATGCTCATCTAGCGTTCGTCCGATGACGATAATGTCGTCGTGATACGCGAAAGCGTGCGGCATCATTTCTGGTCCAATGACCTGATCCAATGCCCGCTGGAATATTGCCGACGCGGAGTGTAGGCCAAATGGCATCACCTTCCATTGGAACAGACCCTGGTACAGTAAACGCCGTGTACTGCCTGCCGTCTGCCTCCAAGGGGATCTGCCAGTAACCGTCCCTTAGGTCGAGACTGCTGATGTACTTCGCCTCCCGCAGCTGGTCCAGGATGTAATTCATCATCGGCATTGGGTATGCGTCCTTTACGGACCTCGCGTTTATTTGCCGAAAATCTACACATATCCTCCACTTTCCAGTCTTCTTTCTCACCATGACTATTGGTGAGCTGTAGGGACTCCTAGACGGCTCGATACATCCTTTTTCTAACAACTCGTCTACCTTGGCATTTTGGATTTTTAGGGTAGTACCGCTGTTTGACTGGTTGGTCGTCCTTCATGGTGATCCTATGTACGGCCACGTTGGATGTTCCCTTTATGCCTTCCAGTTCGTCCAACTCGGCTTTTAGAAACCCCTCCACGTCCTTTTCCTCAAATCTTTTGTGTGTTTCAACTATTGCCACAGACAGTTTCTCTTCCAGCCATCCTCCTCGTCTATCCCTTGCCTGTATTGACGCGCTGTGTCCTGCGCACTTGACTTCGGCCCCGATTCTGGTAAGGAAATTCCATTCCAACACCAGGGCGTCGATCAGTCCTGGTAAAATCAGCAGCTCCATTGACACTGTTTTCCTGCCCAGTCCAATTTTGGTCTCCAGCTGTGATCTTATTTCCCCGCAGCGACCGTCTGCCATCCGTACTTGCCTTCTCGTGGGTCCGACCCTTCCTGCCGCCTGCAGCCTGTCCGCCAGCTCTTCGCTGATGAAACTCGCCGTGGCGCCGGTATCTACCGTGGCCTTAATTTTACTTTCACCTATGAGCACCGTGGCGGACAGTTGCATTTCTTCCGCCTGCAGGTCGCCCATTAATTTCGAGAGGCAGCACCTTGCGATCCCTGGCCGCCCCTCGGAGGCTGGGGTCGCTGGGCGTTTCCCGACCCGGAACAGCTCTGAACCGTCCGAACTCCTATTCTTCCGCATCGCCTGCAGAACGTAAGTCGTTGGTTTCGGCATTCCTTCGCCCAGTGGTCTGGACCCCCGCATCTGCGGCAGGCCTGGTTCGGCCTGCGGCAGGCCGCCGCGATTGTTTGCTGGTGGTTGTGCGTCCGGGTCCTCCTGGCACCGCCTGCACACCGCACCCTGGTCTGATCTTGGCCTTGGTACTGGGTGGCTCTGCCCTTCCTGCTTCCAGCTCCGGCATTGCTCGTGGGATCTGGTTTATGTCGAGACCGTAAGTCACGACTGACCACTCTACTTGCTCCAAAAATGCCAGCGGCTTGTCGTTTTCGTCGTAGCGGAAATTCCACTCCCGGACCTGCTTGGCCACGTTCGCGTAGTCCTGCGTGTGCGTCCTGGAACTCTCCATTCTTTCCCGGCTATTCTCCCGCTGCCGGCTTGCGTGGCTTGCGATGCTCGACACATCCAAGCTCGCTATCAGGCCCTCGGCACTTGCGGTTGTGAGTTTGAATTTTGGCGTGGGCATTTTCCGGAATTTCTTTTCCAGGCCCGTTACCAAATCGGCGATGTCCGGCTCCTCTGCCGTCTGGTCGACGAAGTCTCCCAGAGTCTTCCTCATCGAATCGACTGAGCCCTCCAGTTCTATTCCCAGAACTTGACTCACCTCGTCGAAGTCCTCCTTCCTAAGATTATAAATCCAAGACTTCCCCATCTCGGAACTTTTGTTTCCTTGGTCAGGACAATCACTCTTGGGCGCCAGATGTAACGACCTGATACTTTATTTTCTGCTCGCTACGTAAACGTGCGGCTAGCTCAGAGAGGTTGTGAGTTCGTTCCACCAAATTTATATTGAGTGACCGCCCGTGACCAAAGGATAACGCCAGAAATGATTAGGTTGGTGCTGGTTTATTGTTTCTCTATAATATAGCCCTATTGCTATTATTCTGCTGCATTGCTCCTGGCTTGCTGCTGCGCTACTCCTGGCGTGCTGCTGCGTCGCTCCTGGCTTACCGCTGCGTCGCTCCTGGCCTGCTACTGCGCTGCTTCGGCTTGCTGCTCCGGGTGACTGAGATCGGGACGGCTCCACCAAAAATCATGGATGTTATGCGAGCTTTCCTACCGGGGCCGGCAAGGTGTATCGCCTAGCAGGTGAACCGAAGTTACGCCTTATTGCCTAGCCACCTTTATCGCCTGGCTTCCGGAGTTCAGCCTGGACTTTGTCGGCAAGGTGTATCGCCTAGCAGGTAGAACAAAGTTCATTTCTACCACATAAATATAATTACACTACGCATTTGTCACAGTAAACAAAGAACCCTAAATCATAGGCTCCCAAGAGTCGCCAATTAATATAAAGATCCTCTTGCGTTATAGACAAATGAAAGAACCCCAAATTATCGGCTGCCACGAGTGACCAATTAATGTAAACATCCTCCTGCGTTATAAACAAATGTTCCCAAACTCTGAAAAGCTTGTATCCCCAATACTGTAAAATATCAGACGCAGCTCAAACTTAGATCGCTCTCAAGCTCAGTGATCTCAATTTGGACACTCTCAATTTATCAATCGCGTTCTTTCTCCCAATCGAAGGTTTGATAAGCGTCAGCGTAGTTTACTAGATGAAGTGAAAAGTAACGTCCTTGCGAATAAACAAATTTTTTTTTCTCAAATGTTTTTTTATTTTATTCAATGTAGTCCCCTTTTAGCTCGATACAATTATTCCAGCGATTTTCCAACTTCTTGATCCCATCCGAAAAGTAATGTTTCGGAAGGTCTGCAAAATACTCCTTCTCCTCTGCAAAATACTCCTTCGATGACTTCCTCGCGTGACCTGAATTTTTTATTAATGAGATATCTGGTGAATGCCGAAGCAATTGGAGTCCTAAGTCACTTATTTTAGCCGTGGTTGCTACGCTCTTGTGCGCCTGTGCATTGTCTTGCAAAAACAACATTTTTTTTCGCTTCATGTGAAGCCGTTTTGCAGCGATTTCGGCCTTCAATCGCTTCAACAATGCACAGTAATACTCGCTGTTGATGGTTTTTCCTTTTTCGAGGTAAACCACGAAGAGTATGCCATGACAATACCAAAAAACTGACGCCATAACCTTTCCGACCCATCGAGCCTCCCTCGGCCGCTTCGGAGCACTCGTGCAGGCTTTGGTCCATTGCTGGGCACTCATTCTCTGGTGTTTAATAGTGGATCCAGGTTTATTCAACAGTTACAAATCGTCGCCAAAAGTCCGCCGGATTCCGCATCGGTAAGTCCAAGCACTCTTTCGAACTGCTCTCGCGTTCGAGTTTTTGGTCCGGAGTGAGCATGCGCGGCACCCAGCGGCAGGATAACTTTTTCATATGCAGAATCTCGCTCAAAATATGGCGACCCCAGATGTAACGACCTGATTCTTTATTTTCTGCTCGCTACGTAAACGTGCGGCTAGCTCAGAGAGGTTGTGAGTTCGTCCCACCAAATTTATATTGAGTGACTGCCCGTGACCAAAGGATAACGTCAGAAAGGATTAGGTTGGTGCTGGTTTATTGATTCTCTTAATATAGCCTTGTTGCTATTGTTCTGCTACCCGTTGTCGCTGTCTCCTGGCTCGCCGCTGCGTCGCTCCTGGCCTGATACTGCGTTGCTTCGGCTTGCTGCTCCGGGTGACTGAGATCGGGACGGCTCCACCAAAAACCCTGGATGTTATGCGAGCTTCCCTACCGGTGCCGGCAAGGTGTATCGCCTAGCAGGTGAACCGAAGTTTCGCCTCATCGCCTAGCCACCTTTATCGCCTGGCTTTCGGAGTTCAGCCTGGACTTTGTCGGCAAGGTGTATCGTCTAGCAGGTAGAACAAAGTTCTCCCTTATCGCCTAGCCACATTTATCACCTGACACCGCGCAAGGACTCCCTAAGTTTGATTTTACAACGACCTAGCACCGTTGGATCTCAGCGTTGTAGCGTCAGCCTTGTAGACTTGACGTCGTTCGGCGTCTCGACTTTGCGATCTTGATCCTTTGGCACTTCGGTTTCGATTTGTACTTATTCCGCGTCACGCACTCGCTCTGATCCTCGCACTCGTACTGTCCCGAGCTGCGCTTGCGACGTCCTTTTATAGGCGCTGTAGGTGCCGTTATTTCCCTCGCCGAGCTCGGGTCCAAGGTCCACTGAAGTACCGTTCAATATCGGCGTGTCCTCTTTGGGCGGGTCCGAAGTCCGCCAATTTACCTTATGACCTCGTTGCCCTTGCCGGGCGCGGGTCCAAGGTCCATCGAGGTACCGTTAATTCACGGTGTGTCCTCTTTAGGCGGGTCCGAAGTCCGCCAATTCACCGTATGACCTCGCTGCCCTTGCCATATGAGGGTCCAAGGTCCGAATGTTTCCCGTTTCTCCGCTGTTGGTAGGCCGATCTCCTGCATCGGGATTTGTGGGTAGTTTAAGACGCCTCACACTATATTTGTCATTAAGGTATTCGAATCTAAATTTATTGGTTTCTTGCAAGTCGTTATTTATTGCAAAGTTAAATGGTGTTTCTGTTGAAAATGCTTATCCTTGTTTATATTCGAAATCGTCGTCATTGATAACCGTTTATATTAACTGTTTTTGATTTATAATTAATAATTTCATTACATGCTTCGAGATATTCTCTTTCTATGAGCATATCATATCTATCGGAAAAATTAATAGAAGAGCCTGTGTCTACAACACATAGAACTCTTGGTTATTCATGATGATTCGTATGTAAGGGTTTATATTTCCTGTTCGGTGTCGGATGCTTGTTGATGAAAATTTTCTGTATCCATTTTCATATGGCCACTCGTATTTTCGCGATTACTTTTTATTGGTCGATCGGGCGCATTAGCCCCATTTTGGTGTGATTGATAATTTATAGGATTCCTAACCTGATTATAATTTAATTTTTGTTGAAATTCTTGTTTCGTTGCTTGATATAATAAGTGGTTTTCATAAAAAGTTTCGCTGTTGTTTTTATTATATTTTGGCTTATATTGGCCTTGAGAAGTACTAGCCTACTGCTTATATTAATTTGGGGAATTATTATTCTGCTGTCTGTATTGATTTTGGGAATTGTAGTTTTGTTGTTTATTAGTATTATTAGTTATTTGTTGGGATTGATAATTTCTTTTATCTTGGTTTTGACTTTGTGTAATCTTTGTTCGATCTGAATAAAATGTTTCATAACAGCCTTCTTGTTGCGCTACACATTTTAGTTTACTAGCATTAGTAATATCATACCTAGCCAATGTCATAAAAAGTCTGTCTGGCAATTTTTTCATATTTACATCTTTAACTGTCTAATGCTACTTTATTTAATTTGGTGGGATACAGCTCCAGGATGAAATCTATCCTCCTGATGTACGGGCTGAGTTCAACCGTGTTGTTGACAGTCACACAGGTTATATATTTTTTGTTGTTTAAAAACCTCGCAACCTGAGCTTCGATATCGTGTTGCAAAAATTGAGGTTTCCGTTCGACACAAACCGTAACTGCGATAGCTGGTTTAAAGAACCGTATATTGTTATATCCTAACGGCTGCGCCAATAACAAATTTGGTATTTAACACTTCGAAAAAAATATAAATTTCTTTATTGATCAAAATAGTGTAAACACGAACTGGGAGAGATAGGTCTGCTCCTTTCAAGATTCAACTTAAAACTCGAACTTATAAACTACGCTGACGCTTATCAAACCTTCGATTGGGAGAAAGAATGCGATTGATAAATTGAGAGTGTCCAAATTGAGAGCACTGAGCATGAGAGCGATCTAAGTTTGAGCTGCGTCTGCAATTTTACAGCAATACAAGCTTTTCAGAATTTGGAGTTCTTTCATTTGTTTATAACGCAAGAGGATCTTTCTATTAATTGGCGACTCTTGGGAGCATATGATTTAGGGTTCTTTGTTTACTATGACAAATGCGAAGTGTAATTATATTTATGTGGTAGAAATCTGGGTGTAGATATGTTACTTCCCCATCCATTAGAAAAGAGCCTGTCGTCAGGCGGATATATTAGGGTATATGTGAGTGGGTATATTAGTTTGCGTAATGTTTTCGTTTAATTGTAGGGTATTTTCATTTGGTGCAATATTGTTTAATTCTGTTAGATTTTCTGGGTTCTTAGTATTGTTTTTCTTTTGATTTTTTTATTTAATTACAATGGTTTTCGGAATGCTCTTAAATTTATAAATGAAGTAAAGAAATAAAATTATAATTAGTACAATTAAAATAGTTAGTATTATAATTTGAAATGTGGTATTTTTTCTCGTTTGTATTATTATTATATCTTTTGATTCAATTATTGATATTGGTTCTAACATTGTTATATTATTGTTTACATAAATAGTTTGGGTGTACAGAACAATTAAATACTTTCATGATATTACTTCCTTCGACAACTTTTGCTTGATTTATACATGATTGTTTTAAAATTGTTTTCGGTAAATTCCAAGTAATTATAATATTTGGCTCTACTTTATATAATTTGTTTCGTATTTTCACATTTTTTTTTACATTTTTGTGTATCTACATTCAGCATTGGCTTGGTTTAATATTCCTATAATGCATTTATGTGTGTTAAATGAAAATGTTTGATTATTTTGAAAATAGTATTGGTCTTCTAAAGGTTCTGTTAATATGTCATTAAGTTGATTTGGGTAAGGCAAATTTTTGAATATTAAAGTTTTTGTAATGTCTTTTGGGATATGAGAAATTATCAATATTTGATTAGTATTGGTTTGTAACCAAGTAGAGGTTTTTATTATTAATAGTTTTTCTGAATTAACGTGTGTTAAAGTATCATGCTTAGGTAATTTAGGGTTAAAAATGCTTAGTCTAGTAAGTTGCATGCCTAGTTCTATATCCACTATATATCTACTATTTATTCAGTGAATTTTTGTAGATTAAAAATAAGTAATGCTAGCCTTTCGTCTACATCATTGACCAAGCTTAAATGATTTATTGTTTCAATATCTTTGTTTACCGCATATATTACTTTATTAAGGCAGGCTTGCACCTTGTTGGCGCCCAAAACCTGATTTTTTTCTGGAATTTATTTCTTGGAAAGTATGGTAGGTATGAGAATAAAATTTTAGCCAGTTGTAGGGTACAGTTTATTGAAGCTACACAATTTTTTTGAGTGCGATCCAAGCGAAGGGGGCAGGGGGAGTACCCAACAATGGCGGCATGTCCGCGAAAAACTCGTCCTCATGGCGGATTTTTTGGAATTTAAGAAATAATCTGAAACGCAAAATACGAATATATTCTTAATCTGTACACTTGTTCGCATGGCTTGAACTAGGATTATTGAAAAAACATGAAAAATGCAAAAATTATGAGCTTTTGAAAAAAAAATCGGTTTTTTCCTCATTTTTTCGTCACTCATTATTTTTTTAAATAAACAATTTTTAATATTTTCAAAAGATCCTAGTCTATTCCATGCACATACTTCTGAGGAACATGTATAAAAAATTTCATGACGATTGCTCAATTTTTGCGGCTTGAACGACTTCCGCCAACTCGGAAAACATGGTTTCGAGAAAAACGCGTTTGAAAATTTGCACTATAATGGCAACGCGCTTGACACCGGTCCACCAAACGCCCGATAACTTTCGTAATTCAAGAGATTTCGACTTGAAATTTTAGGAGAGTAAAATTGAAACATGTATGTATCCGAAACTGCAAAAAAAAAAAAATTATTTTTTTGACCTCACAAGGTGCAAGCCTGCCTTAAGATCATTAACTTGAATTGTGTTTTGTTCCAAAATTTCAATTTTATTTATTAATTCTTCTTTATCTTGTTCATCTAATGTTCTAAATAGATATTTGTTTGTTGTGCCTATTTGGCTACGTTTTGCAATTCTGATTCCATTCATTTCTCTCATCAATTTTTCTGTTAAGTATAAAACTTGTTTTAAACCTGAAAATTCTTCTGATTGTTTAATTAAATTAGTTAAGTTGAAGGTTAAACAATGATATTCGTAATTATTTGGTAAGTCCAAGGTTCCTGTTTAGAATATTAAATAACCGTTTTTTGCTTGAACGGGATTGATTTCCGTATGTTGGCCATTGGTAAGTTTTGTAGAAAGTATTACAATGAAAAGGATGTTGATAGTGTTGATCAACAAGTTAGGTTTGATTTTCATTTGGCGTGCATATGGAATTATGGTATTTATTTTCGTTAATTTTCTTTGTTTTCTTATATTTAGACTTATAATGTATTATTTTTCTTCCTCTGTTAACTTCTTCGTAATAATTATCATCTAATTTAGTGATTTTTTCTGTCTTTTTAAACGGATTAGTGGTTTTTGATTTTACTAGTAGAGCTTGACAATATCTAGTATCAAATTCGAATTTATTTCGTGATTCATTAAGTTTTTCTATTTTATTGATTTTATTAGACTGTGTATTACATTTTGGAGTTCCAGTGAAAATGAAAAGATCTGCACGAGTTCTGCCCATGGTATTATGCTTTGTTTTATGATTATAAACAAACAGAATAATTTCAAATTTTGTTAGCTTATTTTCTATGTCTGTTTCACTGTTTATAATTCTTAATATTTCATTTACATGTTGCTTATAACAATATAACAACATCAATAACAACATTTTCAGGTTTTAACCAAAGTTGCAATGCTGCACACATGAAAGCTGAATCTTTGTCGGCTTTAATTTGATTTGGTTTACCTATTTCATTGAAAACTTTAGTTAATGCTCTTTTGCTTCTAACCAATCTCGACTGTTGACTTCTATTAAAGTGACAAATTTTGAATACAAGATAAAAATTAATTACTGTAAGTCTCTCCTAAATAAGCTTCCTCTATTATTATTCTAGATAAGGCGTCTGCTTTACCGAGCAAATATTTTATTTCATAATCAAACTCATTTAGTTTGATTTTATAGCGCTATAATTTCATATTTGAAAGTATTTGGTGGCCCAGACAATAGCTAAAAGTTATTTTTCTATTGCCGAATAATTGATTTCGTGTTCATTAAGAGTTCTGCTGACACAGCATATTGGTTTATGATGTTGTGATAATACTGACCACTTTGAAAAACAACAAGTATTATTTTTGTTTCGAAGCTTTTCATATGAATATAGCGATACAAGTTGTTCACTGCGTTGCCAGGTGGTGAAAAATAGGCAGAAATTGTTTATGAAAGCCATACTTGAAAGTTATCATTTTTGTCTTTTCGTTTTTTCCAATTTCCATGGAAAGTTTCAAATAACGGAAAGATAATCGGACTTGGCTATATTTTAATTCGGACGTTGATGCACTATGATCAGCGCAAACAAGTGGCCCTTACGACACCAAGCAGTGCTTGTTTCGTGCGGAGCCCAATGGGCGTAAAATCGAGATCACGAGAAGTGAAAAAGTGACAATATAGAAGCGGCCAGACTAAGTTAGAAATACGTACGAGACTAATACTAATACTAATTTTGTGTTAAGTAAGATAAAATTAATGCTTTTAGGCTTGGCAAAGAGTCGGTAGTGGAAATAACATGGTATAGTCTATTATAGTCGTTACACAGTACGCTAAACGGTTCATGCATTTCATAGTTAGATCTACAAATATTTAAAGTAAGAGGAACATAGTTCCTGGTAATTCTATTAGACACGGAGAAGTTTATGTGACCCAGTAACTCGGGACTCTCCACATCCTCGTGAATAAGTTTATAAATAAAAGTTGTGCCAAGCATCGTTCTACGGTTTAATAAGGATGGTAGATTAATTAAGAGAAGTCTTCTAGAGTAGGATGGTAGAATAAGGCTTGCATTCCAGTTAAGGCCCCGTAACCCCTCCGCGCGAAAAAAAAAAAAAAAAAAGTTATTTTGCACAGACTCTATCCGGTCTATATGTACACCATACTGAGGATTCCAAACTGCTGAACAGTAATCCAGGATTGGATGGACTAGAGAAACGAACAGAGTCTTTGTAACATATTTTTTTTTTTTTTTTTGTTTTTTTAACATTGCTTTTATTTATTGAATCTTCTCTTCATTTTGAGACTAACAATAAGTTTACGAATCTTAACATTAAAATTTAACTAACAGTATAATAAGACTGCATTCTGGTTGCGCGTGCCTCAAGTCGGTCGCTGGGTGGGTAAGTCATTGCGACGAAGGCGTCATTGGATGATCAACCTTGTAAGACCTCTCGCCAGGTGGTTTGGGTGCAACGATAGCTTGGTAAAGTACTTTTCCTTCTGTTCTGCGATCACTTCTTTGACTGGTAGAATGTTTAAGTCGCGATGTATGTTTTCGTTGCGAACGTACCTCGGTGCCCCGGTGATTGTTCTCAAGATCTTCGACTGAGCTCGCTGGACTATGTCAATATTGCTATTGCTGGCATTCCCCCATAACTGAGAGCCGTACATCCATATAGGTTTTAGTACCGAGTTATACAGCAGGACTTTATATTCAAGACTAAGGGGAGACCGAGCGTTGATAAGCCAATGAAGGCTACTAACTTTTAGCTTTAGGTGTGTTCTTTTGGCTTCAATGTGCCGGCGCCATGTGAGTCTTCTGTCGAGGTGTACTCCTAGATATGTCACTTCGTTTGCTTGCGGGAGTAGAGTATGGTTTAACATGAGCGGCGGGCAGTTTTGCCTGTTCAGGGTGAACGTAACGTGCTTGCATTTTTGTTCGTTCACTTTAATTCGCCAATCTGAAAGCCACTTTTCTACATCGACCAGATGAAGAGCGAGCTGCGCAGTTGCTTGCATCGGGCATTTTGAGCGGCTGAGAATGGCTGTATCATCAGCAAACGTAGATGTTGTTAGTCGTGTGCTTGTTGGGATGTCTGCTGTGTAGAGGACATATAATGTTGGCCCAAGCACGCTTCCTTGAGGAACTCCAGCTCCAATAGTGAAATCGTCAGTTATAGCAGTGTTGCATCGAACAGCAATTTTTCTGTCGTAGAGGTAAGACTCTAAAAGCTTATGGGTGTTGTAGGGAAGCATTGTCTTGATCTTGTACATTAGGCCTTCTTGCCAAACTCTATCAAATGCTTGAGAGACGTCTAAAAATATGGCAGTACAGTACTCTCGTTTTTCGAACGCGTTCCGAATTTCTGATGTTATCCGGTTGACCTGCTCAATTGTTCCGTGCTTTTCACGAAACCCAAATTGATGTGACGGGGTTCCTTCCTGGATTCTTAGGTATGTGTTTATCCGAGTCAATACGCATTTTTTAAAGAGTTTAGATAAGCATGAGAGTAGGCTTATAGGTCTATACGACGTGGGAATTGTGTGGTCTTTTCCTGGCTTTGCTATCATTATTATAATCGACTTTTTCCATCTCAGTGGAAAGTGGCCACGTTTTGCGATGGCATTAAAAAGCTGGGTGATAGTGCAAACGGCGCAATATGGGAGCTCAATGATCATTTTGGGAGTTATGAGGTCGCAGCCCGGGGATTTTTTTCGGATTCAGCTGATTTTTGATGATGTTAACGATTTCGTTTGGGCGAAACTCAATTGGTTCATCTTGAAGCTGAGGCTCATCTGGTAAAGTCGGCAAGGTGAACGCACTAGTGGCAGGATTTGGGTGGAAGACATTTTTAAGGTGGTTGGCAAACGTGCTGGCTCTGTCTGCATCGCTGCGCGCCCAGCCGCCTGTGGGATTTCTAATAGGCATCACGGTTACTTTCGGTGAGCTTAGAGTAGGATGAGCTCTCCATAGTGAGTGTTTTGTACTACATGTTGACAATTGCTCTATGTAGCGTCGGTGGACATGTGCTTCTTCTTGCTGTAAAGCTTTTGTGAGTTGACGTGAGGCATATTTTAAGCTTTGCCTAGCAGATGGTGATCTGTGGAGTTGCCACTCTCGACGTAAGCGACGCTTTTCGAGGTCGAGCTGTTCTATTTGTAGATTTGTCTTCTTTTGGTTGCTTTGTGTACTTGTAGTTTGGGGTGTTGAAACTCGAGCTGCAGAGACGAGTACAGACTCCAGTGTATTAACAAATCTGTCTACGTTGGCTTCATCGTTAAGATGAGGACTTAGCTCAATGTGTGAGCTAATGTATTTCTTGTACTTAACCCAATTGGTTTTCTGAGATGTCAATTTAAACGATTGCTCCAATGCGCCTGGATGTCGGAGTAGAATAAACAGGACAAGCGAGTGATCCGATGAAAGATCCGAGAGGCATTCGGCGCTTATCAGATTTTTAGGAATGTTTTTGGTAATTGCAAAGTCTATTAAATCGGGTAGTTTCCTTGGGTCTGCCGGCCAGTATGTTGGTCTGCCAGGAGAAACATAGTCCAGCTTGTTCTTGGCTTTTATAACTGCATTATAGAGCTGTTTTCCTTTTGGAGTCACGAGGCGTGATCCCCAGTGTGTGTGCTTGGCGTTGTAGTCCCCTGCTGCTATGAAGTAGTCTCCTAGTGAGTTGAAAAACTGCATAAACTCATCTTCAGCTATGGTGAAGCGATGGGGTCAGTATATGGCGGCTAGTGTAAGTTGGTTGCCAGTATTTGTTTGTATATTTATAGATGTGGCCTGTAGGTAATTTTTAGCAAATTTGTTATGATAGTGGTGCTTAATACGGCTTCTGATTAGAATTCCAGTCCCACCATGTGCTTTACTAGTAGATTTTACTAGTAGAGCTTGACAATATCTAGTATCAAATTCGAATTTATTTCGTGATTCATTAAGTTTTTCTATTTTATTGATTTTATTAGACTGTGTATTACATTTTGGAGTTCCAGTGAAAATGAAAAGATCTGCACGAGTTCTGCCTATGGTATTATGCTTTGTTTTATGATTATAAACAAACAGAATAATTTCAAATTTTGTTAGCTTATTTTCTATGTCTGTTTCACTGTTTATAATTCTTAATATTTCATTTACATGTTGCTTATAACAATATAACAACATCAATAACAACATTTTCAGGTTTTAACCAAAGTTGCAATGCTGCACACATGAAAGCTGAATCTTTGTCGGCTTTAATTTGATTTGGTTTACCTATTTCATTGAAAACTTTAGTTTATGCTCTTTTGCTTCTAACCAATCTCGACTGTTGACTTCTATTAAAGTGACAAATTTTGAATACAAGATAAAAATTAATTACTGTAAGTCTCTCCTAAATAAGCTTCCTCTATTATTATTCTAGATAAGGCGTCTGCTTTACCGAGCAAATATTTTATTTCATAATCAAACTCATTTAGTTTGATTTTATAGCGCTATAATTTCATATTTGATAGGACCTGAAGTATTTGGTGGCCCAGACAATAGCTAAAAGTTATTTTTCTATTGCCGAATAATTGATTTCGTGTTCATTAAGAGTTCTGCTGACACAGCATATTGGTTTATGATGTTGTGATAATACTGCTCTTAAACCTTGACCACTTTGAAAAACAACAAGTATTATTTTTGTTTCGAAGCTTTTCATATGAATATAGCGATACAAGTTGTTCACTGCGTTGCCAGGTGGTGAAAAATAGGCAGAAATTGTTTATGAAAGCCATACTTGAAAGTTATCATTTTTGTCTTTTCGTTTTTTCCAATTTCCATGGAAAGTTTCAAATAACTTCAAAATCGAGACTAGTTTGCTTTAAAACGGAAAGATAATCGGACTTGGCTATATTTTAATTCGGACGTTGATGCACTATGATCAGCGCAAACAAGTGGCCCTTACGACACCAAGCAGTGCTTGTTTCGTGCGGAGCCCAATGGGCGTAAAATCGAGATCACGAGAAGTGAAAAAGTGACAATATAGAAGCGGCCAGACTAAGTTAGAAATACGTACGAGACTAATACTAATACTAATTTTGTGTTAAGTAAGATAAAATTAATGCTTTTAGGCTTGGCAAAGA
Source organism: Drosophila prolongata (assembly GCA_036346975.1). Lineage (NCBI taxonomy): Eukaryota > Metazoa > Arthropoda > Insecta > Diptera > Drosophilidae > Drosophila > Drosophila prolongata. The sequence continues at coordinate 8,563,862 of JAYMZC010000387.1, forward strand.
GTCGGTAGTGGAAATAACATGGTATAGTCTATTATAGTCGTTACACAGTACGCTAAACGGTTCATGCATTTCATAGTTAGATCTACAAATATTTAAAGTAAGAGGAACATAGTTCCTGGTAATTCTATTAGACACGGAGAAGTTTATGTGACCCAGTAACTCGGGACTCTCCACATCCTCGTGAATAAGTTTATAAATAAAAGTTGTGCCAAGCATCGTTCTACGGTTTAATAAGGATGGTAGATTAATTAAGAGAAGTCTTCTAGAGTGGGATGGTAGAATAAGGCTTGCATTCCAGTTAAGGCCCCGTAAGGCCTCTGCGCGAAAAAAAAAAAAAAAAAAAAGTTATTTTGCACAGACTCTATCCGGTCTATATGTACACCATACTGAGGACTCCAAACTGCTGAACAGTAATCCAGGATTGGATGGACTAGAGAAACGAACAGAGTCTTTGTAACATATTTTTTTTTTTTTTTTTGTTTTTTTAACATTGCTTTTATTTATTGAATCTTCTCTTCATTTTGAGACTAACAATAAGTTTACGAATCTTAACATTAAAATTTAACTAACAGTATAATAAGACTGCATTCTGGTTGCGCGTGCCTCAAGTCGGTCGCTGGGTGGGTAAGTCATTGCGACGAAGGCGTCATTGGATGATCAACCTTGTAAGACCTATCGCCAGGTGGTTTGGGTGCAACGATAGCTTGGTAAAGTACTTTTCCTTCTGTTCTGCGATCACTTCTTTGACTGGTAGAATGTTTAAGTCGCGATGTATGTTTTCGTTGCGAACGTACCTCGGTGCCCCGGTGATTGTTCTCAAGATCTTCGACTGAGCTCGCTGGACTATGTCAATATTGCTATTGCTGGCATTCCCCCATAACTGAGAGCCGTACATCCATATAGGTTTTAGTACCGAGTTATACAGCAGGACTTTATATTCAAGACTAAGGGGAGACCGAGCGTTGATAAGCCAATGAAGGCTACTAACTTTTAGCTTTAGGTGTGTTCTTTTGGCTTCAATGTGCCGGCGCCATGTGAGTCTTCTGTCGAGGTGTACTCCTAGATATGTCACTTCGTTTGCTTGCGGGAGTAGAGTATGGTTTAACATGAGCGGCGGGCAGTTTTGCCTGTTCAGGGTGAACGTAACGTGCTTGCATTTTTGTTCGTTCACTTTAATTCGCCAATCTGAAAGCCACTTTTCTACATCGACCAGATGAAGAGCGAGCTGCGCAGTTGCTTGCATCGGGCATTTTGAGCGGCTGAGAATGGCTGTATCATCAGCAAACGTAGATGTTGTTAGTCGTGTGCTTGTTGGGATGTCTGCTGTGTAGAGGACATATAATGTTGGCCCAAGCACGCTTCCTTGAGGAACTCCAGCTCCAATAGTGAAATCGTCAGTTATAGCAGTGTTGCATCGAACAGCAATTTTTCTGTCGTAGAGGTAAGACTCTAAAAGCTTATGGGTGTTGTAGGGAAGCATTGTCTTGATCTTGTACATTAGGCCTTCTTGCCAAACTCTATCAAATGCTTGAGAGACGTCTAAAAATATGGCAGTACAGTACTCTCGTTTTTCGAACGCGTTCCGAATTTCTGATGTTATCCGGTTGACCTGCTCAATTGTTCCGTGCTTTTCACGAAACCCAAATTGATGTGACGGGGTTCCTTCCTGGATTCTTAGGTATGTGTTTATCCGAGTCAATACGCATTTTTTAAAGAGTTTAGATAAGCATGAGAGTAGGCTTATAGGTCTATACGACGTGGGAATTGTGTGGTCTTTTCCTGGCTTTGCTATCATTATTATAATCGACTTTTTCCATCTCAGTGGAAAGTGGCCAAGTTTTGCGATGGCATTAAAAAGCTGGGTGATAGTGCAAACGGCGCAATATGGGAGCTCAATGATCATTTTGGGAGTTATGAGGTCGCAGCCCGGGGATTTTTTCGGATTCAGCTGATTTTTGATGATGTTAACGATTTCGTTTGGGCGAAACTCAATTGGTTCATGTTGAAGCTGAGGCTCATCTGGTAAAGTCGGCAAGGTGAACGCACTAGTGGCAGGATTTGGTTGGAAGACATTTTTAAGGTGGTTGGCAAACGTGCTGGCTCTGTCTGCATCGCTGCGCGCCCAGCCGCCTGTGGGATTTCTAATAGGCATCACGGTTACTTTCGGTGAGCTTAGAGTAGGATGAGCTCTCCATAGTGAGTGTTTTGTACTACATGTTGACAATTGCTCTATGTAGCGTCGGTGGACATGTGCTTCTTCTTGCTGTAAAGCTTTTGTGAGTTGACGTGAGGCATATTTTAAGCTTTGCCTAGCAGATGGTGATCTGTGGAGTTGCCACTCTCGACGTAAGCGACGCTTTTCGAGGTCGAGCTGTTCTTTTGGTTGCTTTGTGTACTTGTAGTTTGGGGTGTTGAAACTCGAGCTGCAGAGACGAGTACAGACTCCAGTGTATTAACAAATCTGTCTACGTTGGCTTCATCGTTAAGATGAGGACTTAGCTCAATGTGTGAGCTAATGTATTTCTTGTACTTAACCCAATTGGTTTTCTGAGATGTCAATTTAAACGATTGCTCCAATGCGCCTGGATGTCGGAGTAGAATAAACAGGACAAGCGAGTGATCCGATGAAAGATCCGAGAGGCATTCGGCGCTTATCAGATTTTTAGGAATGTTTTTGGTAATTGCAAAGTCTATTAAATCGGGTAGTTTCCTTGGGTCTGCCGGCCAGTATGTTGGTCTGCCAGGAGAAACATAGTCCAGCTTGTTCTTGGCTTTAATAACTGCATTATAGAGCTGTTTTCCTTTTGGAGTCACGAGGCGTGATCCCCAGTGTGTGTGCTTGGCGTTGTAGTCCCCTGCTGCTATGAAGTAGTCTCCTAGTGAGTTGAAAAACTGCATAAACTCATCTTCAGCTATGGTGAAGCGATGGGGTCAGTATATGGCGGCTAGTGTAAGTTGGTTGCCAGTATTTGTTTGTATATTTATAGATGTGGCCTGTAGGTAATTTTTAGCAAATTTGTTATGATAGTGGTGCTTAATACGGCTTCTGATTAGAATTCCAGTCCCACCATGTGCTTTACTATCTGGGTGATTTGTTCCGTAAAATGAGTAACCACGAAGTTGAAAATTGTATTTGTTTGTAAGGTGTGTTTCTGAAAGCAGCATTACGTCGATATGGTTGTCGAGTAGGAATTGAGCTAACTCAAGTTTATGATGTGAGACGCCGTTAGCGTTCCACGTAGATATCCTTAGGGAAGTCATTATTTGGATTGTTGTGAAACCAGCATTTGAATCAATAGATTTTGGTTTCGCATTAAATCTTGCATAGTTGTGCGCATAAACGACATAAACTCCGTAAGGCTTTGCTGCAGGCTGTATATCATATCTTCGAAGTTGCTTTTTGACTGCTCCGGGAATTGTTGCTGCTGAGCCGCGTTCGGTTCTTGGTATGCTGATTGCAGAAATGAACTTTTTGAGACAGGGTTAGCCAGTCCTGATTTTAAAGCGCTTGCGTAAGTCACATTTTTATCAGAGTTTAAGGGTCCTAATGAGGATCTGGCTGCAGTCGAGAAGAAGACTTCAGGGTTTGATCTGGAAGCTGTCATCTGTTTATTTTGGGTGCGGGCGTCAGTTCCTCTCTGGTGGATGCGACTTTTCAGCTCCTTGTAAACAGGGCAGCCTCTGTAGGTAGCAGTTTGATTGCCACCGCAGTTGCCGCACTTTTTCGAGTTGCAGTCATCTTTGCTCGCTGGGCAGTGTGCGAAGTCATGAAGATCTCCACAAACTACACACACCGGGCGCAGTTTACAGTATGACCTTGTATGGCCATATTCTTGGCAGTTCGCACATTGTACCGGGCCATTGCGTTTGTGCGCTTCCTCAATTGTAATTCTGCGGTGCAGCAGGAACTGAAGATTGTAAATGGGGTGCACTTCGTATTTCTTTAGGGGCTTATTTTCTGCTTCGAGCTCAACCTTAAAGAGTGGCTGCGGCTTTCTATCCCTGTTAAGGATGTTGAAGACTGTCTTAGCGTTAAATCCCTTCTCTTGAAGCGCCTTTGTTATCTCTGCAGGCGTTACGTCGGACTCTATGCCCTTAAGTACGACTTGCAGGCCCTTGCTACTTTTTAGCTGATACGTGTAAAAGTTCTTTTTATTCTCGGAAAGATATTTCGATAATACTCTGTAATTATCTTCAGACTTCATTTGAACCTTTGTTTCCTGGATGTTGCCCTTTACTAGAGGTATTATGTGGAAGTTATCCTTTCCAATAAGCTCGATAATTTTGTTGACAAGAGCATTGGAACTTTTTTCTCGAATATAAATAGGCGGAGGTTTTGGCTTCCTTTTCTCGACTTCAGTGGATTCGGCCGCCTCAACGTCATAGGCGTCTTCCAAGATTTTAAATCGGTTTGAGTTGGTGGGCGTTTCTATTCCAGCTAGGCTAGCATTGTTACGGGTTATTTTGCGTTGAGAATTTAGAGGGCTCAGCTTCCTTTTGATTTGGATGTAGCGATCCATACCAGTCTGCACAGCCGGCTTAGTACATTCATTGGTTTTGTTCTGTTTTTCGGGCAGCGCATCGGCAGTCGTATTGATATTTGCGCTGCTAGCTGATGATGTCATTTAGCGCGCAGTCGATACGGTTGCAGTTGTTGTTGTAGTTACAGTTGACGTTGTTAAAGAAATTGCGGTGCTAGTTACTGCTGATGAGCTTAGGTTATTGCATACCTGCATTGGAGCACATTCAGCGCTCTTTGGCCGCAGAGACGTCGATGGTAGCGACGGGGAGCAAGAACGCGCTCTCTCGCTCGCTACGTTTAAGAACTCGGTCTAGTTGGGGGTAATTACCCGCGCATGATCAGAGCTTGCATTATTTTCGGTTGCTTTAAAAGAGAAGTACGCGTTATTTCATTGTACTGAGAGCCGTCTCTCGTCTTGTTCACGTTGACGTTGTGTGCGAACGTCGTTCAGACTCATTGTATTCGTGGTAATGTTAATTAGAGTTTTAAGTGTTAAGTTTTATATTAATTAAATGACCAATCAATATAAACATTCGCGATTTCATCGCAGAAAGCGTCTTTTCGCGTTATAGTAGATTTATTAAAACGGTCACTGCACTTTTGTGATTTTATTGAATACTTTTTCCCGGAGCACAATAAATACACGTCTGCATGCGACGACGTTTTAAATTTAACATATTGATCATCGAATTCCTTTGACCACCTTTTAATAAATCCAAGTACTCCCCTGGCTTTATTCACCATAGAAGTAATATGGTCACAAAACTTAAGTTTTGGGTCAAAAAGGACGCCAAGGTCATCAACATGCGTAATTCTAAACAACGCACAACCACCAAGCGTATAAGTGGCATATTGTGGGTTCACCCTAAAAAATGTCATTACTTTACACTTAGCGCTATTTAAATCCAAAAGATTTTCACAAAACCATGTTTGAAAAGCATTTGGGTCCGATTGTAAGTCTGAACTACTGGAAATTTCGTTATATTGCAGGCATAACTTAACGTCATTTGCGTAACTAAGGACACGCGACCTTGTCAAGACTAGAGGGAGATCGTTTATAAATAAAGTAAAAAGAAGTGGGCCAAGGTAAGTAATCATCTCACCTATAGCGTTGCTAATCAAGATTAAGGATGTTATGCCTTATAGTTTCAGTCAAAAGATTGCAAGGCAGTAAGGAGACATTTCCGACCCTATAACCCTATAAAACATAATTTTCTTGATCAGCACCACCAGGCGAGTCTATACAGCCGTCTACCTTCCTTTCATACGCAAGCTAATCTTTCATTCAAAGTTATCTATTAACAAAAATTATAATTTCATTGTTTAGATTGGTATATTTCTGATTGATTCAAATCTGGCCATGAAAATACCCACCACGTAAGCCTTTTTAGAAAATTGAACTCAAATTAGGAAAACTATTTTGTTTGAGGTTGTGAAACATTTTCGTTGACAGATTTAACAAGAAAGGAAAGCTAACTTCGGGCGGATCCGAAGTTGATATACCCTTGCAGAATTTTCTGTAAATTATATTCTCCAAAATTATTCATTTGATGCATTCTTAATACTCATAAAAAATCCCAACTTCCTAACTTTACAAACACCAAAGTTATGGCATTTCCGATCGTTCAGTTATATTGCAGATATAGAAAATAGTCGGCCAATCCTTATGAAATTTAGTAAAAATAAAACCCATTGAAAATCCTATCTTTCTAACTTTACAAACACCAAAGTGGCATTTCCGATCAATCAGTTATATGGCGGCTACAAGATATAGTCGGCAGATCCCGGCCGTTCTGACTTTTATACTGCGTGCAAAAGAACGAAGGGTCTGTGCAAAGTTTCAATTCGATATCCTTAAAACTGATAGACAAGTTCGCGTAGAAACAGACAGACGGAAAGACAGACGGACAGACAGACGGACAGACAGACGGACAGACAGACGGACAGACAGACGGACAGACAGACGGACATGCTTATATCAACTCAGGACGCGATCAAGAATATATATACTTTATAGGGTCGGAGATGACTCCTCCCCTTCACTGCGTGGCACACTTTTGACCAAAATTATAATACCCTCTGCAAGGCTATAATAATACGTAACGAAATTTACTGGCAAATATATACTTTAATTTTTACACCCTAGTGCTATAAAACTTATTTTTTGATACCCTTGCAGAAGGTATTATAATTTCAGTCAAAATTTTGCAACGCAGTGAAGGAGACATTTCCGACCCTATAAAGTATATATATATATCAGCATCACCAGGAGAGTCGATCTGGCCATGTCCGTTTGTCCGTCCGTCTGCCCGTCCGTCTGTCCGTCCTTCTGTCCGTCCGTCCGTCTGTCCGTCCGTCTGTCTGTTTCTACGCAAACTAGTCCCTCAGTTTTAAAGCTATCTGCTTGAAACATTTCCAAAAGTTGTCTTTCTATTGCAGGTAGTATATAAGTCGGAACGAGCCGGATCGGGCGACTATATCATATAGTTCCCATACGAACAAGCGGAGAACATTTTTTTAGAGTTTTGTCAAAATCGGACAACAATATCATATAGCTGCCATAGAAACGATGACAAAATGCAGCGCAAAATCGACATATTGTTTTTAGTAATATAGGCATAGAAATCAAAATGTTTTGTAATAACTGCAAGGATATTTAAACTTCGAAGTCAGTTGCCGAAGTTTACTTCCATTCCTGTTTTAATTTTATTTTTGGCCAGCAAATAAATTGAACAACAAATTCGGTCGAATGCCACATATAAAGGATAATATAGTCCAAATGCAATTTTAAAAACACAATCCGTCGATTGCAGAGTCAAACACACCTACCTATTTGGATATAATTTGGCATATTTAGTTTGCCATACAGAAGCAAAAGATCCTCCAAGTTTTTTGATGTACCCATGTAATATGCAATCAGATTCCTTTTCATCTGCATCAAAGTGTTGCTTTTGCTTTGCCTTTTTTTTTTGTTCGATTCTATCGGTCTCGGAATTGACTGTTTCAAAAACTGTTTCCGACACTTCCTGTTGCCACCTATAAAAATAAACAATAAAGATAATAATAGTTATAAATGCGTTTTTTCACTGCATAACAGCTATTGTTCAGCGAAAGCGTATATTTCCGTACATTTGTTACATGGGTTTGGTTTTGAAATCTAAACATTTTAGTTTGTATAATAAAGTATTAGTTTTTAGTCAAAATGTTTTTTAATGAGTCTTGGAACTAGCCGTTAGCGATAGACTTAATATAAATGTATAATATAAAGTGCAAATATTATTATTATGATTATATTATGATCAAAATAAGAAGTAATCCCAACTCCACAAGTTGACAATTACGGTAATCTATCCGGAACAAAATTCAAGTTTATTATCTCAAGAAAAAATTAGAGAGAACGCCGTAGTCGGGTGCCCCGACTATCAGATACCCGTTACTCAGGTAAAGGGAGTGCGAGGGAGATGGAGATAGAAACTTTGATCAAGCATAACTTTTTAACGAATGGTCCGATTTGAAAAATTTCTTCTACATATAGGTATTGCTAAATACAATAAAACTGCATTTTTACTTTTCCGAAATATTTAAATTTTTCAAATCGTATATAAGCGATTGTGGGCGTTAAAGGGGGCGTGGCACCACTTGCGCTGCGTAGGAACTTCTAAAATCTACATGCAAAATGCCAATCTTCTAGCTTTTATAGTTTCCGAGATCTCAGCGTTCATACGGACAGACAGACAGACGGACAGACAGACGGACAGACAGACAGACAGACAGACGGACAGACAGACGGACAGACAGACGGACAGACGGACATGGCTAGATCGACTAGGCTAGTGATCCTGATCAAGAATATATATACTTTATAGGGTCGGAAACGCTTCCTTCTAGCTGTTACATACTTTTGCACGAATACAATATACCCTTTTACTCTACGAGTAACGGGTATAACGAGGTCCACCGAGAGAGTGTGCGAAGGCGACTACTTTATTAACAGGTTTTTTTATTTACTCAAAAATATTTTTTGTATGGTTTTTTTGTCAGATGAAAATTGCGACCTGCATTTTCCCGCCGCACGGCACTTGCACACTCAAAACGCCTCGGCGAAATTCTTGTACCAGGCATAATATGACATATATTTTGAGAAGACTGTTAAAATATAACAACAAAACTTGAAAAAGGACCTTGCAAAAATCGATTTTTTTAAGCTTCTACAATCATACAAAAATTAACCCTAACAAGAAAAAAAAGCAAACTTCGCCAAGCCGAAGTTTATATACCCTTAAAGTTATTACAAAACGACTACATTTCGATTTCCAAATAACCAAATTCCGAAGAACAACAAAAAAATTTAAAACAACTAATTTATACCTTTAAAATTTTTTTCCGATTGTTCCTATGGGAGCTATATGATATAGTCGCCCGATTTGGCTCGTTCCGACTTATATACTACCTGCAATAGAAAGACAACTTTTGGGAACAAGGGTATAAAAGAAAACAAGAAAGAAAAGCAAGCTTCGTGCGGAGCCGAAGTTGATATACCCTTGCAGAATATTCTGTAAATTATATTCTCCAAAACTATTCGTATAATGCATTCTAAATACTCATAAAAAATCCCAACTTCCTAACTTTACAAACACCAAAGTTATGGCATTTCCAATCGTTCAGTCATATGGCAGATGTAGGATATAGTAGGATAGCCCCGCCCCTTTGAAATTTGGTAGGTCGAATTGATTGGCCAAAAATAAAACCCATAGAAAATCCCAACTTCCTAACTTTACAAACACCAAAGTTATGGCATTTCCTATCAATCAGTTATATGGCGGCAATATGATATAGTCGGCCGATCCTTATGAAATTTGGTAGGTCGGATTGATTGGCCAAATATAAAACCCATAGAAAATCCCAACTTCCTAACTTTACAGACACCAAAGTTATGGCATTTCCGATCAATCAGTTATATGGCGGCTATAGGATATAGTCGGCCGATCCTTATGAAATTTGGTAGGTTGGATTGATTGGCCAAAAACAAAACCCATAGTTAGGAATTTTGTATTTTTTTGAGTATTGAGAATGCATCATATGAATAATTTTGGAGAATATAATTTACACAATATTCTGCAAGGGTATATCAACTTCGGCTACGCCCAAAGTAGCTTTCCTTTCTTGTTTTCTATATTTTAAGGTAAATTATATTTTTGGGAAGAATTCCTCATTTTAAGAAACAAATTTCTAAAAACAACTGCCATTTTTACTAAAATATGGACATTTTTTCTTGGATTTAGGGCGATTTTAGTTTTTATACCCTTGCAGAGGTTATTATAATTTCAGTCAAAAGTTTGCAACGCAGTAAAGGAGACATTTCCGACCGTATAAAGTATATATCACCAGAAGAGTCGATCTAGCCATGTCCATGTCCGTCTGTCCGTTTCTACGCAAACTAGTCCCTCAGTTTTAAAGCTATCTGCTTGAAACTCTCCCAAAAGTTGTCTTTCTATTGCAGGTGGTATATAAGTCTGAACGAGGCGGATCGAGCTACTTATCATATAGCTCATAGGAACAATCGGAAAAAAAATGTTTAAAAGTATAACTTTGTTGTTTTTAATTTTTTTTGTGCTTTGGGTTGGTAATATCACTAACCATACCAAATATTTTCGCGGGCGGGCCCCACGGCTCTTAGCGGCAGGCCCCGGACACTTCGTGTGCCTTCAGGTTTTTTGCGCTCTCATTCTTATTCTCATTTTGATGCTGGCGCACTCATTGCACGTTCAGTCGCAGAGACGCGCATTTTGAAGAAGGTTGCGCCTGCGCTTAAATTGGTCTTTATATGTATGCGTGTTCATCCATTCTCATACAGGGGTGCATGTGGCGTTTATTTCAATTCGATGCGGCAAGAATATTTTGTCTTTTGCTACTTTTTAGACTTGATAACCTAACAATACGGGCGTATTTATTATTGGGTTAATGATAAAAATAGAAATATTATATGTTAAAGTATATTTTTTTATATTTCCGCATATGTATGTATACATATATTCCAATTAATATAAATCAATCTACTGAGATAGGAACAGGGCACATCGCAGTCGGTGTCTGCGCTTAGTGGTTGAGAAAACTTCAAACCAAATCAGCTTTGGTTGTTGTTCTGCGAGCGGATGGTGCCCGCATACCCTACCGACGATTGAATGTTAGGGGTGGGGACAGAAACATACATAGCGATCTTTCACAGTCGTCCTAAAACATGTGTACTCAGATCAAGTTTGAAAATCGCCCCGATCGGACGTCTATATCCTATAGCTCCCATAGGAACAATCGGATATATTTTGAAAGAATTGATGATATTTCGCGCAGTGTAAAAGCTATTGACATGAATCTTTCCAAATAGTATTTTTTTACGCATACCTTGATCAGGGTAAAAGCGCGTGCCGATCGGACGTCTATATCCTATTGCTCCAATAGGAACAATATGGTAAAACCGGTCCAAATTTGATGTTTTTCAGAATATTTCGCGCAGTGTAAAGGCTTGTGCCATACAATTTTTCAAATCGTATTTTTTTATTCCTTCAGCAAGGTAAAAACGCGTGCTGATCGGACGTCTATATCCTATAGCTCCCATACGAACAATAGGGTGAAATCGGTCAAAATGAGATGTTTTTTAGAATATTTCGCGCAGTGTATAAGCTATTGACATTAATTTTTCAAGTCTTAGTTACGCATACCTTGATCAGGGTAAAAGCGCTTGCCGATCGGACGTCTATATCTTATAGCTTCCGTAGGAAAAATTGTTAAAGGCTGCGAAAATATCCCTTTTTTTCCTATTTGTATATGACAATTTTGCAGTATAAAAGCTATTGACATGAAACTATGCAATTTATCTAATTTATTTATGTACTACTGTGGGCAAAAAGTAAGGTGAATTTGTTTGTAAAGTGAAATTTCTTTATTTATTCTCCCAAATCAAATTTATCCCATTCAAAGTAATCCCCTCCTTATAAAAAAATTATGCCAACGTTTTTTCAAATCCTCGAAACAGGCCAAATAGTCCCTTTCCAGTATGGCCATGAGCGCCCTAGTCGATTCCGCTTTTATCTCTTCAATCAACTCGAAACGCGTTCCCCGGAGTGGTCTCTTGAGTTTTGGGAATAGCCAGAAGTCACACGGAGCCAAATCAGGAGAATACGGTGGTTGCGGAACGATATGCGTTGAATTCTTGGCGATTTGGTCACGAAGAACGAGTGCAGAAATTGAGCGCTTTTTGGGTACCAAACGAGATTTGACTTTTCGTACGCCCAAATGGTCTTTCAAAATGGTTTTCACAGATCCTTCTGATATTCCGATCATATCAGTAAGGTCTCTAACAGTCAACCGACGATTTTTGAGCACTAATTCCTTCACTTCACGTTGATGGTCGTCCGGAGCGCTCCAAGTCATCAACACGTTCCCGACCCTCTTTGAAGTCTTTGTACCACTTATAAACATTTTTCAGGGATAGGTAGAATCACCAAAAGCCTTCCGCAACATCGTCAACGTTTCCGCAGCCGAAATTTCACCTAATAAGTCGGAACGAGCCGGATCGCACTTTATAAATTTATTTAAATATACTTCAAGATATAGTAATCTTTTAGATATACGTTTTAATTTTTATTGAAATCGGACAACAATATCATACAGCGAAAAATCGCCATGTCCGTTCGTAACTATAACTTTTGTTGTTTCTTAAATTATTTCCATATACTCCAAAATATAGTAAATTTTAGAAATCTCAGAACAATTCGCAGATTGCAACCCACGGTTTCAGTTATTTTTTTAATTTTTCAAAACATCTAACGTCTATTTTAAAAAGGTATTTTTATACCCTTGCAGAGGGTATTATAATTTTGGTCAAAAGTGTGCAACGCAGTGAAGGAGACATCTCCGACCCTATAAAGTATATATATTCTTGATCAGGATCACCTCCTGAGTTGATATAGCCATGTCCGTCTGTCCGTCTGTCTGTCCGTCTGTCTGTTTCTACGCAAACTAGTCTCTCAGTTTTAAAGCTATCGAATTGAAACTTTGCACACACCCTTCTTTCCTTTGCACGCAGTATATATGTCAGAACGGCCGGGATCGGCCAACTATATCCTATAGCTGCCATATAACTGATTGATCGGAAATGCCATAACTTTGGTGTTTGTAAAGTTAGGAAGTTGGGATTTTCTATGGGTTTTATATTTGGCCAATCAAACCGACCTACTAAATTTCATAAGGATCGGCCGACTATATCCTATAGCTGCCATATAACTGATTGATCGGAAATGCCATAACTTTGGTGTTTGTAAAGTTAGGAAGTTGGGATTTTCTATGGGTTTTATATTGGCCAATCAATCCGACCTACCAAATTTCATAAGGATCGGCCGACTATATCCTATTGCCGCCATATAACTGATTGATAGGAAATGCCATAACTTTGGTGTTTGTAAAGTTAGGAAGTTGGGATTTTCTATGGGTTTTATTTTTAGCCAATCAATCCGACCTACCAAACTTCATAAGGATCGGCCGACTATATCCTATAGCTGCCATATAACTGAACGATTGGAAATGCCATAACTTTGGTGTTTTTAAAGTTAGAAAGTTGGGATTTTTTATGAGTATTAAGTTGCATCATATGAATAATTTTGGAGAATATAATTTACAGAGTATTCTGCAAGGGTATATCAACTTCGGCTCCGCCCGAAGTTAGCTTTCCTTTCTTGTTTTATACTAAAGTTCGATAAGTGTGCCTTATACTCCCACGACTGGTTAAGAGTTTCTTTGATAGGTTGATTTCATATATAACCCTGCATACCAAAACGCTCACAAGGGTTTATGTAAAGGTAGATATTAGGTTACTAATTATTAAGTAACGCCCCTGCAGAAAGTTACCTTAAAATAAACAACCTGCATTAGTACAGGTACGAGGGCTGCTATATATAGTGTTGCCTGGCGCCATCTGACGTTTTCATTGGGAAGTTTGACATGTTTTAGCAGAAACGTGCTCAGAACGTTTTGACGTACGGCCATAATTTGTGTTGTTTACAGTGACTTGAAAAAATCAATTTGGCAGAAAATGGAATTAACTCGTGTACATTTTCGCGCAATCATTTTTCACGACTTTCGACGTGAATTAACACGACAAGCCTGCATCGATGAACTTAAATCTTTGTATGGCGATGGAGCACCATCTTATAGCACTGTGAAAAACTGGTATAATGAATTCAATCGTGGCCAACGCTCGCTCGAAGACGAAGGTCGTCCAAAAACAGTCGTTGTTCTAGAGAACATTGACGCCGTGCATGAACTGATAATGCAATATCGTCATGTGACATACCGTGAGATTGAGGCATCCTTGGGCATTTCTTCCACCAGCATACATTCGATATTGCATGAACACTTGGTCGTAAAAAAAATTTGTTTTTGTTGGATCCCGCACAATTTGACAATGGCTCAAAAAAAAGACTCGTGTGGATTGGTGCAAAAAAAATTTGAAAATATACAATCGCGGTGTTTCAAAAGACGTTTATAAGATCGTCACAGGTGACGAATCATGTATCTATGCTTAAGAGCCCGAAACAAAACAGCAATCGACCGTGTGGGTCTTCGAAGACGAGCCAAATCCAACGAAAGTTGTTCGTGTAAGAAGCACTTCGAAGCAAATGGTGGCTGTTTCTTCGGTAAAACAGGTCATGTGGCGACTGTTCCGCTTGAGCAACGTAGGACGGTCAATTCTGAGTGGTACACCACAATTTGGTTGCCTGAAATCTTCGGAGAAATTCGAAAAACGAACAAGAGAAGATAGATCATTCTGCACCAGCGCCTTTTTGAACGGCCAAAATGTCGAATTGATGGGTCATCCGCCATACAGCCCTGACTTGGCATCCAATGACTTCTTTTTATTCCCGCACATCAAGAGAAAAATGCGTGGTGAACGATTTTCGACGCCAGAAGATGCTGTTGAAGCGTTCAAAAACCATGTTTTGGAGGTGTCTCAATCGGAGTGGACAAAGTGCTTCGACAATTGGTTTGAGCGCATGCAAAAGTGTATAAGTCTTGCTGGAGAATACTTTGAAAAACAATAAAAACCATTTTTAATCATAAATATTCGCATTTTCATTATTAGGCCAGAAATATATATAGCAACCCTCGTATATGAAATCAACCTTACATTTAGGAATCGAGGACAGGTATATGCTTGATTTCATATTGCAGCCCAGTCAACAGGTCAAAAGTCTATGTCAGGTAACTATTTCACAAATGTACACGTACACAATCCTTTAATTGCATAATCAAAATATTTACCTGTACCTTTCTGCACTACGGGATTCTTCGTGAGCAAAAGGGGTTGACCTTTGTGTCATCAACAGGTGAAACACCAGCACGTTTGCCTAATCCACGGCTTAGTCTGTAAATGTACAGTCGCCGTATAACAACGTGTATTTGTGTTAGCCAGTATTACTTTTATTGTGTATTTTATTAAGAAAGTGAAAAATTATCGTGCGTAAAGTGATATCTTCTACAAATGGTTTGGTTAGTTTTCGTTTATTTGTCAAAGTTGTCTGAATTTTCTGTTTCTCTTTGCTGTTTTAATACACATTACCTTTTTCTCAATTTAATAAAATAATTGCTGTCTTAAATGAATTTACCTAATTTGTTTTTTTTACATTTTTAAGCAATTTATTAGAAAATTTTCAAATTATGTGTATCACAAAATTTTTAAATTATGTGTGTATCAACCTTAAACCAAATACGCGGCATAAGATTGAAGCGTACATAAATTTATAGAATTAGACACAATTTCAAAATTCTCTGATAACTTTTAAATTACAAACACGTATATATTTATATTATATCGTCTTTGACTTTCAAAGTGAACGGTCGTGTTTTTTTTCTGCGCATCGAATTTTGCATTTTGTTTTCGTTTATTCCCATCGGTGGGTTTTATCAAAACAATTTTAATTCTCTTCGGGTTTATTATAACATAAATTTAAACTCCGTTCGCTTCGCGAGTGCACTTTGTATTTAATACTAAGAAATTGTTTTAGTTTTTCGTAATTCTTATCTGTGTTTTCTTTTCTTATATTCCCGCCGTTTCTCTTTTGTGCATGCACTTTAACTTATTTACGCTCCCGCTCTCTTGCTCTCTTTGCTTTGAAAGTTCTAAGCGTGCAGTTTCTGCGCTCTTGCGGTACTTATAACTGCTCGCTTATAAATTTCAATTCGCTTTCTTGGTACAGTGGTAAATGTGTTTGTGCTTGTGCTTGTGTCGAGGTTGCGAACGAGATGAAATCGTTCATGCGCCAAACTAAAGGCGGCCTGATGGGTCTGATTAGCTGTTTCGGAGTGGCTAGAGATAGTTTTCGCCGAGCTGATGATCTCTTCTCTGCGCTGGACTCGCAGTTTAATAGTCGTAAGCTATTAGAAGAGTCCCCTAAGCGCAAAAAGGCCGCTGGTGGTAAGGAGCAAAAGGGGAACACCCCGCAACCGAAAGCAAAAGATCAACAGAGCATTCCGGCGGATCAGCAGTTGATTTCAGCAAACCCTCAAATGTTGCTAAGATCAGCAGCTAAAAAAGATTCGGTATCCGAACAATCCGTTACAGAATGCATGCAACCAGGGACTTCTGAGAATTCCGATTTGTCCGTAGTGGTTTCACAATTAGTGGATCCACCTATCTCTCAAAATGTAGCATCTCCACCACAAGGGACTACTGAGTCCGGACAACCGGCTCAAGTTGGTTTTGCAGAAACAATGTCTGCTCCACCAAAATCCCTTTTAGTGGTTCCACTAAAGAAACAAATTTTCATTTCTCGGCTTTCCCCTGATCAAACATCTTCTGATGTATTGTCTTATATACAAGACAAAACTAAAGCCGATTGTAATAGTGTAAAGGTGGAAAAGTTTAAGTTTTCTTATGCTAGAGACATTTCATCTTTCAAGATAACTGTCCCTAACGAGCTTTTTGAAGCCATATGCTCGGGCGACTTTTGGCCGGATAATATGGTTGTAAAAGAGTTCGAGGCTAAGATAAAGAAGAAGGGGCCCGTGGGAGTAAAACTTCCTAGTCGAGGCCAAACCAGTGTACCAATTTAAAAAAACTAACTTCTAACCTCCTTCTTTCCTATCAGAATGCAAGAGGTTTGCGTAGCAAACTCACTAAATTGTATTCTGATAGCCTTTCCTTTGCATCTCATATTATTGTGTTCACAGAAACCTGGTTAAAGCCGGAGATCTTTAGCTCCGAAGTTTTTCCAGGTAAGTACACAATATATAGGTATGACCGTCCCTCTAGACGGGGAGGTGGAGTCTTAATTGGAGTTGATTCAAACTTCCCGTCTGAGGAGTTATTTTTTGATGAATTCAATACCATTGAATTTATTTGTGTAAAGTTATCGCTTCCTGGTAACTTTATATACATAACTTGCTCATATATTCCGCCGTTGTCTGAACTTCCTGATTATTTAAATCACCTATCCGTTATTAAGTCCGTTGCAAATAAGCCTTCCGATAGGGATCAGATGATAGTTCTAGGTGATTTTAATATACCTGGAGTTACTTGGTCCACTGAGGACGGATCGAATGTCTTACTACCTATAGCACAGCATGATTTTATTGATGGCCTGCTTGACATATCTCTATCTCAAGTAAAAAATGTTCGAAATTCATTAGGTCGCCTACTTGATTTGTGTTTTGTATCAAATCCTGAAGGTGTGTTTCTGTCCAGAGTAGCACCACTCACGCAACCTGAAAATCCATATCACCCAACAATCGAACTTTCATTTGATACGGGTAGAGTTATAGAAGAAAAATCAGAAAAATCCAAACGAATGCATTGTTTTCGCAAGGCAGACTTTCTGAGGCTAAATAATTTTATTTCTGGCTTTAATTGGTCTGATCTTTACTTATGCATTAATATGTCCGATGCAGTTAATGTTTTTTACACTGCAATAAACTCATTTTTTAATTCCTGTGTTCCGTGGTACTATCCGTCAACTTCCAATAAATCACCTTGGTTTAGCAAAGAGTTGACACACTTAAGAAATGTAAAGTCCAGACTTTTTAGGAAATATAAAAATACCGGTTCTCAATCTGGTTTTACTAGATATTTAAGTGCTCGGTCAAGAATTACCGTGCTTAATGCTCAGTGTTATAATAGTTACTTAAACCGTTGTAAGGTCCAGTTCTCTCGGGACCCGAAACAGTTTTATAATTTTGTTAACACCAAGCGTAAATTTAATTCTTTTCCTTCCTCGCTGTCGTTCGAAAACATGACGGCAACCACAGATCAGGCAATAGCCGATTTATTTGCCCAATTTTTTCAAACGACTTACTCTACTTTAGATTATTCATCACAGCCTTATTCTTACACCATGTCCAAGTCAAACCTCATATTCTGTCCCTCTTTAACAGAAAGCTCTCTTCTTTTGGATCTTCTTCGTATTAAACCTGTTTATTCGCCAGGGCCCGATGGTATTCCTGGGTGCGTGCTTAGGTATTGCGCTAAGGCCCTGTGCAAACCTCTTCACAAGTTGTTTACCTTATCTCTAGAAACCTCCCAATTCCCAAATATTTGGAAGGAATCATTTGTTATTCCTCTTTTCAAAAAAGGTAACAAGTTAGAAGCCAGTAACTACAGAGGTATTTCTAAGTTGTCAGCTATTCCTAAGCTTATTGAAAAAATTATTACTCCTCATTTGCAGCACCTTTGCAGATCAATTATTTCTCCGTGTCAACACGGATTTATTAAACGTAGATCCACAATTACAAACCTTCTAGAGCTCACTACATTAGTGATAAAAGGCTTCAATAGTAGTTTTCAAACAGACGTCATTTACACTGACTTTAGTAAAGCATTTGACTCTGTAAATCACTTAGTTCTCATTCAAAAACTTGACCTTTTAGGTTTTCCAGTTGATTTGCTGAAAATTTCTGAAATTCTCCGCGTTACCCTCCGGTGTCCCACAAGGGAGCCATCTGGGTCCGTTACTTTTTACATTATTTATTAACGATCTTCCCTCAATTATAAGTCATTCTCGCGTACTTATGTACGCAGATGATGTTAAGTTGTGCCTGCAGTATAAGGACATTTCCTGCCATTTAAACTTGCACTCCGATCTAGATAATTTTCAAAACTGGTGCCGAGGTAATTTACTAAATTTAAACGGTTCCAAGTGCAAGCTGATGACTTTTTATCGGGCCAATCCGATATACGCGACTTACACGTTAAGTGGCAGCTCTTTGGATAGAATAACTCTTGTAAACGATCTTGGCGTTCTCTTGGACCCTAAACTAAACTTTTTCTAATCACATTTCGTCCATGGAGTATGGGTCTCCCGTCTGGAGTCCACAATACGGAATACATATTGGTCGTATTGAATCTGTACAAAAAATCTTCCTTCTTTTTGCTTTACGGCGCCTAAACTGGGATGCAAATCTTATCTTACCTTCTTATTATAGTAGACTTCTTTTGATTAATTTACCATCCCTAGCCAACCGTAGAACGATGCTTGGTACTATCTTTATTTATAACCTTATACATGGTGATATTGACTGCCCCGACTTGTTAAGTCGGCTAAACTTTTCTGTGTCAAGTAGATTAAGGGGGTATATACCTTTTTTTGTCGAAAAAAATAGGAAAGTTTGGATTTTTTTATGTTTGTATTTATTGTTTTTATTAAATGAATGATTATATTTTCTGAAAGTTTAGATTGTTGACAATGTTTATGCAAAAAATTTTGAAAAAATATTTAATAGTTTTTAAGGTGTGGCTGTTTCCCTTAAAAGCCTTTTTTTAAAGAGCCTTGCGGTGATAATTCCCCAGGACAAACGGGTCAACTGATACCGAAAAAATAAAAATATTTCATTAGTTTAAAGTAGTATCCTGTACTTGAACGAACGTTTTAAAAAAAAAAATTTTTTTGTGCATACGGGAACGTTTTCTGCAAAATATTACGTTTTTGGACGCTAAAATTCTTACAAAACTATCTATTTCGGCGAAATAAAAATTTTTACATGAAAAAACGATCGTTCTAGTACTAATAAAATTCATTACGAACATTCAAAAACAAATTTGAAGAGAATCGGTTCAGTAGTTTTTCGCCAATCCATATCACCGCAAAGTCATTTTTCAAAAAACACCATTTCGGGATATTCGCGTTTAAAGTTTCAAGTTTGGGTTTGGGCGGGGACGAGGCGCGCGGCTAGGAGCGCTGTAACTTTTATTCTACTGCTCAAATCTCTATGAAAATTTGGGGACATGTTCTTAAGAAGTTGTTCATTAAGATAAAGCAAAAAAAAAAATTTTCGATTTTTTGAAAATGATACTTTTGTAAGAATTCTAGCGTCCAACAAAAAAAAATTTTAAAAACGTTCGTTCAAGTAATATCCTGTACTTGAACGAAACGTTTTTCTAAACTAAAGAAATATTTTTATTTTTACGGTTTCAGTTGACCCGCAAGGCTCTTCCAAAAAAAGGCGTTTAAGGGAAACAGCCACCCCTTAAAACTATTAAATATTTTTTCACAAATTTTTCATAAACACTGTCAACAATCTAAACTTTCAGAAAATATAGTCATTCATAAAATAAAGAGAATGCCACGCGTATCTACTTTATCTCAGGAACAACGCACTATGGGGCCAACGACCACTTTTGATGGCCAAAACCAATTTAACAGAAGACCAATCTGCAATGTTACGTTTCAGGAATTCCGATAGAGTGCGATTCTGTTAAGATAACAGCTGTTAAATCAGATGTTTAAGGTGCAAGCCACGTGCTTTTGAAATTCGACTTTTAAATTGCATTTTTAAAGTGTTTAAAAAAGCAGTTTATAAGCGTACCAAAAAATTTTTGTGATATGAATTCGGTGAATGGTGGTGTGTACTAAATGTTTGTGTGATTAACAGTTGAAACGAGTTGTCTAAAACACGTTTTTTAAGTAGAGCAACAAAGTGAGTCCAGCGGAGTCCACTTCTGAAACCTATTGAGATTTGTAGAATACTAAATTCTTTTTATACCCTTGCAGAGGGTATTATAATTTTGGTCAAAAGTGTGCAACGCAGTGAAGGAGACATCTCCGACCCTATAAAGTATATATATTCTTGATCAGGATCACCTCCTGAGTTTATATAGCCATGTCCGTCTGTCCGTCTGTCTGTTTTTACGCAAACTAGTCTCTCAGTTTTAAAGCTATCGAGTTGAAACTTTGCACACACCCTTCTTTCCTTTGCACGCAGTATATATGTCGGAACGGCCGGGATCGGCCGAATATATCCTATAGCTGCCATATAACTGATTGATCGGAAATGCCATAACTTTGGTGTTTGTAAAGTTAGGAAGCTGGGATTTTCTATGGGTTTTATATTTGGTTAGTCAATTCGACCTACCGAATTTCATAAGGATCGGCCGACTATATCCTATAGCTGCCATATAACTGATTTATCGGAAATGCCATAACTTTGGTGTTTTTTAAGTGAGGAAGTTGGGATTTTCTATGGGTTTTATTTTTGGCCAATCAATCCGACCTATTAAATTTCAAAAGGATCGGCCGACTGTATCCTATAGCTGCCATATAACTGAACGATTGGAAATGCCATAACTTTGGTGTTTTTAAAGTTAGGAAGTTGGGACTTTTTATGAGTATTAAGAATGCATCATATGAATAATTTTGGAGAATATAATGTACATAATATTCTGCAAGGGTATATTAACTTCGGCTCCGCCCGAAGTTAGCTTTCCTTTCTTGTTTGTATTATTCTAATGGCCGTTGATGCACTACGAGCAGTACAAACAAGTGGCCCAAAGAAACCAAGCACGTGCTTGTTACGCGCGGGCCCTATTATCAATTTGGGCAAAAAATACGAGTTCGCGAGGAAAATACATAAATTAAATAGAGACAAGACACAAGTGAAAATAAAAGGCACAATTAAGAGTAATGAAAATGAGTTAAAATATTAGTTTTTAATAACGAGATGGAAGTTGAAATGCAAATTAGATGATAAAGGTTGTTATAATTATTACATAGAACGCGAAGGGCTCGTGCAGACAAAAATTTGATGAACATCGTGGCAAATTTAGAGGGATATAATTTCGTGTTAGTCTAACAGGAACATTAAAAGTTAGGCGGTTTACAAGTTCTGCAGAATCAATATCACCTCTTATAACATTTTGCATAAAAATAGTACCAAGCATTGTTCTACGATTTACAAGTGTAGGTAAATTAAACAACAGTAATCTACTCTGGTAGGAATTTCATAAGGATCGGCCTTACGTTTTGATCCCAGTTCAAACTACGAAGGGCAAATAGAAGAAATTTTTTTTTGTACCGACTCAATACGGTCAATGTGCACTTGATATTGTGTTCTCCAAACCGACGAACAATATTCCAAAATAGGATGGACAAGGGAGGTAAATAATAATTTGGTCGTATAAGGGTCATACAATTCTTTAGACCAACGCTTTTTAAAGCCAAGAACACTCATGGCTTTGTTAACAGTGGACATTATGTGGCAGTCAAATTTAAGTTTAGGGTCCAGAAGAACACCTAAATCGTTCACTGAATATATACGGTCGAGTGGCGTATTTTCAAGAAAGTAACTAATAAACGTAGGAGTACCCCTATAAAAAGTCATAACGTTGCATTTAAGGTAGTTCAACTTTAAAAGGTTGTACTCACACCATTCATGAAAACAATCAATATCTGACTGTAAGTTAAATCCCGACGCTATATCATTAAATGATAAACAAAGCTTAACATCATCAGCACACATTAGTACACGAGAATGTGTTATGATAGAGGGTAGATCGTTTATAAACAAAGTAAACAGCAAAGGGCCCAGATGACTTCCCTGAGGGACTCCAGATGTCACGTAGATCAATTTTGAAATAGAATTCTTGAATATAACCCCCCTTTGAGTCCTACCATTCAAGTAACTTGAAATCCAAATTAATAGATTACCAGGAAACCCAAGCAGATCTAATTTGAATAAAAGAAGAGAGTGGTTGACGGAGTCAAAGGCCTTACTAAAATCTGTATATATAACGTCAGTCTGCATTTTTTTCTGAAATCCATTTCAAGAAGGTTGGTGGTGGTCGATCTTCGCTTAACAAAACCATGCTGACACGGTGATATATGCGAGGAACATAAATGTTGCAAATGAGAAGAGATAATACGTTCAAATGCTTTAGGAATTGCCGACAATTTGGAAATACCTCTATAATTCTTGGCATCAGCCTTCGCACCCTTTTTATGAAGTGGAATAATAAAAGAGTCCTTCCAGATAGTAGGAAAAACTGATGATGAAATAGATAAATTAACAAGAGAGAACGCTATAGTCAAGTGCCTCGACTATTAGATACCCGTTACTCAGCTAAACAACTTAATATAAATATGCCTTCTTGTATGTTTTTCGCCGCTCGAATTAGCACCTTGGCCAGCTGTTCCAAAGTCATCCGTTAGATGGCGCTACCGTGGTACCACGGGCCATGAAAGGCGGAAATGTAGGCGCTAGCCAGGTTTAAGCGTTTAATAGGTTTTTGGGCGTTAGAGTGGGCGTGGCAAACTTTTATTAGGCCAATCGATAGGTATTGACGAAATAAATACATATCAATTAAAATTTTCAGAATAGCATAAAAACTGTGGCCACTGCTTGTGGCTTATGGGCGTCAGAGGAGGCGTGGCACCATTTTGAAACAAACTTGCGCTGCGTAGGAACTCCTAAAATCTACATGCAAAATGCCAATCTTCTAGCTTTTATAGTTTCCGAGATCTCAGCGTTCATACGGACAGACAGACAGACAGACAGACGGACAGACAGACGGACAGACAGACGGACTGACAGACGGACAGACAGACGGACAGACAGACGGACAGACAGACGGACAGACAGACGGACAGACAGACGGACAGACAGACGGACAGACAGACGGACAGACAGACGGACAGACAGACGGACAGACAGACGGACAGACAGACGGACAGACAGACGGACGGACAGACGGACAGACAGACGGACAGACAGACGGACAGACAGACGGACAGACAGACGGACAGACAGACAGACGGACAGACAGACGGACAGAACGGACAGACAGACGGACAGACAGACGGACAGACGGACAGACAGACGGACATGGCTAGATCGACTCGGCTAGTGATCCTGAACAAGAAACGCTTCCTTCTACCTGTTACATACTTTTGCACGAATACAATATACCCTTTTACTCTACGAGTAACGGGTATAAAAAGTTTAAGAATCGGTTTACAAATGGTTGACGCACAAAACTTGAGCACACATCCAGAAAGTCCATCTGGACCGGGAGAATAAGTCGGCGTTGTTGTTTCTAAATCTATTAAGAGAAAGTTTTCAGTAATTAAAGGGGTAAAAATACAACTTGCCCTATTTAAGGGATTAGGGTAGTTAGAATTTGCCAAGCTGTCGAACTATAAGTGGTTTGGAAAAACTCAGCAAATGAATCAGCAATGTCAGAATCCGTCGATGAATCCGTTGAGTTTAGACGTACCGATGAAGGCAATGCCGATGACTTACGCTTGGCATTAACAAAGTTGAAAAACTGTTTCGGATCATTTGAAAATTCAAATTTACATCGATTTAGATACATAGAATAGCAATGACTGTTGAGAACATTAAAATCCGATCGAGCCACTACATATTTCGAAAAATCTGATGGCTTCCCGATTTTTTATACTTTTTATAGGTATTTGATTTAAGGTTTTTAAGTCTTTGAAGCGCATTGGTAAACCAAGGAGGACTGTTTAGGTTTGAAGGAAACCTATCAGGAACGCATTAATTAAAAAAAGTATTTAACGCTTTATAGAATAGTTCAGTGGCACTTTCAATGTCTGTACAATTGTACAAGTCTGTCCAATTATAATGAGAAATCATATCGTTAAGTTTATTATAGTCACATTTACGAAAACATCTCATTTTAGTTGGGGGCACTAAAGGAGAGAGGGTATCAGAGCAGGGGAGGCAAATTGTCAATTCCATTGTTATATGACATCGGTCTTCAGGTACAACAAGAGCGTCAATTCTACATACCGTGTCCTCGGACGGGTCTGAAACAAACACAAGATCTAATTGTCTATTTAAAGAATTTCGTACAATCAAAAGGTCTCTGTTTGAAAGAAGGGATAGTACGGATTTTATTGCGGTGCTCATAAATTACTAGATCAGAGCCAGGTGGAATATAGGAACAAAAATAGATAAAGATTGCATGGAAACTTTCACACTTACAAATTCAATTTCGTTTGGGATATGAGTGAGAATTCTTTCAGATGTTAGGCTAGAGATAACGGCAATCAGTACACCGCCCCCCTACGTGAGTGGCAATCGGTCCTATAAGTATTAAATTTTTAAAAAAATATAATATAAATGTATTTATAAAGTATATAATAAAAAAAATAATTTGTTCGAGCTAGGGAACGGGCACTGAACACTGCAGCGCACGCTCTTGCCAGGGCTAACAGCATTCGCAAAATACTGCTAATCGCGCTACCTGGAGGGCCAATGAAGAGAATCGCAGACCAGAGCGAGAACAGGACGCTATAGCCTACGCTCTTGCCAGAGCTAACTCCGAGGAGCGCCGACGACAACAGTCGCAAAATACTGTTAATCGCGCTGCCTGGTGGGCCGGTGAAGAGAATCGCAGACCAGAGCGAGAACAGGACGCCGAGGAGCGCCGACGACAGCAGTCGCTTACGGGACGCAGATGCTCACATTATCGTTAGGAATAACCCCATAACGCATCAGCAGCACTGCAACACATTGCCTAGTCGGGAGGCACGCCTACAGCGGAGACTTCGAGAGAAACAAACTCAGGAAATGGCCGCGGAAAGATTATTCACATATAGGAGCAGTACCCAAAATCGTCAGGCGGAATCTTTAAGGCAGTCGCAGCGAAATAATGCGGCTAGAGCTGAACTTTCCGCAGATGAAAGGAAGAATCAACGGGAACTACAGAGCCGGAGGAGCCGAAACACTGCGCGGGAACAAAATCTTCGAAACATTAAAGACGGACCAACAATAATATGTACATGCTGTGAAGGAACATGGATTCCATTCCAGGTAAGTGGTTTGAATCAATTTCTTATAAATATTAGGTTGTTTGGTAATGACATACCGGTTTTTACATTCAAATTTCGCGCTTCGCTTGTGAAGTCAAATATAATCGTATCTAGCAATGCTGTATATCGTTTGAAAGGTATTGGCATCACCTTTGTTTACATGAGCTTCCACGTTAAAAAATTACAATCGATTGAAATGGAGTTCACAAACGCAGAAATTCGGGCAATTTTGAAATTTTATTTCGCACAGGGAAAAACTGCTGCGGAATCTCGCAGACAGATTATTGCTGTCTTAGTAGATAACAAACTTTCGATTCAAACCGCTGAACAGTGGTTTAGGCGATTCCGAAGAGGCAATTTTGATGCCGAAACACCCAAGCCTTCCGGACGACCAGTGACCGTTGATACGGATAAAATCATGGAAATAGTGGATCGAGATCGTCATGTGACTATTAGAACCATCGCAGAGGAGCTGCAACTAAGCACGGAAACCGTCCACAGGCATTTAAAGTCGAAAAATTTAACAAAAACGCTCGATGTATGGGTGCCTCATGAGTTACCCCAAAAAATCCTTTTCGACCGTGTATCAATCTGCGAATCTTTGTTGCACCGTAATAAACTCGACTCATTTCTGGATCGGTTAGTCACTGGTTATGAAAAATGGATCACATATGACAGCGTAAAAGATCCTGGTCGAAGCACGGTGAGTCGTCTCAAACGGTGGCAAAGCCAGGACTGACGGCTCAGAAGGTGTTGCTGAGTGTATGGTGGGATATCAGAGGAATTATCCATTATGAAATGTTGCCCTATTGCCAAACCATCAATTCTGACCTCTACTGTGAACAACTGGAGCGATTGAAGATTGCACTTGAACAGAAGCGGCAAGCCATGGTGAATCGTAAGGGCGTTGTGTTCCATCATGACAACGCCAGGCCCCATACATCTTTGCTGACGCGTCACAAGCTACGGGAGCTTGGTTGGGAAGTGTTAATGCATCCACCTTATAGTCCGGACATTGCCCCAAGCGATTACCATCTGTTTTTGGCCATGCAAAATTTTTTCGATGGACAAATTAGATGATAAAGGTTGTTATAATTATTACATAGAACGCGAAGGGCTCGTGCAGACAAAAATTTGATGAACATCGTGGCAAATTTAGAGGGATATAATTTCGTGTTAGTCTAACAGGAACATTAAAAGTTAGGCGGTTTACCAGTTCTGCAGAATCAATATCACCTCTTATAAGATTTTGCATAAAAATAGTACCAAGCATTGTTCTACGATTTACAAGTGTAGGTAAATTAAACAACAGTAATCTACTCTGGTAGGAATTTCATAAGGATCGGCCTTACGTTTTGATCCCAGTTCAAACTACGAAGGGCAAATAGAAGAAATTTTTTTTTGTACCGACTCAATACGGTCAATGTGCACTTGATATTGTGTTCTCCAAACCGACGAACAATATTCCAAAATAGGATGGACAAGGGAGGTAAATAATAATTTGGTCGTATAAGGGTCATAAAATTCTTTAGACCAACGCTTTTTAAAGCCAAGAACACTCATGGCTTTGTTAACAGTGGACATTATGTGGCAGTCAAATTTAAGTTTAGGGTCCAGAAGAACACCTAAATCGTTCACTGAATATATACGGTCGAGTGGCGTATTTTCAAGAAAGTAACTAATAAACGTAGAAGTACCCCTATAAAAAGTTATAACGTTGCATTTAAGGTAGTTCAACTTTAAAAGGTTGTACTCACACCATTCATGAAAACAATCAATATCTGACTGTAAGTTAAATCCCGACGCTATATCATTAAATGATAAACAAAGCTTAACATCATCAGCACACATTAGTACACGAGAATGTGTTATGATAGAGGGTAGATCGTTTATAAACAAAGTAAACAGCAAAGGGGCCAGATGACTTCCCTGAGGGACTCCAGATGTCACGTAGATCAATTTTGAAATAGAATTCTTGAATATAACCCCCCTTTGAGTCCTACCATTCAAGTAACTTGAAATCCAAATTAATAGATTACCAGGAAACCCAAGCAGATCTAATTTGAATAAAAGAAGAGAGTGGTTGACGGAGTCAAAGGCCTTACTAAAATCTGTATATATAACGTCAGTCTGCATTTTTTTCTGAAATCCATTTCAAGAAGGTTGGTGGTGGTCGATCTTCGCTTAACAAAACCATGCTGACACGGTGATATATGCGAGGAACATAAATGTTGCAAATGAGAAGAGATAATACGTTCAAATGCTTTAGGAATTGCCGACAATTTGGAAATACCTCTATAATTCTTGGCATCAGCCTTCGCACCCTTTTTATGAAGTGGAATAATAAAAGAGTCCTTCCAGATAGTAGGAAAAACTGATGATGAAATAGATAAATTAACAAGAGAGAACGCTATAGTCAAGTGCCTCGACTATTAGATACCCGTTACTCAGCTAAACAACTTAATATAAATATGCCTTCTTGTATGTTTTTCGCCGCTCGAATTAGCACCTTGGCCAGCTGTTCCAAAGTCATCCGTTAGATGGCGCTACCGTGGTACCACGGGCCATGAAAGGCGGAAATGTAGGCGCTAGCCAGGTTTAAGCGTTTAATAGGTTTTTGGGCGTTAGAGTGGGCGTGGCAAACTTTTATTAGGCCAATCGATAGGTATTGACGAAATAAATACATATCAATTAAAATTTTCAGAATAGCATAAAAACTGTGGCCACTGCTTGTGGCTTATGGGCGTCAGAGGAGGCGTGGCACCATTTTGAAACAAACTTGCGCTGCGTAGGAACTCCTAAAATCTACATGCAAAATGCCAATCTTCTAGCTTTTATAGTTTCCGAGATCTCAGTGTTCATACGGACAGACAGACAGACAGACAGACGAAGACAGACGGACAGACAGACGGACAGACAGACGGACAGACAGACGGACAGACAGACGGACAGACAGACGGACAGACAGACGGACAGACAGACGGACAGACAGACGGACAGACAGACGGACAGACAGACGGACAGACGGACAGACAGACGGACAGGACAGACGGACAGACAGACGGACAGACAGACGGACAGACAGACGGACAGACAGACGGACAGACAGACGGACAGACAGACGGACAGACAGACGGACAGACAGACGACGGACAGACAGACGGACAGACAGACGGACAGACAGACAGACGGACAGACAGACAGACGGACAGACAGACGGACAGACAGACGGACAGACAGACAGACGGACATGGCTGGATCGACTCGGCTAGTGATCCTGAACAAGAAACGCTTCCTTCTACCTGTTACATACTTTTGCACGAATACAATATACCCTTTTACTCTACGAGTAACGGGTATAAAAAGTTTAAGAATCGGTTTACAAATGGTTGACGCACAAAACTTGAGCACACATCCAGAAAGTCCATCTGGACCGGGAGAATAAGTCGGCGTTGTTGTTTCTAAATCTATTAAGAGAAAGTTTTCAGTAATTAAAGGGGTAAAAATACAACTTGCCCTATTTAAGGGATTAGGGTAGTTAGAATTTGCCAAGCTGTCGAACTATAAGTGGTTTGGAAAAACTCAGCAAATGAATCAGCAATGTCAGAATCCGTCGATGAATCCGTTGAGTTTAGACGTACCGATGAAGGCAATGCCGATGACTTACGCTTGGCATTAACAAAGTTGAAAAACTGTTTCGGATCATTTGAAAATTCAAATTTACATCGATTTAGATACATAGAATAGCAATGACTGTTGAGAACATTAAAATCCGATCGAGCCACTACATATTTCGAAAAATCTGATGGCTTCCCGATTTTTTATACTTTTTATAGGTATTTGATTTAAGGTTTTTAAGTCTTTGAAGCGCATTGGTAAACCAAGGAGGACTGTTTAGGTTTGAAGGAAACCTATCAGGAACGCATTAATTAAAAAAAGTATTTAACGCTTTATAGAATAGTTCAGTGGCACTTTCAATGTCTGTACAATTGTACAAGTCTGTCCAATTATAATGAGAAATCATATCGTTAAGTTTATTATAGTCACATTTACGAAAACATCTCATTTTAGTTGGGGGCACTAAAGGAGAGAGGGTATCAGAGCAGGGGAGGCAAATTGTCAATTCCATTGTTATATGACATCGGTCTTCAGGTACAACAAGAGCGTCAATTCTACATACCGTGTCCTCGGACGGGTCTGAAACAAACACAAGATCTAATTGTCTATTTAAAGAATTTCGTACAATCAAAAGGTCTCTGTTTGAAAGAAGGGATAGTACGGATTTTATTGCGGTGCTCATAAATTACTAGATCAGAGCCAGGTGGAATATAGGAACAAAAATAAATAAAGATTGCATGGAAACTTTCACACTTACAAATTCAATTTCGTTTGGGATATGAGTGAGAATTCTTTCAGATGTTAGGCTAGAGATAACGGCAATCAGTACACCGCCCCCCTACGTGAGTGGCGATCGGTCCTATAAGTATTAAATTTTTAAAAAAATATAATATAAATGTATTTATAAAGTATATAATAAAAAAAATAATTTGTTCGAGCTAGGGAACGGGCACTGAACACTGCAGCGCACGCTCTTGCCAGGGCTAACAGCATTCGCAAAATACTGCTAATCGCGCTACCTGGAGGGCCAATGAAGAGAATCGCAGACCAGAGCGAGAACAGGACGCTATAGCCTACGCTCTTGCCAGAGCTAACTCCGAGGAGCGCCGACGACAACAGTCGCAAAATACTGTTAATCGCGCTGCCTGGTGGGCCGGTGAAGAGAATCGCAGACCAGAGCGAGAACAGGACGCCGAGGAGCGCCGACGACAGCAGTCGCAAAATACTGCTGACCAGAACGCTTACGGGACGCAGATGCTCACATTATCGTTAGGAATAACCCCATAACGCATCAGCAGCACTGCAACACATTGCCTAGTCGGGAGGCACGCCTACAGCGGAGACTTCGAGAGAAACAAACTCAGGAAATGGCCGCGGAAAGATTATTCACATATAGGAGCAGTACCCAAAATCGTCAGGCGGAATCTTTAAGGCAGTCGCAGCGAAATAATGCGGCTAGAGCTGAACTTTCCGCAGATGAAAGGAAGAATCAACGGGAACTACAGAGCCGGAGGAGCCGAAACACTGCGCGGGAACAAAATCTTCGAAACATTAAAGACGGACCAACAATAATATGTACATGCTATGAAGGAACATGGATTCCATTCCAGGTAAGTGGTTTGAATCAATTTCTTATAAATATTAGGTTGTTTGGTAATGACATACCGGTTTTTACATTCAAATTTCGCGCTTCGCTTGTGAAGTCAAATATAATCGTATCTAGCAATGCTGTATATCGTTTGAAAGGTATTGGCATCACCTTTGTTTACATGAGCTTCCACGTTAAAAAATTACAATCGATTGAAATGGAGTTCACAAACGCAGAAATTCGGGCAATTTTGAAATTTTATTTCGCACAGGGAAAAACTGCTGCGGAATCTCGCAGACAGATTATTGCTGTCTTAGTAGATAACAAACTTTCGATTCAAACCGCTGAACAGTGGTTTAGGCGATTCCGAAGAGGCAATTTTGATGCCGAAACACCCAAGCCTTTCGGACGACCAGTGACCGTTGATACGGATAAAATCATGGAAATAGTGGATCGAGATCGTCATGTGACTATTAGAACCATTGCAGAGGAGCTGCAACTAAGCACGGAAACCGTCCATAGGCATTTAAAGTCGAAAAATTTAACAAAAACGCTCGATGTATGGGTGCCTCATGAGTTACCCCAAAAAATCCTTTTCGACCGTGTATCAATCTGCGAATCTTTGTTGCACCGTAATAAACTCGACTCATTTCTGGATCGGTTAGTCACTGGTTATGAAAAATGGATCACATATGACAGCGTAAAAGATCCTGGTCGAAGCACGGTGAGTCGTCTCAAACGGTGGCAAAGCCAGGACTGACGGCTCAGAAGGTGTTGCTGAGTGTATGGTGGGATATCAGAGGAATTATCCATTATGAAATGTTGCCCTATTGCCAAACCATCAATTCTGACCTCTACTGTGAACAACTGGAGCGATTGAAGATTGCACTTGAACAGAAGCGGCAAGCCATGGTGAATCGTAAGGGCGTTGTGTTCCATCATGACAACGCCAGGCCCCATACATCTTTGCTGACGCGTCACAAGCTACGGGAGCTTGGTTGGGAAGTGTTAATGCATCCACCTTATAGTCCGGACATTGCCCCAAGCGATTACCATCTGTTTTTGGCCATGCAAAATTTTTTCGATGGACAAAAATTGAGTTCAAGGGCGGATTGTTAAAATCGAATCGACGAGTTTTTTGACAGTAGGGATAAGGACTTCTTTAGGAGAGGCATATACAAGTTACCATCAAAATGGCAGAAAATCATCGAAGACAACGGTACATATAGCACTTAAATCGGACAATGCTAACTATGTTAAAATCGTCGTCAAAAATCAAGAAAAAACCGGTATGTCATTACCAAACAACCTAATATTTTCTAAGTTCCCTTATATGAACGTAGGCAACTCATTTTATTTAAGTAGGAAATTTTATAGTCCGTCCGGTATACATCTATTCTGCAGTACATGCCGTCAAGTTGTTTCCAAAGGTAGACTACCATCTCTTTCTCTTTCCTATGGCTTTCTGAAAACTCCACTGATATCTTTGAGAAAAACTTACTTGACCGGTATGTACAAAGGCATGAACAATTAGAGTCAAAATGCCTTTCAGAATTTGCGGCTTGGTCCAAATTCGGCAAGTCAAACTCTCGAACAGAAAGGTCCAACGAAGATTATGATGAACCGATCGACTTGGAACCAGATGATGAAAACGCCATTGCTGAACAATACATGGGAGTAGTAGTATGAAAAGGCGTAAGCATGCCTTAATTCTTAGATGGGTTCGCTTTAGCTTAAATCGGAAGACTCCTCCGTGGAGAACTGAGGAGTCGGAACTTATTTCAAATGACAATGAAAGAACATTCAGAAATAATTTTTAATGATGATGATATGAAATTGGAGAGGGTTCTTCAAGACTTGCAATATTTTGATAGAGAACCAAACAGTCATCTTGCTGAGGGGCTTGCTTCCCAATACCTATATGAAGAGTTTAGAGCCTTGGCAGTACCAATCATTGGGCAAAACGTATTTGTACTCCAAGATGACATTGAAAATAACCCAGAGGATGGACAACTTCAACTTATTAGACTTCCTGCTTTGGTATCTGAAGACACACTTTGCTCCCTTACTAGGTCGCTTAACTTTAAGCAACGCCAGTATTACGCCCATGTAATGCATAATGTTGCAGCAAAGAAAATTTTTTATGAATATGTTGGTGGAGGTGCTGGAGTCGGAAAAAGTAGGCTGACTTTAACAATATATCAGTCTATAACGTGGCGGGCGAATAAGCTTCCTGGGGTAACTAATTCTGCAAAGGTTTTACTTTGTGCTCCTACTGGAAAAGCTGCTTTTGGGATTGAAGGACTTCCGCTTCATCCTGTTAATCAATAGTCGGGTCCGTTAAGACCCTTAAGTAATGATTCATTAAACACTATGCATTGTAAGTTAATTGACATCCAATTAATTATTATAGATGAAATTTCCATGGTCGGCTCGAAAATGCTTGGGTATTTAGATCAAATCAATTTTTTAGTTTTTTGAGGTAACAAAAATAATGAGACAAGAAAGACAGAAGTCACGCGTTTGCTTTGGCATTAAATTGTATGTCCGAGGCCAATATGACAGACGCAGATGTAAAGCTTCTTAGGCAAAGAGTTGTTTCACCCACCGAGGTTGCTGATGATGCAATTCATTTGTTCTGCTCTAATGATGAGGTTGCCCATTACAATACCTTTAAGCTTGCCAAAATTCAGACTGAAGAGTTTTTTTCAACTGCCATAGATACTGTTAAATCAGCAAATATGACAGAAAGCAATAGTCAGGACGTTAGGAATGGCCCAAACTATGAAAACCTCAGAAACCCAGGGTTTAGCATATATTCTTCAGCTCAAAACAACGGCAAAGTATATGGTTACCGCCAATATAGACGCAAATGACGGACTAGTAAATTAACCATTGAATGGTTAACGGCTCCCCTATAGTTACAGGACTGTGGATTAAGATTTCGGATCCTACGGTTCGGGACATAGCCAGGTAAAAAGTTCGAAGGAATGATAATCCCGGTTGGACATCAATTCAGAAAACACTTTTTTAATCGAGTGAGAATAGCCATTATACCAGTGGTTAATCGACGACCAGTCTTCCAGTTCGATGTCCAGTAAAATGTTTTTGATGTTTTCCAGATGTCCTGCTGTACTCCGTTCGGCTAATTTTGCAGCTTTCCCAATTATTTCTATATGAGCCGGGACCCATAATAGTTTAATTTTGCTATTGTTTTTGATACAGAGGTAACGAATTTCGGATAAAAGGTTAATGTTATTGCAGAAGTTTTGTACTCTTTGCAGGGTGGATCGACTATCACTGCAGATGATATACGAGGGCAGTCCGATAAGTTCTTAACTTACTATCGTGCAGTACATTCTCGTAGACGTCTACTGTCGAAATTTCAGCCGAATCGGACTCGTAGTTTTGTTTTGACTGCGTGTGGAAGGAATCGGAACTGTCCGCGAGCAAATAGCAATAGAAAGAGCAAAATCGGTCTGTGATTCGATTCTTGTTTTTGGAAGGGAAATTGCGCAGCGAAGTCAAAGAGCGCTTGGATGCTGTGTACGGTGACTCTTCTCCTTCGATGGCGACCGTCAAAAATTGGTTTAACGAGTTTCAACGTAGTCGCACGTCGGTTTTTGATGAGCCACGCCCAGGTGCCCCGAAAACGGCTACCACGGAGGATAACGTGACAAAAATCCACGATCTCGTATTGGCAGATCGCCGATTGAAGATACGCAAGATAGCTGAGACAGTAGGCATGTCAAAAGACCGCGAGGGTCATATCCTGCATGAAATTTTGGGCATGAGAAAGCTGTCAGCGAGATGGGTGCCGCGTTCGCTCACTCCGGACAACAAACGCAACCGTGAGACCACTTCAGAGCAGTGTTTGACGCTGTTTAAGCGCAATCCGAAGGAGTTTCTGCGTCGTTTCGTGACCGTCGACGAAACATGGATCCACTGGTACACACCAGAGACCAAGGAACAGTGGACTTTACACGGCGAACCTGCTCCGAAGAAGGTTAAGACTGTCCCATCGGCCGGAAAGGTGATTTTTGGGATTCACAAGGTGTGATCTACATCGACTACCTGGAGAAGGGCAAAACGCTCACAGAGCTGTTCTACGCCGAATTATTGGGCCGATTCGCCGCCGAATTGCAGAAAATACGGCCCCATTTGTGAGACTTCTTTTTGTTTCCAAACTTGAAAGTCACTCGCTGGACAGAAATTTGCGTTGACTGAGGAGATCGTCGCCGCTACAGAGGCCTATTTTGCATACCTCGAGAAAACGTATTTTTCAGATGGGTTAAAGAAGTTGGAGCATCGCTGGGTCAAGTGTATAGAGCTAAAAGGAGATTATGTTGAGAAATAAATCGCCGCTTTTCTAAAATTTTCGTTTTTCTTTTGGAGGCTAAGTACTTATCGGACCACCCTCGTAGTGTCGATCTTATTTTACCTTTTGACAGATTTTAGAATTGACGACAACCACATTCGTATTTCTTTTGGAGGCTAAGTAGCAAATTTAGTTGCCTTAATAATAGCTACTTCTTCCGCAGTAAAAACTGCAGTGGTGAGGTAGCTGACCCTATAACACAATTAATCCGTTGGTCAACCACTGCAAAGGTGGTTGTGGCGTCGGACTTTGAATCGGTGTAAAGCCATTTTTATCGGAGTATTTTTGGGTAACTTCTTCGAATAGCTGCTTAAACGTTGGGATTGGAGTCCTTGATTTTTGAAATCATGAAGTATAGTGTCTATGGCGGTGGAGCGTAATTTCCACGGAGGGGATGGAATGACTTTGTTCCAACGATAAGGCGATCCTATGTTGTGTCTCGTGATAAAGATTATTCATCTTCATATCGTAGATTGGACTTTGAATTTCCTACGGTGCTTCGAGGCAACTTCATAGTCCTTCAGCAGAATAGAGTTGGTTGAGCACAGTTTTGGTTTTAATTTAAAGGTAGTTTTCGCGACTCTGGATTTAATGTCCGGTAATCCAGCTTCGGCTAGGATGCATTAAGTTGGGGTCGTTGGAAATGCGCTAATGCTACGTCTGACGGCCGCATGGTGAGAAGGTAAGATTTTTTTTAAGTTCGATGGCGCGCACCAGCCGTAGATGGGGATGCCATAATCAATTATGGACAGCAAAAAAACTGTTGTCGATTGAATTTTAGGGCGGACAGAGACAAGAACAGCGTTTTCGCCGCTCGAAAAAAACATAGCATACGAAAATTGTCCATTTTATCCAATTTTGTTATTGGTTGCTATCCTAAATAAATAAACTTTTATATTGTTTTAGTTTTCGATTGAAATTCAAATATATAAAAATCATTAAAAGCTTACTTCTTGATTTAAAATAGTAATACAAATTTCAGAAAATCACTTCGAATATTTTTGTCTGTACTTTATAGTACAGACAATTAAATTATTTTTATAGATTAAAATTATACAATTATTATATGTATGTATATTTATAGGTAACTAATCCGAGCTGCGACTTTCAAGAATAAGCTTACATAAAAATATATACAACTAGATTATTAAATAACAACATTAAACAAAATTACCCTGCGAATCAAAAAAAACAAGAAAGGAAAGCTAACTTCGGGCGGAGCCGAAGTTGATATACCCTTGCAGAATACTCTGTAAATTATATTCTCCAAAATTATTCATATGATGCAACTTAATACTCATAAAAAATACCAACTTTCTAACTTTAACAAGAGAGAACGCTATAGTCGGGTGCCCCGACTATCAGATACCCGTTACTCAGGTGAAGGGAGTGCGAGGGAGATGGAGATAGAAACTTTGATCACGCATAACTTTTTAACGAATGGTCCGATTTGAAAAATTTCTTCTACATTTCGATAGGTATTGATAAACACAATAAAACTGCATTTTTACTTTTCCGAAATATTTAAATTTTTAAAATCGTATATAAGCGATTGTGGGCGTTAAAGGGGGCGTGGCACCTTTTTGAAACAAACTTGCGCTGCGTAGGAACTCCTAGAATCTGCATGCAAAATGCCAATCTTCTAGCTTTTATAGTTTCCGAGATCTCAGCGTTCATACGGACGGACAGACGGACAGACGGACAGACGGACATGGCTATATCGACTCGGCTAGTGACCCTGATCAAGAATATATATACTTTATAGGGTCGGAAACGCTTCCTTCTAGCTGTTACATACTTTTGCACGAATACAATATACCCTTTTACTCTACGAGTAACGGGTATAAAAACACCAAAGTTATGGCATTTCCAATAGTTCAGTTATATGGCAGCTATAGGATATAGTCGGCCGATCCTTATGAAATTTGTTAGGTCGGATTAATTGGCCAAATATAAAACCCATAGAAAATCCCAACTTCCTAACTTTACAAACACCAAAGTTATGGCATTTCCGATCAATCAGTTATATGGCAGCTATAGGATATAGTCGGCCGATCCTTATGAAATTTGGTAGGTCGGATTGATTCGCCAAATATAAAACCCATAGAAAATTCCAGCTCCCTAACTTAACAAACAACAAAGTTATGGCACTTCCGATCAATCAGTTATATGGCAGCTATAGGATATAGTCGGCCGATCCCGGCCGTTCCGACATATATACTGCGTGCAAAGGAAAGAAGGGTGTGTGCAAAGTTTCAATTCGATAGCTTTAAAACTGAGAGACTAGTTTGCGTAGAAACAGACAGACGGACAGACGGACAGACGGACAGACAGACGGACAGACGGACAGACGGACAGACGGACATGGCTATATCAACTCAGGAGGTGATCCTGATCAAGAATATATATACTTTATAGGGTCGGAGATGTCTCCTTCACTGCGTTGCACACTTTTGACCAAAATTATAATACCCTCTGCAAGGGTATAAAAATCCACCAAAGCTCATTAAACATAAAATTCAAATTCACTCGTCGGTAGGGTATGCAGGCACCATCCGCTCGCAGAACGACAACCAAAGCTGATTTGGCTTGAAGTTTTCTCAACCACTAAGCGCAAACACAGACTGCGATGTGCCCTGTTCCTATCTCATTAGATTGATTTATATTAATTGGAATACATACATATATGCAAAACATTTTTCTGCTACCACTGATTTGAATTTGTAAACCAAAATGAAATATATGCGGAAATATTAAAAAATATACTATAACATATAATATTCTTATTTTTATCATTAACCCAATAGTGAATACGTCCATATTGTTAGGGTACCAAGTCTGAAAAGTAGCAAAAGACAAAATATTCTTGCTGCATCGAAATGAAATGATCGCACACATGCTCCCCTGTATGAGAATGCATGAACACGCATACATACAAAGCCCAATTCACAATGCGCGTCTCAGCGACTGAACGACCGAGCTCGAGTAAAATGCGCGCGAGCGTCAAAATGAGAATAAAAATGAAAGCGAAAAAAAACCCGAAGGAACACGAAGTGTCCGGGGCCTGCCGCTACCAGCTGTGGGGCCTCCCGCTTTGAAACTTTTGTGACCATTTTCCTTGTATGAAATGACCAGTCTATATGTTGTATGGTTAGTGGTCGCACACAACACATTTGATGGCGGACGCCGTTTTTTATATCCGTATAGTTTGATTTTACACTCCATTTTTTATTTCGCGCCTGAATTCTTTCAGTCGATGTCGCTTTGGAATTGAGAGTGACCAAAGACAAAAATATCAAATAATATAACAAAAAAACAAGAGAGAACGCTATAGTCGAGTGCCTCGACTATTAGATACCCGTTACTCAGCTAAACAACTTAATATAAATATGCAATTGCTACTGTGTACAATGTATTTACAATGTAAATACATACATATGTATATGCTTACATACATACACACATACGCCATTGTTTGACTCAGACCTCCAATTTGGCTAACTTGATTTGATTTGCATAGTTCTTGGGATATAGTTCGGTATTGACAAATGAAAACCATCGCAATTTCCTTTAATAGAATTCCTTATCGAGAATTAACGTTGACTCTGTTTAGCATCTTGGCCAGCTGTTCCAAAGTCATCCGTTAGATGGCGCCATGAAAGGCGGAAATGTAAGCGCTAGCCAGGCTTAAGCGTTTAATGGGTTTTTGGGCGTTAGAGTGGGCGTGGCAAACTTTTATTAGGCCAATCGATTGGTATTGACGAAACAAATACATATCAATTAAAATTTTCTTAATAGCATCAAAACTGTGGCCACAGCTTGTGGCTTGTGGGCGTCAGAGGGGGCGTGACACCATTTTTAAACAAACTTGCGCTGCGTAGGAAATCCTAAAATCTACATGCAAAATGCCAATCTTCTAGCTTTTATAGTTTCCGAGATCTCAGCGTTCATACGGACAGACAGACGGACAGACGGACATGGCTAGATCGACTCGGCTAGTGATCCTCAACAAGAATATATATACTTTATAGGGTCGGAAACGCTTCCTTCTACCTGTTACATACTTTTGCACGAATACAATATACCCTTTTACTCTACGAGTAACGGGTATAAATATCAGAATTCCGATATTCGGGCAAATTTTATAAGAAACAAGAAAGGAAAGCTAACTTCGGGCGGAGCCGAAGTTGATATACCCTTGCAGAATACTCTGTAAATTATATTCTCCAAAATTATTCATATGATGCATTCTTAATACTCATAAAAAATCCCAACTTCCTAACTTAACAAACTCCAAAGTTATGGCATTTCCGATCAATCAGTTATATGGCGGCTATAGGATATATTCGGCCGATCCTTATGAAATTTGGTAGGTCGTATTGATTGGCCAAAAATAAAACCCATAGATAATCCCAACTTCCTAACTTATAAACACCAAAGTTATGGCATTTCCGATCAATCAGTTATATGGCGGCTATAGGATATAGTCGGCCGATCCTTATGAAATTTGGTAGGTCGTATTGATTGGCCAAAAATAAAACCCATAGATAATCCCAACTTCCTAACTTATAAACACCAAAGTTATGGCATTTCCGATCAATCAGTTATATGGCAGCTATAGGATATAGTCGGCCGATCCTTATGAAATTTGGTAGGTCGGATTGACTGGCCAAATATAAAACCCATAGAAAATCCCAGCTTCCTAACTTTACAAACACCAAAGTTATGGCATTTCCGATCAATCAGTTATATGGCAGCTATAGGATATAGTCGGCCGATCCTTATGAAGTTTGGTAGGACGGACTGATTGGCCAAAAATAAAACCCATAGATAATCCCAACTTCCTAACTTATAAACACCAAAGTTATGGCATTTCCGATCAATCAGTTATATGGCAGCTATAGGATATAGTCGGCCGATCCTTATGAAATTTGGTAGGTCGGATTGACTGGCCAAATATAAAACCCATAGAAAATCCCAGCTTCCTAACTTTACAAACACCAAAGTTATGGCATTTCCGATCAATCAGTTATATGGCAGCTATAGGATATAGTCGGCCGATCCCGGCCGTTCCGACTTATATACTGCGTGCAAAGGAAAGAAGGGTGTGTGCAAAGTTTCAATTCGATATCTTTAAAACTGAGAGACTAGTTCGCGTAGAAACAGACAGACGGACAGACAGACGGACTGACGGACATGGCTATATCAACTCAGGAGGTGATACTGATCAAGAATATATATACTTTATAGGGTCGGAGATGTCTCCTTCACTGCGTTGCACGCTTTTGATATATTGATATTTTTATATATTATCAACAACACTACTCTGTACACTTCGGATCTGCCATGTCCTACACAACCGGGAACAATTCTGGCCACCCACGCTGAAGACCTTTCTTGTGAACTCCTCCTGCCGAGTCGAGGCATCAAGGATTACCCAGGACTTCCAGGATCTGTACAGCAAGTGGACAAACAGGTAGAATATTGCTATTAATGGAAGAAAGTCGCAACATTGCAATTTTACTCTTAGAGGAAAGGTGCTTCCTAGAGTTTAACTCAGGAAGCCGAATTGGATGCTTAAGCCTACGAGCAAGCTCAGCCTTGGCAACAGAGTATTGCTCTATAAATCAATTGTGATGCCCTCAATGACCTACTGCATCCAATTATGGGGCATGGCTCCAGACTCTAATGTGCCTAAGTTCAAAGAGTTCAAAACTGGTCGCTGCGCAGGATTGCAAATGCGCCCTGGTACATCAGGAACGACACCCTAGGAAATGACTTCCACATTCCTTCAGTCAGGGAACAGATAAACCGCCACTCGAGTCGGTACAACGATCGACCCGCTGTCCACACCAACCACCTAGCAGCTTCCCTGGCCAACCCGACGTGTAGTCGAAGACTGAAGCGAAGACACCCCGCCGATCTATGGACAAGAGGATGACTCAAGTCCTTAAGCATTAACCATTTACTGTTAATTTGTTATAAAATTTATTAATCACTTCTATTATGTTTTCACGTTATTTGTTCTTTATTATTCCCAACGTATTATAACCATTTAGTTGGTTGATCGACGTCAATTAAATCTATTTGTTAAAGCAAAAAAAAAAAACATTCCAGGGTGCTTTGTGAACTGAGTGCCATTAATGCTCTGTGACAGTGCTACTATAGGGTGGCCACGAAAGATTTGCGTTTTAAAATCGCTATAAAAAAACAACGAGTATATATTTATCAAAATTTTTTTGTTTATTGGATAGCCTTAACATTGCGGTATGTATGTATGAAACACCACTTGGTTCATATGGCTGCCTCGGCTGGCTTCACAGTAGCCCATTCGGTCGACCCAATTTTTAAACACATTTTTCGGCCCTCAATGGCCCTGTAGGCGACTTCAATCTCGTGCTTTAGGTCGTCAATCGTCTCTGGGTGGTTGGCGTAAAACTTATCCTTGACGGCACCCCACAAAAAATAGTCCAACGGGGTCAAATCGCAGCTGCGAGGCGCCAGTTGACATCGCCGTTTCGCCTGATATGCGATTTTCGAACGTACCGCGCAAAAGGTCGATTGTGATGTTGTGTGGATGCATTGGCTTCTCCAAGACGACGTGTGGATTTTCTGAACCCCAATCCGACAGTTTTGCTTATTATACTGTGAAGCCAGCCGAGGCAGCCATATGAATGAAATGGTGTTTCATACATAAACCGCAATGTTGAGGCTATCCAATAAAACCAAAAATTTTGATAAATATATATAGGTTGTTTTTTATAGCGATTTTAAAACGCAAATCTTTCGAGGGCCACCCTGTAGAATTATGAGTAGCAGCACCAATAGATCCGCAGCTTGTTCTATTTCGGAATTATTTCTTATAAAGGGTGAATCTGTTCTGTTCTAGTCTAGTTCTAGTCTGTTCTAGGCTGTTTTGATGTCAGCTATTCGAACACGGCAGTCCCCAGGTCAAGTCTTGAAGATTCATCCTGTTGCCCAATTCATAATTAGCGGGTTATCCCTAACTAACCCTGCAGTCCTTCCACAATATTTGGCACTGCGTAATTAGCACGTAATTAGCTGCCCAGAAGGCGTTTTTCAATCTAGACGTTTGACGAGTGATTTTTCCTTGGGAATAATGTTATATGGCTGTGATGATAGATCGAGAATTAAGTATTAAATCAGTTTCTACTATGACTGTAACAAGCTCCTCTAATGTCAGCAATGCTGTTGCTGGTCGTGATAAGAAAACGCTTCTCACAGGCCTCTAAATAATGGTGCTGTGGTGGGATGAAATAAATTTAAATTTAACTTGCCGTTTGCTGCCTTCTCATAGAAGATCTAATTTTCCAATTCTTGAAGTGTGTTATTGACAACGCATAGTGATCCTCAACAAGAATATATATACTTTATAGGGTCGGAAACGCTTCCTTCTACCTGTTACATACTTTTGCACGAATACAATATACCCTTTTACTCTACGAGTAACGGGTATAAATATCAGAATTCCGATATTCGGGCAAATTTTATAAGAAACAAGAAAGGAAAGCTAACTTCGGGCGGAGCCGAAGTTGATATACCCTTGCAGAATACTCTGTAAATTATATTCTCCAAAATTATTCATATGATGCATTCTTAATACTCATAAAAAATCCCAACTTCCTAACTTAACAAACTCCAAAGTTATGGCATTTCCGATCAATCAGTTATATGGCGGCTATAGGATATATTCGGCCGATCCTTATGAAATTTGGTAGGTCGTATTGATTGGCCAAAAATAAAACCCATAGATAATCCCAACTTCCTAACTTATAAACACCAAAGTTATGGCATTTCCGATCAATCAGTTATATGGCGGCTATAGGATATAGTCGGCCGATCCTTATGAAATTTGGTAGGTCGTATTGATTGGCCAAAAATAAAACCCATAGATAATCCCAACTTCCTAACTTATAAACACCAAAGTTATGGCATTTCCGATCAATCAGTTATATGGCAGCTATAGGATATAGTCGGCCGATCCTTATGAAATTTGGTAGGTCGGATTGACTGGCCAAATATAAAACCCATAGAAAATCCCAGCTTCCTAACTTTACAAACACCAAAGTTATGGCATTTCCGATCAATCAGTTATATGGCAGCTATAGGATATAGTCGGCCGATCCTTATGAAGTTTGGTAGGTCGGACTGATTGGCCAAAAATAAAACCCATAGATAATCCCAACTTCCTAACTTATAAACACCAAAGTTATGGCATTTCCGATCAATCAGTTATATGGCAGCTATAGGATATAGTCGGCCGATCCTTATGAAATTTGGTAGGTCGGATTGACTGGCCAAATATAAAACCCATAGAAAATCCCAGCTTCCTAACTTTACAAACACCAAAGTTATGGCATTTCCGATCAATCAGTTATATGGCAGCTATAGGATATAGTCGGCCGATCCCGGCCGTTCCGACTTATATACTGCGTGCAAAGGA
This sequence comes from Drosophila prolongata, assembly GCA_036346975.1. Lineage (NCBI taxonomy): Eukaryota > Metazoa > Arthropoda > Insecta > Diptera > Drosophilidae > Drosophila > Drosophila prolongata. The sequence continues at coordinate 8,607,527 of JAYMZC010000387.1, forward strand.
AAGAAGGGTGTGTGCAAAGTTTCAATTCGATATCTTTAAAACTGAGAGACTAGTTCGCGTAGAAACAGACAGACGGACAGACAGACGGACTGACGGACATGGCTATATCAACTCAGGAGGTGATACTGATCAAGAATATATATACTTTATAGGGTCGGAGATGTCTCCTTCACTGCGTTGCACGCTTTTGATATATTGATATTTTTATATATTATCAACAACACTACTCTGTACACTTCGGATCTGCCATGTCCTACACAACCGGGAACAATTCTGGCCACCCACGCTGAAGACCTTTCTTGTGAACTCCTCCTGCCGAGTCGAGGCATCAAGGATTACCCAGGACTTCCAGGATCTGTACAGCAAGTGGACAAACAGGTAGAATATTGCTATTAATGGAAGAAAGTCGCAACATTGCAATTTTACTCTTAGAGGAAAGGTGCTTCCTAGAGTTTAACTCAGGAAGCCGAATTGGATGCTTAAGCCTACGAGCAAGCTCAGCCTTGGCAACAGAGTATTGCTCTATAAATCAATTGTGATGCCCTCAATGACCTACTGCATCCAATTATGGGGCATGGCTCCAGACTCTAATGTGCCTAAGTTCAAAGAGTTCAAAACTGGTCGCTGCGCAGGATTGCAAATGCGCCCTGGTACATCAGGAACGACACCCTAGGAAATGACTTCCACATTCCTTCAGTCAGGGAACAGATAAACCGCCACTCGAGTCGGTACAACGATCGACCCGCTGTCCACACCAACCACCTAGCAGCTTCCCTGGCCAACCCGACGTGTAGTCGAAGACTGAAGCGAAGACACCCCGCCGATCTATGGACAAGAGGATGACTCAAGTCCTTAAGCATTAACCATTTACTGTTAATTTGTTATAAAATTTATTAATCACTTCTATTATGTTTTCACGTTATTTGTTCTTTATTATTCCCAACGTATTATAACCATTTAGTTGGTTGATCGACGTCAATTAAATCTATTTGTTAAAGCAAAAAAAAAAAACATTCCAGGGTGCTTTGTGAACTGAGTGCCATTAATGCTCTGTGACAGTGCTACTATAGGGTGGCCACGAAAGATTTGCGTTTTAAAATCGCTATAAAAAAACAACGAGTATATATTTATCAAAATTTTTTTGTTTATTGGATAGCCTTAACATTGCGGTATGTATGTATGAAACACCACTTGGTTCATATGGCTGCCTCGGCTGGCTTCACAGTAGCCCATTCGGTCGACCCAATTTTTAAACACATTTTTCGGCCCTCAATGGCCCTGTAGGCGACTTCAATCTCGTGCTTTAGGTCGTCAATCGTCTCTGGGTGGTTGGCGTAAAACTTATCCTTGACGGCACCCCACAAAAAATAGTCCAACGGGGTCAAATCGCAGCTGCGAGGCGCCAGTTGACATCGCCGTTTCGCCTGATATGCGATTTTCGAACGTACCGCGCAAAAGGTCGATTGTGATGTTGTGTGGATGCATTGGCTTCTCCAAGACGACGTGTGGATTTTCTGAACCCCAATCCGACAGTTTTGCTTATTATACTGTGAAGCCAGCCGAGGCAGCCATATGAATGAAATGGTGTTTCATACATAAACCGCAATGTTGAGGCTATCCAATAAAACCAAAAATTTTGATAAATATATATAGGTTGTTTTTTATAGCGATTTTAAAACGCAAATCTTTCGAGGGCCACCCTGTAGAATTATGAGTAGCAGCACCAATAGATCCGCAGCTTGTTCTATTTCGGAATTATTTCTTATAAAGGGTGAATCTGTTCTGTTCTAGTCTAGTTCTAGTCTGTTCTAGGCTGTTTTGATGTCAGCTATTCGAACACGGCAGTCCCCAGGTCAAGTCTTGAAGATTCATCCTGTTGCCCAATTCATAATTAGCGGGTTATCCCTAACTAACCCTGCAGTCCTTCCACAATATTTGGCACTGCGTAATTAGCACGTAATTAGCTGCCCAGAACGCGTTTTTCAATCTAGACGTTTGAAGAGTGATTTTTCCTTGGGAATAATGTTATATGGCTGTGATGATAGATCGAGAATTAAGTATTAAATCAGTTTCTACTATGACTGTAACAAGCTCCTCTAATGTCAGCAATGCTGTTGCTGGTCGTGATAAGAAAACGCTTCTCACAGGCCTCTAAATAATGGTGCTGTGGTGGGATGAAATAAATTTAAATTTAACTTGCCGTTTGCTGCCTTCTCATAGAAGATCTAATTTTCCAATTCTTGAAGTGTGTTATTGACAACGCATAGTGACTGAAAATGTACTACCATTGTGAAGAAAACGGAAAATATAGACCTGCTCTGGTACACCTTACACAGCGGTGGACGATGATTCTCGCCATGGTCTTATCGTTGAGAGTTCAAAATTTTGCGTTGCCACTATACGCTGCAGCTTGTGAAATGAATAGATGTGTTTAGAGTTGTATATTGCCTCTTATATAGTTTTTGTTCGCTTTTCTGATTGCTGGGTTTTAGACATGATATACCAATCCAATGGTATTGTTCGGAGCAGCCCGCCAGCGCCTAGTCTAGTGCGCATAGGTGTATGGCTGAACCTGTAGCGCTCTTGCGCTCTCCTCTTTATATTTGCCTTATCCCGCTAAGCTGTCGCGCTACCTATTCAGCGACTACATTTGTAAACCCGAATTAAATATGAAGCCAGGCTTTCGGCTGCAGCAGTGCAGATTCGACTGGCAGAATAAACACGACACGTACATAAACTGATAAAATTAAAAAGCGTTATTATTGCATAACATAAGGGTGGCATTTTTGTTGTCTTCCCCGAAACATTTTGGTGACCCCGACGTGATCGCTGTTTTATTTGCCGTCTACAACTCGGTTTTATTTTTGTTTAATATCGTTTAAACAATATATTTTGGTTTCACTGTCGTTGGCGGGCATTCGCTCACAAACACACGGACTTACATACAAGTGCACACAGCTGGCCGTTTAAGTTTTTACATTTCGCGCTGTGAAAAGCCGGCAGGCGGTTGATCTTTTCGTACATTTCGCGCTGTGAAAAAATCAAAGCAGTGTTGTGCTGCAAATTATAAACAAAAGGTGAATAACATTTAACTATTCTAAAAGTGCATAGTGCATACATATACATAATTTCAAATCCGCTGTTATAAGGCGGAACAACAACAACAAAGTTCCGTTGCGTTTTCGACGACGCTTGGTGCCGCGCATTTTTCGCGGCAAAAGTTAAAAGGTTATTCGCCCCTTTAAACCGGTTCGGACATTTTTCTTTTATTTTTTTTTGTGTGCGACTAAGAAATGGCTGCTCCAGAAAACGCAGTTCGGCCTCAAAATGACGCGCCAAATGACATAGAATTTTTTCACGCCAAAGTACAATCAATTCTGCGGCAAACAAGCGCGATGAAATTGTATTTAACAACTGAGTCTATAGATCAGTTGGATGAAGCTGATCTTCTCGCGCGATTGGACTGGGTCAATTCCTTAAATTCGTCATTTGACGGCTAGATTTAAAGGAGACTTCGAGTGATATGCGATGGGAATTTTCGGAGGTTTTTATGGATGTGAAGGCGAAGCTCAATAGAGGCTTAGCGGCCCAGCGCAAATTGCAATTGTGGGTAGCACAGCTGCAGCTATAGACATCAACCACCATGCTGATCTTTCTTTTCGGACACGGAAGCCTAGATTACCGATAAGGGATCTGCCAGGGGTCTTCGTGAGCTCAGCTATTCTATGAACGCACATCTTCGGGCAATCCATACGCTGGCCACTACACAGCAAATTTTGGATGGATAACTGATTCATATCGTCGTTTACAAGCTGGACAACGGACTCGGAAAAAATGGGAAGAGGATTTGCCAATCGCTGAGTTATCTTCCTGGACCGCTATGGAGTCGTTTTTGGAGAGGAGGTGCAGGATGATGGAAAATTTGGATCAAGCCTTGGTAACGCAAACACCAGGCCATCAGGTGGGAAAATATGTGCATAAATATAACCCAAGTACACTCATTGCGTCTTCTACTAACTTAAATCATCCAATATGACTATTTTGCGATGCGAGAGATCATTATTTCCCAAAGGGCTCTCGATTTTTAAATTTGAGCCCGCATCTTCGATTTAGAGAAGCCAAGAAAATGCACCTTTGTCTAAACTGTTTGCGCAAGGGGCATAGTTTGCAGCAATGTAAATCAACTCATTGCAGATATTGTCGCATGAAGCACCACTCACTATTGCATATGACCCCTGACTCATCCGCACCACCTCCATCATCAGACCCACTCTCGAGCTCTCAGCCATCACCATCTACTTCATCAGCACTAGTGTCATGCTCACAACTTGATCGTCAGGTATCGCACCCTCCACCAAATGCTTCAAAAACTGTGCCAATAAATTACGTGTTGCTGCCAACTGCTATTGTCTATGTAAAAAATAGGGTTGCTTATTTATGCCCTGTCGAGCAATCTTAGATTCTGCTTCTCAATTAAGCTTCATAACTATGCGCCTAGCTAGCCAATTAAATTTGAAATATAGGCATTCGCATACACTCATTTCTGGGATCGGTGAGTCCTTTATGAACTCTGATAAATCAGTGGATATTTTTGCGCAATCACGGGATGCAGGCTATCGTGCGTCATTCACAGCTGTTGTGACTCACAGAATCACTGATTATTAGCCGAATTTCAACATAAATACATCAGGATGGAGGATTCCACAAAACATTTCGCTCGCTGACCCTTATTTCAACCAATCACAACGAATCGACTTGTTAATTGGCGCTGGTCTGTTTTTCGAAATAATTGCTATGGGGCAAATACATTTGGATAGCATGCTGCCAACACTCCAAAACACCAAACTTGGTTGGATCGTTTCTGGTGGGATGTCGACTACTCCAAATCATAAGTCTGTCTAGCCGCCATTGTCAAGGATACTACGAATCATTCTGAAGATGACTCACTTGCTGCCATAGTAAAGCGATTTTGGGAAATTGAGGATTGTAATCCATCAAAGCCAGCACTGTTACCAGAGGACTTGCAATGCGAACAACTGTTCAAGGAAAACTGCACTAGACTTGGGAATGTTCAATACTCTGTTCGTCTCTTATCCACTTCGGGATTCGAAAATTTAGGTGATTCCTATTGCCTAGCTCGTCGTCGTTTTAGGAGTTTGGAAGCTAAGCTAGATAGAAACCCTGTTCTCAAAGCTCAGTATTCGGCTTTTCTCCAGGAGTACATCAACTTAGGCCACATGTCTCTCGCACCAAAGGATCCAACAGTACCACAATTCTTCTTTCCACACCATTGTGTACATAAGCAGGAAAGTACGAGCACAAAGCTTCGGGTCGTCTTTGACGGGTCTGCCAGAACTACTTCTGGCAGCTCTCTGAACGACTTGCTTCTTGCAGGGCCAACAATTCAGAAAAAAATCTTTAACATTCTACTTCACTTCCGATTTTTTAAAGTTGCCCACTGTGGAGACATCTGCAAAATGTACCGCTGCGTGTGTCACACCCGGATGACTTTTTGCAGTGTATTGTTTGGCGAGAGAAGTCCACGGATGAGTTGAGTGTTTACAAACTGAACACGGTGACTTATGGTACCAAGCCAGCTGCCTTTTTGGCTATAAGAGCCATGCATCAGCTCTCTTATGATGAGGAGGATTCGTTTCCAATTGGAGCAAAAATTGTTCGTAGGGACTTCTACGTGGATGATTTAATCTCTGGTGGCGAGTCAATTGAAGAGGTTAGGGAAATTCGTCGTCAGCTGAAGGATCTATTGTCGCAAGGCCATTTTCCAATCCGCAAATGGTGTTCTAATGATGGACACGCCCTCGAAGGAGAGTCTGTCACGACGGATCAGCTGTTACCAAGGCGCTGGGATTAGCCTGGGATCCTTCTTCTGACCAACTTCTGTTCAACTTTTCTCAATTATCTGTAAATCATCGAGTCACCAAGCGTATTGCACTTTCAACAATTTTTTTTTTTTTTTATTCATAACTTACATACATAGACAAAATAAATAAATATAAATATACATATGATATCCAGACTTGCGGGACTGCCGTGAAGCATTGCTTCGCAAGTCTGGCTGGCCTGTTTAGGACCTCTCGTTCCTTATGCGTTCCAGCCGCCTCAGTTCCGTCGTGACTTCCGCAGCCAGACTGCATACAGCTGTCCAGTTATCCTGACTCTCCAGCATACTAGGAACAAGTCCCTCCACTGTGATCGGGGTCCCCAGGATTTGTTCAGCTCTTCGGCGCTCTTCTCCGAACCTGACACATGTGGTTAGTGCGTGTTCGGCATTTTCCACTGTTCCGCAGGTATCGCAGATTGGGCTTGTCTCGTGGCCGAAGCGATGTAAATACTCTTTAAAGCATCCATGTCCGCTCAGCACCTGTGTCAGATGGAACGTTAGTTCGCCGTGTGGTCTGTTTACCCAAGCCGCTATATTGGGGATGAGTCGGTGCGTCCACCGGCCGGTTTCTGCCCTATCCCATCTTTGCTGCCAGTTTTCAAGGGACTTTGTTCTTGACCTTAGTTTTGCCAAGCGGTGGTCCGCCTGTGTGTCAGCTAGTTTTCTCGCTTCAAAGTTCTCCTTGGCCTCAACAACTGCGAGCTCTACTGGTGTTATACCACTGATGACCAGAATGGCCTCTGTAGCGACCGTGCGGAAGGCGGAGGCTACCCTAAGAGCTCCTATTCTGTAGTCCGACTCTATACCCTTTATGTAGCTCTTTTTTGTTGTCGCCTCGGCCCATATTGGTGCTGCAAACATGATGGACGACTTTGCTACGTTAAACAGTAGCTTCCTGCTCGTGGATTTTGGGCCTCTATGGTTAAGCATCATTCGGGACACTGCCATCGTGACTCCGTTTGCCCTCTTATGAGTCGCCTGCAGGTGCTCCCTGTAGGACAGCCTAGTGTCCAGCATGACACCTAGGTATTTTATAGCCCTTTTCGTCTCCACTTGGGCTCCGCCCACAGTGATTCGTGCCGTTTCCACTTTTTTCCTGCTGCTGATGAGTACCGCCTCGGTTTTCTGCTCAGCCAGTTCAAGTCCTACGATTTGCAGCCACTCACTTATCATGCTGATTGCTGCGTTTGTAGAGCTTTCTACCTCAGCTATGGACTTTTTGACCACTATGACCGCGACGTCGTCCGCGAAGCCAACAACGTTTACGCCCTGCTGGAAGTTTAGTCGCAGGATACCATCGTACATGGTGTTCCACAATAATGGGCCTAAGACGGACCCTTGTGGCACTCCTCCTGTGATTTTGTAGCGTTGAGGTCCTTCGTCCGTGTCATAGTGGAGCCACCTGTCGCTCAGGTAGTCGCTAACAATCGCCTGCAAGTACTTTGGGATGTTCAGCATCCCGAGTGAGGCCATTATTCTGCTCCAGGATGCCGAGTTGAAGGCGTTTTTGATGTCCAGAGTTGCCACCAAACAGTATTGTTTGTTTCCTCCCAGCCACCTTTTGCCTTCTATGGCCTGCCTGGCTATGCGGTCCACGGCTTCTAGTGCATCCAGGGTTGAGCGAGCCTTTCTAAAGCCATACTGACTTTCTGAGAGCCCTCCGGCAACCTCTATTTCCTCTCCGAGTCTTGCACTGACAATACTTTCCAATATTTTGCCGGCCGTGTCTAGAAGGCAAATGGGCCTATAAGCCGACGGTTCATCCTTGTCTTTTCCTGGCTTTGGAATAAGCACCAGCTTTTGCTGTTTCCACCGTTCTGGGAAGCAGGCTTGGGCCAGGCACTTAGTGTATGAACTGGCAAAGGTGCTCGGGTACATGCTGATGGCAAGTTTGAGTGCCCGATTTGGGATCCCATCTGGCCCTGGTGCCTTGTTGTTTGGTACCTTCTGGGCTATGTTGACCAGCTCCTGTAGGGTAACCGGCGGTATCTGGTGGTCCGGGACACCAAACGCTTCCGCTTGCCTCGTTTCCTGCGCTGGGAAAAGGTGCCTTATTATCTCTCCCAGTTTCTCGGAGCCTGTTGGGGTCACGTTTTTAACGGCGTTGGTTTTTTTTCATTACCACCTTGTAGGCCTTTCCCCACAAGTCGTTTTCTGCTTCATCGCAGAGTTGCAGGAAGCACCGCCTTTTGCTGCTTTTTATATTCCGCTTTAGGATCTTCCTCTTTTGGGTGAAAACTTCCCTGAGTATATGGAAGGCTTCGGTTCCGCGGGCCCTATGGTAGGCTCTCCTAGCGCTTATGCATTCGCGGCGTGCCTCCTCAATCGCTTGGTTCCACCAGTAGACTGGCTTGCGCCCCTTGAAGCTATTACTGCGCTGCATGCTGGCGTCGCAGGCTACTTTGACCTTTTCCATCAATGCCCGTTCGTTTTCCGCTAATTCCATCCCTTCCAGGGCCGCTCTAAATGCTGGTATGTCGAGCGTATTTTCTTTGTAGTGTCCTCGAGTAATTGTCGGTGTGGCGGTTCTTCTCATGCGGATGGTGCTTATAATTGCACTATGGTCGCTCGCCGTGTAGGTCTCGCTAATTTCCCAGGTCGCCGTCGCCGCCAAGCTTGCGCTTAAGTAGGTGAGGTCGATAATGGACTGCGCTCCCGCTCTCCTAAATGTAGGGGTAGAACCCCTGTTTTGTAGGACAACGTCCAGCGATGCGAACGTCTCAGTGACCACTCTTCCTCTGGCGTTTGTTGAGGCTGACTCCCACTCCGTTGACCACGCATTGAAGTCCCCGGCAACAATCGCAGGCGAGTGTGCTCTTATGTCGATTGCCAGGCTGTCTATCGTCTCGCTAAACTCCTCTAGTGTCCAGCTGGGTGGAAAGTAGCAGCTAAAAATCCAAAGGTCTTTTAGCTTCGCCCTTACGTAGCCTTTTGATGCTTTCACGCATGCTAGATGTTGGGCCGGTTGCCCACATGTCCAGATTGCTGCTTTTCCCAATTGATCCGTGACCCACGTGTTGGATCTAATTGCTTTATAGGGTTCGCTCAGAATTGCCAGGTCTATTTTGAGCTCGGAGATTGTTTGGGTGAGAAGGTCCTGGGCCACCCTGCAGTGGTTGAGGTTTAGCTGCATGACCCTTAGCATCTTTGTTGAGATTTTACCGCCTCGACATACGCTGGGCATTTAAAGCTCCCAGACGCGTGGTTTGTTGGAAGATCTCTTTTCTGCGCGCAGAGTAGGCAATGTGGGTCCCTATTGCAGCTTCTGGCCTCGTGGTCTTTTCCACCACACTTGAAACATGCTCCGCGCAAATCCTTTTTTTCCGTGCAGTTCGACGAGATATGGCCGAACGCGAGACACTTATAGCAGCGTTTTGGCGAAAAAATGGGTTTAATCCGGCAGATCACCCATCCAATCCTTATTTTCCCCAAGTTTACCAGCTTGTTCGCTGTGGGTGTTGGCAACATTAGTGTGGCTATCTGCAGGCCGTTTCTGGTGGCTCTCAGCGACTTTACGGCCTCCTCCGAAAGAGGGGTATCGCCTAGCTTACTGTTTAGAGCCTCCACTATCTCCTCCTTGGTTGTGACTTCGTCTAAGTCCATAACCTCAAGTCTGGTTTGCTCGGTCAGGGCCCTTACAACTGCTTTAACCCCGAGAGCGTTTCCGACTGCCTTTTTAACCTCCTCCGCGCTGTGGTCTGGAGACTTCTTCAGCTGCAGCAAAAGATCTCCCTTGGCCGTCTTACGGATGGTCTGTACGTCCCCACTGACGTGTTTTAGCGTGGAGTCTCCTTTGACGGCCTTGAGAAGTTCCGCGTAGGTAATCTCCCCGACTCTTGCAACTACGATGGCGTCTGGTCTGGCCCTGAGCTGCCTTTTGGAAATTCCCTTAGGGTTTCTGTCGGCTACTTGCTGGAAATCTTCGTGTCGCTTCTCATGTATCCGTTCCCGATGTACCCTCTTCATTGGTGGCGTACATTTTTGGCCTGCTGCTGGCTCCCTTGCCCTTTTTGGTGTCGCTACTATCCTTTCTTTGCCGCACAGCTTGTTATCACGCTGTTCGGCTCTCGGTGTGGTTTGCGTGGCACTTTCCCTGCACTCCTTTCCTGTGGCTTCCTCCTGCTTGATGGAGGCCACTGCCGTTTTATGCAGCTCTACCAGCTCTGTTAGGAGATCGCGCATCGGCTGTTTGACGACCCTGTGGTCCTTAAACAGGAGGGAGAGGCCATTCACGGCAAGGCCTATTTTCGCAATAATGTCCTCCAGGGACGTGATTGCCTCCGCTTGTTTTGGCTGCTGTTCAACCTTATGCTGCGCCTGCAGCGTTGGCGATCTGGCCATCGCTGTGCTTTTTGCGAAGGGGTTTGCCTGGTCCATTGGTCTTTCACCGTCCGCGACAGGGGTTCCCTCGCTGGTCTCAGATTTCTCCTAGACTTTCTAACGATGAGGGTTTTACCGCCCCTTTTCGGTCCCCAGAGCCCCGTTTGCTGGGGCACCGCCTAAGCGGGGGGGTTGGAATTTGTCGGATCCTTGACTTGCTGCCCCTAATTCCCCTATCTAGACTAGTGTAGAAGATCGGCCTTTTGAACTCAACGCTTCGACCCTTTCAAAAGCTGACTGCTACGAGTTGAATATCTACTGGTTGAGCTCGGCCTAGAATTATGCAATTTTTCCTAGCTGATAGTAGCGGCCGGTTTCTGTTTCCGATTCTGGCTGTGGTTTGAGCGCTTTCCAGCACTATCGGAGTGATCAGCTGTTTGTCCAGTTGCCAAAAAAGGGAAACGCGCAGATCGCCCGCGGGAAAACTTTGTTTTTGTTTTCCCAGTGGGAAGAGAGCGGGAGAAAACAGAGTCTTGGTGACCCCTCTCCCCTCTACCCTCGGAGGAGCACCAGTTTTAACTGATCTAAACGCTAAAATATGGTGTACTCAACGCACAGACCCACCCTGGTACGTACCGCCTCCTATGGGGATCGCGCTGTTCACTTTGTTTACCTTTTCAGGGCTGTTTAAGGCTTTCTAATTGGAAAAACTCAGGAGGTAATTGAAAACACGTCTACACTCACTGACTACTACTCTCTGTCTTTCAACAATAGCCAAATTCTATGATCCGCTCGGTTTAATAACACCGATTGTCACAAAGGCCAAGATCTTTTTGCAATCCCTATGGAATGCTAACGTGGATTGGGATGACACATTACCAGAGCCTATTCTTTCGTCATGGGGGGAGTTGACCTCTCAGTTATCGATCGTCCAAAACTTGAAATTTTCACGATTCGTAATGGAACCTCAGGCTTCCATCCAGTTGCATGGATTCTGCGATGCGGCTTATGGCGGCTTACTTGCGGTCGGAGGCCAATGGAGAAGCAAAAGTCCATTTGCTCTGCGTCAAGTCGAGAGTGGCCCCTTTAAAGGCTTTGACAATTCCAAGATTGGAGTTGTCGGCAGCGCTTTTATTGACGGAGTATATCGTAAGCGTCAAGGAAACCATCGATATCGAATGCGACTTTCATTGCTGGTCAGACTCGTCTATCGTACTGGCGTGGATTCGGCAGCCTCAGAGGGATTTCAACGTATTTATATCCAACAGAATCGCGAAAATTCAGGAGATGACAAAAGGCATGAATTGGCACCATGTTCCAACAAGCTTAAATCCGGCGGATGTCGTATCGCGAGGCTGTACCCCGAGAGAATTGCTGGATGACTCCCTGTGGGCTAACGGGCCTTCATTCCTGCTGCAAAGCTCGTCAAAATGGCCCTCTCTTCCGAATGCAGTTAAGGATCTTCCAGAACGTCGTTCCGCAGCGCTAGTTGGAACTGTTTGCACTGACATTTCGATCAACTGCAAATTCCTTAACTCTTTTCATAAGTTGCAGCGTGTATTTGCGTACATTTATCGGTTCATTTCGAATTGCAGAGCAAAATCTTCACCTTCAAGGAACAGTGTTACCGTTGAGGAGCTCAATTCGGGGACCGTACTTCTTCTGAGGAGCATCCAACAGGTTCACTTAGCCAAGGAGTATAGATGTCTTAACCAGGACAGGCCGTGTCCACAAAAGAGCAAGCTGATTTCGCTGAGACCAATAATCGGCTCGGATGGATTACTTCGCGTTGGTGGAAGACTTCAGAATGCAAGCCTGGACTACGATACTCAGCATCCGATATTGTTACCCAAGGATCATCCAGTTACCAAGGCAATCATCGTATATTTTCATAGAAAAGACTTGCACGCAGGATCGCAAGCGTTACTTGCCACATTAAGGCAAAGGTATTGGCCAATTGGAGGACGGAAGCTCGTGGCTACCGTCATCAACAAATACGTCCGATGTTTTCGGATGAAGCCTGTCACTTGGGAGCACGTTATGGGCAGCCTGCCAGCAAATCGAGTTCAGCCTAACCCAGCATTTCATGCCACGGGAGTGGATTATTGTGGACCATTTTATTATAAGGCAGAGGCCCGCAACAAGACGCCTCACAAGTGCTACATCGCCGTCTTTGTCTGCTTCTCTACGAAGGCCACGCATTTGGAAGTCGTCCAGGATCTCACAACGGATTCTTTCACCAGCCTGCGAGGCACTCAGCGCACTATTTGGAGTGACGAATTTCTTCGGCGCTAAGAGCGAGCTAACCGAGCTGAAGGATCTATTTCTGAGCGAACCCCACACGGCTTCGAAAGCTTCCTGCTGCTTAGCTGATGGGATTGATTGGAAGTTCATACCTCCGCGTGCCCCACATTTCGGTGGTTTATGGGAGGCGGCTGTTAAATCGGACAAATTTCACTTTTATAGAGTCGTCGGTGCTTCCATTATGGGCCTCGATGAATTGAGAACTCTCGCTCATGAGATTTCTGCCATCCTTAACTCCCCTCCACTCTGTCCAATTTCAGAAAACGCTGAAAGTCTTGAGGTGCTAACGCCGGCCCATTTCCTGAAAGGCTCCAGCTACACAAGGTTTCCTGAGCCTGATATCACGCATCTCCGAGAAGGCCGCCTCAGCAGATGGCAAAGGGTGACACAGATGCAGCAGCAATTCTGGAAGCGGTGGAGCAGCGAGTATTTATCCTTGCTCCAAGAAAGAAGTAAGTGGCGCGTCGAAACATCCAACATCAATGTCGGAAGCATCGTGTTGCTGAAGGAGGACAACCTTCCACCCTTGAAATGGCAGATGGGGTGCATCCAAGGAGTCGTTCAAGGCGAGGACGGCGTCGTCAGAGTAGCTATGGTCCGTACAGCTACGGGTCTAGTCAAGAGAGCCGTCGCCAAGTTAGCCGTTCTGCCCATCGATTCCCATTTAGTTGGAGCCCTACTTCCTCCAACGGGAGCAGCCCGCCTGCGCCTAGTCTAGTGCGCATAGGTGTATGGCTGAACCTGTAGCGCTCTTGCGCTCTCCTCTATATATTTGCCTTATCTCGCTAAGCTGTCCCGCTACCTATTCAGCGACTACATTTGTAAAACCAGAATTAAAATATGAAGCCAGGCTTTCGGCTGCAGCAGTGCAGATTCGACTGGCAGAATAAACACGACACGTACATAAACTGATAAAATTAAAAAGCGTTATTATTACATAACATAAGGGTGGCATTTTTGTTGTCTTCCCCCAAACAGGTATCATGGGCCATGTAAAGATAGTACACCATAGCTTAGCGGTAAACTCTAATTATATTGTAACCAGGGACTGAAGAGAACCGGTACCGGTACCGAAACCGGAACCGGAACCGTTTCCTTTTTACGGAACCGGAATCGGAACGAAACCGAAATTTTAATTTTCAATGGAACCGGAACTGGAACCGGAACCGATTATTTGGCATACTGTGGAACCGAAACCGGAACCGATATTCTTTTTTTGAGAATGAGTCTCGGATTTTAAATCATAAAATATTTCATCATAGTACAGTTCTAACAGTGCTCGCAATAGGGCAATAGACGAACCAATCAGTTTGCTTTTCACAAATTACGTGATAAGCTCGACATCAATTACTCAGAAACTCAGTTTAGTGTGCAACGCTCTTGGACGCAATAGGAGTGTTTCACGTGATGGGGCGTACACTACAAAACAAAGCTCATGAGCATTATGTTGTCGCAATTACTTTTCTACACGATTATACATTAAAAAAATGGAACCGATTCTGGAACCGGAACCGATTTGTAATATTTTTTAGGAACCGGAACCGAAACCGGAATCGTTTTGCGATTTTTCTTAGGAACCGAAATTGGAACCGGAACCGCTAACAGATTTTTATAGGAACCGAAACCGGAATCGGAACCGGTATTCCAATCGGTTTCAGTCCCTGATTGTAACAAATGGCTTCAGAAATAACGTTCAGACTGACGTAGTTTAGATTCTGTAAATCTTTCGCTTCTTGTATTGAAGCTAGACTTATTAGCCCACTTCGCTTTACATTATTTATGAACGATCTCCTTCTTGTCTTGACAAGTCGTGTGTCCTCATGTATATAGATGTCGTGAATAAATATAACCCAAGTGCACTCATTGCGTCTTCTACTAACTTAAATCATCCATTATGCCTATTTTGCGATGCGAGAGATCATTATTTGAAAAGTGCTCTCAATTTTTAAATTTGAGCCCGCATTTTCAATTTAGAGAAGCCAAGAAAATGCACCTTTGTCTGAACTGTTTGCGCAAGGGGCATAGTTTGCAGCAATGTAAATCAACTCAGTGCAGATATTGTAGCACCACTCACTATTGCATATGACCCCTGACTCATCCGCACCATCTTCATCATCAGACCCACTCTCGAGCTCTCAGCCATCACCATCTACTTCATCAGCACTAGTGTCATGCTCACAACTTGATCGTCAGGTATCGCACCCTCCACCAAATGCTTCAAAAACTGTGCCAATAAATTACGTGTTGCTGCCAACTGCTATTGTCTATGTAAAAAATAGGGTTGCTTTATTTATGCCCTGTCGAGCAATCTTAGATTCTGCTTCTCAATTAAGCTTCATAACTATGCGCCTAGCTAGCCAATTAAATTTGAAATATAGGCATTCGCATACACTCATTTCTGGATATTTTTGCGCAATCACGGGATGCAGGCTATCGTGCGTCATTCACAGCTGTTGTGACTCACAGAATCACTGATTATTAGCCGAATTTCAACATAAATACATCAGGATGGAGGATTCCACAAAACATTTCGCTCGCTGACCCTTATTTCAACCAATCACAACGAATCGACTTGTTAATTGGCGCTGGTCTGTTTTTCGAAATAATTGCTATGGGGCAAATACATTTGGATAGCATGCTGCCAACACTCCAAAACACCAAACTTGGTTGGATCGTTTCTGGTGGGATGTCGACTACTCCAAATCATAAGTCTGTCTAGCCGCCATTGTCAAGGATACTACGAATCATTCTGAAGATGACTCACTTGCTGCCATAGTAAAGCGATTTTGGGAAATTGAGGATTGTAATCCATCAAAGCCAGCACTGTTACCAGAGGACTTGCAATGCGAACAACTGTTCAAGGAAAACTGCACTAGACTTGGGAATGTTCAATACTCTGTTCGTCTCTTATCCACTTCGGGATTCGAAAATTTAGGTGATTCCTATTGCCTAGCTCGTCGTCGTTTTAGGAGTTTGGAAGCTAAGCTAGATAGAAACCCTGTTCTCAAAGCTCAGTATTCGGCTTTTCTCCAGGAGTACATCAACTTAGGCCACATGTCTCTCGCACCAAAGGATCCAACAGTACCACAATTCTTCTTGCCACACCATTGTGTACATAAGCAGGAAAGTACGAGCACAAAGCTTCGGGTCGTCTTTGACGGGTCTGCCAGAACTACTTCTGGCAGCTCTCTGAACGACTTGCTTCTTGCAGGGCCAACAATTCAGAAAAAAATCTTTAACATTCTACTTCACTTCCGATTTTTTAAAGTTGCCCACTTTGGAGACATCTGCAAAATGTACCGCTGCGTGTGTCACACCCGGATGACTTTTTGCAGTGTATTGTTTGGCGAGAGAAGTCCACGGATGAGTTGAGTGTTTACAAACTGAACACGGTGACTTATGGTACCAAGCCAGCTGCCTTTTTGGCTATAAGAGCCATGCATCAGCTCTCTTATGATGAGGAGGATTCGTTTCCAATTGGAGCAAAAATTGTTCGTAGGGACTTTTACGTGGATGATTTAATCTCTGGTGGCGAGTCAATTGAAGAGGTTAGGGAAATTCGTCGTCAGCTGAAGGATCTATTGTCGCAAGGCCATTTTCCAATCCGCAAATGGTGTTCTAATGATGGACACGCCCTCGAAGGAGAGTCTGTCACGACGGATCAGCTGTTACCAAGGCGCTGGGATTAGCCTGGGATCCTTCTTCTGACCAACTTCTGTTCAACTTTTCTCAATTATCTGTAAATCATCGAGTCACCAAGCGTATTGCACTTTCAACAATAGCCAAATTCTATGATCCGCTCGGTTTAATAACACCGATTGTCACAAAGGCCAAGATCTTTTTGCAATCCCTATGGAATGCTAACGTGGATTGGGATGACACATTACCAGAGCCTATTCTTTCGTCATGGGGGGAGTTGACCTCTCAGTTATCGATCGTCCAAAACTTGAAATTTTCACGATTCGTAATGGAACCTCAGGCTTCCATCCAGTTGCATGGATTCTGCGATGCGGCTTATGGCGGCTTACTTGCGGTCGGAGGCCAATGGAGAAGCAAAAGTCGATTTGCTCTGCGTCAAGTCGAGAGTGGCCCCTTTAAAGGCTTTGACAATTCCAAGATTGGAGTTGTCGGCAGCGCTTTTATTGGCGGAGTATATCGTAAGCGTCAAGGAAACCATCGATATCGAATGCGACTTTCATTGCTGGTCAGACTCGTCTATCGTACTGGCGTGGATTCGGCAGCCTCAGAGGGATTTCAACGTATTTATATCCAACAGAATCGCGAAAATTCAGGAGATGACAAAAGGCATGAATTGGCACCATGTTCCAACAAGCTTAAATCCGGCGGATGTCGTATCGCGTGGCTGTACCCCGAGAGAATTGCTGGATGACTCCCTGTGGGCTAACGGGCCTTCATTCCTGCTGCAAAGCTCGTCAAAATGGCCCTCTCTTCCGAATGCAGTTAAGGATCTTCCAGAACGTCGTTCCGCATCGCTAGTTGGAACTGTTTGCACTGACATTTCGATCAACTGCAAATTCCTTAACTCTTTTCATAAGTTGCAGCGTGTATTTGCGTACATTTATCGGTTCATTTCGAATTGCAGAGCAAAATCTTCACCTTCAAGGAACAGTGTTACCGTTGAGGAGCTCAATTCGGGGACCGTACTTCTTCTGAGGAGCATCCAACAGGTTCACTTAGCCAAGGAGTATAGATGTCTTAACCAGGACAGGCCGTGTCCACAAAAGAGCAAGCTGATTTCGCTGAGACCAATAATCGGCTCGGATGGATTACTTCGCGTTGGTGGAAGACTTCAGAATGCAAGCCTGGACTACGATACTCAGCATCCGATATTGTTACCCAAGGATCATCCAGTTACCAAGGCAATCATCGTATATTTTCATAGAAAAGACTTGCACGCAGGATCGCAAGCGTTACTTGCCACATTAAGGCAAAGGTATTGGCCAATTGGAGGACGGAAGCTCGTGGCTACCGTCATCAACAAATACGTCCGATGTTTTCGGATGAAGCCTGTCACTTGGGAGCACGTTATGGGCAGCCTGCCAGCAAATCGAGTTCAGCCTAACCCAGCATTTCATGCCACGGGAGTGGATTATTGTGGACCATTTTATTATAAGGCAGAGGCCCGCAACAAGACGCCTCACAAGTGCTACATCGCCGTCTTTGTCTGCTTCTCTACGAAGGCCACGCATTTGGAAGTCGTCCAGGATCTCACAACGGATTCTTTCACCAGCCTGCGAGGCACTCAGCGCACTATTTGGAGTGACAATGCGACGAATTTCTTCGGCGCTAAGAGCGAGCTAACCGAGCTGAAGGATCTATTTCTGAGCGAACCCCACACGGCTTCGAAAGCTTCCTCCTGCTTAGCTGATGGGATTGATTGGAAGTTCATACCTCCGCGTGCCCCACATTTCGGTGGTTTATGGGAGGCGGCTGTTAAATCGGACAAATTTCACTTTTATAGAGTCGTCGGTGCTTCCATTATGGGCCTCGATGAATTGAGAACTCTCGCTCATGAGATTTCTGCCATCCTTAACTCCCCTCCACTCTGTCCAATTTCAGAAAACGCTGAAAGTCTTGAGGTGCTAACGCCGGCCCATTTCCTGAAAGGCTCCAGCTACACAAGGTTTCCTGAGCCTGATATCACGCATCTCCGAGAAGGCCGCCTCAGCAGATGGCAAAGGGTGACACAGATGCAGCAGCAATTCTGGAAGCGGTGGAGCAGCGAGTATTTATCCTTGCTCCAAGAAAGGAGTAAGTGGCGCGTCGAAACATCCAACATCAATGTCGGAAGCATCGTGTTGCTGAAGGAGGACTACCTTCCACCCTTGAAATGGCAGATGGGGTGCATCCAAGGAGTCGTTCAAGGCGAGGACGGCGTCGTCAGAGTAGCTATGGTCCGTACAGCTACGGGTCTAGTCAAGAGAGCCGTCGCCAAGTTAGCCGTTCTGCCCATCGATTCCCATTTAGTTGGAGCCCTACTTCCTCCAACGGGAGCAGCCCGCCTGCGCCTAGTCTAGTGCGCATAGGTGTATGGCTGAACCTGTAGCGCTCTTGCGCTCTCCTCTTTATATTTGCCTTATCTCGCTAAGCTGTCCCGCTACCTATTCAGCGACTACATTTGTAAAACCAGAATTAAAATATGAAGCCAGGCTTTCGGCTGCAGCAGTGCAGATTCGTTGGAGCCCTACTTCCTCCAACGGGAGCAGCCCGCCTGCGCCTAGTCTAGTGCGCATAGGTGTATGGCTGAACCTGTAGCGCTCTTGCGCTCTCCTCTTTATATTTGCCTTATCTCGCTAAGCTGTCCCGCTACCTATTCAGCGACTACATTTGTAAAACCAGAATTAAAATATGAAGCCAGGCTTTCGGCTGCAGCAGTGCAGATTCGACTGGCAGAATAAACACGACACGTACATAAACTGATAAAATTAAAAAGCGTTATTATTACATAACATAAGGGTGGCATTTTTGTTGTCTTCCCCCAAACAGGTATCATGGGCCATGTAAAGATAGTACACCATAGCTTAGCGGTAAACTCTAATTATATTGTAACCAGGGACTGAAGAGAACCGGTACCGGTACCGAAACCGGAACCGGAACCGTTTCCTTTTTACGGAACCGGAATCGGAACGAAACCGAAATTTTAATTTTCAATGGAACCGGAACTGGAACCGGAACCGATTATTTGGCATACTGTGGAACCGAAACCGGAACCGATATTCTTTTTTGAGAATGAGTCTCGGATTTTAAATCATAAAATATTTCATCATAGTACAGTTCTAACAGTGCTCGCAATAGGGCAATAGACGAACCAATCAGTTTGCTTTTCACAAATTACGTGATAAGCTCGACATCAATTACTCAGAAACTCAGTTTAGTGTGCAACGCTCTTGGACGCAATAGGAGTGTTTCACGTGATGGGGCGTACACTACAAAACAAAGCTCATGAGCATTATGTTGTCGCAATTACTTTTCTACACGATTATACATTAAAAAAATGGAACCGATTCTGGAACCGGAACCGATTTGTAATATTTTTTAGGAACCGGAACCGAAACCGGAATCGTTTTGCGATTTTTCTTAGGAACCGAAATTGGAACCGGAACCGCTAACAGATTTTTATAGGAACCGAAACCGGAATCGGAACCGGTATTCCAATCGGTTTCAGTCCCTGATTGTAACAAATGGCTTCAGAAATAACGTTCAGACTGACGTAGTTTAGATTCTGTAAATCTTTCGCTTCTTGTATTGAAGCTAGACTTATTAGCCCACTTCGCTTTACATTATTTATGAACGATCTCCTTCTTGTCTTGACAAGTCGTGTGTCCTCATGTATATAGATGTCGTTAAGTGATGCCTGCAATATAGCGAAATTTCCTGCAGTAAACACTTACAATCGGATCTAATTGCCTTTCAAATATGGTGATGTGAAAATCGTTGGGATTGAAAAAGCGCTAATTGTAATGTGATGACATTTTGTCGGGAGGACACCCAATATGCCCATATACGCCGGGTGGTTCTGCATTGACTAGAACAAGAATATTAACATTTTAAATTAGTATTTGTATTTTGTTTCGTATGTATTTTAACTTAGTCTTTCCGTTTCTATATTGTCCTTTTTTAACCTCTCGCGATCTCGATTTTACGCTTGGAGTTGTTTGTGCTGATCATGGTGCAACCTAGTCCTAATGTAGAAAAAAAGTCAGAATTGCCGAGATGGCTTTACGGACAGGCGTACTTACGGATGGACAGACGGACAAAGCTAGATCGACTGTCCTGGTGATGCTGATCAACAATATATATACCTTATAGGGTCGCAAATGTCTCCTTCACTGCGTTGCAAACTTTTGACTGAAATTATAATACCACCTGAAAGGGTATAAAACAAAACAGGAAGCAAACTTCGGCAGGCTTTATATACCCTCGCAGTTGTTTCAAATCTACTACCCTTTCAGATGGTATTATAATTTTGGTCAGAAGTTTGTAACGCAGTGAAGGAGACGTTTCCGACCCTATAAAGTATATAAATTAAATATTTAAATATCCCACAAGTCGTCCCTCGCAGTTGCAGCTTATCCAGGGGGGTGCGGGTGGCAAGGTTCGTCACTGTGGTAATTGGCCGGCTGGCCGAAGAATTCTCCAAGATGAATTACGAAGATTACGT
Organism: Drosophila prolongata; assembly: GCA_036346975.1. Classification (NCBI taxonomy): domain Eukaryota; kingdom Metazoa; phylum Arthropoda; class Insecta; order Diptera; family Drosophilidae; genus Drosophila; species Drosophila prolongata. The sequence goes on from JAYMZC010000387.1 coordinate 8,628,235, forward strand.
TGGAAGGGTGACTGCCCTTCTTTACCTGCTGGCCTAGGGACTCAGACAGTTTTTCAGTAATAAGATTTTAACGACGGTTGTCGGAGTATAATTTGTATGAGCGACAGCTCTTTATTCTTATGAAGTCAAATATAAACTGAAACTTAAAGCTAACAAAAAGAGACTCATAGCGGCCACTCCAATGGGTAGTCTTTGCCGGCTATGCACGAGCTTCCGGCCAGACGCTTTGTCAGCAATTTGGCCGGAGCGAGCCTTCGGACGATCGGTCATTGCCGTCGCCCGGTTAACTTAGTTAACTACTCCCCCCTCAGAATTAAGGCCGCCCTCGGCCGACCCTATTTGGGCAATCACCTCCCTTAGTTGGGCCGTGGATCTCCTGGCCTGGGTGACTCGCCGATAAGTGAGGCCGACGCAGATCAACGCGCAGCAGATCGCTCCTGCGATTAGCATTATCTGGTGTGAACGATAGCCGTTGATATCTTCCCCGAATTGCTTAATATGTTCCAAGTTACGTTCACTCAAGCGGTGAAGGTATGGAAGGCTGAGGATGTTATGCTCTAGAGTGATGTTCAGGGAAGGCGAGCTAGCCACTCCTGGTACCCTTTTCCGGGCCACGTCGTGATTGACGTAACGGGTTTCGTTAACCATGGCACTCTCAATGAAGGTGATGAGGTGAGTTCCTCGCAAGTGGACGTAAGTGCCGTTGTCCACCCTCACACGAGCTGGGCGATCGTTTATGATGATAATGCCTTCATCTACGTGGGTGATAGGGAGCAAATCGCTATGTTGGATATCGCAGTGCGCAATACCCCCAGCGTGGAGTTCTTGGGCGCATGATCTTCTCAGCGCCAGTTGACAAAATGTAGCTCCAGGTGACACGGAGCAGTTTTTGACTGTGTGAATCTCCCCATTGCAATCTGCTATGACCTTGTCCTCCAACCTAAGTACTGTGTCATGGTGTGACACGGGAAAAATTGTGATCTTGACACATGCTGATTTAATTTTTGGAAATTTAATAATGAAATGTAAAATGTTAACGGATTGTAATATTTTGACAGACGCAACGGACAGTATATCTCTAATGGGGGTATCTGTGGGCTCCTCGATCCACACACTTTCCAGGTCTGCATGATCTAATATGCTGGGGCTAACTATATTGATTTTGGCAAGAGCTATTGCTAGCAATAAATTCTGCAGCTCCATTGCAATCATCCTATTCCGAGATAATAACATCTCGTATAGGTGTCCCGTATCAACTTGGGATTCTTTAGCCGACCTCAGGATTTGGTTGACAGTGGTGGTAATACTATTGATTTGTTCCTGTACTTTGTTGTTAATATTTATCTGTCTATTGTTTGCATTAATAAGTTGATATTCTGTAAGTTTAATGTTTTCAAGGTCCTCCGCGTCTGGCGTTCCCGCCACTACTTTTAACGCCGCTCCCAAGAAGTCTAAACTCCTGGCTACCCTATGGTGGATGCTCAGTGATTCGAGAAGGTCACGCAGGTGACCGACATCTACGATCAAAAGCTTTTGCATGTTGGACTGGGGAAACATGTTAATCATGCCACCAGTTTCCTCCACCACGCGCCTATACTCTGAGAGATTCGCTGAGTGTCTTAAAAATGCGAATTCTTCCCATACTAAAATTCGTCCATCAATGATGGGCATGTATTTGGCTTGCGAGTAGTCCGTGACGTGCGCCGATGTCAGGGCAAAAAGGAATAGCAGAGGTATGGGTTTTAAACCTCTAATTTTGGATTTGTTGTAGTATTTTATAAAACTTGGGTAGCCCACCACCAAAACATATGAGATAAAGCGTAAATGAGTTATGAGTACGAATAATAATAATAAAACATGATAAGGACAAAAACTTATGCCGAGTGGCTAGAGATAAAAAATGGAAAAAATAGTAAAAAATTATCAAGCGAATGACAACATGCTTGTGTCTTGCCTACCTAAGGTTGTCCTTGTGGACCACCCTCCCCTTAATGTAACGGTGAAAGCTTGTTGCCAAGTCTCCTGTTGGATTTCACTAGGACTTTGCCGCCGACATTGAACACTCGGTTTTGTCGGGAGGTATTTTCCCTGCTTCTCAGCTTATTTTGGGCAAGTCTTATCCTGTATATCGCAATGCGGGTCACTTGCTTGTGTGACATTCGATGACCGAATGGATAGACTTGTTGTACTTAGACGTAGCCAGCAAGATCAACTCTACAGTGTCGCTAATGCCTTTGTCAATTTTAAGGCATCTGGCAAGCTCCACCAGAGTGCTGTGGAATCGCTCCACTTGCCCGTTCGAGACGCTGTGGAGTGGCGGTGCATTTGAAATGCTAACCTCGAAGTGATTTTCCAGCATGGCCCGAATGGTGTGCGAGTTCAATGAGGGTTTATTGTCGCAGTAAATGACTCTGGCTTAAGGGAAGACGTTAAGAAGTTGTAGTAAAGCCGGATTGAGATCCTCTATTGTTCTAGAGGGAATTGGTTAGACCATTGCAAACTTTGAAAATTTGTTAATGGATGTTAGTAAGTATTTCTTATCAGTGGAGAAAATGTCTATGTGTAGCATTTCTCCCACATGCGACGGTACTGGTGTTTCGCCGAGTTCGTGTTTTTTAGGATGCCTGTCATATTTTGCTTTAGCGCAGGTCTTGCAGTTAGTGACGATTTCATTCGCTAACTTGGTCATTTTCGGAAAATAGTATTCCGAAAGTGCAGATCTGTGAGCCCTATTATGCTCAGTGGTGAGGATTTCTCGTCTCTCAGCGACTGCGAAAATATCTGTAATACGGTTCTTACAGTGCCAGAATTTGGTGGCTGGGAATTGCCGGACCAATTCATCCTGTATCATTGCCAGCGTATGCAGATCGCAATGAATGGCGTTTTCGCCTTTGGGGACTATAACGTCCGCGAGCTCCTCAAGCAGTGACTCCTTGCATATGAAGTCAATGCTGTGTCGTCTCTTGTTTCCGAAGAGCACGAAGCTGCGTTTAGACGGAAAGCGTGCTTCCTCCAGAGTTATCTGGTTCTGAAAGCAATTCAATGGCTTATCCGTGGTTTCGATGGTGTGTGTGAGCGACACTTCACTGTGAATAGTGGCCGCACACGAATAAGCTTCTTCCGCCTCCACAACGTTAAGTTGCTGTCTGGAGAGGGCATCCGCAACGAGATTCTCTTTGCCGGGCTTATACAACATTTTGGCGCCGGACTCGTCGATGCGAGCTTTCCATCGTTTGATTTTCGCATTCGGATTGGATTCCGATACTGCGAATGTCAATGGCTGGTGGTCGGTATAGATATTTATATCTTTTACTGCATATAAGTAGTGGCGTAATTTTGCCAGTGCCCAGACTAGTTAACTTCTTGGTCTTTTAGGGTCCTAGATATCATGGTGATGGGTTTTCCCTCTTGGGATAGTACCGCGCCAATGCCAAATGCCGAGGCATCCGTCGTTAGATCGAATGCCTTCTTGTAATCAGGGTAGTTGAGGATGACATCCTCTGAAGCCAGAATGTTACGCAACTTTTGGAAAGCAAGCCGTTGCTGTTCGCTAAATTGCACCTGGATATTTTTGGATCTGTGCCTACTGACACTTCCATGCTCCCCTTTCAGGATATCGGAGATGGGCCTAGCTATTGATGCAAAATCTTTAATGAAGCATCGGTAATAACTGGCCAGGCCAAGGAACGATCTCACCTCGAATATATTTTTGGGTTCGGGGAATTCCTGAATGGCCTTAATTTTTTCTGGGTCAGTTGTGGCACCGTTGCTGGTGACAATAAAGCCCAAAAAGTTAACGCTTTTCTTAAAAAAACGCGATTTCTGCGTTGATACCCTCATGTTGGCGTCGTGCAGGCTCTTAAGAACCCAATCCACGTGCCGTATGTGGGCGTTTTCGTCTTCTGAGAAGACGATGACATCATCAACATAGACATAGCAAAATTTGCCAATCTGCTCACGCAGTATGTCGTCGATGGTTCTTTGGAAGATGCTGGCAGCATTCTTCAAACCAAACGGTAGCCGGCGAAACTCGTACTTTCCTCCGTTAACGGAAAAGGAAGTTTTTTCACGGTCACGCTCTGCCAGAGTGATCTGGTGGTAGCCAGACTTCAAATCGAGTGTTGTGAAGTATTTGGCTTTGCCTAAATTCCCTAGTATCATAGAGATATTTGGCATAGGATAGCGATCAGGTATCGTCCTCTCGTTCAATTTGCGAAAGTCCAATACGAGCCGCATTTTGCGGTTGCCCGCTTCGTCAGTGCCCTTTTTATCTACTACCCATATTGGGTTGTTGTAGGGGGACTTTGACTTTTGTATTATGCCATTTTTAAGCAACTCTTGGATTTCGTTATTGACAAAATCAGCTGCCCCCATTGGGTATGGGTAAAGCTTGGCATAAATGGGCTCCTCACTAACCGTCCTGATGGTAGCTACCACCGACGTGTTGTAAGGTAGAGCCTCGTTGGCGTTTGCAAAGGCTTTTTTTCGTTCGCTGAGCATTTTTATAAAGGCTTCTCTAGCTAGAGGCGGGGCGTCCGAGCAATCAATGTTGGTAAAATTGACGTCGGGGCACGATTGGAATTCTAACTGTTCTACTTCGGAGCCCCATTTGAGGTGGCCGGAAGCTAGACAAAGCGATGCCCCTGCCTGTTTTAACAGGTCAAGGCCAATTATGGCATCGAAGGAGGACAAATCTGGTAATATGAAGAACGTGGCCTTCAAGTTGAATAGGGAGACAAAGCACTTTCTAGTGATGGTGGTGACGCCATGGATAGAATGTATCGTAAATGGCGATTCTACCGGGCGGATGCCTTTCAATCCTTCGTATGGACGGATGAAATTTTTTGATGCGCCCGTATCTACTAAAAGCTTTATATCTACTCCTGCTACTCTTCGTCTGATGACGGGTAGCAGGGATTTTCCCCTAAAAAATTAATGACGTCTGAATCATATTCATTAATGGCGTCGTCGTTGATTTCCTGGACCGCGCCTGAGGCTGCGGCGGTGTATTTGCCCTCGGTTTCGCCCTCGCTCTGCGCAATGTTGTTAACTCTCTGCCTCTTGTGCGGGCCAGATCGATCGGACACGGCCGGTTTCCTGTTTTGGTAAGCCGGCGCTTGAGATGACTTGAACATCCTGGACAGCGAGGGGTCGATGTCCATGGGCTCGGGAGTATTCTCATGAGGCCTATCAGCGCGTGGAGCAGAGTGGACTTGAACTTTGTGCTGCTTTGTGAAATACGGATTCTTGCTAGCACCTGTTTGCGAATTGTTTTGAGGAGTGGCCTGCTGGCGCTCCTGCGTCTTTGGATATTGTTTCTTTTCTTTATCCTCCTGGCTTCTTGCAAACGAAGCCGCGAAGGAATACCTCTCGTGGTTTGCCTCCACCTCTTGGGCCAAAGCAAGCGCTGTTGGCATGTCCTTCGGCTTTGCCGAGAAGAGGACATCTGTGAGGCTGCGTTTTAATCCCGAGATGAATACTCGAAGGGCATCATCCCGGAATTTTTCGCATAGGACCCTTGCCGCCGAGGCGTCGTGCGACATGGTGGCTTTGTTTGTGAGGAGGGTCAATTTTTTCTCGACCTCATCATAATATTGTAGCAGAGAGAGATTTCCCTGCCTGAGGGTGCCCATCTCTTGTTCTATGACATGCATCGGTCGCTTGTCACTGTATGTGAAATCGAGGCGATTTATAATCGCATCAAAATTCAATACAGTGCCAAACGAAGATAGCACGGCATCAGCAGGGCCCCTAATTTTGCTCCTAATAATTATTACCGCCTGGTAATGGCGTGAGCTATTTACATAATTTCTAAATATATAATATGCAGCTACTGCCGCTTGCCGCCAAGAGACATATGTCTCTTGTGCCCCCGTAAATTCGGGAAGGCATTTAACGGCGTCTAAGGGCTCGTTGCATTGAACATTGCCTGAGATATCAATGGGCTCATAAACTTTGATCTGGGGGGTTTCCATCTGGGCGGGTGATATCCGCGCCTCTGCCACCTGCCTAGCTAAGTTCTCTATAGTTTGGCGCATTTCATTCTCCCTGCGCTGGTCCTCGCCGGCCTTTTCTATTAGGGCGTTGGCGATAGCCGCCTGGATGACAGCCTGGAGCTGATCCGCGTTTATGGACATGTTTGTATTGGGAGCGGCACTGGTGGCCGCCTGCCTCGGTGTAGAAGTAATTAGAAGTCTCTCAGAGTCTGATTCTGAGTCGCTATTCTGTTTGGTATCCCTATAATTTAGGAATGACATGGACAGCAATGTTAAATTTCATCTACCAAGAGTTGCATGCCTAAGCAGCTTTACATAAACAAAATTGTACAGCAAAGGGGCCGTGGCAGCTGGGCTGCCGCTATGGTAAACAAAGAAGCGAAGCTAACAGAGTCGAAATGTGAATGCGCGGTGTCGGGTTCGCGGACCGGCGCGGAGCGGGGAAGCAGTAAAAAAACAAAAAAAAAACCCCAAGATTGTTGCAAAGCTAATACAGAGAATTTTAAGTATAAGCGAAAAACACAACGACACAAAACGGCCAAATTAAATGCCCACAATTCGATGAGACATCTCTGTCGCCAATAAAGTTATTTAAATAAATTAACAATTTACTTATTTCCCAGCGGCGCTCTTGCGCCGAGGCCGAGATATTTAATACTATATTTATATTGTATATGTCTGATATATTTATATTTTTTTTATCAATTAAAAATGCAAACAACACACAGAAGCAAATATAATAATAATGCATATAATTCCACAATTTAAAATTCCACAATGTCATCAAATAATGAGTATGTTAATTAATATTGTATTTATTTTTTTTTTAATTAACACCAAACAAATTATGGAAGCGGAGCTGCAGAAAATATTCTGGCAGTGATTTACTTGTTTTATTTATTCGAGCTGCAGAAGAATGTTCTGGCCGCGATTTATTTCTTTTATTTATTATAAGTTACACACAAATGCAGATGCCGGGAAGTATAAGGACTGAGGTGCTCACTTACATGATCCCTATTATACCGCTGTGGGTACTTTTGCGTTGAGCGCCAATTAAATATTTAAATATCCCACAAGTCGTCCCTCGCAGTTGCAGCTTATCCAGGGGGGTGCGGGTGGCAAGGTTCGTCACTGTGGTAATTGGCCGGCTGGCCGAAGAATTCTCCAAGATGAATTACGAAGATTACGTTGGAAGGGTGACTGCCCTTCTTTACCTGCTGGCCTAGGGACTCAGACAGTTTTTCAGTAATAAGATTTTAACGACGGTTGTCGGAGTATAATTTGTATGAGCGACAGCTCTTTATTCTTATGAAGTCAAATATAAACTGAAACTTAAAGCTAACAAAAAGAGACTCATAGCGGCCACTCCAATGGGTAGTCTTTGCCGGCTATGCACGAGCTTCCGGCCAGACGCTTTGTCAGCAATTTGGCCGGAGCGAGCCTTCGGACGATCGGTCATTGCCGTCGCCCGGTTAACTTAGTTAACTTATATATTCTTGATCAGGATCAATAGGGGAGTCGATATAGCCATGTCCGTCTGTCCGTCTGTCCGTCCGTCCGTCCGTCCGTCCGTCCGTCTGTCCGTCTGTCCGTCTGTCCGTCTGTTTCAATACCGTTTGCGAGCTCAATTTAAAAGCTAGCGATCTGAAACTTTCACAGTCGTCCTAAAACAAGTGTACGCAGATCAAGTTTGAAAACCGCCCCGATCGGATGTCTATATCATATAGCTCCCATAGGAACAATCGGATATAACTTGCAAGAATGGAAGATATTTCGAGCAGTGTAAAAGCTATTGACATAAATCTTTCCAAATCTTATTTTTTTATGCGTACCTTGATCAGGGTAAAAGCGAGTGACGATCGGACGTCTATATCCTATAGCTCCCATAGGAACAAAAGGGTAAAATCGGTTAAAATTTAATGATTTTTAGGATATTTCGCGCAGTATACAAGCTATTGACATGAATCTTTCCAAATCGTATTTTTTTATGCATACCTTGATCAAGGTAAAAGCGCGTGGCGATCGGACGTCTATATCCTATAGCTGCCATAGGAACAAAAGGGTAAAATCGGTTAATATTTAATGATTTTTAGGATATTTCGCGCAGTATACAAGCTATTGACATGAATCTTTCCAAATCGTATTTTTTTATGCATACATTGATCAAGGTGAAAGCGCGTGCCGATCGGACGTCTATATCCTATAGCTCCCATAGGAACAATAGGGTGAAATCGGTCCAAATTTGATGATTATCAGAATATTTCGCGCAGTGTGTAAGCTACTATCATAAATTTTTCCAATTCTTATTTATTTACGCATATCTTGATTAGGGTAAAAGCGCTTGCCGCTCGGAAGTCTATATCTTAAAGGAGATAGGAAAAATTGTTAAAGGCTGCGAAAGTATCCCTTTTTTTCTATTTGTAAATTACATTTTTGCAGTATAAGAGCAATTAACTTGAAACGATGCAAATCTAGTTTACTTAAGTATACCTTATTCCTTTCGCTACTTTTTCACTTTTAGCAATTTCGGCAAAGTCTGCAAGGGTATTAAAACTTCGGCTTGCCGAAGTCAGCTTCCGTCCTCGTTTTCTATTTGTATATGACATTTTTGCAGTATAAAAGCAATTAACTTGAAACGATGCAAATCTAGTTTACTTATGTATACCTTATTCCTTTCGCTACTTTTTCACTTTTAGCAATTTCGGCAAAGTCTGCAAGGGTATTAAAACTTCGGCTTGCCGAAGTTAGCTTCCGTCCTGGTTTTCACTGGAAGGAGTATTCAAGAATATCGCACTTGATTTCACTATGCCATTGATTTGTTCGTTCGGACTTATATACTTCCTGCCATAGAAAAAAAACTTTTGGGAAAGTTTGAACCAGATAGCTCTAAAACTGAGGGACTAGTTTGCGTAGAAACGGACGTCGAACGGCCAGACGGACATGGCTTGATCTCTTGGTGATGCTGATCAAGGATATATATACTTTATAGGGTCGTTGTAAACTTTTGACTGAAATTATAATACCCTCTGCGAGGGTATAAATATCATGACTTTACGGATGATTATTATTGTTATAGTTATAAAACCGATCAGACGTGTGAGAGGTGACTTTACTGGACATACGATTTTGTTATATATAAATGGTTAATACCTTTTTAACCTATGAAAGTAAAAAGTATTACCTTTTCCAGCTGTATTCTTGCTAAACTAGCGTAATATAGCAGACAGACGGACGTGGGTAGATCGATCTGGTATGTTTTCACGTTATTTGTTCTTTATTATTCCTAACGTATTATAACCATTTAGTTGGTTGATCGACGTTAATTAAATCTATTTGTTAAACCAAAAACAAAAAAAAAATCTTTTATACACGATATTATTTTTTTAGAACAATATACTAAAACTAATTAAATCGTGTAAGTAGAGCTTTAACTTCTTACAAGCTAGAAAATCAAAAAACATGATGTATTAATTAATTTCTTCTTTTATTATTATAAGTCAATCTATTATACGCGATTGTTTGTGAATCGTGCAAGCATAGATTTAACTTCTTATAAGCTTTTCTTGCTGGTCTGGCTATCCTTCTACTTCGTGCTACATATACAAAATTGAAATATTTAGTCGGCGACGAACGCAACGAAAATAGATAAGAGTGTCCCAGAAGGGAGCCATCTGGGTCCGTTACTTTTTACATTATTTATTAACGATCTTCCCTCAATTATAAGTCATTCTCGCGTACTTATGTACGCAGATGATGTTAAGTTGTGCCTGCAGTATAAGGACATTTCCTGCCATTTTAAACTTGCAATCCGATCTAGATAATTTTCAAAACTGGTGCCGAGATAATTTACTAAATTTAAACGGTTCCAAGTGCAAGCTGATGACTTTTTATCGGGCCAATCCGATATACGCGACTTACACGTTAAGTGGCAGCTCTTTGGATAGAATAACTCTTGTAAACGATCTTGGCGTTCTCTTGGACCCTAAACAAAAATTTTCTAATCACATTTCGTCCATGGTTAATAAAGCCAGAGGAGTGCTTGGATTTATTAAAAGGTGGTCAAAAGAATTCGATGATCCTTATTTGACTAAAACTTTATTTATTTCGCTAGTCCGTCCGATTCTGGAGTATGGGTCTCCCGTCTGGAGTCCACAATACGGAATACATATTGGTCGTATTGAATCTGTACAAAAAAACTTCCTTCTTTTTGTTTTACGGCGCCTAAACTGGGATGCAAATCTTATCTTACCTTCTTATTCTAGTAGACTTCTTTGGATTAATTTACCATCCCTAGCCAACCGTAGAACGATGCTTGGTACTATCTTTATTTATAACCTTATACATGGTGATATTGACTGCCCCGACTTGTTAAGTCGGCTAAACTTTTCTGTGCCAAGTAGATTAACTAGAAATTATTTTCCCCTAATTTTAAATCATTGTAGATCTAACAATGCCTTGCATGAGCCTTTCAGAGTATTATGTTCTGACTATAATAGACTTTTGCCTGTAATATCAAATCTTGACTCTCTGCCGCTCCTAAAACGATTGATACTTGCTTCATTGGCACAAGATTGATCTAACTATTACTTTTTTCCCCGGACCTTTACCTTTATTTTCCTATCTCGCGTCTATCTCATCGCGAATCGTGCCGTACGATACACGGCTGCGCCCCTCGGTCGGTTGGGCGGGTAAGTGGGCCGTGGGACTCCGCGCGAAAAAAAAAAAAAAAAAAAAAAATGCCATGACAAGCCCAAAAAACCGACGCCATAAGCTTTCCGACCCATCGAGCCTCCCTCGGCCGCTTCGGAGCACTCGTGCCGACTTTGGTCCATTGCCGGGCACTCATTCTGTTCTCTGGTGTGTAATAGTGGATCCAGGTTTCACAAACAGTTACCAATCGACGCCAAAAGTCCGCCGGATTCCGCATCAGTTAGTCCAACACTATTTCGAACTGTTCTCGCGTTCGAGTTTTTGGTCCGGAGTAAGCATGCGCGGCACCCAGCGGCAGGATAACTTTTTCATATGCAGAATCTCGCTCAAAATATGGCGTGTGCGCTCAGTACTGATCTTTGTGGTATCCGCTAACTCGTGCACTTTCAGTTTGCGATCAGCCAATACCATTTCATGTATTTTTTGACATTGTCCTCTGTAACCGCATCGGAAGGCCTGCCGCTGCGACTTCATCGGTAGTGGAGTTGCGGCCACCACGAAACTCTCGAAACCAATATTTCACGGTGTAATCTGACGGAGCATTTGCCCCATAATATTTGTCCAATTTTTATTTTGTTTCCTTCGCCGTTTTGCCTCTCAAAAATAATGTTTTATGAGAGAACGAAAATCGTTTTTGTCCATATTCAACATGATGCCAAACACGTCAACAACAATCAGCTGCCAAAAAAAAACTAAGGGCAGTATCGCACTAAAATTTGGTATGCTTGCCTTGATATGAATGCACCGTAAGGAACCATAACCTTCTTTGCAGTAGTATCGCATTCTGGCGGTCAAGGAGGTTACTTTTCACCCCACCTAGTATGTACTTTATAGGGTCGAAAATGTCTCCTTCACTGCGTTGTAAACTTTGACTGAAATTATAATATTCTCTGCAAGGGTATAGCAAGCCTCTTAAGAGTTTCGCGATTTATGGGTGCAATGTTGGTCGAGGAGACCAAATAAACTTTCGCTTCGTAAGCATTACCAGATTCTTCATATTTAAACTTAAGTCTTGGTTAGATCGACTCGATTTTTAATTCTGATCTAGAATTTATTGTGAAGAAAACGCAACCATCTACCTTTCACATACTTTAATATACTCACAATATACTCTTTTAGTCTACAAGTAACGCTATAAAAATTACTAAAAATGGAATGAATGCCCAGACGGGACACTAGTTGGCCGACTTGAACGCTAGAAGATTATCTGCACCCCACAGCCACTTCTAAGGCTGTAGGAATGAGGAGGAGAAGGAACACTTGTCCTGCTCATAACTAGTCATCTTCAGATACGCTTTTCTTAGCTTACCTTCCATTTTTACAAGTTTATCCGCAACGGTTTTCCGTTTTTTTTCACTGGAAGGACTATTCAAGAATATCACACTTGATTTCACTATGCCATTCTTGATAATAGAAATTTTTTTTTAATTTACAAAATTTATTTTTATTTAGTGAGAAATCAAGATATATTTTTTTAAAAATATCTGTTTTTTCATGTTTTTTTTAAATAACCGCTAACCCGATATCGGCTTATAAAATTAACTGTCGGACCCGCCAGGTTTCTAAACGTTTGTGCAGTAGAACTTGAGCTTAATTTTTCTAACTCTAAAGAGGGTTTTTAATTTCTTCTGCTATGTACTTTTAATTATTAAATTTACAATTTAGTACACAAACTAAACTTATATTTTGTTGTGCTGTTCGACTTAATGATTACTTATTTGTATCCCTATATAATTTGTAATCTCTTTTGTTCTAGGTAACCAATTTCAATCATCGAGAAATAGAACCCCTTATAGATGTCCGATTTTAATTTAATTAAAACCATAATTCCATTGTATTTAAATATTACCAAATCCCAAAGAACAAATAAAATAAAAACAAAAAAGTTATATTTTACAAAAAAAATAATTTTTCCGATTGTTTCTATGCGAGCTATATGATATAGTCGCCCGATTTGGTTCGTTCCGACATTTATACTACCTGCAATAGAAAGACAACTTTTGAGTACTCCAGAATTAGACGGACTAGTGAAACGAACAGAGTCTTTGTAACATAGGGATCATCGAATTCCTTTGACCGCCTTTTAATAAATCCAAGTACTCCCCTGGCTTTATTCACCATAAAAGTAATATGGTCACAAAACTTAAGTTTTGGGTCAAAAAGGACGCCAAGGTCATCAACATGCGTAATTCTAAACAACGCACAACCACTTAGCGTATAAGTGGCATATTGTGGGTTCACCCTAAAAAATGTCATTACTTTACACTTAGCGCTATCTAAATCCAAAAGATTTTCACAACACCATGTTTGAAAAGCATTTAGGTCCGATTGTAAGTCTGAACTGGTGGAAATTTCATTATATTGCAGGCATAACTTAACGTCATCTGCGTACCTAAGGACACGCGACCTTGTCAAGACTAGAGGGAGATCGTTTATAAATAAAGTAGCTAATTAAATGCATGTTTTCCTTGAGTTGGTGTTTGAACACTATCTGGTCTAGTAATGAGGCCATCCAAGTGGATCTTTAATAACGCTGTTTCAATAGAAAACTGACCTGAGCGGCAAGCCGCAATGAACTTCTGATTTCTAGAGAGGGGGCGCAACACATGCCATACATACCAGTGTTTCGCTTTATAAGGTTGGCAGGTGCATGGTCAGATGCCACAAGTTACAAGCTATAAGTTATAAGTTACAAGTGCGTGACGATGGTAATGAAATACGACTAAATAAGATTTGGTAAGATGGTTGTCCCGACTATTAGATACCCGTTACTCAGCTAAACAACTTCTTGTATGTTTTTCGCCGCTCGAATTAGCTCCCGATTTTTATGTTAAAATCGATACCCAGGGAACACCACGCTTTTGTCCTGCACCAGCAGCTGTGTTTATGTTTATGTTTTTGAGTGCAATACATTGACTAGAAATATTAAACATACATATTTATAAATAGTATACACATACATTCTTAAATAGTATTATGTATGTATATTAAAGTCTAAATGTTTGCACAACACAAGTAACGGGTATAGCGAATAGCTATTCTTATTAATTATATTATTATAAGTATTTCCATAACTTTTTAAAAATAAAATTATTGTGATAGTTTTGAAAGGTATGGATTCCTTTTTTAAGTGAATTTAAGTTATGTGATTATTTTGCATAGTCGGACATGCTTTTATATACCCTGATTTGACTCGAAGCGAAACATGTAAAGACAAATTAGGCAAAGGAAAGAACAATAGGATTAACGTCGCCCTTGTTTTCAACTGAAGTAGTTTTCGCGGTTTTTACGTGCACTTGCATTTGAGAGAACGGAATGAACAGATCGAAGCTGAGATTTTTTGTGAAATTTTAGAACTAAATTTACAAGAAATTTAGGTAAGTGTTATTTTATTAATTATTTTGAAGGTACACATATACTGTTAATATATTTATTCATTATTTAAGGCGAAGCTTGTGGTAAAACTGTTGGGCCAGCATAAACTAAGCTGGACTTGGCCGGCGGCAAAACAAGAAACGCAGTAAGTTTTTATATATTTTATAATAATTTTTTTATTTTAGATATACTTGGTCAGGAAGAGCCAGTACATAAAGCACGAAGTCAAAAAAAGAGCACCGAAACCGAAACATCCTCAACACCTCCGAGACAACTGAAAACGTACATATGTAGATTGAATTAAGTTAAATTAATTAGTTATATGTAATGAAATAAATGAAATAATAATGAAATAATGTAATAAAATAAAAAGAAATTTATATGAAAATTTACTGAATGAATTTTACTGAAAAAAAGCGATGAAAAAACGATGAAAAAGCGATGAAAAAGCGATGAAAATGATATGAAAAAGCGATGAATTACTGATTAAAGAGTGATGAATTACTGATGAAAATGTGATGAATTCATCACTCTTTAATCAGTAATTCATCACTCGTTAATCACTATTTTATCGCATTTTAATCACTCTTTCATCGCATGTTCATCAGTAAACGCTGTTCAAAGAGTGATGAACTACTGATTAAAGAGTGATGAAAAACTGAAAAAAGAGTGATGAATTAATGATTAAAGAGTGATGAATTTTTCACTGATTAACTCCTAGGACATGCCAATGTTAAATTCATCACTAATTTGTATTAAGATTCATCAATGATTAATCAGCAGTGATGAATTTTTGGTGATGAAAAAGCGATTAAAAGGTGACGAACGGTACTGCAGGGTATGTATATGCTTACATACATACACACATACGCCATTGTTTGACTCAGACCTCCAATTTGGCTAACTTGATTTGATTTGCATAGTTCTTGGGATTTAGTTTGGTATTGACAAATGAAAACCATCGCAATTTCCTTTAATAGAAATCCTTATCGAGAATTAACGTTGACTCTGTTGAGCACCTTGGTCAGCTGTTCCAAAGTCATCCGTTAGATGGCGCTATTGTATTGCGCATCTACCCCAAGACATTGGTACCACGGGCCATGAAAGGCGGAAATGTAGGCGCTAGCCAGGCTTAAGCGTTAAATGGGTTTTTGGGCGTTAGAGTGGGCGTGGCAAACTTTTATTAGGCCAATCGATATTTATTGACGAAACAAATACATATCAATTAAAATTTTCATAATAGCATCAAAACTGTGGCCACAGCTTGTGGCTTGTGGGCGTCAGAGGGGGCGTGGTACCATATTGAAACAAACTTGCGCTGCGTAGGAACTCCTAAAATATACATGCAAAATGCCAATCTTCTAGGTTTTATAGTTTCCGAGATCTCAGCGTTCATAGGGACAGACAGACAGACGGACATGGCTAGATCGACTCGGCTAGTGATCCTGAACAAGAATATATATACTTTGTAGGGTCGGAAACGCTTCCTTCTACCTGTTACATTACTTTTGCACGAATACAATATACCCTCTTACTCTACGAGTAACGGGTATAAAAATTCATGAGCAAGTCCAAAAGCTCATTAATGACAAAATAGTGGAACCCTCTGTGTCACCTTATAATAGCCCACTTTTACTAGTATCCAAAAAGTCACTTCCAAATTCGGAAAAGAAAAATGGCGATTATTAATTGACTATCGTCAGATTAATAAAAAACTTTTGTCTGATAAATTTCTACTCCCTAGAATTGATGATGTTTTAGATCAACTAGGTAGAGGAAAATACTATTCATGCCTTGATTTAATGTCAGGTTCTTATCAAATTTAACTCGAAAAAAGTTCACGAGATATAACGTCCTTTCCAACAAGCAATGATTCATATCGCTTCACGCAACTACCATTCGGCTTATAAATAGCGCCAAATTCATTTCAGAGAATTATGATTATAGCTTTTTCTGCACTAGAACCTTCGCAAGCTTTCCTTTACGTGGATGACCTAATAGTCATCGGTTGTTCTGAAAATCATATGCTTAAAAATTTAACTGATGTTTTTGAGAAATGTATGCAATACAATCTGAAGTTACATTCTTAAAAATTCTCAGAAGAACAATAAATAGAATTCCCTAGGCAATCTATAGAAAAAGTTTAAAAGCCCATCGTATATGAAGTCATTAACAATGACGAAGTTCGAAAAGGAGTGACCTTGCAAGTTATAATTAAGATATGTTTTTTTAAACATGGAAAGAAAATTACTGCAAGATATGATGTTTGCGATTTAAATACTAATGGAATTCTCGACATAGGTAAGTTTTTTCAAAGGCATGAAATGCAAGCCGGTATACATAAAATCAGCCAACTCAAAGTGGCATTGTGGGAAAATATCTTTGAATTTTATATGATATTTTTAAACAAATGGCTTACACAATATTAAATTCATTGGGAGTAACGCTACTCAACCCGGTGACCCTAATAGAAAATAAAAAATAAGCTTTTTTGTCTACATTCCACAACGATCCAATGTCAAAAGACATTATTACTGGAAAGGTATAACAAACCAAAAACTCATCCCCGTTCGTCCCGCTTTTCTCAAATGTTGGTAATATATAGGCACGTTTATTTTAGTCACTGCGAACTTTTCGAAATATGGCGCAGCAACAATCAAAAAATTCATTGTGTATCGGATTGGATATACACCAAAATTAATAAAAACACTGTGGAATCCAAGATAATAAAGAAATAGACAAAAAATCAGTAATTTTAATAGTTACATTCATAAAAATCTTCCCAAATTTAACTACATGCTTGAACGGTTCTGAGGATACTGTCTATAATATCAATTACTATTGATGAAACATGCAAAACACCACAGCAAATGGGACGTCAAACCTTATCTTACACGAATGCGGATACAAGATTAAAAAGGAAATTGACATCTGTCGGCGCAGCTGCGCGTTTTTTAGTAAAAATCATTTAATGTAAAAAAACAAAGAGAAATACACCAAAGACATATCAAACCAGAAGGATGATTTTGAAATATACATCTTGGCTGCATTGGATAAATCTCAAAGGATAAATGGCACGGGATAAATGTTAATGTATAAATGTTACAGGGGTTTGCCATTGGCGTGCCAAATATCTAAATATTTATGACATTATTGTTTTTTAAACAAATATTGTCAATCCACAATCACCGACAGAATTCGAAAGGATCTTCGTATGAGTCCAAGTACTGTTGTTGAAAATTTTTGGAGTGATTCCACAATGGAACTGTTATGGATTAATACCACTGCATTAACTAACATAAGCCAGACGCGTATCATCGGCAATGCATATTCAATGCATATTGGATTCTCAAAGAAAATACAAGGCACATTCTCAGAGCGAGGCGAAGATGGAGACAAAAAATCATTGGAAACTTCCCAAACTACTGTGCCCCCTTTTCGATTCATCACAAAATTCGAAGAAAAAGAACAGACAAGGCGTACATCACCTTATTTTGCTGTTTATCTACAATACTGCCTTTTTATTGAATTGGTTAGCGACCTAAGTACAGAAACTTTTTTAGCCGCTATGCGATGTTTACTGATACAGTAAGTAGAAATCGAGTAATTAAGTAGGAAAAGGGAAGGTAACACTGCGACCACCTCATGCAAACTGTTAATAAGACGAGTGATCAAGTAGTAGAATTATAATGTCGCCTTGAGATATCGGAGGACCCTCTTTGCTGCTGTCCAATGCTGTTGAGTAAAGTTACTGTTAAATTGGCTTAGTAAACTTACTGCATGAGAAATGTCTGGTCTAGTGCATACTGCCAGATACATCAATGAGCCTATAAGACTTTGATACGGTAGGTCCTTGATTTCAGGAGATCCTTCTTGATCACTCGACGTCATATCTTTTGATAATTTCTCATTTGCTACCAATGGCGTTGTCACTGTATTGGAGTTTTCCATGCCAAACCGTTTAATAACCTCATTTGCATAACACCGCTGATGCAATTTGATTTCGTGCGTCTCAAGGTTTTGTTCGAACTGGATTCCAAGGCAATACTTCAGCAGTCCCATATCCTTCATATCAAACATGCCTGCAAGTTCTGATTTCAATGCTGTAAGTGCCTTCTCGTCATTCGATGCCACCATTCAGTCATCTACGTAAATTAATACGATAACAAGCACGTCGTTTTTATTTATGACGTACACACAAGGATCAGAACTTAGCGGCTGTAGCCCCAAGCTCTGTAGCTCTTCGTCAAGTTTTCGATACCATTGCCTTCCAGACTGTTTGAGACCAAACAGCGCCTTGCGTATTTTGCAGACTTTATTTGAAGCATACGTTTTTAGGTCGTCGTTACTTAGGATCGCTTCAAACTCTTTTGGTATTTCTACGTAGACATCTTCGGTTATTTCGCCGTTGAGGTATGCGCTGATGAAGTCCAACTGTTGGATTTGCATTTCGAGCTCAACTGATAGGGCCATGAGCATTCGAATGGAGCTCATACGTGCCACTGGCGCGAAAGTTTCGCCGTAGCTTTCACCGGGTGTCTGCGCAAATCCCTTGGCGACAAGTCTTGCCTTTCGCCTTTCGATTTGACCATTTGCGTGTCGTTTTGGTCGCAGAACCCACTTCGTCTTGATGATTTCCGCGTTTGTAGGTCGATCTACCAGAGTTTACGTCTCGTTCTTGTCCAAAGCATGGTATTCTTGAAGCATGACTGCCTTCCATTCCTCACTATCCAGGCAAGAGATCGCCTCTGTTCCATCCTTTCGATCGCTTTGCTCTCTGAGAAATGCGCTGTTTTCTTCTAGGACATCTTCTGGAGCACTCTTGTCCATAGTTATTTGCTGCTTCCTGGGTCGACCTCGTCCTCTCTTTGGGGTTGTGACTAGTGGTCGGTAGCTGTGTGCGAGCTGCGGGAGTTTCCGGTCTGGGCACTGCCATTTCTCTGACTTCTGGTTCGTTTTCAAATTTGGGCGAAGGTTCTGGTTCTGCTGTAGGTGGAACTTGTAAAAGATTAATTTCGAATTTTTGCTTTTCAACACATTCTTGGTCTACAAAATCCTCTTACTGGATTCCTTCTTCAAATTGGTCAAGGAACCTTACATCTCGGCTTTTGTAGGTCTTCCTTTCAGCTGGATACCAAAGTCGATATCCTTTTGTTCGCGGCTAGGGATTTATGAAGCACAAATTGGATTTACGAGATGCTGTTGCGAGCTTTTTGCCGGTCTTTGGGTGAGATTTGACGGCACCGTCGCGACGAAAAGTGACTTCAAAACCGTGATCTGTGATTTTTGACACTGACATCAAATTTGATCGAAGTTGGGGTACGTAAAGAGTTTCTAATAGGCTTGCCGTCCATTTCACGAATTTTGTCAAGATTGTCAAAAAACTTTTGCAAGTGACTGTGCATATCGTCTCCGTTTTGCATTTTTAGCAATATAAGCGATTTCAGCAAATGTGCCCTACGCGTAGGCCTTTTGACTGGTATTTGCTTTCTAATTTTTTTCATAACTGTTTCGATGTTTCGCAGTTTTTTACCTGCCTCAACTCAGATGTGGAAATGGATAGAATTAAATCCGATTTCGCTTTAGCGTCATTAATGTCCCTCTTCAAGGCTTTTTCTTGGGAATCTGTTGGCCTACTAAACTGACCACTTACGTATTTTCACACATCGTTCTTAATTAAAAGAGCTTGGATTTGTATTTTCCACGTATCATAATTTTCCCTTCCGTGGATCTATTTTAATGTTCGCGAAACTCATTTTTTATTTGTGGCGTCGTTTTCTTCGTGACCTCTTTCTATTCTTTGTCGTTGCGAATTATTGTGAAATAAATCTGCAAGTTCCGTTTTTTTCAATCAATTTGGTGTTTCACAATTCATCCACATTATTTTTACTACTTTAACTTTTCGCGCAGTTTAGGCGTTATTGGATCATAACCTGTTTTTAATCAGACGAGTGATCGAGTAGTAGAATTATAATGTCTATACTTTATTCTGTTATACGCGCTACACAAGCGCTGGTTGCAAAGAGACTTAAATATAACTTACGATTAGGGATGAGTACAATAAGTTCTTATCGATATATACTGAAATTTGGTATATTTCAACAAACTTAAATGGTCCTACTCAATTGGCCGTGTTAACTACTGCTCTTCAACGAATACAAACGTAAATAGCTGATAACTGATAAAATTCAAATTCACTTACCACCAGATCAAATGCTAGCTGACGCAACGGAAGAAAAAAGAACTCTATTGCATCCTGCGAGCGAAAGGCACCCCAACAAATACTTATGCAATATTTATTAAATTGTACCCCAAAAGATTTTTACTCGGAGAGATTAGTGTCCCCAAAGTAAGCTCTACCGTGAGGAGTTGAAAAACTCAGCACATTCAGGACAAGAAGTGTGAGTGATCACACAAGCAGAGGCCTCCCTGTTGCCATATACGCAGCGAGTTCACCCGTAGTAACGTTAGTACAGAGGAAGTTAGAGAGAACCGGCAATACCGGAGAGTTCGCGTACCATGTGCAAAAGAATATAACGGTACAAAACCGAACTTTGAGCTTTACAGTGGTGCCGTGCGCAGAAGGCGAAAGGTCGAACGGTAAAGCTGTGGACTTTAGGCCAGGAGGCAAGGAGACGCCGAGGAATAACGGGACACGGAGGCCTATATAAGCAGGACAAGCGCTGGAATCTGGATCAGTGAACAAACTACAGAAAGCAACTAAACAACACACATTGAATCAACGTCTAAGTCAAGCAGGGCCGTACGGAGATAGTAAGGAGCAAGATTGAAACATCGAGACGTTCGGGACTAGATGTTTAAATCTCCGAATTTAGATACAGGTAGCTGAGGTCCTTAAGATAGCACGCAACGCTAAAACAAGGAAATGTGGGTCCAAAAAGGAAATTATCTGGAAATTGTCTATCCGCTAGTGTATCGACAGGTGCATGCATTGAGAGCACAGCATTTCACCGCCAAAGTCCTAAAACGGCAGCAGACCGAATCCCGAGTACCAAACCCGTCTGGTCTTGCAAGAGCAATCAGAGAGCAAAGGACATTAAAAAAGCAGTTCGTTACATTTGGCTCCCACACTGTCCAGACTGAACAGGAACAAGGATTTAAGGATTTTGCCACAAAGGCAGCCAAGCATGGTATTACGCTGAAAGGCAGGTCTAACAAAATTCAAAAATCCCTTTCAAAATATGTCACAAGAAACCAGAGCGATACAGGATTGACCGAGATCTGGGCTGAACTAGAAGAAACCTAAAACAGCAAACCAGGCCCGAGCGTCAAATTGCTGAACCCAGACGCCGAATAGCTTATAGCTATCCAGAGCATGGACAGCATAAAAGAGGCTGGCAGAAGTAGAAATACGAGTTAGGACAGAAGATCAAGTAACTTGCCGGAGATGTGAAAATAGTGCCGGAATTTGATAAAACAGCTAATGAAGACCATCGTCCAACTTTATCCAAAGTTTAAAGGACCGTTAGTAATTGTCACAAGGAGACAGGTAAATATTAAAACCACTGACGAACAAACGAATAAATTTTATAAAAAGTTTTTTAGCAAAAGGTAATTGGTTGCAGAAGGCTCGCACTAATATAGAGAAAGCCATTAGCTGGAGAAGGACATGCACCAAAGCTGAGCTAACGGTTGACTTTAGAGCAACGGCGATAAATTTATTGGTTGTGGAAGGACTTCCACCAGTGGGCTGAGTTAATTGGTTGTAAAAAAACTTGCATCATTGGTGTTCGAGTTTGTAAAATATTGAAAAATTTAAATTTAATTTAAAAAGATACTGTTAGTTCTTATCTAAATAATTAATCGTTTATTAATTAGTAAGGCTTATACAAAAGTCTAGCTGTATACTCCTCGTGTGTGAGCTTTGTCAGGGAGACCTTTTCAAAGTGTGTATTATAAAGCTCAACTGTATTAGCGAAGTGTAGCTGTTTTCATCGATAATTGCATAAAATTTGGAATGTCGTAAGTGCAGGGAATATGTCAAGCTGGTTGAACGAGAACAGAAAAGAACACAAATAGCCTTTACCTCCCATATGAAACCAAATTGATAGGGTCACTTGATATTAGGAAAAGGTTTCGGTGTATTAATGGATGTGAATATATTTGATTTTTATAAAACAAAAAGAATATATTGTGACCTGAATTTTTCCTATAGAAAGGCCCTTTATAGCATTTTTAAAAGTTTTCCTTGACCAAGTGGTTGCTTATGGTCGTCGATTACCTGTTCTAGTGCAGCACCTATCGCGACATCAGAAGCATCACATACCAGGACCAGTTGTGCAGTTGGACTCGGATGAGCCAACAGTACCGCTTCTGTGACACTTTTCTTGCATGCCTCATAGGCGGCGATACGATCTGGAGTCCATTCGACCAGGCGCTGGTCATTTTTCCTGACGTTCCTCAGGAGCTGTGAAAGAGGTGCCTGGATGTGTGACGAACGGGGCAGACACCTTCGATAATAGTTGATGATGCCGAGGAATCGTCCAAGCTCGCAGATGGTAGAGGGCCTCACATAGTTTTGAACAGCTTCTACACGATGACTTGGAGGTTTGATTCCGTGCTCATTGATGATGTAGCTCAGAAACTGGATCTCGGCCTGGGCCAGCTGACACTTGCTAAGGTTAATGCTGAGTCCATGGCTACGAAGGATCTCCAAGACGGCACGAAGATGCTTCTCGTGTTCCTCAGGTGTTTTGGACATGATCCTAATCGTCTATATAGCAATAAACGAAATCAACGCCACGAAAAATATTGTCGATAAATCTTTGGAAAGTTTGCGAAGCATTCTTTAGACCAAACGGCATATAGAGGAATTCGATAAGTCCAAACGGAGTGCAAACGGCGGTTTTAGGGATATCACACTCAGCTATTGGAATCTGATAGTACGCCTTCACCAGATCAAGTGTAGAAAATATTTGTTTCCCGTGTAGCTGTTCCGAGAAGTCGTGGATGTGAGCAATTGGATAACGGTCAGGTACCGTTATAGCATTGAGCTTGCGATAGTCCCCGCAAGAACGCCAACCACCATCCTTTTTGCTGACCATATGTAATGGGCTTGACCATTGGCTCTTGGAAGGGCGACAAATGCCTTTCTTGATAAAAAAGTTTATCTCTGCTTTCGCGGTGATTAGTTTCTCACCAGACAGACGGCGTGGGCGATCGGATATTGGACTTCCTGTGGTTTCTATGTAGTGTTTTACATCGTGCCGGGTGCTTGTCCTATGTGCTGGTATGGTGACGTCCACGAATTCCTGCAGTAGGCTTTGAAATCCATATTTACCATTAATGGTCGACACAGAGTGATGTTTCGCGTTCGAGAGCAAAGCCGGGCTCGACAAGTTGGTGTTTGCATCAATTAGTTTTTTGCCTTTAACGTCGACGAGCAGGTTGAAATGGGACAAGAAATCGGCGCCTATGATAGCTAACTCGGTGTCAGCTACGATGAAAGGCCACATGAAAGAACGGCGAAGTCCAAAGTTGAGGTCAACCACCTCGCTGCCGTAGGTGTGGATGACAGTTCCATTTGCTGCATACAATGTGAGATCGCTTTGTTTGGCGTTTTGCGTAGCTCGTGGGCGTGGCATGACTGAGACCACAGAACCGGAGTCTATGAGGAAACTGCGGTGTGAGTTGCGATCGGTAATGTGAACACGTATTTCTGTGAACTTGTTAGGTTGGACTGGATGTTCGCCGTTGCTTGCGTGGCAGCCACCCTCCAGCCCTGAAGGCGACAGCTGCATTAGTTTAAAGGATGTGCAAAAGAGCAAGGAGATTTGCTCTTGCGTGCATCTTTTCCAAAGCGACGATGGTAATAACAAAGCTCTTGCTGATCATCAGACTGCTGCGACTGGGCACGAGAGTCATTCGGAGATTGAGTGCGTGGCTGAGAACCAGAACGGTACTGAGACGAAGCGCGTGTCTGGCTGATAGCACGGTCTCTGGATTGCCGTTTGAGCTCACCTTGGATTGTATCGACCTTTTTGGCCAGTTGGCGTAAAGATTCGGTAATACTCTTTAACGCGTCGGGCGGCGTCACCGCATTCACCGTAGTGCCAGTGGTTACGTTCCTCGAGTCGATCGCAAAGGAGCTGAAAGAGCCCATAGTTTCTAGCATTTTTTCGGCTACTTTTGCAAGTTTCTCGAGATCGTTTTCCTCCCATATCGATAAAATCGGGCGAATGTTCTGGGGCATCTCGGCGAGGAACAGTGTGCGGATTATTGACTCACTGCTTGACTCGGCAGCCTGACGACGCATATGAGCCAGAATTTGTGAAGGCTTCAGACCAGCAGTTCCTCCTCCTTTAAGTAGACGGCGTAGCTTAGATTCGGCTGACTCTGCAAACTTATCAAGCAATCGGGACTTTAGAGTATCATACTTGTTAGCCGCTGGCGGGTGAGTAACTAAATCCTCTACTGTCACAACAACGTCTGGGTCCAAATTTACGGTTATGTAGTCAAATTTGTCGTCATCGTTGTTGATGCCGTGCAGACGAAATGATCGTTCCACTTGGGCGAACAACAATTGCGGATTGTTGCTTGTGAATTTCGGGAGTCGAATTGTTGCTCGTGCCGTTGGAGCCGTGTTAGCCGTCTGCGCTGAAGAAGAATTAACCTGCAATGCCTCGACTTGGGCTTGCAGATCTCTGATCGTATCCAGCAGTTGTTGCGACTCGTCGGTCATGTTGAGGGTGGCGTCGTTGTCAAAGTTTAACCTTCTAGGAACTAGCGAGCGCAGGTTGTATCAGGGTACGGCGGGCATACACTTTTTGATGTATTAGTGGCGTCGCTTCAGCTTTGTGTGTGTGTGTGTGGCTGAAAGCCAGAAGTTCTGTGCAAATTTTAATTTTGCCTTTTTTTGGCGCAATTAAAGAGTATTTGCAGTCTGTTCAAGTTCGGGGTCACCACTATGGTAACACAAGTTGGTTACTATAATTAGATATATGAAGTTTTATTAGTTTGAATTTAAAGATAAATAATTTACAGAGTCACACGTTTGTCTTTGAAGCTTTATCCTGGTCGAGAGAGTGTGACCAGCCTAGTCTTCTCAATTTAGGATTTTGTTTTGGTACTGCTTCCGTCCGCTGTGCGGGCTCTTAACCTGGACCGCCACAGTACTCCCTCCCTAGTGACGACGTCACGATGTTATGAATTGGACTCTTCGCTTCTCGTAGGTTCATGGTTTCCCATTGCTTTCCGGTTGGAAGTCCAGTTGAGCATCGCTTCTAAGAATGAAAGCTGGTTTTATTCTGTCCACAGACACTGCTACTTCTTTTCCGTTGACATTTAACGTAAATACTCGGTCATTATTGCGATGTACAACTTCAAATGGGCCAGTGTATGGGGGCTCCAAACGCTGTTTGACGGCATCGGTGCGAACGAATACGTGCGAGCATTTGTCTATTCCTTTAAGACGGAACATTTTTTGGTTGCTATGTTGTGCAGCTGGAGTTGGACGTATTTTTCGCATCTGTTCGCGAAAACTACTAATAAAAGTAGCAGGATCTGGGCTTGCATCTATGTCTTCGAAGAATTCGTTTGGCAAGCGTACCGACGTACCGTAGAGCATCTCGGCAGCCGATGAGTTGAGATCCTCCTTAAAGCACGTTCGAAGTCCTATCAAGACGACAGGTAGCAGATCTGGCCAAGGAGTGTTTGGGTGACACATCATCGCAGCCTTAAAAGACCTGTGCCATCTTTCGACCATGCCGTTTGACTGTGGGTGATACGCAGTCGTATGGATGTGTTCACTTCCCATATTTTGAGCCAGTTCCTTGAAGAGCGCAGACTCAAACTGAGTGCCTTGATCGGCAACCCATTGTGACCAAAAAGCGTTGGCCACCGTCTCGGCAGTGATGTTTGTGAGAGGAATAGCTTCGGGCCAACGGGTGAATCTGTCTATCATGGTGAGACAGTACCGAAAGTCTTGATGAAACGGCATGATGACGATGTCCAGATGCACGTGATTGAATCTGTCGTTGGGAACTACGATCTTCTCTGGAGTCAGATGATTGTGCCGGTTGATTTTAGCACGTTGGCATAGCAGACAGGTCCTGCTCCATTCAATAATATTTTTCCGTATTGCCGGCCGTACAAATTTTTGCTTTATTTGTTGCAGCGTTGATCTTCCGCTCGGATGCGAAAGGCTGTGAAAAAAAGAGAAAATTTTGTTGCGAAGAGTAGTGGGTACGTACGGCCGAACAGTGTTCGTTGAAACGTCACAATACAGCAAAACATTGTCATCGTAACGGATTTTTTGCAGTCGAAGAGAAGTGCTCCCTTGCAGTAAGTTCGGCAGTTCGGAATCAACTGACTGAGCTTCCACGATTTCCTGTAGAGTGACCGACAGTGGCATGTTAATTGCACAGAGCCTAGAGAAAGCATCTGCGACTGTGTTTTCAGCTCCTTTGACGTGAACGATTTCGGTCGTAAACTGCGAAATGTAGCCCAGATGACGAAGTTGCCTTGGTGACGCCTTTTCAGGCCGTTGCCTAAAAGCGTAAACGAGAGGCTTGTGGTCCGTTTTGATGCAAAATATGCGACTCTCGAGGCAATGCTTGAAGTATTTTATGGCTTCATAAATCGAGAGCAGTTCCCGATCGTAAGTGCTGTAGTTTTTCTCCGTGTCTGTGAGTTTTTTTGAGAAAAAACCAAGTGGTTGCTTATGGTCGTCGATTACCTGTTCTAGTGCAGCACCTATCGCGACATCAGAAGCATCACATACCAGGACCAGTTGTGCAGTTGGACTCGGATGAGCCAACAGTACCGCTTCTGTGACACTTTTCTTGCATGCCTCATAGGCGGCGATACGATCTGGAGTCCATTCGACCAGGCGCTGGTCATTTTTCCTGACGTTCCTCAGGAGCTGTGAAAGAGGTGCCTGGATGTGTGACGAACGGGGCAGACACCTTCGATAATAGTTGATGATGCCGAGGAATCGTCCAAGCTCGCAGATGGTAGAGGGCCTCACATAGTTTTGAACAGCTTCTACACGATGACTTGGAGGTTTGATTCCGTGCTCATTGATGATGTAGCTCAGAAACTGGACCTCGGCCTGGGCCAGCTGACACTTGCTAAGGTTAATGCTGAGTCCATGGCTACGAAGGATCTCCAAGACGGCACGAAGATGCTTCTCGTGTTCCTCAGGTGTTCTGGACATGATCC
Organism: Drosophila prolongata; assembly: GCA_036346975.1. Classification (NCBI taxonomy): domain Eukaryota; kingdom Metazoa; phylum Arthropoda; class Insecta; order Diptera; family Drosophilidae; genus Drosophila; species Drosophila prolongata. The sequence continues at coordinate 8,655,498 of JAYMZC010000387.1, forward strand.
TAATCGTCTATATAGCAATAAACGAAATCAACGCCACGAAAAATATTGTCGATAAATCTTTGGAAAGTTTGCGTAGCATAGACCAAACGGCATATAGAGGAATTCGATAAGTCCAAACGGAGTGCAAACGGCGGTTTTAGGGATATCACACTCAGCTATTGGAATCTGATAGTACGCCTTCACCAGATCAAGTGTAGAAAATATTTGTTTCCCGTGTAGCTGTTCCGAGAAGTCGTGGATGTGAGCAATTGGATAACGGTCAGGTACCGTTATAGCATTGAGCTTGCGATAGTCCCCGCAAGAACGCCAACCACCATCCTTTTTGCTGACCATATGTAATGGGCTTGACCATTGGCTCTTGGAAGGGCGACAAATGCCTTTCTTGATAAAAAAGTTTATCTCTGCTTTCGCGGTGATTAGTTTCTCACCAGACAGACGGCGTGGGCGATCGGATATTGGACTTCCTGTGGTTTCTATGTAGTGTTTTACATCGTGCCGGGTGCTTGTCCTATGTGCTGGTATGGTGACGTCCACGAATTCCTGCAGTAGGCTTTGAAATCCATATTTACCATTAATGGTCGACACAGAGTGATGTTTCGCGTTCGAGAGCAAAGCCGGGCTCGACAAGTTGGTGTTTGCATCAATTAGTTTTTTGCCTTTAACGTCGACGAGCAGGTTGAAATGGGACAAGAAATCGGCGCCTATGATAGCTAACTCGGTGTCAGCTACGATGAAAGGCCACATGAAAGAACGGCGAAGTCCAAAGTTGAGGTCAACCACCTCGCTGCCGTAGGTGTGGATGACAGTTCCATTTGCTGCATACAATGTGAGATCGCTTTGTTTGGCGTTTTGCGTAGCTCGTGGGCGTGGCATGACTGAGACCACAGAACCGGAGTCTATGAGGAAACTGCGGTGTGAGTTGCGATCGGTAATGTGAACACGTATTTCTGTGAACTTGTTAGGTTGGACTGGATGTTCGCCGTTGCTTGCGTGGCAGCCACCCTCCAGCCCTGAAGGCGACAGCTGCATTAGTTTAAAGGATGTGCAAAAGAGCAAGGAGATTTGCTCTTGCGTGCATCTTTTCCAAAGCGACGATGGTAATAACAAAGCTCTTGCTGATCATCAGACTGCTGCGACTGGGCACGAGAGTCATTCGGAGATTGAGTGCGTGGCTGAGAACCAGAACGGTACTGAGACGAAGCGCGTGTCTGGCTGATAGCACGGTCTCTGGATTGCCGTTTGAGCTCACCTTGGATTGTATCGACCTTTTTGGCCAGTTGGCGTAAAGATTCGGTAATACTCTTTAACGCGTCGGGCGGCGTCACCGCATTCACCGTAGTGCCAGTGGTTACGTTCCTCGAGTCGATCGCAAAGGAGCTGAAAGAGCCCATAGTTTCTAGCATTTTTTCGGCTACTTTTGCAAGTTTCTCGAGATCGTTTTCCTCCCATATCGATAAAATCGGGCGAATGTTCTGGGGCATCTCGGCGAGGAACAGTGTGCGGATTATTGACTCACTGCTTGACTCGGCAGCCTGACGACGCATATGAGCCAGAATTTGTGAAGGCTTCAGACCAGCAGTTCCTCCTCCTTTAAGTAGACGGCGTAGCTTAGATTCGGCTGACTCTGCAAACTTATCAAGCAATCGGGACTTTAGAGTATCATACTTGTTAGCCGCTGGCGGGTGAGTAACTAAATCCTCTACTGTCACAACAACGTCTGGGTCCAAATTTACGGTTATGTAGTCAAATTTGTCGTCATCGTTGTTGATGCCGTGCAGACGAAATGATCGTTCCACTTGGGCGAACAACAATTGCGGATTGTTGCTTGTGAATTTCGGGAGTCGAATTGTTGCTCGTGCCGTTGGAGCCGTGTTAGCCGTCTGCGCTGAAGAAGAATTAACCTGCAATGCCTCGACTTGGGCTTGCAGATCTCTGATCGTATCCAGCAGTTGTTGCGACTCGTCGGTCATGTTGAGGGTGGCGTCGTTGTCAAAGTTTAACCTTCTAGGAACTAGCGAGCGCAGGTTGTATCAGGGTACGGCGGGCATACACTTTTTGATGTATTAGTGGCGTCGCTTCAGCTTTGTGTGTGTGTGTGTGTGGCTGAAAGCCAGAAGTTCTGTGCAAATTTTAATTTTGCCTTTTTTTGGCGCAATTAAAGAGTATTTGCAGTCTGTTCAAGTTCGGGGTCACCACTATGGTAACACAAGTTGGTTACTATAATTAGATATATGAAGTTTTATTAGTTTGAATTTAAAGATAAATAATTTACAGAGTCACACGTTTGTCTTTGAAGCTTTATCCTGGTCGAGAGAGTGTGACCAGCCTAGTCTTTTCAATTTAGGATTTTGTTTTGGTACTGCTTCCGTCCGCTGTGCGGGCTCTTAACCTGGACCGCCACAGTACATCCATTGCTGGCGCCACCCATTGGTGGGTAGCCGTAGTTTTGAAATATTTGTTATATGGGGTGTAAGAGCAGCATCAGCAATTAGTTCGTAAGGCGCAATAACGGTTTCCAAAAATTTTTAAGAGTATTTTTAATGCAGCACAATTCTCGAAAGTGTTAATTTTATTATTCATTTTTAGTTTTTTCATGAGAAATGACATGTAATGAAAGCTTAGATTGTTGACAATGTTTATGCAAAAATTTGTGAAAAAATATTTAATCGTTTTTCCCTTAAACGGCTTTTTTTTAACAAAACCCATAACAAATTCCAACTTCCTAACTTTAAAAACGCCAAAGCTATGGCATTTCCGATCGTTCAGTTATATGGCAGCTATAGGATATAGTAGGCCGAGCCCGGGCGTTCCGACTTATATACTGCGTGCAAAGGAACGAAGGGTGTGTGCAAAGTTTCAATTCGATATCTTTAAAACTGAGAGACTAGTTCGACCCGAGATGCTTGGAAAGGTAAGAAAAAAGGAGTCATTTTGTAATTGCTAACAAGGGTGGCCACTTAATTGATCCGCCTTGCCGAAGTTTGCTTCCTTTCTTGTGTATTCTAAATATGAATATATCGATTTGGTTTAAATCTTATACTCGACAGTATAGTAAAGTATTTGAGTTGAATACTATCGAAGCTATTTATCTGACCTTATTGAGATATTTTTAATTTTCAATAGTTTAGAATTCATGTTAGAATTCAAATTCGTCTTTGACTTTCAAAGTGAACGGTCGTGTTTTTTTTCTGCGCTTCGAATTTTGTATTTTGTTTTCGTTTATTCCCATCGGTGGGTTTTATCAAAACAATTTTAATTTTCTTCCGGTTATTCAAACATAAATTTAAACTCCGTTTCGTTCCGCGAGTGCACTTTGTATTAATACTAATAAATTGTTTTAGTTTTCGTAATTCTTATCTGTGTTTTCTTTTCTTATATCCCCGCCGTTTCTCTTTTGTGCATGCACTTTAACTTATTTACGCTCCCGCTCTCTTGCTCTCTTTGCTTTGAAAGTTCTAAGCGTGCATTTTCTGCGCTCTTGCGGTACTTATAACTGCTCGCTTATAAAATTCAATTTCGATTTCTTGGTACAGTGGTCCCAATAAATAAAATGAATAACAAAAATTTAGTCTGCTTCTGCAAAAAATGCAGCCTCGTAATCAGGGCTGACCAGTCTAATATGACTTGCTGGCTGTGTGAAAATATGGTGCACACCAAGTGCGCCGGTTTTACTGGCCGGACAAGTGATGACCTTTCAAAGGGGCCCAATTTGCAGTTTTGTTGTGACGCTTGTGTCGAGGTTGCGAACGAGATGAAATCGTTCATGCGCCAAACTAAAGGCGGCCTGATGGGGCTGATTAGCTGTTTCGGAGTGGCTAGAGATAGTTTTCGCCGAGCTGATGATCTCCTCTCTGCGCTGGACTCGCAGTTTAATAGTCGTAAGCTATTAGAAGAGCCCCCTAAGCGCAAAAAGGCCGCTGGTGGTAAGGAGCAAAAGGGGAACACCCCGCAACCGAAAGCAAAAGATCAACAGAGCATTCCGGCGGATCAGCAGTTGATTTCAGCAAACCCTCAAATGTTGCTAAGATCAGCAGCTAAAAAAGATTCGGTATCCGAACAATCCGTTACAGAATGCATGCAACCAGGGACTTCTGAGAATTCCGATTTGTCCGTAGTGGTTTCACAATTAGTGGATCCACCTATCTCTCAGAATGTAGCATCTCCACCACAAGGGACTACTGAGTCCGGACAACCGGCTCAAGTTGGTTTTGCAGAAACAATGTCTGCTCCACCAAAATCCCTTTTAGTGGTTCCACTAAAGAAACAAATTTTCATTTCTCGGCTTTCCCCTGATCAAACATCTTCTGTAGACAAAACTAAAGCCGATTGTAATAGTGTAAAGGTGGAAAAGTTTAAGTTTTCTTATGCTAGAGACATTTCATCTTTCAAGATAACTGTCCCTAACGAGCTTTTTGAAGCCATATGCTCGGGCGACTTTTGGCCGGATAATATGGTTGTAAAAGAGTTCGAGGCTAAGATAAAGAAGAAGGGGCCCGTGGGAGTAAAACTTCCTAGTCGAGGCCAAACCAGTGTACCAATTTCAAAAAACTAACTTCTAACCTCCTTCTTTCCTATCAGAATGCAAGAGGTTTGCGTAGCAAACTCACTAAATTGTATTCTGATAGCCTTTCCTTTGCATCTCATATTATTGTGTTCACAGAAACCTGGTTAAAGCCGGAGATCTTTAGCTCCGAAGTTTTTCCAGGTAAGTACACAATATATAGGTATGACCGTCCCTCTAGACGGGGAGGTGGAGTCTTAATTGGAGTTGATTCAAACTTCCCGTCTGAGGAGTTATTTTTTGATGAATTCAATACCATTGAATTTATTTGTGTAAAGTTATCGCTTCCTGGTAACTTTATATACATAACTTGCTCATATATTCCGCCGTTGTCTGAACTTCCTGATTATTTAAATCACCTATCCGTTATTAAGTCCGTTGCAAATAAGCTTTCCGATAGGGATCAGTTGATAGTTCTAGGTGATGTTAATATACCTGGAGTTACTTGGTCCACTGAGGATGGATCGAATGTCTTACTACATATAGCACAGCATGATTTTATTGATGGCCTGCTTGACATATCTTTATCTCAAGTAAACCATGTTCGAAATTCATTAGGTCGCCTACTTGATTTGTGTTTTGTATCAAATCCTGAAGGTGTGTTTCTGTCCAGAGTAGCACCACTCACGCAACCTGAAGATCCATATCACCCAACAATCGAACTTTCATTTGATACGGGTAGAGTTATAGAAGATAAATCAGAAAAATCCAAACGAATGCAATGTTTTCGCAAGGCAGACTTTCTGAGGCTAAATAATTTTATTTCTGGCTTTAATTGGTCTGATCTTTACTTATGCATTAATATGTCCGATGCAGTTAATGTTTTTTACACTGCAATAAACTCATTTTTTAATTCCTGTGTTCCGTGGTACTATCCGTCAACTTCCAATAAATCACCTTGGTTTAGCAAAGAGTTGACACACTCAAGAAATGTAAAGTCCTGACTTTTTAGGAAATATACAAATTCCGGTTCTCAATCTGTATTAACCAGATATTTAAGTGCTCGGTCAAGATTTACCGTGCTTAATGCTCAGTGTTATAATAGTTACTTAAACCGTTGTAAGGTCCAGTTCTCTTAGGACCCGAAACAGTTTTATAATTTTGTTAACACCAAGCGTAAATCTAATTCTTTTCCTTCCTCGCTGTCGTTCGAAAACATGACGGCAACCACAGATCAGGCAAAAGCCGATTTATTTGCCCAATTTTTTAAAACGACTTACTCTACTTTAGATTATTCATCACAGCCTTATTCTTACACCATGTCCAAGTCAAACCTCATATTCTGTCCCACTTTAACAGAAAGCTCTCTTCTTTTGGATCTTCTTCGTATTAAGCCTGTTTATTCGCCAGGGCCCGATGGTATTCCTGGGTGCGTGCTTAGGTATTGCGCTAAGGCCCTGTGCAAACCTCTTCTCAAGTTGTTTACCTTATCTCTAGAAACCTCCCAATTCCCAAATATTTGGAAGGAATCATTTGTTATTCCTCTTTTCAAAAAAGGTAACAAGTTAGAAGCCAGTAACTACAGAGGTATTTCTAAGTTGTCAGCTATTCCTAAGCTTATTGAAAAAATTATTACTCCACATTTGCAGCATCTTTGCGGTCTGATTGGTCTATTTCTCCGTGTCAACACGGATTTATTAAACGTAGATCCACAATCACAAACTTTCTAGAGCTCACTTCATTTGTGATAAAAGGCTTCAATAGTAGTTTTCAAACAGACGTCATTTACACTGACTTTAGTAAAGCATTTGACTCTGTAAATCACTTACTTCTCATTCAAAAACTTGACCTTTTAGGTTTTCCAGTTGATCTACTTAAATGGATTTCAAGTTATCTAAATGGCAGGTCACAAAGGGTCCTTTTTAAAAATTCAATTTCTGAAATTCTCCGTGTTACCTCCGGTGTCCCACAAGGGAGCCATCTGGGTCCGTTACTTTTTACATTATTTATTAACGATCTTCCCTCAATTATAAGTCATTCTCGCGTACTTATGTACGCAGGTGATGTTAAGTTGTGCCTGCAGTATAAGGACATTTCCTGCCATTTAGACTTAAAATCCGATCTAGATAATTTTCAAAACTGGTGCCGAGATAATTTACTAAATTTAAACGGTTCCAAGTGCAAGCTGATGACTTTTTATCGGACCAATCCGATATACGCGACTTACACGTTAAGTGGCAGCTCTTTGGATAGAATAACTCTTGTAAACGATCTTGGCGTTCTCTTGGACCCTAAACTAAAATTTTCTAATCACATTTCGTCCATGGTTAATAAAGCCAGAGGAGTGCTTGGATTTATTAAAAGGTGGTCAAAAGAATTCGATGATCCTTATTTGACTAAAACTTTATTTATTTCGCTAGTCCGTCCGATTCTGGAGTATGGGTCCCCCGTCTGGAGTCCACAATACGGAATACATATTGGTCGTATTGAATCTGTACAAAAAAACTTCCTTCTTTTTGCTTTACGGCGCCTAAACTAGGATGCAAATCTTAACTTACCTTCTTATTCTAGTAGACTTCTTTTGATTAATTTATCATCCCTAGCCAACCGTAGAACGATGCTTGGTACTATCTTTATTTATAACCTTATACATGGTGATATTGACTGCCCCGACTTGTTAAGTCGGCTAAACTTTTCTGTGCCAAGTAGATTAACTAGAAATTATATTCCCCTAACTTTAAATCATTGTAGATCTAACAATGCCTTGCATGAGCCTTTCAGAGTATTATGTTCTGACTATAATAGACTTTTTCCTGTAATATCAAATCTTGACTCTCTGCCGCTCCTAAAACGATTAATACTTGCTTCATTGGCACAAGATTACAACTATTACTTTTTTCCCCGGACCTTTACCTTTATTTTCCTATCTCGCGTCTATCTTATCGCGAATCGTGCCGTACGATACAAGGCTGCGCCCCTCGGTCGGTTGGGCGAGTAAGTGGGCCGTGGGACTCCGTACGAAAAAAAAAAAAAAAAAATTGATTTATTTTAATGACTATTTATTTAGGTGTATGATTTATAGGGTCTAAATTCCTGTGTTGAATAGTTTGACTTTAATTTTAATAACTCTGCGTGGGTATAACATAAAGAAGAAAAACAGATAGATGTTCACAGATAGAATGATGTCTTAAGACTAAGTAAAGATTTAAAAAGCAATCGATAACATTATTATCGAACATTTTTGCCTTAAATGTTTAAACTTACCTTTCAGATATGGTCAACGAAAACAACTTGTAAAGATCTTGATCTGTGTCGTTTAGTTTTATTCCCTTCGTATCTTCTTCATCAAACGATCCGATATCAAAGGCATCAGCTGCATTCACTTCTCCTCTTGGGGGTACCAAAGGCGGAATATATTTTTGAATGTAAACTTGATGCCAATCGATTCCACAAAAAAAATTATGCATTTTTACTTCGTCAGCACTAAAAAAAATTAATGGTTAAATTTACTAAAATGCAGTTTGCTGGAAAATTGTTAAAACATACATGTTGGCACTGATTTAATTGACTTTTGTTTTTTGACCCTAAAATTCATATTATTTTGTTTGCTTTATTTCAAATTACAACTATTTAAAAATATTCTCACAATGTTTTGTAACCAAATTCTTAATAATTCGAAGTATTCTTTGAGAGAACTCGCCACCGGCCCTGCCGGTCATGAGAGAGAGCGAGAGGCAATCAGCTCGCTACTCAGATCGACGAAAAAAGTTCCGGAAATGAAATTTGGGTGAACCCTAGCGAAGAGTTTAAAAAATGTAATCTTTTCGCGTGCGCTTCTCACTGAACATTTTAAAAAATGGAGCGAATTATTTTTTTTTTTTAATTTCATTGTACAGCGGCAAACTTGTCTTGCCAAGGTAGTTGATAATATCTTTTAAAGGCTCTTTCCCGCAAATACGATATTTGAATTTTAACTGCTTGTCAACAAACCCAGCTGATTGTCAGTACGACCGTAACACGCTTAATTCTGATAAACTCCCCAAATTTTGGCCACACTTTAAAGATTAAAGTTTTTACGATAGCATACTCGTTTGTCGATCTGAGTACTAGGCTTTTATAACGATTTCTAAGAATATTGTACAGAACGTATACAAAAATTGTCCCAATATTTTATTATTGAATTAGAATGTTTTTTTTTTGTTTTGTTAAAATTAATTCAACAATGTTTAAAACAATTTTTCAAAATACAATTATTTTATTAAGAAGAACATACAATTGCCTATTACACTTATTGGTGTACACAAACTAATATAAATTGAAAAATAAAATGGGGGAGAAATCACGCTTCAGTTGAAAGGTCCGCTCCATTCAAAATGGATCCGAAATATTAGGAGTTTGGATACGAAAATTAATTATGTTCTTAGGAGGAGAAAGGGTTTAAACGGTAAGGAAATGGCACATTTGTCTAATTCTATTTGTTGTATTTAATTTGGGTAGTGTTCGGTATTTTGATATACCTCAGTAAAATTGATATATGTGCATCGAGTTTTTGTTGTTTTTTGTTTAACTTCTTCATGTTACATTTTTTATATTATTTTTATTTATGTAGGTAGTATGTGTACAAAATGAATGAGCTTCAAATATATTTAATAAAGCCTTGTTTCATATTTAGAAAATAACTTAAAATTATTGTTCATAGAAAATTGATAAATTGACTTGATAACAAAAAAGTTGTATATACATTTATAATATAACTGATATATTGTATGATATAGTGTCTCTACTAATTGCAATCGTTTAGGCATTGAATTAACAGTTCTCCAGGAAAGGTTTATCAAATTGCCGTCCACCTCCGAAAACTTTAGCTGATAGGATGCCCCAAAGATCCTCAAACGGATTTAAGTCCGGACTCATAGCAGGCCACTGCATCAAGGGTATTTTTTTTTATTCCAGAAACGTCTTTGTGTACCGTGCAACATGTATAGGAGCGTTATCCTGTTGAAACACAAAATCCTCGCAATGGAACTTTTCAGAAAATGGCATAAGTTCACTTTCTAAGAGATTCGTATATATTGGTACAAAGCATATTGGCGATTTTCCAAAGAAGCTATAAGCCGCTATCCTAAAATTTATATTGTTCATAAAAGGCAAGTCGGGCCATTTTATGGCGTCGTAATAACTAAGGTTTTGGTACCTTAGCTTCATATCGGATATGTATGTAACTCCTTTCGACAAATTTGCTGCCGAGTTATTGGCAGCGTCAGTTCTGCTTTAATTTGGACGCAACTCATAATTTTATCAGTGGCCTAAGCTCGAACGTGGCGTTTAGCGCGCTCATCAAGCTTACGAACTGAACCTTTTGGGTTGCATATTTTTGCGGAGACTTTAGAAAATTCGATATACAGGGTGGCCCATCTAGCTTTTGCTTTTTGAACTATCGATAATTTTGACTTTGACATTTCGAATGTCATTGTCAATGTGTCAGATATTTAGTAGAAGGTTTGCGGTTTACGAAATGGTTAAGTTTACGCTCGAAGAAAATTGGGAAATATTGAAAACTTTCTTCCAAAGTGGAGAGTCTTCAACCGAAACTGCAAGAAAATTCGGAAAAAATAAAGCGCCTTCCAGGCAGTTTGTGGATAGTTTTGTGAACCGTGTGCGTGAGACTGGATCGTTGATGGATAAAACAACACGTTTACGTGCTCGTCGAGTTCGGTCTGTCGAAAATATCGCTGCGGTGTCGATGACAAACCGCAATGTTGAGGCTATCCAATAAACAAAAAAATTTTGAAAAATATATACTCGTTTTTTTATAGCGATTTTAAAACGTAAATCTTTCGTGGGCCACCCTTTAGTATTTTGATGCCTGTTTAATGATGTAGCAATAACACCCACTTTGACGTAACAATCAGCCATAGTTTTGATTTTAATTTGCTTTTCTTTACTCAATTCGGTTCCACGTGGCATTTTAATTGTTTTCTACCTTTTATTTTACTTAAAGCTTGTCAAAGTAACGCAACATAATTTTTAATTCGGTTTTTTAGGTGATCACACAAATTTAGTCTTTGTTCCTTGACATTATTACCGTAATACAATCAAAACGCAAATGAAGAACTTTGCACATTTATCAATTTTCTATGAAGCGCATCACTTTGCGTTCTTCTTTATTCTAACGGTAGTTCAGATTTGGATCTGATAAGAAATCAATGTATGAGGAAACATGAATACATATAAGAGACAAATTGTGTATACTCAAAATATAACTGTCGCTATTAGAACGACGGTAATATCAAAAACAAAATATGCACATATACCAATTTTACTGAGGTATATTGACCGTATTAAAATATACTCTTCAAAAACATGGGTGATACAGTATTTTAATATTTATGTGTGTGAAAAATTTGAATACATTTTCGCTTCAAAAGACAGACATTTCAACAAATATATTATTTATTTATCTTACCCATTTCCCATGCAGCCAAGTCGTTTAGGTACGTCCCTTTGAAGTAGCATTTCCAATAAATTTCTTAGTTCCATTGAAAACGATTCTGGAAGTTCTACGTTCTGCAAAACAAATAATTTTCCAACTTTTAAATTTATAATATTTTAACACTAAGCTAGAGTTTGACAATGTTTGTTTTATTTTTAAGCTTTCAGAAAACAAAACAATTTTTGAAGGCGCAAACCCTTAGCACCATTAATGTTGTATGCATTAACAGCTAAATAGCACACAGTCTCCTTTATGGATCAGGAATTGATGATACGTAATATTTAATACGACTTTTGCATCTAGTGCATAAAATAGATGTCATAAGAGAGTTTGAAAAATTAATTTAAAATAAGAAGGAAGCTAACTTTATTTCTATTAATTTCCTAACTAAGGCAGCTATATGATATGGAAGCGTTTTTTAAAATATTGATAAACTACTCCTCCTTAGAGTAATGATAAGTAACCTCTTATATACTCTTACTTCAAGGCACCAGTTCCCGCGGTAATCTTGTGTAAAAAAACCTTAAAAACCAAAATAATCAATTATTATGAGGTGGTATGGTTGTTAAATTTAATTAAATTTATTTTGGATTTTGAATAAAGTAAAATTGAAATCTATTTATTATTTCTGTCCAAAGCTTTGAGGATACAGTTAAAAATCATTTTCACAAAAATAATAAAACTTGAGAGTCGATCGCCACACGCTGCCTATAATAGTGCGATTAAGCTTCTTGGGGGGCCGAATCAAGGTGAAATTTATTATATATTATAAACACTATCTCTTTTTATACCCTTGCAGATGGTATTATAATTTCAGTCAAAAGTTTGCTACGCAGTGAAGGAGACATTTCCGACCCTATAAAGTATATAAATTCTTGATCAGCATTACCAGGTGAGTCGTTCTAGCCATGTCCGTCCTTCCGTGTGACGTCTGTCCGTCCGTTCGTTCTTTGGGATTTGGAAATATTTAAATATTATGGAATTACGGTTTTAATTAAATAAAAATCGGACAACAATATCATATAACTTCCATATAATGGCCAAATACAACGCAAAATCGACATAGCTTCATTGATTTTGCTACTATAGGCATACAAATCGAAATGTAGTCGTTTTGAAATAACTGCAAGGGTATATAAACTTAGGCTTGCCGTAGTTTGCTTTCTTTCTTGTTTTTTATTCGTTTTCGGATATGTTCTATTTTTATTCCCCTGCAGAGGGTATTATAATTTCAGTCAAAAGATTGCAACGCAGTGAAGGAGACATTTTCGACCCTATAAAGTATATAAATTCTTGATCATTATCACCGGGAGAGTCGATCTAGCCGTGTCCGTCTGTGCGTCCGTCTGTCCGTCCATCTGTTCGGTTCTCTGCAAACTAGTCGGTCAGTTTAAAAGCTATCTGCTTAAAACTTTCCAAAAGTTGTCTGCCAATTGCAGGTGATATATAAGTCGAAACGAGCCAGATTATGCGACTATATCATATAGCTCCCATTGGAACAATCGCAAAAAACAATTCAAAAATATTATAACTTTGTTGTTTTTGGGATTTGGCAATATTTAAATTTTATGGAATTACGGTTTTAATTTAATTAAAATCAGAAAACAATATCATATAGCTGCCATAGAAACGATGGCAAATTGCAGCGCAAAATCGACATAGTTTCATTGTTTTTAGTAATAACTGCAAGGGTATATAAATTTCGGCTTGCCGTAGTTTGTTTCTTGTTTCTAAAATTCTCTCATTGCTCTCCGCTTTAGATAAGAACAATGATGTCTAGTTTTCGGATCATCAGTTGTTTTGAGAAACAAAAAATTGTGACTCAATTTTAACAATCCAGATGTCTACACCTAATGTTGGCCCGGTTGATGGCGGTTTGATTCAATGGGATGGATTGAAATTTGGATTCGTCCAGTGGCAAAACCTTTGACACCGCTAAATAGAGTCGAATTGTCAACTAGAGTTTATCGTTAGTGGGAGTTTCTACAAACATTTGAATTCGAATTTGAATACAGGAATCCGGTGTGTCAAAAAAATAAGTCAGTACCAAGTAAAATTGAAGAGAAGCAAATTGACTTAACAGAAATATCGGAAAACTGGATACTGGTTTTTTTTTTATTAAAGCTTGGTTTGTATTTATTGGATCTTCTCTTTATGAGTCTAACAATAAGGTTGCAAATCTTAAAATAATACATTATCTAACATTTTTAATTTTAACTGAATAGAGACTACATGGTCCTAATAATTAGAGCTGGATTGGAAGGTCGTTCGGGCGAAGACGAGAACTGCTGGAAACTCGCGTGAGGGCTCTCGCGTGATGATTTGGATGTACTGATAGCCTGTTGTAGTACTTTGTTGTGATTTGTGCTATCTCTTCTCTGACGAGTGATATGTGAAGGTGCCTGTGAATGTTTACATTCCGAACGTACCACGGTGCCCCGGTGATGGTTCTGAGAATTTTTGATTGAGTTCTTTGCATTATATCCACACTGCTGTTACTGGCATTCCCCCACAACTGAGAGCCGTACATCCAGATTGGTTTCAAAACGGTGTTGTATAGAAGTACCTTAAAGTCCAGCCTAAGGGGCGAGCGGCTTTTGATAAGCCAGTGGAGGCTGTTGGCTTTGAGCTTTAAATGTGTTCTTTTGGCTTCAATGTGGCTGCGCCAAGTAAGACGTCTATCGAGGTGTACGCCAAGATATGTTACTTCAGTTGCTATCGGAACCACTGTGTTGTTTCGAATAAGTGGAGGGCAGTCTTGCCTGTTAAGTGTGAACGTTACGTGTTTGCATTTTTGTTCGTTAACTTTGATTCGCCAGTCGGATAGCCATTTCTCTACTGCCACCAGGTGTTTAGCAAGTTGCGCCGTTGCTTGCTTGGGGCATTCCGAGCAACCTAGGATCGCTGTGTCATCAGCAAAAGTGGATGTGGTTAGTTGCATGCTCGTTGGGATGTCCGCAGTATAGATAAAGTAGAGTGTTGGTCCGAGCACGCTGCCTTGAGGAACGCCGGCTCTGATGATGTAATCATTTCCTGTTGTAAAGGTATGACTTTAGAAGTTTGTGAGTGTTGGTTGGGAGCATTTCTGTTATTTTGTGCAGTAAACCTTCTAACCATAATCTGTCAAAAGCTTGTGCTACGTCCAGAAATATCGCAGTGCAGTACTCCCTTTGTTCGAATGCATTTCGGATTTCTGAAGCGGTTGACTTGCTCGATGGTTCCATGTTTTTCTCGAAAACCGAATGGATGAGTCGGGATTTTGTTGTGTGTTCTGAGATATGGGGTAATATGTGCCAAGAAGCATTTTTCGAAGAGTTTTGATTTACACGTTAGTAAACTAATTGGTTTATATGATGAAGCAATTGTGCGGTCTTTGCCAGGTTTTGGTATCATTATGATGATCGAATTTTTCCATCTCTCTGGGAAGTGTCCATGTCTCGTTATTGCATTGAAGAGTTGGCAAATAGATCGAACTACACAGAAAGGAAGTTCAATAATCATTTTTGGTGATATTAGGTCGCATCCTGGAGATTTTTTGGGTTGAGTTGTTCGTTTATGATTTTAAGTAACTCATGTGGCCTAAATACAATTGGTTCATACGTAGATGTGTCGATATCTGATGGTGCTGGCAGTGAGATCCCGTTTGATGCTGTATTGGGCTGAAATACATTTTGAAGATGTTCAGCAAATCTGTCGGCTCTTTCTCAGTCGCTGCGCGCCCAGTTGCCTGTGGATGTCCTTATTGGCATTGTAGATTCTAATGGTGCGCAGAGTGATGAGTGTGCTCTCCAAAGTGGGAACTTGGAGCTCATTGGGTATAACTGCTCTATGTAATGTTTTTGGGATTTGTTGATATCAGCTTCGTCATTCAAACGTGGATTCAACTCAATATGCGAACTTACATATTTTTTGTACTTAAGCCAATTGGTTTTAATCGTTGTTAGTCTGAATGGTTTATCTACCGCAACTGGATGTAGATTTAGTTGAAGGAGTACTGGCGAGTGATCAGACGATAGATCTGATAAGGAGTTGGCGCTTATCAGGTTCCGTGGAATGTTTTTTTGTGACTGCAAAATCTATCAAGTCTGGCAGTTTTCTGGGATCTGTTGGCCAATATGTAGTTGTCCCAGGTGACACACAGTCTAGCTTGTTGCTTGCTTTTATTATTGCATTGTACAACTGCGTTCCCTTTGGAGTCACAAGTCGAGTTCTCCAGTGCGTATGCTTGGCATTAAAATCTCCTGCTACTATAAATTGTATGTTATGAAGGTCTCCACAAGCAACGCATACTGGACGAAGCGTGCAATAAGACCTTGTGTGGCCATATTCCTGACAATTATTACACTGCACCGCCCCATTTCTTTTATGCGGCTCTTCTACAGTTATTCTGCGGTGTAGTAGAAACTGGAGAGTAAAAATTGGATGCACTTCATTTTTATTCAGAGGTTTGGATTTGTTTTCGGTTTCAAGTCCTACCTTAAAAAGAGGTTGAGGCTTTCTTTCTCTATTTAAAATGTTAATAACATTTTTTACATTAAAACCTTACTCCTTCAGTGCGCCTGTAACTTCAGCTGGTGTTACTTCCGGTTCAATAGCTTTAAGTACTACTTGCTGGCCTTTACTGCTTATTAATTGGTACGTGTATAAGTTTTTATTATTGTCGTTTAAATACTTCGACAAAATGTTGTAGTTTACTTCCGTATTAGAGAGAACTTTTGTTTCGTGAATATTTCCCTTTGTTAATGGAATTATGTGGAAATTGTCAGTATCGAGTTTACGAGAGCATTATAATTTTTCTCTCGAATGTAAATCGGCGGCGACTTAGGCTTTTTAATGTCTGGAGAGCAAGAGCGCGCGCTGCCTTGCGATGTTGGATTGAGTTCATTACTCGGGCTTGGGGTTATTGATCGCGGTTGGTTAGTTTTTGTTGGGTTTGCGGTCGCGTTGTCTTGCATTGACATGATTGAATGGTATGCGTTGTCACGTTGCAGAGAGAGCCGACGCTCGTCTTGCTGACGTTGGAGCACCGTATGAGTGTCGAATTCACTCATAGCTTAATGTTTTAGATTTTCTTCTTTATATACACAAAAAGTACGAAGTTCATCGCACTAAGCGTCTTTTCGCCCACTGTGTACTGTTGTTTAGAGCTTGCACTGCACTATGCTTTGATTTTATTTAAATTTCGTTGACGATAAGAAGACAGGAAAAACACGTCTGCACTCGCCGACGTTCGCGAGCTATATGATACTGGATACTGGTGGAACAACAAAAGGATCTAGAAATATCAGAAGTCGTAACTGAATTGAGGAATGATTTACCAGTGGCATTAGTTGCCACCTATGAATTAGATCAAATGTTTTGTCCAGAGGAATGTTTACCTGTAGTTCCTCGTACGTTCCGTTGGTCAGTTATAAATCAAGTACATAAGTCTATCATGCATCTAGGTTGGGAGAAAACGCTAGACAAGGTGTACGATCATTAGTGGTTTTCTGGTATGGCAAAATATGTTCGAAGTTTTGTGGAGAACTGCATTACATGCAGAGTTTCTAAAGGTACGTCAGGAAAACCTGAAATTGAATTACATCCAATTCCAAAAATTAGCATTCCTTCCATATAGATATATATATATAAATTGAGCGGAAAAAGTAATCGTAAAATATAATATCATTGTACAAATCGACGCTTTTACTAAATCCGTTTATCTGTTTCACACCTTTTCTTTGGATGCGTAAACTTGTATAAACGCAATGAAATCTCCGATTGCCATTACATCTAATTGGAACAGTTGCACGTCGAGCCAACGGTCAAGTTGGCAAGATGCACTGGTGGATGTACAGTTAGTTTGTTTTTTTCTATGGACAACTTATTGTGTTTGAAGATGTGTGAAGCAAATGTATTTGGCGATGGATTTAAAAGTTGGCTAACAAAAGTCTAGTTATGTAGCTTGGATAACAAATTGATGACACGAGGACGTGTATATGTCAGAATGGCCGTGTCGGAGAAAAAGTAATGCAGCATTTCGTTAGGCATGAGACTTTAAGGAATGAGGTACTAGTTTCGGTAGAAGGACTCCGTTTGCGAACTAAGGCCGTACCCGGCCGTTCCGACTCATATACTGCGTGCAAAGGAACGAAGGGTGTGTGCAAAGTTTCAATATCATCGATATCTTTAAAACTGAGAGACAAGTTCGCGTAGAAACAGACAAACGGACAGACAGACGGATATGCTTATATCAGATCAGGACGCGATCCAGATCAAGAATATATAAATTATAACAAAAGTGTTTTCATTATATTTTATTTATTGGTAACCTGTAGGGCAGCTTGAGCTCTGTTTAGAAACTAAAATTACAATTCAAAATGAAACTGCGGCTCGCCAGCGCTTGCATGGGCCGGATCGGATTTCACCGGCCGGATTCCCGCTTACGCGTGCATCCAGTGTTGGGCTCAGATCGTTGACCGTAGTCGTGTTAACTCCTCCCAGTTTTAAGTTAAGGCCGCCCTCGGTCTTTCCAAGTATTTCTGCCAGCAGCTTGCTGGCCCCCAAGATCGCCGATTCGCTGCAGATTGCGTTGGCTTAATTAGTGCAGAAACGGTAAACTGAGGAGTTGGTGATGCTCAGTAATGTTGATTTTTGCCATGGCTGGCACAGCTGGTGTTTTCTTCAGAACCCCACGATGATTTACGTATGGGGTACCATTCAGGCTTATTTGGTCGTCGAAAGTTACAAGGAACGTGCCGGCAATGTTTTGATGAGTATTGGCGCCCGTTATGTTTGCAGCAGTGTCGTTGATGATAAGCATGCCTTCGTCTACCATAACTACTGGCTGAAGATGGCTGGATTTTATGTCGCAGTGGGCGAGAACGCCGGTCATCAGCTGCTGAGCGCATGTTGAAGTCTCCAAGGTTTTGCAGAGGGTTGTACCTACGGCTATGTCGCAGTTAGAGACAGTCAGAATTCGCTCCCCACAGTCAGCTATAGTGTTGTATTGATCTAAATCTAATATTACGTTATTGTGCTGAACGGGATTAATCATTCATTTTTTGCAAGCTACTTTCGGTTTTGGGAACTTAACTAGAAAATACAAAAGGTTATTATTCTGAAATATCTTTACTTTAGACACCGCCAGCAAGTCAGCCACACTGACATTTGTAAGGAGTTTATCGTTATCTCTCTCACATCAATATTATCTAAATAACTGGACTCAACAAATTTATTTTTGCTAAAGTTATAGATGTAATTAAGTTTTCCAATTCGGTTATTACTGCTCTATTTTTTGTAAGAACTGTTTCGTACAGGTGGTCGGAGTCTATCTTGTCTGACTTGCTAATGGAGTTTACTTGCTGGGACAGAAGATTAAATTGTGTTTGAATCTTGCTATTAATGTCAATCTGATTATTTTCAGCCTGTATTAACTGCAATTGTCTGAATTTTATTTGTTCCCAGTCTTCAAAGTCTGGAGTCCCTGCTATTACTTTTAGTGCGGATCTTAACATGTTAATACTACGACGCTGTCTATGGTGTATCTTAATTGTGTCTACTAATGTAAGAATTTTTTCGACGCCGGAGAGTACTACTAGTCCCATATGATTCTTTGGGAACTTTGTCGTTAATGAAGAGGTTTCGTCCGCATAAGACTCGTAAAATATATTAGCTGTGTGTCCAAGGTATCAGTATTCGTCCCAGATAGTTACGTCCCCGTCGGTCACCGGTATGTAATCGGCGTGTGAATAGTCACTAAGTCGGAAAAGTCGTGGTCAGTACTGTCAGGGGGAATATGGCGACGCGGTTTAGCCTAAAACGAACAAAAGGAAAACGGTTAATACTAATTTTTCTTAATCTATCTTAGGTTGTCCTTATGGACCCCTTTATTAAAACCGTTGCCCCCAGGTCCGCCTCAACGGTTTCCTCGGAACAAAGTGGTGATAATTTGTTTCCTAGCCGTTTATTTGTGTTTAACCAAACTCTCTCCCCTACCTGAAAACTTTTGTAAACCCTGTCTTTGTTTACGTGGTCCATGGTTTTTTCCTGAGCTTTTTGTATTTTTTCTTTAATTTAAACGCAAAACAAATTGCATGCCAAATAAAAATTTTCCCCAAAATAAAAACCAACAAAAAATATTGTGAGCAAACTTAATAAAATGAAAAAATAAGAAAAACAAGTTTGGTGTCGCCCATGCAAAAAGAGTAACAAGCGTTGCAGTAACAGCGGTGTCAGTCTAAATATTTTTCAGCCGTTCGAATGCCTCTTTTGAGCTTGATTTAATTGTATCTCAATTTTCCTAGACTGATTCGCACCTACCTTTCCATTGTCGCCCTTTTGAATATTTATAAGCGGACGAGCGATGGTAGCAAACCATTTTATAAAACATCTATAATAAAATACCTAGCTAGCCCCAGTAAGGATCTAAGATTAAATAATGTTTTTGGGGGCAGAAAGTTTTTAATGGCTTGCACCTTTTCTGGGGAAGTTTTGATCACCCCTCGCGATACTACAAATCCCAGGTATTCGAAGCTTTCTTAAAAAAAATTTTCCTGGGACAAGCGTATACCGGCGGTGCATAAACGACTTAGGATCTCATCAACATGTTTGATGTGATCCTCTTTTGTTTCGGAAAAAATTATCACGTCATCTATGTAGTCGTTACACATTTTCCCTATGACGTCCCTTAAAACGTCATCAATAGCCCTTTGAAAAATACTAGGGGCGTATTTAAGCCCAAAAGGGAGTCTGCAGAATTCGTACTTTCCATTGTTCAGTGAAAAAGCCGTTTTCTTTATTTCTTTTTCCGCCAGCTCTATCTGGTGGAATCCCGATTTTAAGTCCAACGTTGTAAAGTATTGGGCTTTTCCCAAATTCGACAGTATTACCAATATGTTAGGAATGGGGTACTTATCATCTTCGATTTTCTTATTTAGTTTCCTAAAGTCAATAAATTTTGTCTACAACCCAGATGGGATTATTGTAGGGCGATTTTGAAGGTCGAATAATGCCATCAGCAAGAAGTTGTTTAACCTCCGTGTTGACAAAATCCGATACCCCTTGAGGGTAGGGGTGCATTTTCGAATAAATGGGTTCTTCATCTGTTGGGATTGTAGCAACCGTGTTTAGGTTATACGGCAGGGACTCGTTGGGGTCCGCAAATGCGTTTGATCTTAATTGATAAGAATTTTTAATAACCATCAGTACGTCTTTTTACAACTTTTACAAAATTCACATCCTTAAATTCAGCAAATTGAAGGGCCTCTATGCAGCCTTCATTATCTTTTATGTTTTTTACTAAATTGATTTTAGCATTAAATTCCTTTAGGAAATCCAGACCCACAATCCCTTCAAATTCCTTTAGGCAATTTAAGATGAAGAATGTGGTTTTTATACCCTTTTATTTTGGTCAAAAGTGAGCAACGCAGTGAAGGAGACATCTCCGACCCTATAAAGTATATATATTCTTGATCAGGATCACCTCCTGAGTTGATATAGCCATGTCCGTATGTCTGTTTCTACGCAAACTAGTCTCTCAGTTTTAAACTTGAAACTTTGCACACACCCTTCTTTCCTTTGCACGCACACTTCTTTCGGCCGACTATATCTTATAACTGCCATATAACTGATTGATCGGAAATGCTATAACTTTGGTGATTGGGATTTTCTATGGGTTTTATATTTGGCCTATCAATCCGATCTACCAAATCTCATAAGGATCTGCCGACTATATCCTATAGCCGCCATATAACTGATTGATCGGAAATGCCATAACTTTGGTGTTTGTAAAGTTAGGAAGTTGGGATTTTGTATGGGTTTTATATTTGGCCAATCAATCCGACCTACCAAGTAAGGATCGGCCGACTATATCCTATAGCTGCCATATAACTGATTCATCGGAAATGCCATAACTTTGGTGTTTTTAAAGTTTGTAAGTTGGGATTTTTTGAGTATTAAGAATGCATCATATGAGTAATTTTGGAGAATATAATTTACATAATATTCTGCAAGGGTATATCAACTTCGGCTCTGAGTTCACATCGAGTCATCTTCATAAACTTTTTTGTTGTTTGCGTGCAGCTTTGATCGGGAAGTAGGGTCTATTTCCATCGCCTCGGGCACCTGATAATGGTTCCTTTGACCAAATGGTCGTTGTTTAGAACTATCGGGATCCCTGTATTTGTAAGCATGGTCTTGCCCAGACTTAACTTTTTCATTTGCAAACGTGGTCAGGCTTGCGGCGAGCATCGCTCCTAAATTTCTGATTCAACACAGCAGCAGCGGAAGGCTCGTGTTTAATGTTTTATTAGTAAGAAGCGTTAGCTTCTTCTCTATCTCATCGTAATACTTATTTAGAGAAAGTTCTCCCTGCCTCATGGTATCTAATTCTTGCTGGATTACACGTACCGGTGTTTTGTCGACGTACGTGAAATCAAGACGCACTACAATGGCTTCAAAATTCAAAACCGTGTTAAAGGAGGGTAATACCGCATCTGCATTGCCCATTATTTTGTTCCTTATAATTGCTACTGCCTGGTAGTGTCTGGAACTGCTATTCAAGGGCTTAAAGACGGTATACGCAGAGTTAGCCGCTTGTCTCCAAGAGACATAATTCTCCTGCTTCCCGTCGAATTCGGGAATGGACTTGACAATGTCTAAAGGCTCTTCGCATTTTACACTATTGTCGATACTTATGGCCTCATAGGCCTTAACCTCCGTATTTGTCAGAGAAATAGCACCTATTCTACCCTCCAACTCTTCGAACTTCTGTTCGAGGGCCTGGGCAGCGCTGAACTGACTAAACTGCGGCGCGTACAATTTCAGAAATATCGCTATTCGACATACTGATACTGTTTCCAATATACCCTGCGAATTCGTTAGTCTTTGGGGTCTTCATTTTGAGGTTCCTATAGCTTTCTAGAAGTTCCTCGTCACTACTGTCTGTGCCTTTTCCTTCCTTCATTTAATTTATTAAGAATAATCTCTGAACTGGAAAAATCAATTGTTTTCTATGTTTTCTGAAGTTTGATTATACTAAAGAGATAATAAACATTCGCCTTACTTACATTTTGCCAAGTGGAAACACAATGGATTATTTTCTTTTTTTCAAAAAAAAATCTTGTTTTGTTTTGCTGCGGGAGGCTAATCGTTGTGATAAATGCTGTTGCAGGTTACTCGCAGCTAATTTGTCCTCCAGTTACAGGGCACCAGAATCTTCTTTTCCAATTTTCGCACTTAATAATTTGCACTTAAAAAAAAATTATTAATTGTTTTTGTTTCTAACTGGAAGTTCTTATTTATTGTTTTCTTCCGCACTCAAACAATTTTTTGCACTTAGGAAAATTGTAAATTGATTTCGCTTTTAACTGGAATTTCTTAGTTTTTTTCTTTTAAAACTTTATTTCGTTTTTATTCCTGCGCATTCAAACATTTTTTGCACTTTAAAAAAATTATTAATTTATTTTTCCCGAGTTAATCTTTTCAAGACCATAGCGTTTATTATTTTTTAAACGACTTTGAATGGGTTATTTTTCATGAATTATTTTTTTGAATTCAGAATCGCGGAACTTTCCACGCTTGCATGGGGCGGATCGGATTTCAAGGGCCGGTTAACTTATATTCTTTATAGGGTCGGAGATAGAAGTCTCCTTCACTGCGTTGCACACTGCTGACCAAAATTATAATACCCTCTGCAAGCGTATAAAAACCGCTTAGCTCCTGTAAGTTGCGCCGTTAACATCGATGCCCCGCAACACAAATTCGAAGAAGTGGTAAACGTGCCAAATCAGTAGTTGGTCGCCGCAAATAATAACTTTCGGAACTATTGCCTTGGCGTTGGTCAAAAAATAAATATATATCTGGAAGCAAAACAAATTACGTGTCGAGTGCCTCGACTATTAGATACCCGTACCTGAAACAAATACATATCAATTAAAATTTGCATAATAGCATCAAAACTGTGGCCACAGCTTGTGGCTTGTGGGCGTCAGAGGGGGCGTGGCACCATTTTGAAACAAACTTGCGCTGCGTAGGAACTCCTAAAATATACATGCAAAATGCCAATTTTTAGCTTTTATAGTTTCCGAGATCTCAGCGTTCATACGGACAGACAAACGGACTGACATACAGACGGACATGGCTAGATCGACTCGGCTAGTGATCCTGAACAAGAATATATATACTTTATAGGGTCGGAAACGCTTCCTTCTACCTGTTACATACTTTTGCACGAATACAATATACCCTTTTACTCTACGAGTAACGGGTATAAATATTGTAAGCAAACTAAATAAAATGCAAAAACAAGAGAGAACGCTATAGTCGAGTGCCTCGACTATTAGATACCCGTTACTCAGTTAAACAACTTAATATAAATATGCCTTCTTGTGTTTTTTTTTAACATAATGTGAATTATAGTGACCACAGGAAAAAAGGACCAAAAGTTTAAATTATAATTGATCTTCCAAACTCTGCTATTGAGGCTATTTGTAAACTCTTCAATAGGATCATACGTCTCGGGTACTATCCGAGCAAATGGAAAAAATCTACTATCATAATGATACCGAAGCCCGGAAAAGACCACACAATTCCTTTATCCTACAGACCAATAAGTTTACTATCGTGTCTGCCTAAATTGTTCGAAAAATGCCTTCTAGCACGCATAATAGCATATCTTCCAGACACACAACGTTATCCCGGCACATCAATTTGGCTTCCGTCAAAGACATGGTACAATCAAACAAGTTAACAGAATAACATCAGAAATCCGCACTGCCTTTGAGAATCGGGAATATTGCATAAGGCGTCTCACATTCTTTCAATCTCTCTCACAAACCTTAATCTCAGCCACTAAAAACTTAAACCTTAACCTCAGCCACTGAATATACATTGAAGTTTTTAAATATGCGCGCGCAAGGGTTGCCAGTGTTGGTCAGCAAGATCGGTCAGCTGACCAGTCGGGGCGAATGCCGATAGTATCGATAAGATATCGCGATCATCTGTAAACGCGCAAAATGGGCTGTAAAGCGCAAACTCCGTGCTGTAAAGCACAAGCCGAACTCACGTGGACCACCAAAGTAGCGCAGCGAGTTTCGGTTTCACACACACCAAGTTTGAAAAGCAACTGCCTGCGTCGTCCCTTCTTCTTTCTGCGCTTAACACCGAACCACACTCGGCGACAGCGACACTACGCTGTCGTCCCGCTAGAACGGTACTTCTTATAGCGACAACATGCAGACAACCAAACACAGCAGAATTAGAGGCTGATGCAATATTACCATAATGATGAAATAGTCTACTGGTGAAATTCCCGAAACTGTTTACCCATACTCATACCAACATCCACACACTCTTAGTGTGCGCCGACAAATATATTTCCAGAATATGTAAGTTAACTAAGTTAACCGGGCGACGGCAATGACCGATCGTCCGAAGGCTGACAAAGCGTCTGGCCGGAAGCTCGTGCATAGCCGGCAAAGACTACCCATTGGAGTGGCCGCTATGAGTCTCTTTTTGTTAGCTTTAAGTTTCAGTTTATATTTGACTTCATATGAATAAAGAGCTGTCGCTCATACAAATTATACTCCGACAACCGTCGTTAAAATCTTATTACTGAAAAACTGTCTGAGTCCCTAGGCCAGCAGGTAAAGAAGGGCAGTCACCCTTCCAACGTAATCTTCGTAATTCATCTTGGAGAATTCTTCGGCCAGCCGGCCAATTACCACAGTGACGAAACATGCCACCAGCACCCCCCTGGATAAGCTGCAACTGCGAGGGACAACCTGTGGGATATTTAAATATTTAATTGGCGCTCAACGCAAAAGTACCCACAGCGGTATAATAGGGATCATGTAAGTGAGCACCTCAGTCCTTATACTTCCCGGCATCTGCATTTGTGTGTAACTTATAATAAATAAAAGAAATAAATCGCGGCCAGAACATTCTTCTGCAGCTCGAATAAATAAAACAAGTAAATCACTGCCAGAATATTTTCTGCAGCTCCTCTTCCATAATTTGTTTGGTGTTAATTTAAAAAAAAAAAAAATAAATACAATATTAATTAGCATACTCATTATTTGATGACATTGTGGAATTTTAAATTGTGGAATTATATGCGTTATGGTATGGCAAAATATGTTCGAAGTTTTGTGGAGAACTGCATTACATGCAGAGTTTCTAAAGGTACGTCAGGAAAACCTGAAATTGAATTACATCCAATTCCAAAAATTAGCATTCCTTCCATATAGATATATATATATAAATTGAGCGGAAAAAGTAATCGTAAAATATAATATCATTGTACAAATCGACGCTTTTACTAAATCCGTTTATCTGTTTCACACCTTTTCTTTGGATGCGTAAACTTGTATAAACGCAATGAAATCTCCGATTGCCATTACATCTAATTGGAACAGTTGCACGTCGAGCCAACGGTCAAGTTGGCAAGATGCACTGGTGGATGTACAGTTAGTTTGTTTTTTTCTATGGACAACTTATTGTGTTTGAAGATGTGTGAAGCAAATGTATTTGGCGATGGATTTAAAAGTTGGCTAACAAAAGTCTAGTTATGTAGCTTGGATAACGAATTGATGACACGAGGACGTGTATATGTCAGAATGGCCGTGTCGGAGAAAAAGTAATGCAGCATTTCGTTAGGCATGAGACTTTAAGGAATGAGGTACTAGTTTCGGTAGAAGGACTCCGTTTGCGAACTAAGGCCGTACCCGGCCGTTCCGACTCATATACTGCGTGCAAAGGAACGAAGGGTGTGTGCAAAGTTTCAATATCATCGATATCTTTAAAACTGAGAGACAAGTTCGCGTAGAAACAGACAAACGGACAGACAGACGGATATGCTTATATCAGATCAGGACGCGATCCAGATCAAGAATATATAAATTATAACAAAAGTGTTTTCATTATATTTTATTTATTGGTAACCTGTAGGGCAGCTTGAGCTCTGTTTAGAAACTAAAATTACAATTCAAAATGAAACTGCGGCTCGCCAGCGCTTGCATGGGCCGGATCGGATTTCACCGGCCGGATTCCCGCTTACGCGTGCATCCAGTGTTGGGCTCAGATCGTTGACCGTAGTCGTGTTAACTCCTCCCAGTTTTAAGTTAAGGCCGCCCTCGGTCTTTCCAAGTATTTCTGCCAGCAGCTTGCTGGCCCCCAAGATCGCCGATTCGCTGCAGATTGCGTTGGCTTAATTAGTGCAGAAACGGTAAACTGAGGAGTTGGTGATGCTCAGTAATGTTGATTTTTGCCATGGCTGGCACAGCTGGTGTTTTCTTCAGAACCCCACGATGATTTACGTATGGGGTACCATTCAGGCTTATTTGGTCGTCGAAAGTTACAAGGAACGTGCCGGCAATGTTTTGATGAGTATTGGCGCCCGTTATGTTTGCAGCAGTGTCGTTGATGATAAGCATGCCTTCGTCTACCATAACTACTGGCTGAAGATGGCTGGATTTTATGTCGCAGTGGGCGAGAACGCCGGTCATCAGCTGCTGAGCGCATGTTGAAGTCTCCAAGGTTTTGCAGAGGGTTGTACCTACGGCTATGTCGCAGTTAGAGACAGTCAGAATTCGCTCCCCACAGTCAGCTATAGTGTTGTATTGATCTAAATCTAATATTACGTTATTGTGCTGAACGGGATTAATCATTCATTTTTTGCAAGCTACTTTCGGTTTTGGGAACTTAACTAGAAAATACAAAGGTTATTATTCTGAAATATCTTTACTTTAGACACCGCCAGCAAGTCAGCCACACTGACATTTGTAAGGAGTTTATCGTTATCTCTCTCACATCAATATTATCTAAAATAACTGGACTCAACAAATTTATTTTTGCTAAAGTTATAGATGTAATTAAGTTTTCCAATTCGGTTATTACTGCTCTATTTTTTGTAAGAACTGTTTCGTACAGGTGGTCGGAGTCTATCTTGTCTGACTTGCTAATGGAGTTTACTTGCTGGGACAGAAGATTAAATTGTGTTTGAATCTTGCTATTAATGTCAATCTGATTATTTTCAGCCTGTATTAACTGCAATTGTCTGAATTTTATTTGTTCCCAGTCTTCAAAGTCTGGAGTCCCTGCTATTACTTTTAGTGCGGATCTTAACATGTTAATACTACGACGCTGTCTATGGTGTATCTTAATTGTGTCTACTAATGTAAGAATTTTTTCGACGCCGGAGAGTACTACTAGTCCCATATGATTCTTTGGGAACTTTGTCGTTAATGAAGAGGTTTCGTCCGCATAAGACTCGTAAAATATATTAGCTGTGTGTCCAAGGTATCAGTATTCGTCCCAGATAGTTACGTCCCCGTCGGTCACCGGTATGTAATCGGCGTGTGAATAGTCACTAAGTCGGAAAAGTCGTGGTCAGTACTGTCAGGGGGAATATGGCGACGCGGTTTAGCCTAAAACGAACAAAAGGAAAACGGTTAATACTAATTTTTCTTAATCTATCTTAGGTTGTCCTTATGGACCCCTTTATTAAAACCGTTGCCCCCAGGTCCGCCTCAACGGTTTCCTCGGAACAAAGTGGTGATAATTTGTTTCCTAGCCGTTTATTTGTGTTTAACCAAACTCTCTCCCCTACCTGAAAACTTTTGTAAACCCTGTCTTTGTTTACGTGGTCCATGGTTTTTTTCCTGAGCTTTTTGTATTTTTTCTTTAATTTAAACGCAAAACAAATTGCATGCCAAATAAAAATTTTCCCCAAAATAAAAACCAACAAAAAATATTGTGAGCAAACTTAATAAAATGAAAAAATAAGAAAAACAAGTTTGGTGTCGCCCATGCAAAAAGAGTAACAAGCGTTGCAGTAACAGCGGTGTAAGTCTAAATATTTTTCAGCCGTTCGAATGCCTCTTTTGAGCATGATTTAATTGTATCTCAATTTTCCTAGACTGATTCGCACCTACCTTTCCATTGTCGCCCTTTTGAATATTTATAAGCGGACGAGCGATGGTAGCAAACCATTTTATAAAACATCTATATTAAAATACCTAGCTAGCCCCAGTAAGGATCTAAGATTAAATAATGTTTTTGGGGGCAGAAAGTTTTTAATGGCTTGCACCTTTTCTGGGGAAGTTTTGATCACCCCTCGCGATACTACAAATCCCAGGTATTCGAAGCTTTCTTAAAAAAAATTTTCCTGGGACAAGCGTATACCGGCGGTGCATAAACGACTTAGGATCTCATCAACATGTTTGATGTGATCCTCTTTTGTTTCGGAAAAAATTATCACGTCATCTATGTAGTCGTTACACATTTTCCCTATGACGTCCCTTAAAACGTCATCAATAGCCCTTTGAAAAATACTAGGGGCGTATTTAAGCCCAAAAGGGAGTCTGCAGAATTCGTACTTTCCATTGTTCAGTGAAAAAGCCGTTTTCTTTATTTCTTTTTCCGCCAGCTCTATCTGGTGGAATCCCGATTTTCAGTCCAACGTTGTAAAGTATTGGGCTTTTCCCAAATTCGACAGTATTACCGATATGTTAGGAATGGGGTACTTATCATCTTCGATTTTCTTATTTAGTTTCCTAAAGTCAATAAATTTTGTCTACAACCCAGATAGGATTATTGTAGGGCGATTTTGAAGGTCGAATAATGCCATCAGCAAGAAGTTGTTTAACCTCCGTGTTGACAAAATCCGATACCCCTTGAGGGTAGGGGTGCATTTTCGAATAAATGGGTTCTTCATCTGTTGGGATTGTAGCAACCGTGTTTAGGTTATACGGCAGGGACTCGTTGGGGTCCGCAAATGCGTTTGATCTTAATTGATAAGAATTTTTAATAACCATCAGTACGTCTTTTTACAACTTTTACAAAATTCACATCCTTAAATTCAGCAAATTGAAGGGCCTCTATGCAGCCTTCATTATCTTTTATGTTTTTTACTAAATTGATTTTAGCATTAAATTCCTTTAGGAAATCCAGACCCACAATCCCTTCAAATTCCTTTAGGCAATTTAAGATGAAGAATGTGGTTTTTATACCCATTTATTTTGGTCAAAAGTGAGCAACGCAGTGAAGGAGACATCTCCGACCCTATAAAGTATATATATTCTTGATCAGGATCACCTCCTGAGTTGATATAGCCATGTCCGTATGTCTGTTTCTACGCAAACTAGTCTCTCAGTTTTAAACTTGAAACTTTGCACACACCCTTCTTTCCTTTGCACGCACACTTCTTTCGGCCGACTATATCTTATAACTGCCATATAACTGATTGATCGGAAATGCTATAACTTTGGTGATTGGGATTTTCTATGGGTTTTATATTTGGCCAATCAATCCGATCTACCAAATCTCATAAGGATCTGCCGACTATATCCTATAGCCGCCATATAACTGATTGATCGGAAATGCCATAACTTTGGTGTTTGTAAAGTTAGGAAGTTGGGATTTTGTATGGGTTTTATATTTGGCCAATCAATCCGACCTACCAAGTAAGGATCGGCCGACTATATCCTATAGCTGCCATATAACTGATTCATCGGAAATGCCATAACTTTGGTGTTTTTAAAGTTTGTAAGTTGGGATTTTTTGAGTATTAAGAATGCATCATATGAGTAATTTTGGAGAATATAATTTACATAATATTCTGCAAGGGTATATCAACTTCGGCTCTGAGTTCACATCGAGACATCTTCATAAACTTTTTTGTTGTTTGCGTGCAGCTTTGATCGGGAAGTAGGGTCTATTTCCATCGCCTCGGGCACCTGATAATGGTTCCTTTGACCAAATGGTCGTTGTTTAGAACTATCGGGATCCCTGTATTTGTAAGCCTGGTCTTGCCCAGACTTAACTTTTTCATTTGCAAACGTGGTCAGGCTTGCGGCGAGCATCGCTCCTAAATTTCTGATTCAACACAGCAGCAGCGGAAGGCTCGTGTTTAATGTTTTATTAGTAAGAAGCGTTAGCTTCTTCTCTATCTCATCGTAATACTTATTTAGAGAAAGTTCTCCCTGCCTCATGGTATCTAATTCTTGCTGGATTACACGTACCGGTGTTTTGTCGACGTACGTGAAATCAAGACGCACTACAATGGCTTCAAAATTCAAAACCGTGTTAAAGGAGGGTAATACCGCATCTGCATTGCCCCTTATTTTGTTCCTTATAATTGCTACTGCCTGGTAGTGCCTGGAACTGCTATTCAAGGGCTTAAAGACGGTATACGCAGAGTTAGCCGCTTGTCTCCAAGAGACATAATTCTCCTGCTTCCCGTCGAATTCGGGAATGGACTTGACAATGTCTAAAGGCTCTTCGCATTTTACACTATTGTCGATACTTATGGCCTCATAGGCCTTAACCTCCGTATTTGTCAGAGAAATAGCACCTATTCTACCCTCCAACTCTTCGAACTTCTGTTCGAGGGCCTGGGCAGCGCTGAACTGCCTAAACTGCGGCGCGTACAATTTCAGAAATATCGCTATACTGATACTGTTTCCAATATACCCTGCGAATTCGTTAGTCTTTGGGGTCTTCATTTTGAGGTTCCTATAGCTTTCTAGAAGTTCCTCGTCACTACTGTCTGTGCCTTTTCCTTCCTTCATTTAATTTATTAAGAATAATCTCTGAACTGGAAAAATCAATTGTTTTCTATGTTTTCTGAAGTTTGATTATACTAAAGAGATAATAAACATTCGCCTTACTTACATTTTGCCAAGTGGAAACACAATGGATTATTTTCTTTTTTTCAAAAAAAAATCTTGTTTTGTTTTGCTGCGGGAGGCTAATCGTTGTGATAAATGCTGTTGCAGGTTACTCGCAGCTAATTTGTCCTCCAGTTACAGGGCACCAGAATCTTCTTTTCCAATTTTCGCACTTAATAATTTGCACTTAAAAAAAAATTATTAATTGTTTTTGTTTCTAACTGGAAGTTCTTATTTATTGTTTTCTTCCGCACTCAAACAATTTTTTGCACTTAGGAAAATTTTAAATTGATTTCGCTTTTAACTGGAATTTCTTAGTTTTTTTCTTTTAAAACTTTATTTCGTTTTTATTTCTGCGCATTCAAACATTTTTTGCACTTTAAAAAAATTATTAATTTATTTTTCCCGAGTTAATCTTTTTCAAGACCATAGCGTTTATTATTTTTTAAACGACTTTGAATGGGTTATTTTTCATGAATTCTTTTTTTGAATTCAGAATCGCGGAACTTTCCACGCTTGCATGGGGCGGATCGGATTTCAAGGGCCGGTTAACTTATATTCTTTATAGGGTCGGAGATAGATGTCTCCTTCACTGCGTTGCACACTGCTGACCAAAATTATAATACCCTCTGCAAGCGTATAAAAACCGCTTAGCTCCTGTAAGTTGCGCCGTTAACATCGATGCCCCGCAACACAAATT
Organism: Drosophila prolongata; assembly: GCA_036346975.1. Lineage (NCBI taxonomy): Eukaryota > Metazoa > Arthropoda > Insecta > Diptera > Drosophilidae > Drosophila > Drosophila prolongata. The sequence goes on from JAYMZC010000387.1 coordinate 8,686,841, forward strand.
CGAAGAAGTGGTAAACGTGCCAAATCAGTAGTTGGTCGCCGCAAATAATAACTTTCGGAACTATTGCCTTGGCGTTGGTCAAAAAATAAATATATATCTGGAAGCAAAACAAATTACGTGTCGAGTGCCTCGACTATTAGATACCCGTACCTGAAACAAATACATATCAATTAAAATTTGCATAATAGCATCAAAACTGTGGCCACAGCTTGTGGCTTGTGGGCGTCAGAGGGGGCGTGGCACCATTTTGAAACAAACTTGCGCTGCGTAGGAACTCCTAAAATATACATGCAAAATGCCAATTTTTAGCTTTTATAGTTTCCGAGATCTCAGCGTTCATACGGACAGACAAACGGACTGACATACAGACGGACATGGCTAGATCGACTCGGCTAGTGATCCTGAATAAGAATATATATACTTTATAGGGTCGGAAACGCTTCCTTCTACCTGTTACATACTTTTGCACGAATACAATATACCCTTTTACTCTACGAGTAACGGGTATAAATATTGTAAGCAAACTAAATAAAATGCAAAAACAAGAGAGAACGCTATAGTCGAGTGCCTCGACTATTAGATACCCGTTACTCAGTTAAACAACTTAATATAAATATGCCTTCTTGTGTTTTTTTTTGTTTTTTTTTTAACATAATGTGAATTATAGTGACCACAGGAAAAAAGGACCAAAAGTTCAAATTATAATTGATCTTCCAAACTCTGCTATTGAGGCTATTTGTAAACTCTTCAATAGGATCATACGTCTCGGGTACTATCCGAGCAAATGGAAAAAATCTACTATCATAATGATACCGAAGCCCGGAAAAGACCACACAATTCCTTTATCCTACAGACCAATAAGTTTACTATCGTGTCTGCCTAAATTGTTCGAAAAATGCCTTCTAGCACGCATAATAGCATATCTTCCAGACACACAACGTTATCCCGGCACATCAATTTGGCTTCCGTCAAAGACATGGTACAATCAAACAAGTTAACAGAATAACATCAGAAATCCGCACTGCCTTTGAGAATCGGGAATATTGCATAAGGCGTCTCACATTCTTTCAATCTCTCTCACAAACCTTAATCTCAGCCACTAAAAACTTAAACCTTAACCTCAGCCACTGAATATACATTGAAGTTTTTAAATATGCGCGCGCAAGGGTTGCCAGTGTTGGTCAGCAAGATCGGTCAGCTGACCAGTCGGGGCGAATGCCGATAGTATCGATAAGATATCGCGATCATCTGTAAACGCGCAAATTGGGCTGTAAAGCGCAAACTCCGTGCTGTAAAGCACAAGCCGAACTCACGTGGACCACCAAAGTAGCGCAGCGAGTTTCGGTTTCACACACACCAAGTTTGAAAAGCAACTGCCTGCGTCGTCCCTTCTTCTTTCTGCGCTTAACACCGAACCACACTCGGCGACAGCGACACTACGCTGTCGTCCCGCTAGAACGGTTCTTCTTATAGCGACAACATGCAGACAACCAAACACAGCAGAATTAGAGGCTGATGCAATATTACCATAATGATGAAATTAGTCTACTGGTGAAATTCCCGAAACTGTTTACCCATACTCATACCAACATCCACACACTCTTAGTGTGCGCCGACAAATATATTTCCAGAATATGTAAGTTAACTAAGTTAACCGGGCGACGGCAATGACCGATCGTCCGAAGGCTCGCTCCGGCCAAATTGCTGACAAAGCGTCTGGCCGGAAGCTCGTGCATAGCCGGCAAAGACTACCCATTGGAGTGGCCGCTATGAGTCTCTTTTTGTTAGCTTTAAGTTTCAGTTTATATTTGACTTCATATGAATAAAGAGCTGTCGCTCATACAAATTATACTCCGACAACCGTCGTTAAAATCTTATTACTGAAAAACTGTCTGAGTCCCTAGGCCAGCAGGTAAAGAAGGGCAGTCACCCTTCCAACGTAATCTTCGTAATTCATCTTGGAGAATTCTTCGGCCAGCCGGCCAATTACCACAGTGACGAACCTTGCCACCCGCACCCCCCCTGGATAAGCTGCAACTGCGAGGGACAACCTGTGGGATATTTAAATATTTAATTGGCGCTCAACGCAAAAGTACCCACAGCGGTATAATAGGGATCATGTAAGTGAGCACCTTATACTTCCCGGCATCTGCATTTGTGTTTAACTTATAATAAATAAAAGAAATAAATCGCGGCCAGAACATTCTTCTGCAGCTCGAATAAATAAAACAAGTAAATCACTGCCAGAATATTTTCTGCAGCTCCTCTTCCATAATTTGTTTGGTGTTAATTAAAAAAAAAAAAAATAAATACAATATTAATTAGCATACTCATTATTTGATGACATTGTGGAATTTTAAATTGTGGAATTATATGCGTTATTATTATATTTGCTTCTGTGTGTTGTTTGCATTTTTAATTGATAAAAAAAATATAAATATATCAGACATATAAAATATAAATATAGTATTAAATATCTCGGCCTCCGCTGGGAAATAAATAAATTGTTAATTTATTTAAATAACTTTATTGGCGACAGAGATGTCTCATCGAATTGTGGGCATTTAATTTGGCCGTTTTGTGTCGTTGTGTTTTTTGCTTATACTTAAAATTCTCTGTATTAGCTTTGCAACAATCTTGGGGTTTTTTTTTTTTTTAACATAATGTGAATTATAGTGACCACAGGAAAAAAGGACCAAAAGTTCAAATTATCAATTTGAATTCGGCGATCTCTTAGTGCTGGCAGCTTTACAGCACGAGTATCAGCACCAGCGCTGCTTTAGCGCATTCAGCTTTTGTCCTGCACCAGCAGCTGTGTTTATGTTTATGGTTTTGAGTGCAATAAATTGACTAGAAATATTAAACTTACATACTTATATTGGCTAAACACATACATTCTTAAATAGTATTATGTATATTAAAGTCTAAATGTTTGCACAACACGAGTAACGGGTATAGCGAATAGCTTTCTTTGCCGGGCAATTGCAACTGTGTACAATGTAAATATCCTATAGCTGCCATATAACTGATTCATCGGAAATGCCATAACTTTGGTGTTTTTAAAGTTTGTAAGTTGGGATTTTTTGAGTATTAAGAATGCATCATATGAGTAATTTTGGAGAATATAATTTACATAATATTCTGCAAGGGTATATCAACTTCGGCTCTGAGTTCACATCGAGACATCTTCATAAACTTTTTTGTTGTTTGCGTGCAGCTTTGATCGGGAAGTAGGGTCTATTTCCATCGCCTCGGGCACCTGATAATGGTTCCTTTGACCAAATGGTCGTTGTTTAGAACTATCGGGATCCCTGTATTTGTAAGCCTGGTCTTGCCCAGACTTAACTTTTTCATTTGCAAACGTAGTCAGGCTTGCGGCGAGCATCGCTCCTAAATTTCTGATTCAACACAGCAGCAGCGGAAGGCTCGTGTTTAATGTTTTATTAGTAAGAAGCGTTAGCTTCTTCTCTATCTCATCGTAATACTTATTTAGAGAAAGTTCTCCCTGCCTCATGGTATCTAATTCTTGCTGGATTACACGTACCGGTGTTTTGTCGGCGTACGGGAAATCAAGACGCACTACAATGGCTTCAAAATTCAAAACCGTGTTAAAGGAGGGTAATACCGCATCTGCATTGCCCCTTATTTTGTTCCTTATAATTGCTACTGCCTGGTAGTGTCTGGAACTGCTATTCAAGGGCTTAAAGACGGTATACGCAGAGTTAGCCGCTTGTCTCCAAGAGACATAATTCTCCTGCTTCCCGTCGAATTCGGGAATGGACTTGACAATGTCTAAAGGCTCTTCGCATTTTACACTATTGTCGATACTTATGGCCTCATAGGCCTTAACCTCCGTATTTGTCAGAGAAATAGCACCTATTCTACCCTCCAACTCTTGGAACTTCTGTTCGAGGGCCTGGGCAGCGCTGAACTGCCTAAACTGCGGCGCGTACAATTTCAGAAATATCGCTATTCGACATACTGATACTGTTTCCAATATACCCTGCGAATTCGTTAGTCTTTGGGGTCTTCATTTTGAGGTTCCTATAGCTTTCTAGAAGTTCCTCGTCACTACTGTCTGTGCCTTTTCCTTCCTTCATTTAATTTATTAAGAATAATCTCTGAACTGGAAAAATCAATTGTTTTCTATGTTTTCTGAAGTTTGATTATACTAAAGAGATAATAAACATTCGCCTTACTTACATTTTGCCAAGTGGAAACACAATGGATTATTTTCTTTTTTTCAAAAAAAAATCTTGTTTTGTTTTGCTGCGGGAGGCTAATCGTTGTGATAAATGCTGTTGCAGGTTACTCGCAGCTAATTTGTCCTCCAGTTACAGGGCACCAGAATCTTCTTTTCCAATTTTCGCACTTAATAATTTGCACTTAAAAAAAAATTATTAATTGTTTTTGTTTCTAACTGGAAGTTCTTATTTATTGTTTTCTTCCGCACTCAAACAATTTTTTGCACTTAGGAAAATTTTAAATTGATTTCGCTTTTAACTGGAATTTCTTAGTTTTTTTCTTTTAAAACTTTATTTCGTTTTTATTTCTGCGCATTCAAACATTTTTTGCACTTTAAAAAAATTATTAATTTATTTTTCCCGAGTTAATCTTTTTCAAGACCATAGCGTTTATTATTTTTTAAACGACTTTGAATGGGTTATTTTTCATAAATTCTTTTTTTGAATTCAGAATCGCGGAACTTTCCACGCTTGCATGGGGCGGATCGGATTTCAAGGGCCGGTTAACTTATATTCTTTATAGGGTCGGAGATAGAAGTCTCCTTCACTGCGTTGCACACTGCTGACCAAAATTATAATACCCTCTGCAAGCGTATAAAAACCGCTTAGCTCCTATAAGTTGCGCCGTTAACATCGATGCCCCGCAACACAAATTCGAAGAAGTGGTAAACGTGCCAAATCAGTAGTTGGTCGCCGCAAATAATAACTTTCGGAACTATTGCCTTGGCGTTGGTCAAAAAATAAATATATATCTGGAAGCAAAACAAATTACGTGTCGAGTGCCTCGACTATTAGATACCCGTACCTGAAACAAATACATATCAATTAAAATTTGCATAATAGCATCAAAACTGTGGCCACAGCTTGTGGCTTGTGGGCGTCAGAGGGGGCGTGGCACCATTTTGAAACAAACTTGCGCTGCGTAGGAACTCCTAAAATATACATGCAAAATGCCAATTTTTAGCTTTTATAGTTTCCGAGATCTCAGCGTTCATACGGACAGACAAACGGACTGACATACAGACGGACATGGCTAGATCGACTCGGCTAGTGATCCTGAACAAGAATATATATACTTTATAGGGTCGGAAACGCTTCCTTCTACCTGTTACATACTTTTGCACGAATACAATATACCCTTTTACTCTACGAGTAACGGGTATAAATATTGTAAGCAAACTAAATAAAATGCAAAAACAAGAGAGAACGCTATAGTCGAGTGCCTCGACTATTAGATACCCGTTACTCAGTTAAACAACTTAATATAAATATGCCTTCTTGTGTTTTTTTTTGTTTTTTTTTAACATAATGTGAATTATAGTGACCACAGGAAAAAAGGACCAAAAGTTCAAATTATAATTGATCTTCCAAACTCTGCTATTGAGGCTATTTGTAAACTCTTCAATAGGATCATACGTCTCGGGTACTATCCGAGCAAATGGAAAAAATCTACTATCATAATGATACCGAAGCCCGGAAAAGACCACACAATTCCTTTATCCTACAGACCAATAAGTTTACTATCGTGTCTGCCTAAATTGTTCGAAAAATGCCTTCTAGCACGCATAATAGCATATCTTCCAGACACACAACGTTATCCCGGCACATCAAATTGGCTTCCGTCAAAGACATGGTACAATCAAACAAGTTAACAGAATAACATCAGAAATCCGCACTGCCTTTGAGAATCGGGAATATTGCATAAGGCGTCTCACATTCTTTCAATCTCTCTCACAAACCTTAATCTCAGCCACTAAAAACTTAAACCTTAACCTCAGCCACTGAATATACATTAAAGTTTTTAAATATGCGCGCGCAAGGGTTGCCAGTGTTGGTCAGCAAGATCGGTCAGCTGACCAGTCGGGGCGAATGCCGATAGTATCGATAAGATATCGCGATCATCTGTAAACGCGCAAATTGGGCTGTAAAGCGCAAACTCCGTGCTGTAAAGCACAAGCCGAACTCACGTGGACCACCAAAGTAGCGCAGCGAGTTTCGGTTTCACACACACCAAGTTTGAAAAGCAACTGCCTGCGTCGTCCCTTCTTCTTTCTGCGCTTAACACCGAACCACACTCGGCGACAGCGACACTACGCTGTCGTCCCGCTAGAACGGTTCTTCTTATAGCGACAACATGCAGACAACCAAACACAGCAGAATTAGAGGCTGATGCAATATTACCATAATGATGAAATTAGTCTACTGGTGAAATTCCCGAAACTGTTTACCCATACCAACATCCACACACTCTTAGTGTGCGCCGACAAATATATTTCCAGAATATGTAAGTTAACTAAGTTAACCGGGCGACGGCAATGACCGATCGTCCGAAGGCTCGCTCCGGCCAAATTGCTGACAAAGCGTCTGGCCGGAAGCTCGTGCATAGCCGGCAAAGACTACCCATTGGAGTGGCCGCTATGAGTCTCTTTTTGTTAGCTTTAAGTTTCAGTTTATATTTGACTTCATATGAATAAAGAGCTGTCGCTCATACAAATTATACTCCGACAACCGTCGTTAAAATCTTATTACTGAAAAACTGTCTGAGTCCCTAGGCCAGCAGGTAAAGAAGGGCAGTCACCCTTCCAACGTAATCTTCGTAATTCATCTTGGAGAATTCTTCGGCCAGCCGGCCAATTACCACAGTGACGAACCTTGCCACCCGCACCCCCCTGGATAAGCTGCAACTGCGAGGGACAACCTGTGGGATATTTAAATATTTAATTGGCGCTCAACGCAAAAGTACCCACAGCGGTATAATAGGGATCATGTAAGTGAGCACCTCAGTCCTTATACTTCCCGGCATCTGCATTTGTGTTTAACTTATAATAAATAAAAGAAATAAATCGCGGACAGAACATTCTTCTGCAGCTCGAATAAATAAAACAAGTAAATCACTGCCAGAATATTTTCTGCAGCTCCTCTTCCATAATTTGTTTGGTGTTAATTTAAAAAAAAAAAAAATAAATACAATATTAATTAGCATACTCATTATTTGATGACATTGTGGAATTTTAAATTGTGGAATTATATGCGTTATTATTATATTTGCTTCTGTGTGTTGTTTGCATTTTTAATTGATAAAAAAAATATAAATATATCAGACATATAAAATATAAATATAGTATTAAATATCTCGGCCTCGGCGCAAGAGCGCCGCTGGGAAATAAATAAATTGTTAATTTATTTAAATAACTTTATTGGCGACAGAGATGTCTCATCGAATTGTGGGCATTTAATTTGGCCGTTTTGTGTCGTTGTGTTTTTTGCTTATACTTAAAATTCTCTGTATTAGCTTTGCAACAATCTTGGGGTTTTTTTTTTTTTTAACATAATGTGAATTATAGTGACCACAGGAAAAAAGGACCAAAAGTTCAAATTATCAATTTGAATTCGGCGATCTCTTAGTGCTGGCAGCTTTACAGCACGAGTATCAGCACCAGCGCTGCTTTAGCGCATTCAGCTTTTGTCCTGCACCAGCAGCTGTGTTTATGTTTATGGTTTTGAGTGCAATAAATTGACTAGAAATATTAAACTTACATACTTATATTGGCTAAACACATACATTCTTAAATAGTATTATGTATATTAAAGTCTAAATGTTTGCACAACACGAGTAACGGGTATAGCGAATAGCTTTCTTTGCCGGGCAATTGCAACTGTGTACAATGTAAATACATACATATGTATATGCTTACATACATACACACATACGCCATTGTTTGACTCAGCCCTCCAATTTGGCTAACTAGATTTGATTTGCATAGTTCTTGGGATATAGTTCGGTATTGACAAATGAAAACCATCGCAATTTCCTATAATAGAAATCCTTATCGAGAATTAACGTTGACTCTGTTGAGCACCTTGGCCAGCTGTTCCGTTAGATGGCGCCATGAAAGGCGGAAATGTAGGCGCTAGCCAGGCTTAAGCGTTTAATGGGTTTTTGGGCGTTAGAGTGGGCGTGGCAAACTTTTATTAGGCCAATCGATATTTATTGACGAAACAAATACATTTCAATTGAAATTTTCATAATATCATCAAAAATGTGGCCACAGCGTGTGGCTTGTGGGCGTCAGAGGGGGCGTGGCACCATTTTGAAACAAACTTGCGCTGCGTAGGAACTCCTAAAATCTACATGCAAAATGCCAATCTTCTAGCTTTTATAGTTCCCGAGATCTCAGCGTTCATACGGACAGACAGACGGACATGGCTAGATCGACTCGGCTAGTGATCCTGAACAAGAATATATATACTTTATAGGGTCGGAAACGCTTCCTTCTACCTGTTACATACTACTCTACGAGTAGCGGGTATAATAAAAAAACCAAGTTTGGTGTCGCCCAAGCGAAAAGGTGCACTAACAGCGGTGTCAGTCTAAACAACAGTTACTGTCTGCTTAAGTTTTTTTTCTTTTTCGTTAGAGTGGGCGTGGCAACAGTTGCGATGCGTAAGAAAACAGATAATCGACCCGATTATTGCACCTGATCAAGAATATATACGTTATAGGATCGGAAACGCTTCCATCTACCTGTTACAAACATTCTAAGTAATATAATATACTCGTTACTGTACGAGTAAGCGTATGTAAGCCGCCGTTTACAGCTGTTAACGGAGTCAAATAACTAAACATGAAAACTAATCTTAATTGATGAAATTTGGTGGTCTGTAGAAGAGGAGACAAATTTGAAAAAACGGAGTTTAAATTGAGGTAACCGCAATAGATATCTTATTTTTTCAGATTTTCATACTTAGAAATGTGGTGTTAAACAAAAATTTAATTCTAAAAAGTGTAAGCAGCAAGAAGTGCAATAAAATTAATTAATCAAACCCGATAAGTGATAGCATGTTAATTTATATAACTTAGCATCTTAACTTACGACTGTGTCAGTATAAATTCGCGTAGTACACGCTTTTTGGTATTACTCCAAGAGTAATAAAAATCTGTGTACTATATTCTACAGCTGTGATATATATTTATTACAAACCATACGGCTCTATTCACATTTTTCACACAATGAAACTGTCCAAATCGTAAATTTTATATCTACAAATGATAATTTTTAAAGATCTTGCTTATCGGACGACTATATCCTATACCTGCCATAAGAAACAGAATAATTTTTGTTACAATTGGTATTTAAAATTGGTCAGAAGTTTGTAATGAAGTGAAGGGGACATTTTCGACCTTATAATGTATAACATATATTTATATGGTATATATTATTGCTCACCATTACTAGACAAGTTGATGTAGCAATGGTGGAGGTCTACAGTTTTTTGCAAAATTTTGGTAAATCCCAAATGGCCAAGGGTTTGTTTCGGACTCCAAATGTTTTTGTGTCTGACTGACGTTCTGGGTGCCTGAAAGGCTCATGCAAGGCATAGTTAAATCTACAATGATTTTATATTTGGGGATTATAATTTCTAATTTATCTACTTGGCACAGAAAAGTTTAGCCGAATTACTAAGTCGGAGCTGTGAATCTCACCATGAATAAGGTTATAAATAAAGACAGTACCAAGCATCATTCTACGGTTGGCTAGGAAGGGTAAATTAAACAACAGTGGTCTACTACAACAAGAGAAGAACTTTTTTTTCCTGATTCGGACTAGCGAAATAAATAAAGTTAGAAAACATTAAAAACTTCCTATTCAAAGGGCTGAAATTTAACATGTAAGTCGGCTATTTTGGGTTGACCCGATAAAAAGTCAGCGTGCAAATTTAGTAAATTAACCCGGCACCAGTTTTTAAAGTTATCTAAATTGGATTTATATTTAGATTTAGAATGAGAATTTTAAAAAGTACAATTAGTGTCCTGCCACTCAAATAACTTAAGATCCATCTAAGCAGATCAACAAAATCGAGTTTTCGAACAACAATTAATTGATTTACATAGTCAAGTGCTTTACTAAAGCCAGTAAAATGACGTCTGTTTGAGATGTACTTTGGAACCTTTTAGCACAAATGAAGTGAACTCCACGAATTATTAAGTCCTAGTTGGCACACACTCTGCTGCGCTTTGTTTGGATACCGAATTTTTATTAAATGCTGATCTTAGCAACTCATTTATACTTAACTCCAAAGAGAGCGGACGTGCTTTGCGCGATCTCCGAGAAGAGTTGAAAGTGGATGTATTAAAAACAAATCAAATTTAAAAAACTAAATTGGTGTATTACAAAATAGGCAAAAAGACGCTAAAAAAAAATAAATAAATTAAAAAAAACACAAATCAGTGATATTATTAAATCAAGGCCAAATTATTTTATAATAGTGCCACGCTAAAAGTTTAATGACCGACGAACCAAATAAAGAGCGCATAAGCTCGGTGTGCCGAAGAGACGGGTACTTCTCGTATATCTATACGCACGATAGCGAAGTGCAAAAAACGTCTATAAAGACACACCTTGCTCTACTGTCAGTCGATACCCAAAGATCACGAGCGTTGTCACCCTCTTTACTCACTGTTACTCCCACTCCAACTGCGTGGAGTTCTTAATGGAAAACCGCCACACCATCAGAATCGACCCTTGGCACATCATCAACATGCACGGTAAAACTTCTGCAATCGTACCAAAAGTAACAACTACAGCACCGGCAGCAAAACCAACAACTTCTACAGCAACGGATCTTACCACGGAATCGACTGCGATGTCGTCGACTGCAGCGCCAAATTAAGCGTAAGCTTAGCCCGCAAAACACCGCGGTGGGTAATAAGCCAAAAATAAACCGTGTCCAAAGAGACAACGAATTACCCGGAAGATCCAATAACAACAGATTTGCCCTTCTAACTGAAACTCAACTAGAACTGGGTAAAGAGACCCAACCGAAACCAAAACCCCCACCAATTTACATTAGGGAGAAAAGCTCGAACGACCTGGTCAACAAAATTTTTCCGCTGGTCGGGGACGGAAATTTTCATGTTGTTCCGATCACTAAAGGAAATATTCACGAAACCAAACTTAAGACCAAATCCGAAGAACATTTGTGTCTAAATACCTGGAGGAAGCTGAGAAAAAGTACTACACGTACCAACTAAAAAGCAGCAAGGACTTCCAAGTTGTATTCATGGAATCGAGCCCGACATAACCCCCAATAAAGTTATCGATCCCCTCAAAGAAAATGTTTTTTTGCAAAGAATGTTAGTAACATCATTAACAGTAACAAAAATCCCCAACCACTTTTCAAAGTACAGCTGGAGCCAGACAGCAGAGTATTGAAGAAAAATTAAGTGCACCCCATCTATAACCAATACCTATTGCACCGAAGAATTAAGGCGCAAGAACCACATAAAAGGAATGGTCCGGTGCAATGTACAAACTGTCAGGAGTATGGACACAACAGGACATACTGCACGCTTCGATCAGTCTGTGCAGTTTGTGGAGAATTTCATAATTCCGCTAATTGCCCTGCCAACAAGAAAGACCCCTAAAAGAAGAAATGGGTAAACTGTGGAGGAAATCACACGGCAAACTACAGTATCATCTAGAAAACGTTCAGCAAGGGTCAGGACAGTCACAATGCCCACTGGAAGCTATGCAGCAAAGTTTGATGGAATTTATGTCCTTCATGAAAACGACCTTGCGACCTTGGTGTTACAGTTGCTTGCAGCCAAGCGGTCCAAATAATTGATGGCATATCAACGAATAACCATGTGGAACGCTAATGGCGTTTCCCCGCACAAATTTGAAATAACACAGTTCCTGAATAAAAATCATATCGACATTATGCTGCTGATGGAGACGCACCTCACAAACAAATACAATTTCCAAATAAGAGTCTACAACTTCTACCGCACAGATCATCCAGATGGTAAAGCCCACGCCGGAACCGGCATCCTAATCAGGGAACGCATCAAACACCACTTTCACCAAAGGTTTGCAACTAATTCCTTTCAGACCACGTCAATCAAAGTGCAGTCAGGTAATAGACCCCTTTCCATAGCCGTTGTCTACTGCCCGCCTCGCTTTACAGTTTCTGAAGGACAATTCATGGATTTTCACAACTTACTTGGAGATTGCTTCATAGCAGCAGGAGATTATTATTATTATATGAGCAACAAATTGGAAGATGTTTCCCCATGTAGCCCCACATACTGGCCAGCACATCCCAGAAAGGTGCCAGACTTAATAGATTTTGCGATGACAAAAAACCTTTCACGCAATATAATAAGCGCCAAAGCGCTTTCTGACCTTTCATCTGACCATTCGCCAGTGCTACAGATCATCCCCAGAGACTCACATCGCACAATATAAAATGTATGTAAGTTCCCACATCGAACTAACCCCACAGCTCAACATCGAAGCGGACATCGACTGCTCCACGGATGCTCTTGAAGATGTACTCGTGGTAGCAGCCACTATTTCAACACCACAATAGAAGGACGTGCAAATCAACCATTTCAAAACTAATCTGCAATTGGAACAGCTTGTACTGGAAAAGAGGCGTCTGCGACGTGCTCGACAAACCAATAGAGCCCTGAAGAAAGACGCTGAAAATGCACAACTGCGGAACATCGGAAAACTTTCGCCAAACGGTACAAAACATCCTCTGTGGAGGGCTTACCCAAATCCAATCGAAACAGTCACTCCGATAAGAAACCCATCAGGTAGCTGGACCCGCAGCGACGAAGATAGAGCCGAAACTTTTGCTTCACATCTCCGAAGCGTTTTCCAGCCGAACCCTGGTCCAGCCACTGGTCCATTTCTCCTACCACAAATTGAATCGGAAACTATATCCTTACCAACATTGCTTCAGCCAAAAAGATCGCGGAAGTGATCGGGGATCTGAAAACGAAAAAGCCTCTGGGCAGTGACTTAATAACACCAAAAATGATAATTGATCTTCCAAACTCTGCTATTGAGGTTATTTGTAAACTCTTCAATAGGATCATACGTCTCGGGTACTATCCGAGCAAATGGAAAAAATCTACTATCATAATGATACCGAAGCCCGGAAAAGACCACACAATTCCTTTATCCTACAGACCAATAAGTTTACTATCGCGTCTGCCTAAATTGTTCGAAAAATGCCTTCTAGCACGCATAATAGCATATCTTCCAGACACACAACGTTATCCCGGCACATCAATTTGGCTTCCGTCAAAGACATGGTACAATCAAACAAGTTAACAGAATAACATCAGAAATCCGCACTGCCTTTGAGAATCGGGAATATTGCATAAGGCGTCTCACATTCTTTCAATCTCTCTCACAAACCTTAATCTCAGCCACTAAAAACTTAAACCTTAACCTCAGCCACTGAATATACATTGAAGTTTTTAAATATGCGCGCGCAAGGGTTGCCAGTGTTGGTCAGCAAGATCGGTCAGCTGACCAGTCGGGGCGAATGCCGATAGTATCGATAAGATATCGCGATCATCTGTAAACGCGCAAATTGGGCTGTAAAGCGCAAACTCCGTGCTGTAAAGCACAAGCCGAACTCACGTGGACCACCAAAGTAGCGCAGCGAGTTTCGGTTTCACACACACCAAGTTTTAAAAGCAACTGCCTGCGTCGTCCCTTCTTCTTTCTGAGCTTAACACCGAACCACACTCGGCGACAGCGACACTACGCTGTCGTCCCGCTAGAACGGTTCTTCTTATAGCGACAACATGCAGACAACCAAACACAGCAGAATTAGAGGCTGATGCAATATTACCATAATGATGAAATTAGTCTACTGGTGAAATTCCCGAAACTGTTTACCCATACTCATACCAACATCCACACACTCTTAGTGTGCGCCGACAAATATATTTCCAGAATATGTAAGTTAACTAAGTTAACCGGGCGACGGCAATGACCGATCGTCCGAAGGCTCGCTCCGGCCAAATTGCTGACAAAGCGTCTGGCCGGAAGCTCGTGCATAGCCGGCAAAGACTACCCATTGGAGTGGCCGCTATGAGTCTCTTTTTGTTAGCTTTAAGTTTCAGTTTATATTTGACTTCATATGAACAAAGAGCTGTCGCTCATACAAATTATACTCCGACAACCGTCGTTAAAATCTTATTACTGAAAAACTGTCTGAGTCCCTAGGCCAGCAGGTAAAGAAGGGCAGTCACCCTTCCAACGTAATCTTCGTAATTCATCTTGGAGAATTCTTCGGCCAGCCGGCCAATTACCACAATTACCTGGATAAGCTGCAACTGCGAGGGACAACCTGTGGGATATTTAAATATTTAATTGGCGCTCAACGCAAAAGTACCCACAGCGGTATAATAGGGATCATGTAAGTGAGCACCTCAGTCCTTATACTTCCAGGCATATGCATTTGTGTGTAACTTATAATAAATAAAAGAAATAAATCGCGGCCAGAACATTCTTCTGCAGCTCGAATAAATAAAACAAGTAAATCACTGCCAGAATATTTTCTGCAGCTCCTCTTCCATAATTTGTTTGGTGTTAATTAAAAAAAAAAAAAAATAAATACAATATTAATTAGCATACTCATTATTTGATGACATTGTGGAATTTTAAATTGTGGAATTATATGCGTTATTATTATATTTGCTTCTGTGTGTTGTTTGCATTTTTAATTGATAAAAAAATATAAATATATCAGACATATAAAATATAAATATAGTATTAAATATCTCGGCCTCGGCGCAAGAGCGCCGCTGGGAAATAAATAAATTGTTAATTTATTTAAATAACTTTATTGGCGACAGAGATGTCTCATCGAATTGTGGGCATTTAATTTGGCCGTTTTGTGTCGTTGTGTTTTTTGCTTATACTTAAAATTCTCTGTATTAGCTTTGCAACAATCTTGGGGTTTTTTATACCCGTTACTCGTAGAGTAAAAGGGTATATTGTATTCGTGCAAAAGTATGTAACAGCTAGAAGGAAGCGTTTCCGACCCTATAAAGTATATATATTCTTGATCAGGGTCACTAGCCGAGTCGATATAGCCATGTCCGTCTGTCCGTCTGTCCGTCTGTCTGTCTGTCCGTATGAACGCTGAGATCTCGGAAATTATAAAAGCTAGAAGATTGGCATTTTGCATGCAGATTCTAGGAGTTCCTACGCAGCGCAAGTTTGTTTCAAAAAGGTGCCACGCCCCCTTTAACGCCCACAATCGCTTATATACGATTTTAAAAATTTAAATATTTCGGAAAAGTAAAAATGCAGTTTTATTGTGTTTATCAATACCTATCGAAATGTAGAAGACATTTTTCAAATCGGACCATTCGTTAAAAAGTTATGCGTGATCAAAGTTTCTATCTCCATCTACCTCGCACTCCCTTTACCTGAGTAACGGGTATCTGATAGTCGGGGCACCCGACTATAGCGTTCTCTCTTGTTTTTTTTTTGTTTTTTTAATGCTTCCCCGCTCCGCGCCGGTCCGCGAACCCGACACCGCGCATTCACATTTCGACTCTATTAGCTTCGCTTCTTTGTTTACCATAGCGGCAGCCCAGCTGCCACGGCCCCTTTGCTGTACAATTTTGTTTATGTAAAGCTGCTTAGGCATGCAACTCTTGGTAGATGAAATTTAACATTGCTGTCCATGTCATTCCTAAATTATAGGGATACCAAACATAATAGCGACTCAGAATCAGACTCTGAGAGACTTCTAATTACTTCTACACCGAGGCAGGCGGCCACCAGTGCCGCTCCCAATACAAACATGTCCATAAACGCGGATCAGCTCCAGGCTGTCATCCAGGCGGCTATCGCCAACGCCCTAATAGAAAAGGCCGGCGAGGACCAGCGCAGGGAGAATGAAATGCGCAAAACTATAGAGAACTTAGCTAGGCAGGTGGCAGAGGCGCGGATATCACCCGCCCAGATGGAAACCCCCCAGATCAAAGTTTATGAACCCATTGAAATCTCAGGCAATGTTCAATGCAACGAGCCCTTAGACGCCGTTAAATGCCTTCCCGAATTTACGGGGGCACAAGAGACATATGTCTCTTGGCGGCAAGCGGCAGTAGCTGCATATTATATATTTAGAAATTATGTAAATAGCTCACGCCATTACCAGGCGGTAATTATTATTAGGAGCAAAATTAGGGGCCCTGCTGATGCCGTGCTATCTTCGTTTGGCACTGTATTGAATTTTGATGCGATTATAAATCGCCTCGATTTCACATACAGTGACAAGCGACCGATGCATGTCATAGAGCAAGAGATGGGCACCCTCAGGCAGGGAAATCTCTCTCTGCTACAATATTATGATGAGGTCGAGAAAAAATTGACCCTCCTCACAAACAAAGCCACCATGTCGCACGATGCCTCGGCGGCAAGGGTCCTATGCGAAAAATTCCGGGATGATGCCCTTCGAGTATTCATCTCGGGATTAAAACGCAGCCTCACAGATGTCCTCTTCTCGGCAAAGCCGAAGGACATGCCAACAGCGCTTGCTTGGCCCAAGAGGTGGAGGCAAACCACGAGAGGTATTCCTTCGCGGCTTCGTTTGCAAGAAGCCAGGAGGATAAAGAAAAGAAACAATATCCAATGACGCAGGAGCGCCAGCAGGCCACTCCTCAAAACAATTCGCAAACAGGTGCTAGCAAGAATCCGTATTTCACAAAGCAGCACAAAGCTCCACGCGGTGATAGGCCTCATGAGAATACTCCCGAGCCCATGGACATCGACCCCTCGCTGTCCAGGATGTTCAAGCCATCTCAAGCGCCGGCTTACCAAAACAGGAAACCGGCCGTGTCCGATCGATCTGGCCCGCACAAGAGGCAGAGAGTTAACAACATTGCGCAGAGCGAGGGCGAAACCGAGGGCAAATACACTGCCGCAGCCTCAGGCGCGGTCCAGGAAATCAACGACGACGCCATTCATGAATATGATTCAGACGTTATTAATTTTTTAGGGGAAAATCCCTGCTACCCGTCATCAGACGAAGAGTAGCAGGAGTAGATATAAAGCTTTTAGTAGATACGGGCGCATCAAAAAATTTCATCCGTCCATACGAAGGATTGAAAGGCATCCGCCCGGTAGAATCGCCATTTACGATACATTCTATCCATGGCGTCACCACCATCACTAGAAAGTGCTTTGTCTCCCTATTCAACTTGAAGGCCACGTTCTTCATATTACCAGATTTGTCCTCCTTCGATGCCATAATTGGCCTTGACCTGTTAAAACAGGCAGGGGCATCGCTTTGTCTAGCTTCCGGCCACCTCAAATGGGGCTCCGAAGTAGAACAGTTAGAATTCTAATCGTGCCCCGACGTCAATTTTACCAACATTGATTGCTCGGACGCCCCGCCTCTAGCTAGAGAAGCCTTTATAAAAATGCTCAGCGAACGAAAAAAAGCCTTTGCAAACGCCAACGAGGCCCTACCTTACAACACGTCGGTGGTAGCTACCATCAGGACGGTTAGTGAGGAGCCCATTTATGCCAAGCTTTACCCATACCCAATGGGGGGCAGCTGATTTTGTCAATAACGAAATCCAAGAGTTGCTTAAAAATGGCATAATACAAAAGTCAAAGTCCCCCTACAACAACCCAATATGGGTAGTAGATAAAAAGGGCACTGACGAAGCGGGCAACCGCAAAATGCGGCTCGTATTGGACTTTCGCAAATTGAACGAGAGGACGATACCTGATCGCTATCCTATGCCAAATATCTCTATGATACTAGGGAATTTAGGCAAAGCCAAATACTTCACAACACTCGATTTGAAGTCTGGCTACCACCAGATCACTCTGGCAGAGCGTGACCGTGAAAAAACTTCCTTTTCCGTTAACGGAGGAAAGTACGAGTTTCGCCGGCTACCGCTTGGTTTGAAGAATGCTGCCAGCATCTTCCAAAGAACCATCGACGACATACTGCGTGAGCAGATTGGCAAATTTTGCTATGTCTATGTTGATGATGTCATCGTCTTCTCAGAAGACGAAAACGCCCACATACGGCACGTGGATTGGGTTCTTAAGAGCCTGCACGACGCCAACATGAGGGTATCAACGCAGAAATCGCGTTTTTTTAAGAAAAGCGTTAACTTTTTGGGCTTTATTGTCACCAGCAACGGTGCCACAACTGACCCAGAAAAAATTAAGGCCATTCAGGAATTCCCCGAACCCAAAAATATATTCGAGGTGAGATCGTTCCTTGGCCTGGCCAGTTATTACCGATGCTTCATTAAAGATTTTGCATCAATAGCTAGGCCCATCTCCGATATCCTGAAAGGGGAGCATGGAAGTGTCAGTAGGCACAGATCCAAAAATATCCAGGTGCAATTTAGCGAACAGCAACGGCTTGCTTTCCAAAAGTTGCGTAACATTCTGGCTTCAGAGGATGTCATCCTCAACTACCCTGATTACAAGAAGGCATTCGATCTAACGACGGATGCCTCGGCATTTGGCATTGGCGCGGTACTATCCCAAGAGGGAAAACCCATCACCATGATATCTAGGACCCTAAAAGACCAAGAAGTTAACTAGTCTGGGCACTGGCAAAATTACGCCACTACTTATATGCAGTAAAAGATATAAATATCTATACCGACCACCAGCCATTGACATTCGCAGTATCGGAATCCAATCCGAATGCGAAAATCAAACGATGGAAAGCTCGCATCGACGAGTCCGGCGCCAAAATGTTGTATAAGCCCGGCAAAGAGAATCTCGTTGCGGATGCCCTCTCCAGACAGCAACTTAACGTTGTGGAGGCGGAAGAAGCTTATTCGTGTGCGGCCACTATTCACAGTGAAGTGTCGCTCACACACACCATCGAAACCACGGATAAGCCATTGAATTGCTTTCAGAACCAGATAACTCTGGAGGAAGCACGCTTTCCGTCTAAACGCAGCTTCGTGCTCTTCGGAAACAAGAGACGACACAGCATTGACTTCATATGCAAGGAGTCACTGCTTGAGGAGCTCGCGGACGTTATAGTCCCCAAAGGCGTAAACGCCATTCATTGCGATCTGCATACGCTGGCAATGATACAGGATGAATTGGTCCGGCAATTCCCAGCCACCAAATTCTGGCACTGTAAAAACCGTATTACAGATATTTTCGCAGTCGCTGAGAGACGAGAAATCCTCACCACTGAGCATAATAGGGCTCACAGATCTGCACAGGAGAATGTCAAGCAGGTACTTTCGGAATACTATTTCCCGAAAATGACCAAGTTAGCGAATGAAATCGTCACTAACTGCAAGACCTGCGCAAAAGCAAAATATGACAGGCATCCTAAAAAACACGAAAATCGACAAAGGCATTAGCGACACTGTAGAGTTGATCTTGCTAGCTACGTCTAAGTACAACAAGTCTATCCATTCGGTCATCGATAGCAGACCGGCCGACGTGGTAGTCACACAAGCAAGTGACCCGCATTGCGATATACAGGATAAGATAAGACTTGCCCAAAATAAGCTAAGAAGCAGGGAAAATACCTCCCGACAAAACCGAGTGTTCAATGTCGGCGACAAGGTCCTAGTAAAATCCAACAGGAGACTAGGCAACAAGCTTTCACCGTTATGCGAAGAAAAAACTGTGGAAGCGGACATGGGGACCACAGTCCTCATTAAGGGGAGGGTGGTCCACAAGGACAACCTTAGGTAGGCGAGACACAAACATGTTGTCATTCGCTTGATAATTTTTTACTATTTTTTCCATTTTTTATCTCTAGCCACTTGGCATAAGTTTTTGTCCTTATCATGTTTATTACCATTATTTTTACTTATAACTCATTTACGCTTTATCTCATATGTTTTGGTGGTGGGCTACCCAAATTTTATAAAATGCTACAACAAATCCAAAATTACAGGTTTAAACCCATACCTCTGCTATTCCTTTTTGCCCTGACATCGGCGCACGTCACGGACTACTCGCAAGCCAAATACATTCCCATCATTGATGGACGAATTTTAGTATGGGAAGAATTCGCATTTTTGAGACACTCAGCGAATCTCTCAGAGTATAGGCGCGTGGTGGAGGAAACTGGTGGCATGATTAACATGTTTCCCCAGTCCCACATGCAAAAGCTTTTGATCGTAGATGTCGGTCACCTGCGTGACCTTCTCGAATCACTGAGCATCCAACATAGGGTAGCCAGGAGTTTAGACTTCTTGGGAGCGGCGTTAAAAGTAGTGGCGGGAACGCCAGACGCGGAGGACCTTGAAAACATTAAACTTACGGAATATCAACTTATTAATGCAAACAATAGACAGATAAATATTAACAACAAAGTACAGGAACAAATCAATAGTATTACCACCACTGTCAACCAAATTCTGAGGTCGGCTAAAGAATCCCAAGTTGATACGGGACACCTATACGAGATGTTATTATCTCGGAATAGGATGATTGCAATGGAGCTGCAGAATTTATTGCTAGCAATAGCTCTTGCCAAAATCAATATAGTTAGCCCCAGCATATTAGATCATGCAGACCTGGAAAGTGTGTGGATCGAGGAGCCCACAGATACCCCCATTAGAGATATACTGTCCGTTGCGTCTGTCAAAATATTACAATCCGTTAACATTTTACATTTCATTATTAAATTTCCAAAAATTAAATCAGCATGTGTCAAGATCACAGTTTTTCCCGTGTCACACCATGACACAGTACTTAGGTTGGAGGACAAGGTCATAGCAGATTGCAAAGGGGAGATTCACACAGTCAAAAACTGCTCCGTGTCACCTGGAGCTACATTTTGTCAACTGGCGCTGAGAAGATCATGCGCCCAAGAACTCCACGCTGGGGGTATTGCGCACTGCGATATCCAACATAGCGATTTGCTCCCTTTCACCCACGTAGATGAAGGCATTATCATCATAAACGATCGCCCAGCTCGTGTGAGGGTGGACAACGGCACTTACGTCCACTTGCGAGGAACTCACCTCATCACCTTCATTGAGAGTGCCATGGTTAACGAAACCCGTTACGTCAATCACGACGTGGCCCGGAAAAGGGTACCAGGAGTGGCTAGCTCGCCTTCCCTGAACATCACTCTAGAGCATAACATCCTCAGCCTTCCATACCTTCACCGCTTGAGTGAACGTAACTTGGAACATATTAAGCAATTCGGGGAAGATATCAACGGCTATCGTTCACACCAGATAATGCTAATCGCAGGAGCGATCTGCTGCGCGTTGATCTGCGTCGGCCTCACTTATCGGCGAGTCACCCAGGCCAGGAGATCCACGGCCCAACTAAGGGAGGTGATTGCCCAAATAGGGTCGGCCGAGGGCGGCCTTAATTCTGAGGGGGGAGTAGTTAACTAAGTTAACCGGGCGACGGCAATGACCGATCGTCCGAAGGCTCGCTCCGGCCAAATTGCTGACAAAGCGTCTGGCCGGAAGCTCGTGCATAGCCGGCAAAGACTACCCATTGGAGTGGCCGCTATGAGTCTCTTTTTGTTAGCTTTAAGTTTCAGTTTATATTTGACTTCATATGAATAAAGAGCTGTCGCTCATACAAATTATACTCCGACAACCGTCGTTAAAATCTTATTACTGAAAAACTGTCTGAGTCCCTAGGCCAGCAGGTAAAGAAGGGCAGTCACCCTTCCAACGTAATCTTCGTAATTCATCTTGGAGAATTCTTCGGCCAGCCGGCCAATTACCACAGTGACGAACCTTGCCACCCGCACCCCCCTGGATAAGCTGCAACTGCGAGGGACAACCTGTGGGATATTTAAATATTTAATTTGTATAATAGCGTACTGTGAATATGATGTCATTATATTAGTTGAAATCTGGATCAATCTGGATTTCTATGATATAGAATTCTTCGACTCGATATGCTGTTAAGACCCAATACTCAAGAAGCGTCCTTATTATTGTGCGTCGAAATCTTCGTAGCGCTTCCATTCTTCTCTTGAATGATGACCCTCTTCTTGATTAAATTATCACGTCTCTCTGGACCTGCGAAGTCAATTGGCATGGTGGCCTCATTTATCCCCAAGCAGTAGTTTCGAATTATAAAAGGCTCATGTGGATAATGTTGCCCGCATTCATCGGGAACCGAAAAACTGTCAGTATATGACTTCTGGGCGTGAAAACTTATTCATTCTTAGCACGGGATTGGTCTAAATAAATAAATAATTTTATAAGCTAAGTCTGCCTAACTTATATTTTTAGCCGGATTTAAGCATTTAAAGCTTAAGCTGGTTATGGCGTAAAAATAAGGCGGTTTTGAATGAGATGAAGTGGAATAATTCCTTTAAAGAATTGTGCAAATATTTTTATAAAGTATCGACTTTACAGTGCTCAAGAGTGTCTTTTCTAACCCAAGATAATTTGTTGGAGATTGATTTATAGTACACAATTTACAGGAATTAAAAAACGATTTTATTGCAGTTAATTTTAATCAGTCAAATTATTGCATGAGTAACGATCAAATAAATTAGAGCCAGAACAAAAAATATTTGGCCCTATAAAGTCTTCCTTGCGAAAACAATGTATTCGCATTCGCTTGATTTTTCTTCATTTCCTGTCGATTGTCACTTCGAAAGTAAAATGATATGAATCTTCAGGTTGCATGAATGGTGCACCCTCGACAGAACCAAACCTTCAGGATTTTATACGAAACTCGAGTCAAGTAGGCGATTAAGTAATTTCCGTCAATAAATAATGTTTTGCCAAAACATTTGATTTATTTTTAGGTATTCTGTACCAAATTGAATTTTAAATTTGTAAGTTGAGTAGTTATAAATACCGCAAAGCGGGAAAAAGCTTTACACTTTTGATTTAGTCGGAAGGCAGAAGAAACAAAAAAGCGGAAGCGTAAGAATCAAGAATATATATACTTTGTAGGATCAAAAATGTGTTTTTAACTTTATTGCAAACTTTTGACCGTATGTATTATAATTATGCACTGCAAGGAGTTTTGAGTGAAAGGGATACTCTTTCACGACAAATGTTTCTGATTGATTATTAAACTGAAATACGTTTAGTACACATTCCAAAAGATTTTTATGAAAAAAATCTATATTAGTCTTAAATATTGCTTAAATAAAATTAATCATTCAATTTGTATTAAACAAAATTGTCAAATAATTTTTTTTTTCCATTTTAGACTTAGGGTCTTATAATTTCAGTTATAGTTTGTAACGCAGTGAAGGAGACATTATTTTAGCATTGTTATAAAAACTCAACTATACTTAATTAAATTTTTTTAATATATTTTTATTTAAGTTAGAAAAAGCTAAAAACGTACCATAGTTAATGTCATTTTGTCAATTTCATGCTTATCCTTTGTTTTATGTTGCCGAAATGGAGAATGACCTTTAAGCAACTTATACAACATGCAGCCGAAACTAAACCAATCAGCGCAAGAATCGTAAGACGTTCCTTTAGATAATACTTCTGGAGCCATATATCCGTGAGTTCCAACTGAAGCATGTGGCTTCTTTCTTGAAAAGTCGCAAGCCAATCCCAAGTCAGAAATTCGTATGTGACCATTTTCGTCGAGCAATATGTTGGCGGGTTTTAAGTCACGGTACACAATGCAACGTTTATGCATGTGTTCTAACCCCAAAATCACCTAAAAATTTAAATTCTTTAGATTGAAATAAAATATTTCTTAGTATTGCTTACCTCCGCTGCATAAAATTTCATTTCGTCTTCACTAAAAATACCATGTTGAGATAAATGGTAATGCAGGTCACCGCCATTCATTAAGTCTAATATAAAACACAGTTTATCTGGCGTATGAAATGCATATGTCATGCAAACTATGAACGGACAATCAATCTAAGAGAATACAATTATAAAAAACCAATACACTATTTAAAAATAATCTTACTCCAGTGCTGACTGCTTGCAGCATGTTTCGTTCATTTAATGCGAGCATTTCTCCTTGTTTCATTTTAATCCGTTTTTTGTCTAAACATTTCATAGCATACATTTTTCCAGTATCTGCTTTTCGGCATCCATATACTTCTCCAAAACCGCCACGCCCAATTATTCTATGTACGCTGAAATCATTCATAGTCAACTGAAATATATTTGGAAGTATGTTAAACGTTATCAGCGTATAATAATTATTTCTTTAAAATTTAAGTAACGGTGTGGTGGTTTTTCCAACTATGTGATACCGCCTAATTAATAAAATATTACAGAATGTATTGTCAATTTTCAATACCAAATATTTGGGAACAAAATTATTTATTCACACTGATTAGCAATTCCTACCTCTCTACCTCTTATAGTTTCCGAGATCAAGACGTTTATAAAAACAGACTTTTGCTAAAACAAGTTATAATTTATTATAATGTATAATAATAACACAATAAACGATAAATCGACAATGTATTACAGAGATGAAAGTTTGGTTTTTTGTTGCAGTTGGACTTCCCAATTCAGAAATTGACACATTTTTTGTGGTCTAATTTTCTTTGAAATGTCAATCCAGATATTCACTTGTTTTTATTGAAGTCAAATAAAATTCTCAGTTGCCGAGGTATGCAGACTAGCAGAAACCGCATAAAATCGAACGCAGGACCAACGGACAAGAAGTTGGTGGATAATTAAGATTAGTATATTCCTAGCTTTGTATAGTTTACCCTTCCAGAGCAATAAAATGAAAGCCGGTTTTCATGTGTGTATATTTAAGGTCTCATTAATGGCGGTCATCCCCAAATTTCAATAGTTAGGAAGTTTAAATTTATTAATAGTATAAAGAATGCATCATATGAATAATTTTGGAGAATATAATTTACAGAATATTCTGCAATATAATATAATAACTTCGGCTCCGCCCGAAGTTAGCTTTCCTTTCTTGTTAAAATGCGTTTTTCTCGAAACGTCTTTTTTTCTGGCTTCCGGGCATCCTAGCTTGTAAGGTTATTGACGAATCAAACTGAAAATTTTTGTGAATATTTCTTATTCAAGTCCCAAACATATGAACCAAACTCTGGAATGATATTATTATTATTTTTTTTTTTTCGCGCGGAGTCCCACGGCCCACTTACCCGCCCAACCGACCGAGGGGCGCAGCCGTGTATCGTACGGCACGATTCGCGATAAGATAGACGCGAGATAGGAAAATAAAGGTAAAGGTCCGGGGAAAAAAGTAATAGTTAGATCAATCTTGTGCCAATGAAGCAAGAATTAATCGTTTTAGGAGCGGCAGAGAGTCAAGATTTGATATTACAGGAAAAAGTCTATTATAGTCAGAACATAATACTCTGAAAGGCTCATGCAAGGCATAGTTAGATCTACAATGATTTAAAATAAGGGGAAAATAATTTCTAGTTAATCTACTTGGCACAGAAAAGTTTAGCCGACTTAACAAGTCGGGGCAGTCAATATCACCATGTATAAGGTTATAAATAAAGATAGTACCAAGCATCGTTCTACGGTTGGCTAGGGATGGTAAATTAATCAAAAGAAGTCTACTAGAATAAGAAGGTAAGATAATATTTGCATCCCAGTTTAGGCGCCGTAAAGCATAAAGAAGGAAGTTTTTTGTACAGATTCAATACGACCAATATGTATTCCGTATTGTGGACTCCAGACGGGAGACCCATACTCCAGAATCGGACGGACTAGCGAAATAAATAAAGTTTTAGTCAAATAAGGATCATCCAATTCTTTTGACCACCTTTTAATAAATCCAAGCACTCCTCTGGCTTTATTAACCATGGACGAAATGTGATTAGAAATTTTAGTTTAGGGTCCAAGAGAACGCCAAGATCGTTTACAAGAGTTATTCTATCCAAAGAGCTGCCACTTAACGTGTAAGTCGCGTATATCGGATTGGTCCGATAAAAAGTCATCAGCTTGCACTTGGAACCGTTTAAATTTAGTAAATTATCTCGGCACCAGTTTTGAAAATTATCTAGATCGGATTTTAAGTCTAAATGGCAGGAAATGTCCTTATACTGCAGGCACAACTTAACATCACCTGCGTACATAAGTACGCGAGAATGACTTATAATTGAGGGAAGATCGTTAATAAATAATGTAAAAAGTAACGGACCCAGATGGCTCCCTTGTGGGACACCGGAGGTAACACAGAGAATTTCAGAAATTGAATTTTTAAAAAGGACCCTTTGTGACCTGCCATTTAGATAACTTGAAATCCATTTAAGTAGATCAACTGGAAAACCTAAAAGGTCAAGTTTTTGAATGAGAAGTAAGTGATTTACAGAGTCAAATGCTTTACTAAAGTCAGTGTAAATGACGTCTGTTTGAAAACTACTATTGAAGCCTTTTATCACAAATGAAGTGAGCTCTAGAAAGTTTGTGATTGTGGATCTACGTTTAATAAATCCGTGTTGACACGGAGAAATAGACCAATCAGACCGCAAAGATGCTGCAAATGTGTGTGTGCAAATACTTCTGACAACTGATAAGCTTTTTTTCTTTTGCTTTTAGCTGTGTCCTATGAACCGCTATCTTTCGCATTTCTTTTTGTGTCGCTTCAGCATAGATCAAGCTACGCGATAACATTTATTTCAGGGAAATTGTTCAACAACAACAAGAATAACAACTAAAAGAAGTTGGGATGTAGAAATAATTGAGTGTTGTGAAAATAATTTTGACTAATCTTGATCAGGATCACCTCCTGAGTTGATATAAGCATGTCCGTCTGTCCGTCCGTCCGTCTGTCTGTTTCTACGCAAACTAGTCTCTCAGTTTTAAAGATATCGAATTGAAACTTTGCACACACCCTTCTTTCCTTTGCACGCAGAATATATGTCGGAACGGGATCGGCCAACTATATCCTATAGCTGCCATATAACTGATTGATCGGGAATACCATAACATTGGTGTTTGTTAAGTTAGGAGGCTGGGATCTTCTATGGATTTTATATTTGGTTAATCAATCCGACCTACCAAATGCCATAAGGATCGGCCGACGATATCCCATAGCTGCCATATAATTGAACGATTGGAAATGCCATAACTTTGGTGTTTTTAAAGTTAGGAAGTTGGGATTTTTTATGAGTATTAAGAATGCATATGAATAATTTTGGAGAATATAATGTACATAATATTCTGCAAGGATATATCAACTTCGGCTCCGCCCGAAGGTAGCTTTCCTTTCTTGTTTTATGTAATTTTTTTTATTACATTTTTATACCCGTTACTCGTAGAGTAAAAGGGTATATTGTATTCGTGCAAAAGTATGTAACAGCTAGAAGGAAGCGTTTCCGACCCTATAAAGTATATATATTCTTGATCAGGATCACTAGCCTAGTCGATCTAGCCATGTCCGTCTGTCCGTCTGTCTGTCCGTCTGTCTGTCCGTCCGTCTGTCCGTCTGTCTGTCCGTCTGTCTGTCTGTCTGTCTGTCTGTCTGTCCGTATGATCGCTGAGATCTCGGAAACTATAAAAGCTAGAAGATTGGCATTTTGCATGTCGATTTTAGAAGTTCCTACGCAGCGCAAGTTTGTTTAAAAATGGTGCCACGCCCCCTTTAACGCCCACAATCGCTTATATACGATTTTAAAAATTTAAATATTTCGGAAAAGTAAAAATGCAGTTTTATTGTGTTTATCAATACCTATCGAAATGTAGAAGACATTTTTCAAATCGGACCATTCGTTAAAAAGTTATGCGTGATCAAAGTTTCTATCTCCATCTCCCTCGCACTCCCTTTACCTGAGTAACGGGTATCTGATAGTCGGGGCACCCGACTATAGCGTTCTCTCTTGTTATATTTTGTTTTGTTTAAACCCATTTTAACATTTCATTTATTTAAATATACATTGAAATTCCGTTATATATATTATTATTATATATTATTAATAGATTATTATTATTAGTATATGATTAGTATAGGATATATTATTATAGTATTATTATTATTATTATTATTATTATTATTATATTATTATGATATTTTATATTATATTAGTATTATTATTATTATTATTTATATTAGTTATTATATTATATTATTATTATTATTATATTATTATTATTATTATTATTAGTATTATTATATTATTATTATTATTATTATTATTATTATATTATTATTATTATTATTATTATTAGTATTATTATTATTATTTATTATTATTATTATTATTATTATATATTATTATTATTATTATTATTATTATTATTATTAACTAACTTTCTGCACAAACTAAAAACTAACAAAACTGTTTTAATTTTGTATTTCTGTTCTGTGTTTTCGGTTCTTGTAACCCCGCCGTTTTTTTTGTAGCAAAAGGGTAACACCCAGCAACCTCAATTAAAAAAACAACAGAGCATTCCGGCGGATCGGCAGCTGATGCAGCAAACCCTCAAATGTTGCTAAGATTAGCAGCTAAAAACGATTCGGTATTCGAACAATCCGTAGTAGAATGCATGCAACCAGAGATATCTAAGAACTCCGATTTATCCGCTGTGGTTTCACAATTAGTGGCTCAAATTGGTTTTGCAGAAAAAATCTCTGCTCCACTAAAATCCCTTTCAGTGGTTCCACTAAATAAACAAATTTTCCTTTCTCGGCTTTCCCCTGATCAAACATCTTCTGATGTATTGTCTTATATACAAGACAAAAGTAAAGCCAATAGTAATAGTGTAAAGTTGGAAAAGTTTAAGTTTTCTTATGCTAGAGCTTTTTGATCCCATATGCTCGGGCGTCTAGAAGGGGAGGTGGTGTCTTAATTAGAGTTGATTTAAACCTCTCGTCAGAGGAGTTATTTTTTGAGGAATTCAATACCATTGAATTTATTTGCGTAAAGTTATCGCCCTCTGGTAACTCTATATACATAACTTGCTTGTATATTCCGCCGTTGTCTAAACTGCCTGCTTATTTAAATCACCTTTCCGTTATTAAGTCTGTTGCAAATAAGCTTTCCGATAGGTTTCAGTTGGTAGTTCTAGGTGATTTTAAAATACCTGGGGTGTGCCGTGGTACTATTCCTGTGTTTCGCTTTACTATCCGTCAATCTTCAATCTTTTTGGAAATACCGGTTCTTAATCTGTTTTTGCTAGATATTTAAGGGGGTGTGGTTTAATAACCTAAATCTAATTCTTATTCTTCCTCGGTGTTTGGCTGTGATATTCATCATCATGAAAACATGACGGCAACCACAGATCAGGCAATATCGATTTAATTGCCCAATTTTTTCAAACGACTTACTCTACTATTTATTTATTTATTTATCTTAAGCTAACAATTAGTGTTAAACTAAGAGCTAACGTTTCGTTAGCAGCTTAGGCTTTCAGCTCGGGGCTTAAATATGTTTATGGATCTAATATAAAGTTGTTGACAAAGTTTTCATTTTTACAAAGTTTTCGTATTTACAAAAGTATTGGATTAATTGTATTTACATATTTACATATTGTATTTACATTAATTCTTTTTTCAAATTTTGTAAGTTATTTTAAAACTGTTTAGGAATTTTAAGAAGAGTTGGGAGTTTGAATTTGGATTTGCTATCATGGTTATAGGGTTGGGGTTTTGGAGAAATAGAGATCGTTGCAAGAAAAGGGCCACATTATATGCTGGATATCTACTTGCGCATTGGGCACACGTTGCTTTTTGTCCTGTCTTGGTAGTGGGTGTTTGTTAGGTATGTGTGGTCAAGTCTGAGACGGGTGATAATAGTTTGTTCTCTTCTGTTTAGGGAAGAGTTTTTCAAGGCGCGGTTGGTCGTTGATAACTTACGAATCTCTTGGTATCAACTGGAGGTGCGTAGTTGGTTTTGTTTTTCAATTTGAATTGATTTTAAGAGATGAGCTATGCCTTTTGGGTTTTGGTTCGGGTGTAGGTTAGTGGAAATTGTGCGGCAAATTTAGCTGCATTGTCGGCGTTTTCATTGTCAGTTATTTCTATGTGGCTAGGGATCCTGATTAGTTTTATTTTTGGGAAGTGTTGGGTGATCATGTGTTTTATGTAGTTGGGGTAATAGGAGTGGTTATTGTGGTTTATAATGGCGGAAATTGAGGAAAGGTAGTCGGTACAGGTAGGGAGGAGTCCTGTTTTTATCGTTTCGCATTCGTTTGTTATGCGGTGGCTTGTGGTTATTTCGTTGGCTTTGGAGCCATCTGTATATATGAAGTTGTGATTAGGGTAGCAGGATTTCAGGGAATGGAAGAGTTGTTGTATTTTGAGAGGGAGGTGTTAGTGGCTTTAATGATGTTAGACATGTTAAATTTTTTACAGGGGAGAATGGGAGTTGCAGATTTTAACAATTTGGTCTATTGTGCTGGGGTATCTATGGGTTCTGTTCGGGGGTTTGCTGAGGGTTCTTAAGGGGGTGTCCTTTGGCTTGGATGAGGTTCTTGGAGAGTTTTCCGGTAAGGAAGTCTCTTCTGTTTTCTATTGTATTAATGCCGGATTCTGCTAGTAGGTTGTTGATGGGTGTGGACCGGTATCCTCCCAGTGCTGATCGTATTGCTGAGTTAAGAGTGGTTTTAAGGCGGTTGAGTTGGGATTTAGGTGCTCGGCCGTATATGGGAAGGCAGAAGTCTATTTTAGAAATTATAATTGATTTGATTTTTTGGACTAGGGTTGTGGTATTTGTGCTGTATTTGAAAGAGGCTAGGTGTTTAACTTTACCTAGGTGCTTGGCGAGGTCGGATTTTAGTTTTTTTATATGGGAGTTCCAATTGTATCTTTGCTTTATTGTAAGTCCTAGGATTTTTAGAGTGGTGGTTGTTCGCTCAAACTTGAATTATATTGAAATTTGTTAAAAATAAAAACTTGAAGTTTAGTGTAAGTTAGTTTAGGGCGAAGGCGGGAGCCTTATGACACATAAACCAAAAAATATAAAGTGCAAGTGCAAGTGCAGGTCAAAGCACTCAATTACATAGTGCTTTATTGTTGCCCGCGGAGTGTCGGTGTGGACAGAAAATACACAGCAGCTCCTGCTTAAAGTCTTGTGCCGGTCGCGAAATACCCTGTTCGCCACAGAAGAACTGCTGCCAGAGGGATGCCCTGCGATTGTTCAATGCGCAAAAGGAAAGTGGAGGCTGGATTGAAAGACCCTAACGCAGAACCTGAGGTATTTGTGCAAAAAATTGAAAGCTTGAGTTTATAAGAAAAACAATTTAATTGTTTATTGTCTTGTGCTGAAAAATTGCACCTCGCTTTCAATTCTTGGCACAGACGTATCGATATAGTAGAGCTAGTTGTGCATGCATTTTTATATAATAAATAAAAATAAAAAATTATATTAAAATTTATTATAACCACATACATACACACATACACATTATAACCTATTTGAACCACCGTTGGACGCAACATTTAATTGTGTTATATTATTGCAATCACTGTCGCCCCCAATTTATTTATTGAAACTCGAAAATTAATAGTTGGTAAAATCATCCCAGCCGCTATACATAACCAATACATAAGCCCTCATATACAAGCAGCTGCAGCGGTGAACTTTTTCGTTTTCCTTTTTCGCTTCGCTTGTCCGCCGTTAGCAACGTTGTAATTGTTGTTGGACTTTTGGTTTGGCGCGCTGAAGATCAAAGTGACGCGCTACCCTGCATTCGGACGGGTATACTGATTTTGCCGTCATTTGCAACCACTATTAATTTTGATACCTCGTGGCTCGATATTCAATTTAATATTTTTTTTCGTCGTTTTCGTTGTGGATAATTATTAAAATAATTTTTTCGAACAAATTTAATAATTAAATTAAATTGTTATTTACTCTTAGTATTTTGTTTCGAAATTTTATTTAACATTTTGTCGTCGTTCTAATTGAACAATTATCCTATTTTAAAACTTATTTATTTTATTAATTAATATTCTTGGATAAATAATTTATTTATATATATATATTTATTTATTTTCGTGGTTTATATATAAAAATAAAAATAAATTAAAATGAGTCCAGATAAGCCAAAATCTCTTGAACTTCTTGAGGATCTTGAAAATAAGCTCAAAAAACCAGTGATGAGCATCCTCCGATTAAATGATCGAATAGAAACCGGCCACATTCCGATCCAAGATGTAGAACTAACTTGTCGGCTAGAGATTTTAAATGCTTCTATTATTAAGGCAACTCAAATACAAGAAAAGATCGAAGATTTAGATGATGGCGATGAGTTCGGAGAAGAGTTGGAAGAGCTTTCAATAATAACCAAGGCAAAAATAATGTCGGTTATCTCAGCCTTGAAGACGGCAAGCGAAACCAAAATAATTGGATCAGCTTCTGTAGCCCCAACTCGAGCTCGACTTCCGAATTTGGCATTGCCGAAATTCAGCGGCAAATATGAAAAGGCTATGATCAGCCTGAAAAAAGTGTATTGTAACGAAAGCCGCCGAAAAACTTGGGCTTTCGATAGTCGGCTAGGTGGCAACGCTTCAAGCAGCGCCAAAATGAGACTTTGACAGCCCGGCTGCCTGGTCTCTTTATTTTCTCTCTGTTCCCTTATTCCTTGATTCCTTCTTCCTTCTTCTAAAAACGAGATCAGAGAAAAGCACATGGCGCCTCGTGCGCTCTGTGAATAGGAGAACCAATAAAGCTGCGAAATAATTAAGAACTACGCGTGCGTTTTGGTTGAGCTTAGGCGAGGGAGTGGGTATTGACGGGATCGTGACCGCACACCGATCTAAAAAGAAGTTCCGCTCGGCTTTCCGTGACGAGATCCGCCCTTCCACGGCGGCAAAATCGTTACATTGGTGCCAGGTGTGGGGTCACTAGGGTTTGCGAGAACCCTGACCTGCGTCGAAATGCCTAAGAATTCCGCCCGCCACCGCCGTCAAGCATCGCCAGCAGGGCGTAGTTTAGAAGATCCGCAGGATGGAGCTGCCGCGCTGGATGCAGTGGGCCGCGCCATCAACCGCTCGTTCCGCCTTATCGAACAAAAAGTGGAGGCGTTGGATAAGTCGCTCAACCTCAAGTTCGAGCAAAAGTTCGAAAAAATGTGGGCGACGTTCGAGAGGGCGGGGGGTGAGCGACACTCCGCCAGCACCCCGTGCTTAGCTGAAATGGCCAATGCCGGTTCAGGACCGCCGCAGCAAGTGTTTCCACGGAGAATGGACGGCATTCCAGGGACCGCGTCGATGGCTGCCCATCGTCCAGTCGGAGACATAACCTCACAATGGGGAATTCTGGAGGTGTCGGATACAGAGCCGCCTCCTACCTTCGATGGAACCCGTCCCTGGCCCGAATTTCAACGCCTACTGGACGACATGGCCGAAGAATACCACTGGTCAGAGAGTAAGAAGTGCAGGAAGTTGTATACGAGTCTGCGTGGGCGTGCTCAGCGTTTTCACGCTACTCTGCCAGAAGCCACTCTCAGCTCATACAACTCCCTGACATCCGCCATGCGCGAATACTTTACAATCAGTAAGCACACTGGCTATCACACCTTCCACAATCGTATGCAGGGACCACGAGAGTCTTTCGAGGACTTTGCACTAGAGCTGGAACGCCTGGGCAGAGCTGTATTTTGGGAGTTACCAACCGCCACCTACAACAGCATCATCGTGCAGCGTTTTATTGACGGGATACGCGAGACGGGATACCAGGTCCCTATCATTAGCAGCCACCCGCGCTCTCTAACGGATGCCCTCGATATGGCGTGCCGCATTGAAGCCCAGTGCCGACGACGTACAGCCGCCGCAGTAATGAACTTTGCTGCCGAAACCATAGAAGATCCCCTAGTCTCTCTAGGAAGAAGAGCCCGAGGATCAGGAAGCCATAACCCGAGAGGACCGGGGTTTTCCACTAACTCCGTGCCGCTATCGGGAAACTAGCTACGGTCAGCCTCTCGGGGCGGAGGTTGACAGACAACACCGTAAGCCCCAGTGAGCAGCCGCTCACCCCCCCCCATTCCCCAACGGCGGTTCCGCAACCACCGTACGTCTCCGGCTCACCCTCAATCGCTCACCGCGCCTCCCCGGGTTACTGAATCCGGTTCCAACACCTGTAACGCCCCGCCGCACCTCCACTCGATGCCACCGCCTTCCGAGCAACCCGGCGCCCGACTAAATGCTTCTCCAAATGGAGTGGAAGCCATCGTGGCCCCCTTGCCCCCAGAGCCGTCGCCCGAAGAGAGTGCCGCGCAGTCTACGGACATTGAGCTTACAGCGGACCGGAATACCCACACAGCACGCCGACCGACGGGTTCCCAACAGTCGAGACCTCCCCACCAAGTAGCTGCCAGAACGGGCTCACCTTACGACGAAACGCAGGCCGTCCGTTCGCAGCCGTTGCAGAAGCCGCCGCCAACCAAGCAACACGGCGCCCGACTAAATGCTCCTCCAAATGGAGTTGAAGCCTTCGTGGCCCCCGTGTTCTTACAGCCGCCGCCAATCGAGCAACCCGGCGCCCGACTAAATGCTCCTCCAAGTGGAGTCGAAGCCATCGTGGCCCCCTTTCCCTTACTGCCGCCTCCCAAAGAAAGTGCCGCACAATCTCAGGAAATAGAGTTTGCCGCACTCCGGAGCGCCCGCACCCTACGTAGACCAACGAGTTTACATCTTACCCCGGAGCCGCCATCCGGCGAGATCGCCAACGTACCGCCGCCCGCTCCACTAGAAACCGGTTCCATCCGATATGCCGCTGCCGCCGAGTCCTATGGGAAACTACCGCCGCCGCTTGCTGAAGGAGAAGAACTGAACTCACCCCCCGTGGACACCGTTTTGGGCCGATTGTTCGCTGAACACCCATCCGGAAAGATGCCACTAATGCCGTCAATCGCGGCGAAACGGACAACTACAAACCCTATACAATATGACCATCGCGGGAGCCAGTCTATGCCCGCCGAAGCTACGTATACCTGTAGTGCCGTTATAGGCCAACATTTACATTGTTTGATCTTCTTACAGAAACATCCTATACGGCTGATCGTCGACACTGGTGCCGCCGTCTCCCTTCTAAACGAGCGGGATACGCCAAAGCAACTACCCAGTGCACCTTGCCGCGTGACTCTGCAGGGACCATCAGCCGAGAAATTCGTGGCAACCGCACGAGTCGCCGCCAGACTTGTTGTTGCCGGAAGGCCAGTTGAACTCGAATTCCTGCTAGTGGAAGGCAGCACCCCAAGCCTGTTAGGCATGGACTTTCTGCTGCAATATAAGGCAACCGTAGACTTGAAAGATCTTCAGTTACGGTTCCCGTGGGGATCCTTGCCGCTATATGCCCCGACTACGGAACAGCGAAATCTACTTTATTCGACCGCTCCAAGTAACATCCTGCCATATAGCGACACCCACTTAACGGTTCGATGCATGTCGGAGGAGCAACTGCCCGCACCTCTGTTGGAACGTGGAGCTCACTCCCAATTGCCCCCCAAAATTCTACTAGGCAGCACCCTGCTGGACACCACAACCAACACCAGCACACTGCATCTAGTAAATCTCAGCGCGCACACGTATGTTCTCCCAGCGCAAACAATTGTGGGACAAGTGGAAGCAGTAGAGGTTCTGGAAACACCTCAGGATCAAGACGGAAACGATGAAGCAACTTCCCACAATGGGGAAGTACCCCCCGAGTTGCCACCCCCTCTTCGCTCCAAGTGGACGGCCTTGATGAACCGCTTCCAGCGAGTGTTTGCCCGAAGCGATGACGACTCCGGGCATACCAACCTAACCCGCCATGTGATCGATACGGGTCTATCTAGGCCTATCAAGCAACCAGTGCGTCGTCTTGCGCTGGCAGGGAAGGCTGAGGTGGAAGAACTGGTTGCCGACATGAAGCTAAGAGGCATAATTCGCCCATCCACAAGCCCGTGGGCCTCACCGGTCGTTCTAGTAAGGAAAAAGGACGGTTCTACCCGGTTCTGTGTGGATTATCGACGTCTAAACGATATCACCATCAAGGATTCTTATCCCCTACCAAGGATGGATGACATCTTAACCACGATGCACGGCGCCTGTTGGTTCTCCACAATGGACCTTCAGAGCGGTTACTGGCAGGTGGAAATGGACGACGCCTCAAGAGCCAAGACCGCTTTTACGTGTGATGCCGGTCTTTTTGAATTTAACGTGATGCCGTTTGGCCTGACCAACGCGCCAGCGACCTTCGAGCGTTTAATGGACGGCCTATTCTCCGGACCTGCCTGGAAATCCACGCTGGTTTACCTCGACGACATCATTGTGTACTCTCGGACAGCGGAAGACCATCTGGACCACTTGCAACAAGTCTTGGATAAATTGCAAAGCGCAGGACTAAAGCTGAGTCCCCGCAAATGCCATTTCTTCCGAACCGAGGTTAGTTACCTGGGCCACATAGTTAGCCACAAAGGCTTACGGGCGTGTCCGGAAAAGATTCGAAAAGTCATCGATTGGTCACCCCCCCGTAACAAGAAAGAGGTACGATCCTTCGTGGGCCTCTGTTCCTACTACCGCAAATTCATCCCGGACTTCGCCACCATCGCTCGCCCTCTACATGAACTAACGGAAACTAAGCGTGTCTTCACATGGACCTCATCGGCTCACGATGCCTTTGAAACGCTTAAAATTAAGCTCACTACACCGCCCATTCTAACGTTTCCCGCTTCTAATGGTGTATTCGTTTTGGATACAGATGCGTCAAACCATGGTGCGGGCGCTGTGCTCAGTCAACAACAAGAAGGACAGGAGCATGTACTGGAGTATTACAGCAAATCCTTTAATGCTGCCGAACGCAATTATTGCGTAACTAGGAGAGAGCTGCTAGCCGTGGTTCTATCTACCAAACATTTCCATCACTATTTATATGGCCGGAAATTCTTGCTGCGCACGGACCACTCGTCTCTCCGATGGCTGTTCAACTTTCGGGAACCCGAAGGACAACTCGCTCGCTGGATTGAACGCCTCCAGCAATACGACATGGATATCCAGCACCGCAGTGGCAAGCTACACGGTAACGCCGACGCCCTGTCTCGCCGCCCCTGTGGTGAATGCCGCATATGCACTAAGGCAGAACAAAACGATGGTCAAGGGATTTTGTTCTTACAGGCCCAACCAGTCGACATTGCTATCAGCCAGGAAAAAGATCCCACTTTGTCGTTGATCCT
Source organism: Drosophila prolongata (assembly GCA_036346975.1). Classification (NCBI taxonomy): domain Eukaryota; kingdom Metazoa; phylum Arthropoda; class Insecta; order Diptera; family Drosophilidae; genus Drosophila; species Drosophila prolongata. Next base: position 8,723,921 of record JAYMZC010000387.1, read on the forward strand.
GCAGTGGTTAAAAACAGGAGAACGACCAACTAAATCCACAACATGGAGTGAGAGCCCCGAGACAAAAGCGTATTGGCACTTGTTCGAACATCTTTTCGTGGAGAGGGGTCTTCTAATGATTAAAACCAAAACTGCGGACGAAGCCTTGGTAGTGCCTCGCTCTCTTCAGGAAGAAGCTCTGCGCAGCGCTCACAACTCTACCACCGGCGGACACTTCGGAATTAAGAAGACAAGCCAAGCTCAAGCAACGTTACTTTTGGATCGGACAGACTGCAGACGTAGCCCTTTGGTGCGCACGCTGTACCGAATGCAATGCCAGAAAAGGACCTACTCGCCGTACAGTGGGCCAACTACAACCCCGCGTCCTAGGTGCTCCATTTGAACGACTTGCGATCGACATACTCGGCCCTCTGCCAACTACTACTCACGGAAATCGCTACATCGCTGTGGTGATGTGCTACTTCACCTAATGGCCGGAGTGCATAGCTCTTCCCAACCAAACCGCCGAAACTGTAGCTCGAGCACTCATCCAAGAAGTGTTTTGCCGTTTTGGTGCCCCATTTATCCTTCACTCGGACCAAGGCCGCAACTTCGAATCAGAGGTATTCCAAGCTTGCCTACGCCTCCTCGACGTGGAGAAGACTCGCACCACACCGCTACACCCTCAGTCGGACGGGATGGTCGAGAGATTTAATCGGACCCTCCTGGATTACCTGGCCAAATTTGTTGCGACCGATCAACGCGACTGGGACCAACTGTTGCCGCTAGCTCTCTGGGCCTATCGATCGGCTCCACATGAGGCAACTGGGTTTTCACCGTCGTTACTGATGCTGGGACGGGAACTCCGGCTACCGAGCGAACTGCTGTATGGACGACCATCCCCTCATCCGGATAGTTATCCCGCCTACGTGGAACAATTGCAGAATCGCCTCCGACTCACACAACAGATTGGACGACGAAACTTGATGGCAGCCGCTAACGTTAACAAGTTACGCTACGACCTTCGATCGCATCCAGTTGAATTCGCCGTTGGAGAAGAGGTTTGGCTCTACTGCCCTACACGAAGAGTGGGCCGATGCCCGAAACTGCAGTCTGATTGGATTGGACCCGCCGTCGTCACCCGACGTCACTCCGACCTGGTATACGAGATACGACTACCAGGGAAGCGTGCCACCAGGACCGTCCATGTCAACCGATTGGCCCCTTACCGAGGCCCAAGTCCAGCCGTACTCGGCCAGGAGACTCGAGTCTGAGAGGGGGGTAATGTAACGAAAGCCGCCGAAAAACTTGGGCTTTCGATAGTCGGCTAGGTGGCAACGCTTCAAGCAGCGCCAAAATGAGACTTTGACAGCCCGGCTGCCTGGTCTCTTTATTTTCTCTCTGTTCCCTTATTCCTTGATTCCTTCTTCCTTCTTTTAAAAACGAGATCAGAGAAAAGCACATGGCGCCTCGTGCGCTCTGTGAATAGGAGAACCAATAAAGCTGCGAAATAATTAAGAACTACGCGTGCGTTTTGGTTGAGCTTAGGCGAGGGAGTGGGTATTGACGGGATCGTGACCGCACACCGATCTAAAAAGAAGTTCCGCTCGGCTTTCCGTGACGAGATCCGCCCTTCCACGGCGGCAAAATCGTTACAGTATGATAACGAATGTTTAATTTTTATGAATAATATTTCAACATTGTTTAGTCTTCCGAAAATAATGCAACAGTCAGCTTCGTCTTTAAGAAATATTATCGACACCGTATCATCTATATACGGTTCTTTGTTATCGATAGGAGACGACACCAAGATTTCAAATGCAATGTTGATCTATCTTGTTTTGAACAGAGTAGACCCAGTGACCAAACAAAAATGGGAAGAACAATTAGATTATGAAAGGTTACCGCTTTGGTCCGATTTTGAAAAAATGTTAAGCCGCCGATACCAGCATTTATCCGCTGAAGAATCGATGAAACCAAAGCAAGATAAAATTATGTCGAGCAAGCCACATAATCGCAGCTCATTTCTTGTTCTTCGTCCAACAGTAAATCGGTAATGCAAAGATTCGACTTTGTAAAATCTGCTTCCTTATGCATCAATTGTATGCGAAAGGGTCACACTGTTTCAAAATGCAAATTTAATAAATGTCGAGTTTGTGGCCGCTCGCATCACGTTTTACTGCATAGATATACAGTGTCCGAAAATAGTTTAGCGTTGCCACCACCCCAAGAGATTCTTTCTCCCTCTTTAAATCAAGATCAGCCTTCCACGTCACATGTTATGCATGCGACATCAGTCGATCGTAAGTGTAAGAACTAAAAACGGTGAATATACATATTTGGGCCCGAGCACTTCTTGACTCTGGGTCCCAAACGAATTTTATAACAGAGGACCTTGCTCACCGCTTACAGATCTGTAAAGAGGAGTCGTGCATAAACTTACTTGGTATTGGCGAGTCCAATTCTCAAGTTAAGAAAAAGGTACACACAATGGTGAAGTCGCGTATAAATGGTAGTGAGTTCTCTTTCGATTTTTGTATTTTGAAATCAATATCAGGATATCATCCTGACCAGTCGGTCAATATCAATGACTGGAAAATTCCAAAGAACCTACCACTAGCAGACCCCTATTTCTACAAGCCACAAAGAATAGATATGTTAATAGGAGCATAATCATTTTTCGAATTATTAGCTGTTGGACAAATTGAACAAGGTCCTGACTTTCCAACTCTGCAGAAAACCCTTTTCGGCTGGGTTGTATCGGGTAGATATAAGGCATCTTCCCCTACAGAAGTTGTGAAAAGTTTCAGTTGTAGTGAAGAGATTTTAGTGTCTATTGACAGCACACTACAGAAGTTTTGGTCACTGGAAGAAATGCCATCTCTAAAGAAAATTCTGTCACCTGAGCAAAAGTTATGTGAAGAACACTACCGGAAGACTACTCAGGTTTTGCCATCAGGTCGGTTTGAAGTAAGACTGCCGTTTAAATCGGATCCAAATAAGTTAGGCAACTCTTTTAAAGTTGCAAAACGGCGGTTTTTGTCGCTTGAAAGAAGGCTGTCTCGAGACCCTGAGATGAAGAAAATATACCTAGAATTTATGGAGGAGTACCTTTCCTTAGGTCATATGTCTCTTACAGATAAACTTCCTTCTGCTCCACATTATGTTATCCCACATCAATGTGTTCGTAACATGGTGTTGTCGTTCGTAAAGGATCCAGACTAGGCCCAAGTCTTCAGCGATTGAATCCATTCATCCATGAAGACAAAGGGACTTGGTGTCACTTTTCTTTGTTGCGAGTTAGGGGGCGACTAGCTAATGCTCCTATATCATACGATGCCAAGTTTCCATTGTTGTTGACAAAACGCTCCCAATTTCTTCACCATTCCAATTTTCATGTTGGTCCGCGAGCCCTTGTGAGTCTCCTTCGACAGCGTATTTGGAACGTAAACGCTCAGGAGGTCTGCAGTCAGATAGTTCGATCATGCATACGCTGCTTTAAGTGTAACCCTCGACTAATGACACAAATTATGGGAAATTACCCGCAGATCGTCTCCGTGCTCCCCGCCCATTTGCCTATATGTGGCGTTGAATTTTTGTGGGCCCTGTCTATACGACATTGAAAATTCGTGGGTAGGCCTCCGTATAAGTCCTACATTGCGCTCTTCGTTTGTTTTGCGTCCAAAGCGGTCATTTAGAAGTTGTTTCAGATTTAACCACAGATTCCTTTTTATTGGCTTTTCAAAGGTTCGTTGGGCGCCGAGGATGTCCCCAAGTCGTCCATTGCGACAACGGAGCGAGTCGCCACTTCCGAGCCCTTCGAGAGAGGATAGAGGACGAAGCCGACGAGATACGCGAATTCGCATCAAAAAGCGGATGCGAATTTGTACTTCACACCACCGCGGGCTCCGCACATGGGCGGACTATGGGAGGCAGGTGTCAAAACAGCCTACTCCTACGGGCGGTGGGCAGCGCGCTCTAAGCGCAGAAGAGCTGGGGACAGTCCTCGTGGGAATCGAGGCGGTGATGAACTCCCGGCCGCTCGGAGCAATCAGCAGCGACCCAAGCGACGGAGAGGCTCTGACACCCGGGCACCTACTGACAGGCGGGCCGCTACTCGCCACACCAGCACTCCGGACCCCGGACCAGGAGGGTCTCAACTGCTTGCGGCGATGGCGGCTTGTCTCGTCAGTCAGGCAAATGTTCTGGCGGCGATGGTCCCGGGAATATGTCCTGGGCCTCCAAATACGGGGCAAGTGGCACCAGCAGCAGCCCAACATCAGCGAGGGAGATCAACCAACAATGGCTCCTCGGCAGAATAGTCGCCAGGCACGCAGGGGAGGACGGCATGGTCAGGGTCGTCGACGTGCGGACTAGTGGAGGAGGCCTTTTCCGGCGGGCCATTCATAAGTTGGCGCCGCTTCCATTGTGTTGAAGCCCGATGGCTGTTCAACGGGGCCGGTGTTCGCTCAAACTTGAATTATATTGAAATTTGTTAAAAATAAAAACTTGAAGTTTAGTGTAAGTTAGTTTAGGGCGAAGGCGGGAGCACAATAAAGTTTTCTCTCGCTCTCGGCGAAGTCGCCCCGTCTTCGCCAACCTTCGTTAAGCTAGGCTCTAAGTTCTTTGTCGAAATACATATAAGCATTCGTTGAAATTGATTTGAGCCGTCGACACCTTTTGTTTTCGTTCGTTTTTTCGCTGTAATAATTTTAGCCACCGCAGTTTTTCGGTTGTTCTTAATAATTAGAAAACTCTCTGATTTTCCAGTGGTGTTTGGTATATTTGTATCACCTGAGATTATTTTGGCTTTGCAATTGTGTTTGCGGCAAATATGTAAGATCTGGCATTTTTCGACTGAAAGGACTGAGCCCGATTGTGATTTTTTTCTCTTATTGTGTTGGATGAGGAGGTGGAAGTCGTCGACGTAAGCTCAAAATTTAATCTCATTTGAGAGTGATAGGGTATTGGAGAGGGAATTGTAGGCAATAAGAAATAGTATAACTGATATAGGTGAGCGTTGGGGGATACCGTTGTTTAGGGGGAAAGTATTGGAAAGGCATTTTCCTGATTTGGCTATAATTTTCCTGTTTGTCATAAAATTTGTAATATAGTTGATAATTAATGGACCTACTTTCCAATTGTGCAGTTGATGAATGATTGTGTGGATTCCTATTCTATCGAAAGCTTTTGTAAAGCCCAGTGATATTTTGAGGGCAATGGATCTGGAAGCTAGGTGGTCTACGTAGAGCAGACTATCTAGAACAGATTTGCCTCGTTTAAAGCCGAATTGGCATATGTGGATGTGATCGTTGTTTAAAACGAACCACCACCACCTTTAGCCATAATTTTGTCTAATACTTTGGCTAGACATGGGTTTAAAGCGATAGGTCTATATGATTTTATTTCTGTTTTTGGTTTGTGCGGTTTAATTATGGGTAATACAAGACTAAGTTTAAACGATTGTTAAAGTGGTTAACTATTCTATGTTTAACAGGGATGGGAAGATTTTTGTTCATGGAGCAGGAGATTCGATCTAAGCCTGGTGTGTTGCCTCTTAAGGAGTTCAGAGCAGACGAAAATTCAATTAAGGAGATATTTTTTTCTATTTCAAGTGCTGTGTTTGAGGGGTGGTAAGTTGGGTTTGGGTTCAGTAGTTGTTTGTTAATGCGGAATTGGGGGAAAAGTTCCTGTCTTCGGCTTGTTCAGACCAAGTTTGGCCAAAAGCATTTGCGATCTCAGTTTGGTCTGTTATTTCAGAGGGGATGCATATGCATATATATTTTTGCGGATAAAGGCCGCACAGTCGTTTTATGTTGTCCCACGTTTTCGTAGCGTTTGTAAACTGATTAATGTTTTCAGTAAATTTTTTTATAGAAGCTTTTTTTGCTTCTTTAACAGCACTTTTTAATTTGGCGTTAGCTTTTTTATACTCGATGTTGTTGAAGGTATTACTTTCTCTTTTTAATTTGTTCCATTTATTGTTTTTGTTCTTTTTAAGAAGAGACAGTTCTTTGTTCCACCAGGGAACAGTGCGGTGAAGGAGATAGGTGGTGTTTTGGGATATAAATAAGTGAGCACTTTGGATTATTATCTTTTTTATAAGCGCTGCCTCACGATTGACGTTGGGGCTTGGTAGGATCGAAGTGTTCAGATTTGCAACTTTTTTCTTGTAGAGGTCCCAGTCTGCAGCCAGGAGTGTGAAGGATGGTTTGGAAGTAAAGGTGGGAGAGGTTGGGTTGTTAAACATTGATATAAGCATAGGGAAATAGTCACTACCGTGGAGGTCGCCCAACACTTCCCAGTGGATCTCTGGAGCTATGTAGGCTGAGGCAAAGGATAGGTGTATGTGTGTGAAGGTCTTATGGGTGGAAAAATGAGTGGGTATGAGTGAGTATGTATTCGGCTATTATTTTACCTCTTCTGTTTTGGTTTGGTGAGCCCCAGAAGGGGTGCCAGCTGTTAAAGTCGCCCACCACTAGTGTGTGGCGACTTGGCGAATAAAGGACGTTTTCTAGGTTGGTTGTATTAAATGTTTTGGAAGGTGAGATGTAGGCAGAGATTATATTGAATTTAGCTTTGGAGTGAATGGTAACTCCAACAGCGTCGAAGTCTATGCTAAGAGTGATGTGGTTTTGAGAGATGGAGTTGTGGATTAGGAGGGCTGTGCCGCCAAAACTGTTGCTGTTGTTGACGCTAGTGTAGAGTGTGAAGTTGGTTGGGGTGGGAAATGAGGAAAGGTTTGATAAATGGGTTTCTTGAAGGGCTACAATGTGTGGGGCTTGTGCTTTAATTAACATTTGAAGTTCTAAATAGTTGTTTCTATAGCCGTGAATGTTCCATTGTATAATTTTTAACATATTTGATTTAGAATAATGTATGTAATATGTGGATAAAAATTAAAGTTAGTTATATGTTATGTTTAATTGGATTATTGTTGTGGAGTTTAGGATTCGGTGTTGGAGAGAGATTTAAGTTTTGCTCTGGTTAGAATTGAGGTTTGGTCGCTTTTTAATAGACGTTTGGTCCTATTAGAAGCGTTTATTGGGAGGATATTTGCAGATTTTTTTGATGGGGTTACGTTCTTGGAGGTGCTGGGTGTTTCCGATCCGGATGACATAGGTTCGTCTTGGATAGGGTCAGTTGCGATGGGTAGGTCGACTTCGTTTGGTCTGTAGCTTACTGTTTTCTTGATTGTTGATGGTTGTGTTTGTTGGCGTTTGCTTCGTTATGGCATATTTCGAAGTTGCGTGGGCTGCAAGTCCGCAGTTTCCACAGGTAGCGGCGTTTTTGCAAAACTTAGCGGTATGACCATACTTATAGCAGTTGTTGCAACGCATTGGAGGCGGAATGTAAGGGCGTACCTGGACTCTCTCGTATCCGATGAACAAATTTTCTGGTAGGTTGGATGTTTTAAAAGTGATTTTGATTAGGCCTGTTTCATTTTCTTTCTTTTTATGGAGTGGTTGTCCGGAAATGTATTTGTAGATTTTTTCCACTGCTTCTACTTTTTGTGATTTAAGGTTTTCCAGTATTTCGATTTCTTCAATTTCTCTTAGGTCATTTTTTTTAATATACCTTATATTATATATTATATAATATTTCATCGGGAGGGTGTTTTCTCCAGATGTCCGGGGTTCGAACATGTTGGGGTTAACTAACTATAAGATTGCTTAATGTTGCCTGTTGCAGTGCTCGAAACGTACATAAGAGATCTGTATCTTTTCGTTTGCTTTGTGTTCAGATGTTCCGTTACGTATATGTCTATCGGAAAAACACGTCCGATCGATTAGGCTGTTGAGGGTGAACTGAGACTTACTATACTATAGATCAGTCGACTCTCGTGTTCTCAATTTTCTTCGTGTTCAGCTTGTTTATTCGCCAGGGCCCGATGGTATTCCTGGGTCCGTGCTTAGGTATTACGCTAAGGCTCTGTGCAAGCCCCTTTTCAAATTATTTACCTTTTATCTAGAACCTTTCCAATTTTCACATAATTCCTCTTTACAAAAAAGGTAACAAGTTAGAGGGTAGTAACAAAGACCAATATAATCTCTAAAATGCATAACCGCCATACATTGGTTTTGCAATATGCAGCTTGTTTTTTGGTGGCGACGAAAATACCGCTCCTTCCGCTCGCACACAGTTGAGAGCGTAAAAATCTAAAAATAGATTTGCACGAATACGCAAGTGCGTATGTGTGCGTATTTGTTTGAGAAGACGATTTTCGTCCAGAAATCATTTCTGGACTATGAAGCTAATTGTGTGTCAAAAGAACTTCTATGATTAAACAGAATGATTATTTAAATTGGATTTACAAATGTATATATGGCAATGGAGCTTGATGTAAAACTTTTTTATATACCTTAAATTATAATATCTGCATATTTAATTCATAGTATCGTTTTACATATTTAAATTAAAGTAAAAACATTAAATTTAAAAATATTTCAATAAAGTTTTATACATTTGAATATATTATGATTGTTAAACAAAAACAAAGCGAACTATATTTAAATTGAATATATTTAAAGGATATTTAATTAAATATATTTCGCTTTATTTTTTAATCCATGGCTAACTTTAAAATGGAAATATTAAATTTAATTTTTATTCAAATATATTAAACTTTGATCTAATGACTTAAAATATTTTAAGTAAATATATTCATATTATTATTAACATCATATCTAATATTATCAACCTGCATTTAAATATTTTCATATTTAATCAAGCACTTTTATATGTTTTGTGTATGTTTTTATTCATCCACCTTTTTTTTTGTATACCTAATAAATATTTAAAATTAATATTATTATCTTATAAAAAGTTAAACTATTCATAACAACACGTATTGTCATATATTGACCCAAATTCCAGAATCGGACGGACCAGCGAAATAAATAAAGCTTTAGTTAAATAAGGATCATCGAATTCTTTTGACCACCTTTTATTAAATCCAAGCACTCCTCTGGCTTTATTAACCATGGACGAAATGTGATTAGAACATTTTATTCTATCCAAAGAGCTGCCACTTAATGTGTAAGTCGCGTATAACGGATTGACCCGATAAAAAGTCATCAGCTTGCACTTGGAACCGTTTAAATTTAGTAAATTATCTCGGCACCAGTTTTGAAAATGATCTAGATCGAATTGTAAGTCTAAATGGCAGGAAATGTCCTTATACTGCAAGCACAACTTAACATCATCTGCGTACATAAGTACGCGAGAATGACTTATAATTGATGGAAGATCGTTAATAAATAATGTAAAAAGTAACGGACCCAGATGGCTCCCTTGTGGGACACCGGAGGTAACACGGAGAATTTTAAAAATTGAATTTTTAAAAAGGACCCTTTGTGACCTGCCATTCAGATAACTTGAGATCCATCTTAGAAGATCAACTGGAAAACCTATCAAGTCAAGTTTTTGAACAAGAAGTAAGTGATTTACAGAGTCAAATGCTTTACTAAAGTCAGTGTAAATGACGTCTGTTTGAAAACTACTATTGAAGCCCTTTATCACAAATGTAGTGAGCTCTAGAAGGTTTATGGTTGTTGATCCACGTTTAATAAATCCGTGTTGACACGGAGATTTGATTGATCTACAAAGGTGCTGCAGATACCTTTTTTGAAAAGACCAATCACAAATGATTCCTTCCAAATATTTGGGAATTGGGAAGTTTCTAGAGATAAGGTAAACAACTTGTGAAGAGGTTTGCACAGGGCCTTAGCGGAATACCTAAGCACGCACCCAGGAATACGACCGATGGTATTCGCCTGGCGAATAAACAGGCTTAATACGAAGAAGGTCCAAAAGAAGAGAGCTTTCTGTTAAAGAGGGACAGAATATGAGGTTTGGCTTGGATATGGTGTAAGAATAAGGCTGTGATGAATAATCTAAAGTAGAGTAAGTCCAGAAATATTGAATATATGGAAAAATATAAGTGATTCAATTGACGTGGATGAGGGTATTGGGGATTCGCCTAGTATTTGGAATCAACCTGCAAATATTATACCCACTGCTCACTGCTCCCCCACAATCTCAATTAGTCCCACGGACTCGGTCTTAGGCCTCGGTCTTTGGGCGAACATTCTACAAATCAAAAAAATCTGCACAACACAAAAGAACCGACTATATGTAACAACCAGCAAAAACCACAAGCCATTCAATTGCAATCCAACCCGGACAAATATTTGATTCATCGCGAATGTTTTGTTTGTAATGAAAATAATGTTACCACGGCTTTGGTCCCATGTGGTCATAATATGTTTTGCATGGAGTGCGCAAATCAAATATGCATTTCTATGGAAGCAGTTTGCCCGGTTTGCCATTCTATTGTTTACCATGCAATGCGCATTTTAGGATAATTTTAATTTTATTACTTTTGTAAGTCATTGATTATGTTTAACAAATTTTAATTCGTTGGTTTTGTAGTTTGTTAATATTTTTTGTTTGTCGCTTCCGTGAAGTGCTTTAAAATGAAGCAATATTTTAGTTTCTTCAAAATGGTTTGACCAGAAATATTTTTATTTTACACTGGTTTTGTACGGTGCAGCTGCTGCATGTGCAGCATTCTAGCCATTTGGTCTTCGAGTCTGTAAGTCTTAACCGCTGCATCGTTTAAAATTAAATCAGCTTAATATTTATATTATAGCCCAAACAAAAATTTGATTAAATTAGGAAAATAATTGTGTACTAAGATTTGTTAAGTTAAAAATCGTTTTGACACTATTTGAGGTATTGACTTCTTGATATTATGAACGTTTATTTTTGCTACTTCTACAGTTAAACTTAAGCCCACTTTTCATTTTTGGTTTAATTTGTGTTGAAAAATATACCTAATTATAGTTAATTTCTTCTGCCTCCGGCATTTAAAAATTAGTCGGTCGACTAGTAGAAGAGATTTCATTTTGATATAATTTTTAACAATGGGGTTGACAAAAAGTATTTCTAGTCAAAACATAAAAATTCAGCTTATGACACCCAATAGTTGTGCGTGAGGACACCATTACATTTGTTTTAACAACAAAATATTATGTTTGGATTGCGGTCAAGGATTGCTAAACTAAGTTTTATCGAGTTTTCAATTGATATACATGACAGCATCTTTAAAACAAGAAAGGAAAGCTAACTTCGGGCGGAGCCGAAGTTGATATACCCTTGCAGAATACTCTGTAAATTATATTCTCCAAAATTATTCATATGATGCATTCTTAATACTCAAAAAAAATCCAAACTTCCTAACTTTAAAAACACCAAAGTTATGACATTTCCAATCGTTCAGTTATATGGCAGCTATAGGATATAGTCGGCCGATCCATATGAAATTTGGTAGGTCGGATTAATTGGCCAAAAATAAAACCCATAGGAAATCCCAACTTTCTAACTTTACAAACACCAAAGTTATGGCATTTCCGATCAATCAGTTATATGGCAGCTATAGAATATAGTCGGCCGATCCCGGCCGTTCCGACATATATTATGCGTGCAAAGGAAAGAAGGGTGTGTGCAAAGTTTCAATTCGATATCATTAAAACTGAGAGACTAGTTCGCGTAGAAACAGACAGACGGACAGACAGACGGACAGACGGACATGGCTATATCAACTCAGGAGGTGATCCTGATCAACAATATATATACTTTATATAGTCGGAGAAGTCTCCATCACTGCGTTGCACACTTTTGACTAAAATTATAATACCCTCGGCAAGGGTATAATGATAACTTACTCGAAAAAGCATTTTACCAAAAAAAAGGTGATGAAAGTTTCAACAGTGTTTCTTATTTTCTTATGTTAAATGTATCAATTAAAATGCGCATATAATCTTCTCGGCTCGAGTTAAAAACACGTTCCTATAAAAAACCCATGTGACATATTATTTCATAGCAGAGAGTATTTTAATTTTGGTATAACGCAGTGTAGAAGACATTATGCTTAATACCGTTTGCGGGCTCATTTTAAAAGTCTTTAAAATATCGTTTTTTTTGTCTACACTGATAATTTTAAAAACCTTTGCTGATCAGACAGTACCCTATTGCTTCCCTAGGAACGATATATTTTATTAATTTGTTTGTTTTTCGAACAATTTATATTGTATAATGCTGTAGGAGAGGTAGCACACACCTACTTTTTTCAGAAAAAGGCTTCCTTGGCCGTAATTTTGGATTTCTTATTATTTTAAATGGGTTTCAATAAAAAGGTACTTAAAATGCAAATGGAAGAATGGAAGCACAATGTCTTTTGTTAGTGCTTTTAGATTTCTTAAAAAATTTGTACAACTTTCTTATAGCTAAAGGACATAAAGGATGCATAGCTTTGCATAGAGTTTATAATCTTTGAGCACAATTATAAAAAAAAAAAATGCATATAGAAAATGTTCAAAATGTTGTCCCCAAAGGAACCTGCAGATAGATTTCATTTTTTTTTATTTGACAAGGTTATTTTGTTAAAAAGGCTATCTTTATGGAACTTTTATTAGGAGCAGTTCAGTTAAACCACTTTAGGCCTGCATCCTGAGTTTTTCCCAAATCAGATGACTATGTCCTAAGTCTGCCATACTGACCGTACAGTTCTACATATTTAGCTTGCTATTTCTTTCGTTCTTGTATTTTTTAAAACTCAAATTAAATTTCATCAGTTAAATGCCTTCATTATTTTGTGATAGTAATGACGTCCTAAAAGTCTTAAAAAACAATTTGCTAAAGATTGGAATCCACAATCAATAACTCAAAAGTCATAAAAAGTAAAAAGTCTTAAAATTTGTGTACCGTTGTAAAGGGAATTAAAATTTTGCTAAGAAATCTCAAGAGTTTTTATTTTCGTAAATTTTGTTCGGTCTTGTCGGTTGAAATTCCACTAAGCAACAACCTGCTAAAAAATAAAGTTATGCTGTTTGTTTTATGTATAATTTTGCAAAAGAGTTTAATATATATCCTTATCTAAAACTATACGATTTTATCGACACTTGGTTTGGCTTTTTTTTTTTTTTTTACAAACAAAGGCCTTAAACGGTTACTCGACAAAATAATGACGGCAGAGTTCAAACACTTAATTCAATTCAAACAGCTACATTTTTCGGCTATTTTACAAATTTACTATTATTATTGAGAAGTGAAGGAAAGAAAATGTAATTACCGTATTCTTTATATTCGTATTTGGTTTGATATTTGTAAAGAAAATTGTACATCAGATATGAATAAAGCTACAGAAAACAGTTTTGTTTTATGTTTTCATATATCTTTAATTTAAAACTAAAAATTACTTTTTTGCTGATTTAAAGGTTGTAGGTTAAAATGTTTCTCATTAGTTAAGGCACAGAAAAAAATTATGCTTTAGATTTTCATATATCTAAAATTTAAAAAAGTAGTTTTTGTCCATTACCCATTTAATGATTATTTTCAAATCTCATTTTTAAATTTAAAAGTACTATTCTTATTTCTTTTTAATTGAAGTCTTTGATTTTTTTGTCGTTTATTTTTTTTCAAAATTATGACGATATTCAAAACATAGCATAATATCTATAAAAGGAAAATTAGACGTAACCTTCTTTGACCTATAGATCGAATAATGCTGCGCATATTCGCTAACCCTTTTTAAAAAAATTTCAGATTTTGTAGACCACAAAACAAAAAGAACCTAAGATTCAATGTTTATTAATTATTATTTGTTTTTTAACCCACTACTCATAGAGTTAGAGGATATATTGTATTCTTTGAAAAGTACGTAACAGAAAGAAGGAAGCGTTTCAGACCCCATTAAGTATACATTAATAAACGAGTCGGTCTGACCATACCCATCTGTCTGTCCGTACATCAACTTCGGCACCACTCTTTTAAAATCTCCGGACAAGAGAAGCGATATTTGTAACCAGTTTAAGGACGATTTCATGTCACCTCCAATTTGAATTCAGTTCTTTGTGGCAGATTTACCAGTTTTTCAAAAGTTATTCCGAATGAATGGCAATAACAATTTTGTAAATTTTAAAAATAATACTAAAAATATAAAATAAATAACATTAAAAATTCAATATGCAAGTCATATATTTCGATAATTAATAAATGTAGCTAACCAAAACTTTTATTAACTTTGTGATTCAGTTACCTATAAATTGCAAAAAAAAATAACAACATTTTGTACATATATCAACAAATTAAATTAAAACAGTTTTTCTAGAGTTTTCAAGAAAATTTTTTCATTGACCCTTTTTTTAGTTTAAGCTGCTGCCAATGGCTTATAGCAGTTAACCTTTTGGTCTTTAAGTTAATAATTCAGACTTTAGTTAATCAAATTTAACTCTTGCTTTGATGGTTCATAATAATCTAGAAAAATTTTCAAAGACACATTTTTTCTTTAGATCCCTAGGGAAAATTAGCAACCGAAATTTCTCATTTAATAAATAATAACAATCGTAATTCAAAATATATTGGATCTTATAAGTAAATGTTATAACACTAATTCTCTAAAAAATAAAAATTGACTGATAAAATAGCATTAATATTAAGATCGGCACGAAACATATATTATATCAATAAAGGCAGATAAAAATAGTTATATTTATTAAAAAAAATTGGGCAAATAAATCGGCTTTTGCCTGATCTGTGGTTCCCGTCATGTTTTCGAACGACAGCGAGGAAGGATAAGAATTAGATTTACGCTTGGTGTTAACGAAGTTATAAAACTGTTTCGGGTCGTGTGAGAACTGGACCTTACAACGGTTTAAGTAACTATTATATCACTGAACATTAAGCACGGTAAATCTTGACCGAGCACTTAAATATCTAGTAAAAACAGATTGAGAACCGGTATTTTTATATTTCCTAAAAAGTCTGGACTTGACATTTCTTAAGTGTGTCAACTAGCAAAGAGTTGATTTATTTAAAATTGACGGATAGTACCGCGGAACTCATGAATTAAAAACTGAGTTTAATGCAGTGTAAAAAACATTAACTGCATCGGACATATTATTGCATAAGTAAAGATCAGACCAATTAAAGCCAGAAATAAAATTATTTATCCTCAGAAAGTCTGCCTTGCGAAAACAATGTATTCGTTTGGTTGATTTGTCTAATTTTTCTTTTAAAACTCTACCCGTGTTAAATGTAGGTTCGATTGTGATATGGATCTACAGGTTGTGTGAGTGGTGCTAATCTGGACAGAACACACCTACAGGATTTGATACAAAACACAATTCAAGAAGGCGACCTAGTGAATTTCGAACATGGTTTAATTGAGGTAAGGATATGTCAATCATATAGGTATATATAGGTAGTAAGACATTCGATCCATCCTCAATGGACCAGGTAACTCCAGAAATATATAAAATCACCTCGATCTACCAACTGATCTCTATCGGAAAGCTTATTTGCAACAGACTTAATAACGGATAGGTGATTTAAATAATCAGGAAGTTCAGACAACGGCGGAATATATGAGCAAGTTATGTATATAGAGTTACCAGTAAGCGATAACTTTAATCAAATAATTCAATGGTGTTGAATTCAGCAAAAAAATAACTCCTATGACGAGAGGTTTGAATCAACTCCAATTAAAATTTGAATTCTTAGAAGTACCTGGTTGCATGCATTCTGCTACGGATTGTTCGGATACCAAATCTTTTTTAGCTTCTGACCCTAGCAACATTTGAGGATTTGCTGCAATCAGCTGCTGATCCGCCGGAATGCTCTGTTGTTTTTTTTTGATTGCGGGGTCTTCCCCTTTTGCTGTTTACCACCACCTTTTTTTGCGCTTAGGGGACTCTTCTAATAGCTTACGAATATTAAGGGGGGGTGCAAAATCGGTCATTTTTTAGAATTTTTATTAGCGATACGGATAGTCTCAGCTCAATTTTGGTTTTTGCATGTGATAGGGCAACATTTAAACAACATGTGTGAATTTTTTCATATAAAAATATTAAAAAATTGAGTGAGATACGCGGTGTACACGATAACTGGTCACAGAATCATCTGAATTGAAAAAATCAAATTGTTAAAGGACAAGATTCCTCAGGTAACGCTGTCACTTGAAAGTCAAAAACCCCGATTTTCGCCCAAAACGTCGAGATATTTGTTGATCTAAAAATAATAAATTTAAAAAAAAACTCGATAGCGTTACCAGAGGAATTTAGTAGAGAAATACTGTGCAAAATCTCAAACCGATCCGTCCGTTAGATTTTGCAGGATCGTGTACACCGACTTTGAAATGGCTTATTTTCAGGAGAGCGTTTTAAACTTTGGGACACCCAAAAATTTAATATAAAACGCGCTTACTTACCTACGTTATACTGCCCATAAATTTGGAAGTTTTACTCGGATCGATCTAGAACTTTAACACAATATTCTCAAGATGTTGTGAACTTAAAAAAACAAAAAAAAAACAATGCAAAAAAAAAATGTAAATACTATACCCCCTTAAACTGCGAATCCAGCGCAGAGAGTAGATCATCAGCTCGGCGAAAACTATCTCTAGCAACTCCGAAACAGCTAATCAGCCCCATCAAGCGGCCTTTAGTTTGGCGCTTGAACGAACAAGATCGCAAACTCGGCACAAACAACACAACAAAACTGCAAATTGGGCCCCTTTGCAAGGTCATTACTTGTCCGGCCAGTAAAACCTGTGCACTTGGTGTGCACCATGTTTTCACACAACCAGCAAGTCATGTTAGATTGGTCTGCCCTAATTACGAGGCTGCATTTTTTGCAGAAGCAGAGTAAATTATTATTACTCATTCCACCTATTCGAACCACTGTACCAAGAAAGCGAATTGAAATTTATAAGCGAGCAGTTATAAATACCGCAAGAGCGCAGAAACTGGACGCTTAGAAATTTTAAAACAAAGAGAGCGGGAGCGTAATTTAGTTAAAGTGCATGCAAAAGCAACGACGAAAGACGCACAAAAGAAAATCGACGGGGTTACAAGAAAGGAAAACAATACAGAATTACGAAATTAAAACAATTTTGTTAGATATTAGTTTGTGCACAAAGATTTATATCTAGCCAACCGTAGAACGATGCTTGGTACTGTCTTCAATTATAACCTTATTCATGTTGAGATTGACTTAGTAATTCGGCTAAACTTTTCTGTGCCAAGTTGATAAACTAGAAATTATAATCCCCAAATATAAAATCATTGTAGATTTAACTATGCCTTGCATGAGTGCCTGACACCCAGAACGTCAGTCAGACACAAAAACATTTTGAGTCCGAAGCAAACCGTTAGCCATTTGGGATTTACCAAAATTTTGCTAAACACTGTAGACTTCAACCATTGCCACATCAACTTGTCTAGTCATTCTAGTCGAAAATGTCCCCTTCACTACATTACAAACTTCTGACCAACAGACAAAACAAAAATTAATCTGTTTCCTATAGCAGGTATAGGATTAGTCGTCCGATAAGCAAGATTTTTAAAAATTATCATTTGTAGATTGTTAGCGCACGCTAACCCTTGAAATAAATCATTGTAAACACTTCCATGTAAATAGCCTATAATCATTGTTCCTATCTCACCATTCCTAAATAAGTAAAGACCAAAACTGGGGACTCGACCTTTACAAGAGTTTCCGGCGACTTCGAATAAAAACGTTGACCAGAGAAGACAAAAGCTCCGCATTTTTTCTTAGTTTTTCCTGTAAAACTCATCGACTCTCTAGCTGTGGAACCGAGCGTTGTCCTCGGCATCCTCATCATCGTCAGCATCATCGAAGTCATCAACGACATCCTTACCGTCAGCATCAGCATCGACATCCCCTCTTCAACCATCACCGCAGGCAGCAGCTTCTCCGAGCTGAGCCGGCAATTCATCAACTCCAATCATCCAAACAAAGCCACAGCAAGCAAGCTCCGCTACTTAGCTGCCAGCTTTTCATGGTCCATCTCGCAAACATCGAATCATCGCCCTATTCCAAAAAAGGTAAATGATCGTGGCTAACCTACAAGCCACGTTAAAAAGAAATTTTACATTTTTTCCCTTAAGTACAATCAGGGTAACATCACCCGTACGAAAATAAATACAGTCCACAAGAATAATAAAGTACACAAACTCAAATAAGTTAAAAAGCCAGTCCCTTTGCACTGTATATTTTTAATTTAAAGATCTGTCTTACATTTACACACACACCTGTAGTTACAGAACATAACCACCTGCATTATTGCACGCTCACACTAAAACATTATTACACACACTACAACATAACCACGTGCATAAGTACCCTCGCACACTTGAACATTATTACACTCAATCCAATAAATATTTTGTGAATTTTAATAAAAAAGAAAAGTCCCTCTGCCATATAAATGCATTTATCAGAAGAAACTCAGTTGGTTTATTAATTAATAATCTCGCTCTTTAAAATCACACTCCGTCGCAGTTGCAAAAGTTGCAACAGCGGGCACTTTCAGTTTAGTGTTCGCAGGTTATCATCACAAGTTTATCCGTCGCAGTTGCAAAAGTTGCAACAGCGGGCACTTTCAGTTTAGTGTTCGCAGGTTCACATCACAAGTTTATCAGTCGCAGTTGCAACAGCGGGCACTATCAGTTTAGTGTTCGCAGGTTCACATCACAAGTTTATCCGTCGCAGTTGCAAAAGTTGCAACAGCGGGCACTTTCAGTTTAGTGTTCTCAGGTTCACATCACAACATTAATAACCATCTTGAACAGAAAAAATACCAATTTAACTTAATCACACTTATTTCGAACAATACACACGTCATAGACTATAGTATAAGCAATTATTATAGGCTTGCCCACATCAAGAGTGATAAGGCCAGTTTCGAACACCACCAAAGTGTAGGAAACAAGGTTAAGTAAATCTGTAAGTAGACATATTCCATTCTACTATTCAATATTCGCTCTCAATCATAACACAAGCCTCCGGCTAGTCCTTTCGCTCTCAATCATAACACAAGCCTCCGGCTAGTCCTTTCGCTCTCAATTCTCTCACACAATCAGAAAAATGACTGAATATCGGGCATTCAACTTCTCAAAAAACCGTTTTCTTCAGTTTTGCGAAAAAGCCCAAACACTTAACAGAACAGAGACAACCGTAAAAGAATGCATAGCTCGTGTAGACACTTTGTTTGAGCAGGTTTATCGAGATTTCAAAACCGCTTTAACCTCAGGCGAAGAAAACGACGAACTAGCGGATGTCGCAACACAGCATTTCAACGTATGTGAAGACGAGTTGTTCCGCGTCAAAGCTTCTCTCAAAGGGTTTCTTGTCGAGAGTTCAGTTGTTAATCCATCTCCAAATCAGAGCAACCTAAGCGGATTTGGCAACGAGCTGCCTAACTCAAGTCACATTAAGGTTCCACCATGTGACACAGAGCCATTCCATGGCAACTATGAAGACTGGCCCTCGTTCAGGGACATGTTTACAGCAGTCTACACCAATCATCCCAAGCTTACATTAGCCCAAAAGCATTATCACCTGCGACATAAAACGCATGGGGAAGCAGGCACAATGGTAAAGCGCTTTCCCTTATGCGATGAAAATTTGTATCCAGCATGGGATGCGCTGAGCACAAGATTCGAAAACAAAAGACTCATTGTAGATACCCAACTCAAAAACATTTTCGATTTAAAACGAATTGGTTCCGAAGATAGCAAGGATATCCAGAAATTATCAGCGCAGCAAGTCTCCACCGCCGACTGGGATCCCTTCCTAGTATACCACACCTCATCCAAATTACCTCAGCAGACACTCTCCCTATGGGAACAGTCACTAGAATCCAGGAAAGAATTGCCTACATGGTCCCAATTAACATCCTTCCTTACGTCCCGTATAGAAGTACTTGAACGTCTGTCCGCAATTAATCCAATAAAAAATTTTGTTCCAACCCAGGCAAAGTTTCACACCAAAATTCCCGCTTTAGCTCACGCAGCTACTACAGACACTTCATGCAAATACTGCAAAAGATCACACCACATACGCCAATGTGCAGAATTTAAAAAGCTGTCACCCAAAGACCGCTATCAAGTTGCAAAAACAGCAAAAATATGTTTGGCTTCCAACCACGCAATAAACTAATGTAAAAGTTTAAAAACATGCATCACATGCAATAAGCAACATCATACTCTGCTGCATTTCCCGCCTCGACAGCAAGAATCCCAGGTAGTCGACGCACACTACGCGGGTCAAAATCCGAACGTGATATTACCCACCGCGATAGTCTACATTCCCTATAAAGGCGAACTTATTCGCATGCGAGCTTTGATCGACCCAGGATCCCAAAGGTCATTTATCAGTGAAAAGGCTCAAAAACGCGTCAGTTTGCCGACCATAAAATGCCACTCAAATATTTCAGAGATCGGAGGTCATTACGTCAGCTCATCGTCCAAAATATGCAAATTTAAACTCGCCAACGGGGAAGATCTGTGCTCTATACCAGTTGAGGCTATCGTACTCAAACGACTAACCAATCTTCTCCCGTCTGTTTCCGTTACGAAACCAAAATCCCCAAGTCTAGATCAATTAAATCTGGCAGATCCCAACTTTTCAACCGCTGCAGAAATTGACATAGTACTGGGAAGCAACATCACTCCCCAGATATTTCTAGAAGGCATAACAACGCCCCTAGACAATAATCTACTCGCTCACGGTGTTCGGGTGGTTAATTAGTGGTCCACTCCCCAACACCTCCACAGCCTATGCTTTTTCAACTCTAGTGGAAGAAGACACAGCAGACGTAGGAAACCAGCTACAAAAATTTTGGGAACTCGAAGAAATATCCGTAGCCAAAACCGTAACCGAGGTGGACGAAAATTGCGAAACCCATTACGTCAACACTACTCAAAGGTTACCGGATGGTAGATATATGGTGCGCCTCCCGTTCAAAAGTGAATTCCCCAATACCATGTCCCTAGGTTCTTCCAGAAATATCGCTATTGGGCAATACGCTCGGCTCTACAAAACAGTGCTTAAAGACGAGGCCATAAATTTGGTATACTCCCGAGTCCTTCAAGAGTACATTGACCTAGGACACATGACAGAAGTTCCACCCATGGAAATCATTCAGAAAAATCAATATCTCTCGTTTTACCTTCCTCACCATGCGGTCGTCCGGCCCGAAAGTAAATCCACCAAATTACGCGTGGTATTTAACGCATCGCGTAAAACCCATTCTCAATTTGCATTAAACGATGTTCTCCATAAAGGCCCCGTTCTCCAAGGGGACCTTTTAGGCATCTTACTCAATTGGAGACTGTACAAATTCGTGTTTAACGGCGACATTGAAAAAATGTACAGGCAAATTTTAGTCCATCCGGACGATCGCCCATTCCAGCATCTATTCCGTCCCAAACAATCAGCAATCATGAAAGATTTCCAGCTGAATACGGTCACATTCGGGGTAAACTGAGCTCCATTCCTAGCAATTCGCACGCTACAACAGCTAGCTACATACTGCAAAGAAAAATACCCTAGGGCAAGCCAAATCCTGCTCCAGGAAACTTATGTCGACGACATACTTGCCGGTGCTCACACTCTCGAGGACGCAAAAAATGCCCAAAGCCAACTTATTGCGTCGCTAAAATCCGCAGGATTTCTCCTCAAAAAGAACACTGCAAATCACATCAAGCTGTTGGAGAATATAGCTGTTGCAGACCGGTTAGATACCGAATTTTTGGAGGTGTCCGAAGCAAGTACGACCAAGACGCTAGGAATAAAATGGGACGCACAGAATGACGTGTTCCAATACAATATAAAAGCACCCACTCCATGCAAAACCATCACCAAAAGAGCAATGCTATCCCACGCATCCACTTTGTTTGACCCGGCAGGATGGCTTACGCCTATCGTAATCCACGCGAAACTGCTGCTCCAATCCCTTTGGAAAGAAGGTCAAGACTGGGACGAGTGTGTCAAGCCAACTACATTGACCACTTGGAACAAATTTCTCGAAGTTTTACCATATATAAAGACCATCAGCATACCCAGATGGGTAGGATACGAGCCAACGCAAGACATCCAATTGCATGGATTTTCGGACGCATCAGAAAAAGCATATTGTGCCGCAATATACATTCGATCTAGTTACGCTGGATCACCCGCCCAATCCCATTTATTAGTTGCTAAAACCAAGGTTGCGCCACTCAAAGCAGTAAGCTTGCCGCGCTTAGAATTATGCGGCGCACATCTCTTGGCACGGCTAGTGCAACATACATTCAAGACAACGCAACTTCCCGAGCTAAAAACCTTCTTGTGGTCGGATTCCACCATAGTCCTAGCATGGCTGGAAAAACCACCAGGTACATGGAAAACGTTTGTCGCAAATCGTACGGCCGCCATACAAGAAAAAACTCACAATGCCAAATGGAGCCACGTAAAATCCCACGATAACCCGGCAGATTTAGGCACCCGCGGCTGTACCCCCACCGAACTCAAAGACTCGCTATTATGGTGGCACGGGCCAAAATGGCTATCAATCCCAGAGGAAAATTGGACTTGCAGCCAAGCTCCTGCTATCACTCCTCCAGAACAGAAGAAGGTTCAGCAGTTTTTCACAGAATCTGAAAACTTTGATATATGTGAACAATTCACGACTTACTCGCGAGCACTACGAGCAACAGCACGAATTATGCGTTGGTATCAAGCAAATCCCGCAATTCCCAAGGACAGTGCTCTCCAAATCAAAGACGCCAAAACTAGGCTTATTATAGCAGCACAACGCCTTTTCTATCCCAAAGAATATGATCAGTTACTCAACCAACATCCTATCTCCAACAAAAGCAAGTTAAGTACTTTATGCCCAATCATTGATTCCGTTGGGCAAATTAGAATCAATAGTAGATTAGCCAACGCAAACTTACCCTGCAAGGAACGATTTCCCATACTATTACCACCCAAATCGAAACTTACCACCCTGTTTATCGACTTCATCCACAGCACTCTTCTTCATGCTCAAAACCAGCTGATGCTAAGAGCGATTCGGCAAGAGTTCTTTGTCCCCAAACTAGCCAATCTCGTTAAGGCATCTATTCGCAAATGTATAACATGTACGCGTTTTAAACAAGTCACAAAAAATCAAATTATGGCCGCACTTCCCCCGGAAAGAACACAATTTTCTCCCGCGTTCACTATAACCGGAGTTGACTTCGCAGGTCCATTTAATTTAAAAGCCTCCAATATACGAACCAAGGTAGTTCTCAAAGGCTACGTTTCCGTGTTCGTATGTTTCTGCACTAAAGCGGTCCACTTGGAAGCCGTCTCAGAACTTAGTTCAAAGGCATTCTTGCAAGCATTCGAACGTTTTGTCAGCCGTAGACGCATCCCAAAAAAGGTTGTGTCAGACAATGGCCGAAATGTCCTTGGCGCCAGTAGAGAACTGACAAAAACTTCGCAGAGTTCATGAAATCTGCAATTGATCATGTTTCCAGCCTTTACAGCAGTCGTGAACTAGAGTGGCAATTCCTACCCCCCCACGCTCCCCATATGGGTGGACTCTGGGAAGCTGCTGTTAAGAGCTTCAAAAAGCATTTCACTCGAACCGCAGGTACCAGAATATTCACATTCGAGGAGTTTGCCACATTACTTGCGAAAATAGAGACCGTTCTTAATTCTCGTCCGCTATGCATACCCAGATCCAATGTTGAAGACTTACTGCCACTAACTCCAGGTCATTTCCTTCGAGGAGCACCTTTAACGGCGCTTCCTGAAAATCCCAACGAATCTCTCTCCATACTAAACCGTTGGCAAAAAAACTTCTTCATCAAGAATTCAGCACCCGATGGCGACATGAATACCTTCATGAACTCCACCGAAGGCATAAATGGAGCAACCAAAAGCCAACCTTTCAGTTAATGACATCGTCATTATCAAGGACGACGCCTGCCCACCCACGCATTGGCGTCTTGGAAGAGTCATACACTTACATCCAAGCAAAGACCAAAATACGCGCACAGTGGACCTCCAAACCCAAACTGGACCGCTCACGCGACCCATTGTAAAATTCGTGCCTCTCCCAATCAAAGACAACTCGTCCTCGGTTGAACAATAACCGAAATCCCACCCCATTCTGTCAATCTCTCTGTTAAAGTTGTCTCATTTATACACCCATACTAATTCCGTAATTAATTCCGTAGATGTACAAGTGCCGCATGTGCCACAAAGGTCATCCTTTGCGCGTATGCGCTAAATTCATCAAGCTGAGCATCCTGGAACGCCGTCGCGCCGCACGAAGAATGGGCTACTGCTCAAATTGCCTGGCCACCACACATCGCGTGCATCAATGCGATTCCAAAGAGGTGTGTCACAAGTGTGGAGACCTGCATCACACTTTGCTGCACCACGGCTACACCACCACGGAAGCTCCAGAAGCATCAAAGAAGGAAGGACTTCAACCGCGCAGCCCACGAAAGGACAGCTTTCCCCCAAGCATCAACCGACCCGTTCGAGCGAGTCGTTCCAAAACAAGGAACACTTCCGAACGCCGCCCTCCGAGACGCAGTATCTCACCATCTCAGACGCTTCACCAGCTGCAGGAAGCCATCAAAAGCCTAACCAAGCTTAAAACCGCCATCCGGCAGGGGGGGCGGCATGTTAGCGCACGCTAACCCTTGAAATAAATCATTGTAAACACTTCCTATCTCACCATTCCTAAATAAGTAAAGACCAAAACTGGGGACTCGACCTTTACAAGAGAGTTTTTCCTGTAAAACTCATCGACTCTCTAGCTGTGGAACCGAGCGTTGTCCTCGGCATCCTCATCATCGTCAGCATCATCGAAGTCATCAACGACATCCTTACCGTCAGCATCAGCATCGACATCCCCTCTTCACCCATCACCGCAGGCAGCAGCTTCTCCGAGCTGAGCCGGCAATTCATCAACTCCAATCATCCAAACAAAGCCACAGCAAGCAAGCTCCGGTACTTAGCTGGCAGCTTTTCAGTAGATATAAAATTTACGATTTGGACAGTTTCATTGTGTGAAAAATGTGAATAGAGCCGTATGGTTTGTATTAAATATATATCACAGCTGTAGAATATAGTACACAGATTTTTATTACTGTTGGAGTAATACCAAAAAGTAAGTTGGAGTAATACCAACTGCGCGAATTTATACTGACACAGTCGTAAGTTATGATGCTAAGTTATATGAGTTAACATGCTGTCACTTATCGGGCTTGATTAATTAATTTTATTGCACTTCTTGCTGCTTACACTTTTAGAATTACATTTTTGTTTAACCCCATATTTCTAACTATGAAAAACTGAAAAAGTAAGATAGCTATTGCGGTTACCTCAATTTAAACTCCGTTGTTTCAAATTTGTCTCCTCTTCTACAGACCACCAAATTTCATCAATTAAGATAAGTTTTCATGTTTAGTTATTTGACTCCGTTAACAGCTGTAAACGGCGGCTTACTCGTAGAGTAACGAGTATATTATATTACTAAGAATGTATGTAACAGGTAAAAGGAAGCGTTTCCGATTTATTAACGTATATATATTCTTGAACAGGATCAATAGTAGAGTCGATTATCTGATTTCTTACGCAGCACAACTGTTGCCACGCCCACTCTAACGAAAAAAAAAAAAACTTAAGCAGACATAGCGTTAGAAGTAACTGTTGTTTAGACTGACACCGCTGTTACTGCAACTTTTTGCATGGGCGACACCAAACTTGGTTTTTTTTTATTTTTTCATTTTATTAAGTTTGCTCACAATATTTTTTGTTGGTTTTTATTTTGGGGATTATTTTTATTTGGCACGAAATTTGTTTTGCGTCCAGATATATATATATTTTTTGACCAACGCCAAGGCAATAGTTCCGAAAGTTATTATTTGCGGCGACCAACTACTGATTTGGCACGTTTACCACTTCTTCGAATTTGTGTTGCGGGGCATTGATGTTAACGGCGCAACTTACAGCAGCTAAGCGGTTTTTATACGCTTGCAGAGGGTATTATAATTTTGGTCAGCAGTGTGCAACGCAGTGAAGGAGACATCTATCTCCGACCCTATAAAGTATATAAGTTAACCATCCCTTGAAATCCGATCCGCCCCATGCAAGCGCTGAGTGGTCATGAGGCGCAGCGTCAACAAAGTTCGGCCAGCAACAGAGTTGCGGGCCTCCAGCGGCGGCTGCCCAAAAGTGCGGCATCAGCATCTTGGCCGAACGATGGAGTGGCGAGCCGCAGTTTTATTTTGAATTGTACTTTATGTTTCTAAACAGAGCTCAAGCTGCCCTAACGGGTTACCAAGTAATAAAATACAATGAAAACACTTTTGTGATAATTGGCGCTCAACCGTGGAAAGTTCCGCGATTCTGAATTCAAAAAAAGAATTCATGAAAAATAACCCATTCAAAGTCGTTTAAAAAATAATAAACGCTATGGTCTTGAAAAAGATTAACTCGGGAAAAATAAATTAATAATTCTTTTAAAGTGCAAAAAATGTTTGAATGCGCAGAAATAAAAACGAAATAAAGTTTTAAAAGAAAAAAACTAAGAAATTCCAGTTAAAGCGAAATCAATTTAAAATTTTCCTAAGTGCAAAAAATTGTTTGAGTGCGGAAGAAAACAATAAATAAGAACTTCCAGTTAGAAACAAAAACAATTAATAATTTTTTTTTAAGTGCAAATTATTAAGTGCGAAAATTGGAAAAGAAGATTCTGGTGCCCTGTAACTGGAGGACAAATTAGCTGCGAGAAACCTGCAACAGCATTTATCACAACGATTAGCCTCCCGCAGCAAAACAAAACAATATTTTTATACCCTTGCAGAGGGTATTATAATTTTGGTCAAAAGTGTGCAACGCAGTGAAGGAGACATCTCCGACCCTATGAAGTATATATATTCTTGATCAGGATCACCTCCTGAGTTGATATAGCCATGTCCGTCTGTCCGTCTGTCTGTCCGTCTGTCCGTCTGTCTGTTTCTACGCAAACTAGTCTCTCAGTTTTAAAGCTATCGAATTGAAACTTTGCACACACCCTTCTTTCCTTTGCACGCAGTATATATATAACTGATTGATCGGAAATGCCATAACTTTGGTGTTTGTTAAGTTAGGAAGCTGGAATTTTCTATGGGTTTTATATTTGGCCAATCAATCCGACCTACCAAATTTCATAAGGATCGGCCGACTATATCCTATTGCCGCCATATAACTGATTGATAGGAAATGCCATAACTTTAGTGTTTGTAAAGTTAGGAAGTTGGGATTTTCTATGGGTTTTATTTTTAGCCAATCAATCCGACCTACCAAACTTCATAAGGAACGGCCGACTATATCCTATAACTGCCATATAACTGAACGATTGGAAATGCCATAACTTTGGTGTTTTTAAAGTTAGAAAGTTGGGATTTTTTATGAGTATTAAGTTGCATCATATGAATAATTTTGGAGAATATAATTTACAGAGTATTCTGCAAGGGTATATAGCTTTCCTTTCTTGTTTTTTGAAAAAAAGAAAATAATCCATTGTGTTTCCACTTGGCAAAATGTAAGTAAGGCGAATGTTTATTATCTCTTTAGTATAATCAAACTTCAGAAAACATAGAAAACAATTGATTTTTCCTGTTCAGAGATTATTCTTAATAAATTAAATGAAGGAAGGAAAAGGCACAGACAGTAGTGACGAGGAACTTCTAGAAAGCTATAGGAACTTCAAAATGAAGACCCCAAAGACTAACGAATTCGCAGGGTATTTTGGAAACAGTATGTCGAATAGCGATATTTCTGAAATTGTACGCGCCGCAGTTTAGGCAGTTCAGCGCTGCCCAGGCCCTCGAACAGAAGTTCCAAGAGTTGGAGGGTAGAATAGGTGCTATTTCTCTGACAAATACGGAGGTTAAGGCCTATGAGGCCATAAGTATCGACAATAGTGTAAAATGCGAAGAGCCTTTAGACATTGTCAAGTCCATTCCCGAATTCGACGGGAAGCAGGAGAATTATGTCTCTTGGAGACAAGCGGCTAACTCTGCGTATACCGTCTTTAAGCCCTTGAATAGCAGTTCCAGACACTACCAGGCAGTAGCAATTATAAGGAACAAAATAAGGGGCAATGCAGATGCGGTATTACCCTCCTTTAACACGGTTTTGAATTTTGAAGCCATTGTAGTGCGTCTTGATTTCCCGTACGCCGACAAAACACCGGTACGTGTAATCCAGCAAGAATTAGATACCATGAGGCAGGGAGAACTTTCTCTAAATAAGTATTACGATGAGATAGAGAAGAAGCTAACGCTTCTTACTAATAAAACATTAAACACGAGCCTTCCGCTGCTGCTGTGTTGAATCAGAAATTTAGGAGCGATGCTCGCCGCAAGCCTGACTACGTTTGCAAATGAAAAAGTTAAGTCTGGGCAAGACCAGGCTTACAAATACAGGGATCCCGATAGTTCTAAACAACGACCATTTGGTCAAAGGAACCATTATGAGGTGCCCGAGGCGATGGAAATAGACCTACTTCCCGATCAAAGCTGCACGCAAACAACAAAAAAGTTTATGAAGATGACTCGATGTGAACTCAGAGCCGAAGTTGATATACCCTTGCAGAATATTATGTAAATTATATTCTCCAAAATTACTCATATGATGCATTCTTAATACTCAAAAAATCCCAACTTACTAACTTTAAAACACCAAAGTTATGGCATTTCCGATGAATCAGTTATATGGCAGCTATAGGATATAGTCGGCCGATCCTTACGAAATTTGGTAGGTCGGATTGATTGGCCAAATATAAAACCCATAGAAAATCCCAATCACCAAAGTTATAGCATTTCCGATCAATCAGTTATATGGCAGCTATAGGATATAGTCGGCCGAAAGAAGTGTGCGTGCAAAGGAAAGAAGGGTGTATGCAAAGTTTCAAGTTTAAAACTGAGAGACTAGTTTGCGTAGAAACAGACAGACGGACATGGCTATATCAACTCAGGAGGTGATCCTGATCAAGAATATATATACTTTATAGGGTCGGAGATGTCTCCTTCACTGCGTTGCTCACTTTTGACCAAAATTATAATACCCTCTGCAAGGGTATAAAAACCACATTCTTCATCTTAAATTGCCTAAAGGAATTTGAAGGGATTGTGGGTCTGGATTTCCTAAAGGAATTTAATGCTAAAATCAATTTAGTAAAAAACATAAAAGATAATGAAGGCTGCATAGAGGCCCTTCAATTTGCTGAATTTAAGGATGTGAATTTTGTAAAAGTTGTAAAAAGACGTACTGATGGTTATTAAAAATTCTTATCAATTAAGATCAAACGCATTTGCGGATCCCAACGAGTCCCTGCCGTATAACCTAAACACGGTTGCTACAATCCCAACAGATGAAGAACCCATTTATTCGAAAATGCACCCCTACCCTCAAGGGGTATCGGATTTTGTCAACACGGAGGTTAAACAACTTCTTGCTGATGGCATTATTCGACCTTCAAAATCGCCCTACAATAATCCCATCTTTGTTGTAGACAAAATTTATTGACTTTAGGAAACTAAATAAGAAAATCGAAGATGATAAGTACCCCATTCCTAACATATCGGTAATACTGTCGAATTTGGGAAAAGCCCAATACTTTACAACGTTGGACTGAAAATCGGGATTCCACCAGATAGAGCTGGCGGAAAAAGAAATAAAGAAAACGGCTTTTTCACTGAACAATGGAAAGTACGAATTCTGCAGACTCCCTTTTGGGCTTAAATACGCCCCTAGTATTTTTCAAAGGGCTATTGATGACGTTTTAAGGGACGTCATAGGGAAAATGTGTAACGACTACATAGATGACGTGATAATTTTTTCCGAAACAAAAGAGGATCACATCAAACATGTTGATGAGATCCTAAGTCGTTTATGCACCGCCGGTATACGCTTGTCCCAGGAAAAATTTTTTTAAGAAAGCTTCGAATACCTGGGATTTGTAGTATCGCGAGGGATGATCAAAACTTCCCCAGAAAAGGTGCAAGCCATTAAAAACTTTCTGCCCCCAAAAACATTATTTAATCTTAGATCCTTACTGGGGCTAGCTAGGTATTTTATTATAGATGTTTTATAAAATGGTTTGCTACCATCGCTCGTCCGCTTATAAATATTCAAAAGGGCGACAATGGAAAGGTAGGTGCGAATCAGTCTAGGAAAATTGAGATACAATTAAATCAAGCTCCAAAGAGGCATTCGAACGGCTGAAAAATATTTAGACTGACACCGCTGTTACTGCAACGCTTGTTACTCTTTTTGCATGGGCGACACCAAACTTGTTTTTCTTATTTTTTCATTTTATTAAGTTTGCTCACAATATTTTTTGTTGGTTTTTATTTTGGGGAAAATTTTTATTTGGCATGCAATTTGTTTTGCGTTTAAATTAAAGAAAAAATACAAAATGCTCAGGAAAAAACCATGGACCACGTAAACAAAGACAGGGTTTACAAAAGTTTTCAGGTAGGGGAGAGAGTTTGGTTAAACACAAATAAACGGCTAGGAAACAAATTATCACCACTTTGTTCCGAGGAAACCGTTGAGGCGGACCTGGGGGCAACGGTTTTAATAAAGGGGTCCATAAGGACAACCTAAGATAGATTAAGAAAAATTAGTATTAACCGTTTTCCTTTTGTTCGTTTTAGGCTAAACCGCGTCGCCATATTCCCCCTGACAGTACTGACCACGACTTTTCCGACTTAGTGACTATTCACACGCCGATTACATACCGGTGACCGACGGGGACGTAACTATCTGGGACGAATACTGATACCTTGGACACACAGCTAATATATTTTACGAGTCTTATGCGGACGAAACCTCTTCATTAACGACAAAGTTCCCAAAGAATCATATGGGACTAGTAGTTAGTAGACACAATTAAGATACACCATAGACAGCGTCGTAGTATTAACATGTTAAGATCCGCACTAAAAGTAATAGCAGGGACTCCAGACTTTGAAGACTGGGAACAAATAAAATTCAGACAATTGCAGTTAATACAGGCTGAAAATAATCAGATTGACATTAATAGCAAGATTCAAACACAATTTAATCTTCTGTCCCAGCAAGTAAACTCCATTAGCAAGTCAGACAAGATAGACTCCGACCACCTGTACGAAACAGTTCTTACAAAAAATAGAGCAGTAATAACCGAATTGGAAAACTTTATTACATCTATAACTTTAGCAAAAATAAATTTGTTGAGTCCAGTTATTTTAGATAATATTGATGTGAGAGAGATAACGATAAACTCCTTACAAATGTCAGTGTGGCTGACTTGCTGGCGGTGTCTAAAGTAAAGATATTTCAGAATAATAACCTTTTGTATTTTCTAGTTAAGTTCCCAAAACCGAAAGTAGCTTGCAAAAAAATGAATGATTAATCCCGTTCAGCACAATAACGTAGTATTAGATTTAGAGTAATACAACACTATAGCTGACTGTGGGGAGCGAATTCTGACCGTCTCTAACTGCGACATAGCCGTAGGTACAACCCTCTGCAAAACCTTGGAGACTTCAACATGCGCTCAGCAGCTGATGACCGGCGTTCTCGCCCACTGCGACATGAAATCCAGCCATCTTCAGCCAGTAGTTATGGTAGACGAAGGCATGCATATCATCAACGACACTGCTGCAAACATAACGGGCGCCAATACTCATCAAAACATTGCCGGCACGTTCCTTGTAACTTTCGACGACCAAATAAGCCTGAATGGTACCCCATACGTAAATCATCATGGGGTTCTGAAGAAAACACCAGCTGTGCCAGCCATGGCAAAAATCAACATTACTGAGCATCACCAACTCCTCAGTTTACCGTTTCTGCACTAATTAAGCCAACGCAATCTGCAGCGAATCGGCGATCTTGGGGGCCAGCAAGCTGCTGGCAGAAATACTTGGAAAGACCGAGGGCGGCCTTAACTTAAAACTGGGAGGAGTTAACACGACTACGGTCAACGATCTGAGCCCAACACTGGATGCACGCGTAAGCGGGAATCCGGCCGGTGAAATCCGATCCGGCCCATGCAAGCGCTGGCGAGCCGCAGTTTCATTTTGAATTGTAATTTTAGTTTCTAAACAGAGCTCAAGCTGCCCTACAGGTTACCAATAAATAAAATATAATGAAAACACTTTTGTTATAATTTATATATTCTTGATCTGGATCGCGTCCTGATCTGATATAAGCATATCCGTCTGTCTGTCCGTTTGTCTGTTTCTACGCGAACTTGTCTCTCAGTTTTAAAAATATCGATGATATTGAAACTTTGCACACACCCTTCGCTCCTTTGCACGCAGTATATGAGTCGGAACGGCCGGGTACGGCCTTAGTTCGCAAACGGAGTCCTTCTACCGAAACTAGTACCCCATTCCTTAAAGAATCATGCCTAACGAAATGCTGCATTACTTTCTCTTCGAAACGGCCATTCGGACATATACACGTCCTCATATCTACAATAAACATCTCATTCCAACTTTATAATTTTATTGAATACTTCAGAAAAACAGCCAAATAATTTTCAAATTAAACATTATCAGTTCAAATCATTAATTCGTAATCCAACCTACATAACTAGACTTTTGTTAGCCAACTTTTAAATCCATCGCCAAATACATTTGCTTCACACATCTTCAAACAAAAAAAGTTGTCATTAGAAAAAAACAAACTTGACCTTTGGCTCAACGTGCAACTGTTCCAATTAGATGTAATTGTATCTTTTGGTTAGAAGAAAATTGAACAAACTTTGTGCCCGTGAAGCTGCGCCCCTGATCGGCAATTAAACGTGTTGGCACGCCAAAAATGGCAATCGGGGATTTTATTGCGTTTATACAAGTTTTCGCATCCAAAGAAAAGGTGTGAAACAGATAAACGTATTTAGTAAAAGCGTCGATTTGTACAATGATATTATATTTTACGATTACTTTTTCCGCTCAATTTATATATATACACTGCGCGTCACCAGATTAGCGCCCCCCTTGGTGTTCTCGTTTGAAGTGAAATATTATCAAAACTATTAAAGATTGAACTGTACAATTATTTTCCAGTATAATTCGATTAATTCTCTAAATAAAAACATATACTAGAACGCAGTTGGAATTTGTATACATTTTTCTTAAATTAAAAACTAAAGAAACATGTTTATTTGGAAGAAATAACTGCGTCATCAGGATAGCGCCAGCTACGATGAATTTCTTAAAAAATATTATCTTTAACAATTTTATGATTAAGTTAAAGCATTTTTAAGGAATATTAATAATGGGTTGCCCCTCCCTTGTTTACAAGAACTTCGCAAACTCGATTAGGGAGAGAGTCATACAAGTTATTTAGATATTCCAACGTTATTGTTGACCAGGCCTGTTTTATACCGGAAATTAAATCCTCCTTCCTAGCTAACCATCCCCAGACGTTTTCTATTATGTTCAGGTCTGGGGAGTATGGGGGCCAATCCAGGACACTGACATTTTCCTTTTGAATCCATAGTTTTCCAAATAAATTTTTAAAAACGGGAAATGCAGTTTTTAGAACGCAATTGTAATTTTCCGCGTTCATCTTTGGGGTTAAAAACTGCATTTCGCAGTTGCCATAATAGGATATGGCTCCCCATACCATTACTCCACCAACCCGGCTATGTAAGCGATCCAGATGATGCTCTTCCTTGCGTGAATCGTGGAAATAATAATTATATCCGTCAGGACCCTCTAGGTTAAATTTTTTTCGTCTGAAAATACGACGTTATGCCACTCGTTGGACCATGTCATATGCGTTCGAGCAAACTTTAGGCGGAGTTCTTTTCGCACTTTGTTAAGAGTTTTTTTTGTTTAGTTTTAGCCTCTTTAAATGGTCAGCTTTCTTGACCACTCTTAAAACAGTCGATTTGCTTGCCTTAACACCAGTTTTTTCTATTATTTTGGCGGTAGAGTCGTGGGAGTTGGACGCCTCTCGGAGTATAGCCCTGCGATCAGCTGAACTAATAACACTGTTATTACCTCCTTTATAATTTTTTCCATAGTTTCCTTATTTTGAAGAAAATTTGCAATGGTTTTGCGATGTCTTCCCGTTTTTTCGGCGATTTTGTGGAAAGAAAGTCCACATTCATTGAACGCTACGATTTTCGATTTTTCCTCCGAAGATAAGATTGTTCCTCTGCCCATATTGTATGTCAAATTAAAGAAAAATGTTTAATTTAACAGCAAAACAAAAATGGTTGCTGTGCTCAGCAAATTAAGAAAGATATTTAAATTTTTATTTGGAGGTCGCTAATCTGATGACGCAAAACACGTGCAGACTTTTTCGGCGAAAATATAACAAAGTAGATTAAAAATGTAACGGTTAATCTCACACTTTGCGATCACCAAAGTGACTGTAAGATTCTGACTCCTAGTCGTAAATCGAACTACAATAAGCAGTGCTCTAAAGTTACTCTGTTAAGTTTTTTAACATGATGGTCGGCCGAGCAAACTTCTGCTAAAAAGTTTCAACTTCAAAGAATTTTCAATGCACAGAAAAAGATTGTAAATGAAATTGAAAGGTGTCTCAAAACCTTCATCAAGGGTGGATCGGAATGAAACCAAAAGCCTTCATATTATAAGGCAAAAATTGCGACACTTCAAAGAGCATGTTCATAGACAATAAGACAAACATTTCATACGTTCAAAAAGACAAAACCTAGTAAATATTTGCAGGGAATCTTCTATGGACACAGGACTTGGCCGGGAGTCGCTTCTTGAGTAGGTGTGGTTTCCATTTCAGCCTCCTATCGAGAGTGAAGCACAGGTAGCTTGGCGTATCCACCTCTGGAATTGGGATGTCGTTCAGGCACATCGGAGGGCAGTTGCCCCTTTGGGATTAGAAGTTGGTAGCAGTGGACTTGTCTCCATTAGCAACGATGTTCTTCTATCCTATGCAAAATATATTAGTCTTAAAAAACGGTTTTGATTTCGGTTTACTAAACAACAAAAAGATTAGCTTCACTTTGCAGTCGACAAAAAAGGGAATAGAGTTTACAAAAAGCTCGCAAAATAAATACGCGATAGCAAAAGGGCAAGGGCAACAGGCACACAAGTACAAGAGGATGCAGAAATAATCATACATCATATAGAACTCAAAGAAGAAGCTTGTATACTTGGGAAATACTAGTAGATTCATTTGAAAAGCTTTGACTTTTTGCAAACCGAGTAATTCGCCGTTTACTGCAGAAAAACGCACTCTGCAACAGCCACTACAGGTATTGGAGTTATACATTACGTCGATAGAATCCCTCTCCTCATTAAGAAGACTACAGGTTTTTGTATCAATGTGGGATCTGTTATTTTCGTGTTGCTTATATGACTTAAACTTAAGACCAAAAGGGCGGACTCTGAATCACTTGGAATCACTTTAAGCTAGGAATCAAAGAAGTCAACATGTGGGCAATCTGCAAAAAGGAGAATCTTTGTTTATTTAGAAGTGAGGAATTCCATAACCGTATCGTAAAGATTAAATTGGGTACTAAAACAAAATTTTTTTTTTTGAGACTTTGGTTTTTTATTTTGAATCTTCTCTTACGAGACTAACAAAATGTTTTAAAATCTTAAAGTACTACATTATTCTAACAGTTTGTTAAACTCTATTTATGTTGGACGGTAATAAATGTTGCTGGATGGGACGGTCGTTACGACGAAGGCGGAAACGGCTACATACCAACGTTAATGCTCTAGCGAGGTGGTTTGGGTGGGTTGACAGCTTTGTGTAGTAATTTTCCATTTGTTGCGTTATTACATCTCGGGCGCGGAGTATATTTAAGCAAAGACCAATATAAACTCTAAGATGCGTAACGCCATACGATTTTTTTGCACACGAATTTTTTATGCTGGCTTTTCAACTGGGTTTTTGCTCTCTGCCCAAAAGCCAGCGAGAGAGCGCTCTAAAGCCAGCCGTTTTTTTGCACGCATACTGCGACAGCCCACGAATGTATGTGTGCACATGTATTCACAAGCGAAGAAATTCGCTGCAGCGCGCTGTCGAAATATACTCTTTATTTTAAAATTATAACATTATTAACAAGAAAGGAAAGCTAACTTCGGGCGGAGCCGAAGTTGAAATACCCTTGCAGAATATTCTGTAAATTATATTCTCCAAAATTATTCATATGATGCATTCATATGATGCATTCATATGATGCATTCTTAAAAATCCCAACTTCCTAACTTTAAAAACACCAAAGTTATGGCATTTCCAATCGTCGATCCCGGCCGTTCCGACATATATACTGCGTGCAAAGGAAAGAAGGGTGTGTGCAAAGTTTCAATTCGATATCTTTAAAACTTAGAGACTAGTTTGCGTAGAAACAGACAGACGGACAGACAGACGGACAGACAGACGGACAGACAGACGGACAGACAGACGGACATGGCTATATCAACTCAGGAGGTGATCCTGATCAAGAATATATATACTTTATAGGGTCGGAGATGCCTCCTTCACTGCGTTGCACACTTTTGACCAAAATTATAATACCCTCTGCAAGGGTATAAAAATACTTATTTTGTATTGCCTTTATATTTACTTTATTTACTAATTATTCGAATGTATAATATTTTTTAGTAATGACCAAATATATTTAAGTATAAACATAATTTATTTCATACATTACTTCACATTGGAATAATTGTCATTAGGGTATTCAGCATGCGACGTGTGAACGATTTTTAGGGGCCTCAGAAATTTTGCGATTGAACAAGATGAATATTTTTATATTTATTGTATTTTAAATATATGGATTAAAAAATATGTGGTATTTTTATATTATACGTATTATAATAACATTATATAAAATTATTATCATAATATAAATTAAATTTATATAAATATTTGTAAATTAACTATTTTAATTATTTAGAAAAAAGAGAAACCAAAAGGAGAAACAAAGAAGGTTTGCGCGCTTTTCTTTCAAATCATATTTAAAAGGCACAAAATCATTAAAGCTATTTTTATTTTATATACGAAATTCTAAAAATGGATAACTTACATAAAATGTACTTGTATTTTATTTAAATATACTCCTAAGGAAGATAAATTTTGAAAATGAAACCTACCCTGTAAAAACAAGTAATAAATATTTATATATGTATTTGTATATTAACTATTTTTTTTATTAAATATACTAAATAATTAAAATAGTTAATATGTTAAATATTCTATTAAATTAATTAAATAATTTAAGTAGTCAATATATGGAATATACTATTTAATAATTAAAATAGTTAATATATTAATTATACAATTTTAATAATCATCCTGTTCAATCATAGAAGTTGTTTTGGCACACAATTAGTTTCTTAGTCCAGAAATGATTTCTGGACGAAAATCGTCTTCTCGAACAAATACGCACACATACGCACTTCCTTATTCGTGCAGTTATATTTTTTGATTTTTACGCTCTCAACTTTGTGCGAGCGGAGAGAGCGGAATTTTCGTCGCCACCAAAAAACGAGCTGCATATTGCAAAACCAATGTATGGGCGTTACGCATCTTAGAGTTTATATTGGTCTTTGATTTTAGTCTCTCTGAATATTACCACTCCGATCTGCACGATTTCTACGTTGCTGTTGCTGGCGCTCCCCCACAACTGGGAGCCATAAGTCAAGATTGGTTTCAAAACGGAGGTGTAGAGAAGGACCTTGTAGTGCAGACTGAGGGGGGAGCGGGAGTTTATAAGCCAATTGTGAGGAGTTAAATAGCTCCGCACAAATAAAAGCGAAGATCTAGAATACCAAAGCCTTTCAGTTGCTGGATACACTGTGAATGCGCGTAGTAACGGCACTGTGGGAGAAGAGAGTTTGTAGAATACAGCTGGAGAGAGTTTGGAGAATACAGCTGGAGAGAGTTTGGAGAGAACGAGAAGAGAGTTTGGAGAATACAGCTGGAGAGAACGAGAAGAGAATTTGGAGAATGCAGTTGGTGAGAGTTTGAAGAGAACAAGGAGAGAGAGAGTTTGGAGAGAAGAGTTACGGTAGAAGGCGGCGGACTTTGGACCCTAGTATAGTGCCGTGCGCAAAGACAAAAAGGAGAAGCCGAGAATTACCGGCATACGCCGGCCTATATAAGCAGGCCGAGCGCAGGAAGCGGGATCAGTCTATCACAAGGAGTCAATCCAACGAGATCAGTAGACAAGCAGCAAATCAGTGAACAACACAAGCCAAGTCAGCATCAAGAGGAAGCAGAGCCGCGCCGAGTCAACAAGGAGCAGGATCGCTACTTCAAGACGTTCGGGACTAAGAGTCAAAATCTCCTTAAGGCATCACGCGGCTAAGTCAAGGCGCTTTGTTCCAATTCTCGACGCGATTTGAGCTTGGCGTATTGCTCGGCGAGTCCGGCAGAATTGAATAAAAATAGTCCTTCGACAAAGAACTGTGGGCTCGGAAGGGAAATTGTCTAGAACCAGCTGCCTTGCAAAAGCAATTGCCTTGCCGAATTCCGGCGTACGCCTGAACCGTCAGGCGGAAAATGTGCAGGCCCAGGTGCGACTAGCCGAGAAGGACGCGCGACTGAACCACGGGTGTCTCGAGAGACGTATGCGTCGAGAGCACAGTAGTTCACCGCCAGAGTCCTAGAAAGGCAGCTGACCAAATCCCGAGAGCCGAAGACCCGCTGCATTTAGTCTCACAAGAGCACGCAGACAACGGAGCCAGGATTCGCGCCGTGAGCAGAGCAAGGACATCGAGGACACAAGAAACGACGAGCAGTCATCGCAGGCACAGCGGCAATCAAGCCATACTCAAACGTATCCAGTCTACGACTAAGAGGCCAGGGCGGACGCGTTCGTAGTGAACCAAGCGTCCTGCACAGGGACTGCATTGGCGGCCTTCTGGCGTATGCCTGAACCGTCAGGTAGAAACTGTGTTGGCGTCTGGTGTGACCGGCCGGGACAGATCCAGGGACAAGAGGTTTTGGCTGCGAAAGGCGTATGCTTTGAAAAGCCCAGTGCCTGTTCACCCTAGTCTGGGGACGGTAACGCATCCCTAAACCCTCACGGCCCCGAAGCCAAAGACAACGGAGGCGTTCCGGAGCAACGAGCAACAAGGCGACGCAGAGCGACGGTGGAACAACTACAACTCAACGGAAATGGCATTAAGGCACTAATTTTTTCACCAATTAGTTCCGGGCCGAGGGCTAATTTGGAAAATAAAGATCATCGAACATACATCCGACATTCTGTGCGTTCTCATAAGACAGTCGTGCGGTCACTTTTATATAAATTTGGTGGGACGAACAACACACATCTTCTGAGCTAGCCGCACGACATGCGTAGCGAGCAGACAACAACAAATCAGTTCGTTACAATATCACATCGTCTTTGACTTTCAAAGTGAACGGTCGTGTTTTTTTTTTCTGCGCTTCGAATTTTGTATTTTGTTTTCGTTTATTCCCATCGGTGGGTTTTATCAAAACCATTTTAATTTTCTTCCGGTTATTTAAACATAAATTTAAACTCCGTTCGCTAATACTAATAAATTGTTATAGTTTTTCGTAATTCTTATCTGTGTTTTCTTTTCTTATATCCCCGCTGTTTCTCTTTTGTGCATGCACTTTAACTTATTTACGCTCCCGCTCTCTTGCTCTCTTTGCTTTGAAAGTTCTAAGCGTGCAGTTTCTGCGCTCTTGCGGTACTTATAACTGCTCGCTTATAAATTTCAATTCGCTTTCTTGGTACAGTGGTCCCAATAAATAAAATGAATAATACAAATTTAGTCTGCTTCTGCAAAAAATGCAGCCTCGTAATCAGGGCTGACCAGTCTAATATGACTTGCTGGCTGTGTGAAAATACGGTGCACACCAAGTGCGCCGGTTTTACTGGCCGGACAAGGGATGACCTTTCAAAGGGGCCCAATTTGCAGTTTTGTTGTGACGCTTGTGTCGAGGTTGTTCATGCGCCAAACTAAAGGCGGCCTGATGGGGCTGATTAGCTGTTTCGGAGTTGCTAGGGATAGTTTTCGCCGAGCTGATGATCTCCTCTCTGCGCTGGACTCGCAGTTTAATAGTCGTAAGCTTTTAGAAGAGTCCCCTAAGCGCAAAAAGGCCGCTGGTGGTAAGGAGCAAAAGGGGAACACCTCGCAAGCGAAATCAAAAGAACAACAGAGCATTCCGGCGGATCAGCAGCTGATTTCAGCAAACCCTCAAATGTTGCTAAGATCAGCAGCTAAAAAAGATTCGGTATCCGAACAATCCGTTACAGAATGCATGCAACCAGGGACTTCTAAGAATTCCGATTTTTCCGTAGTGGTTTCACAATTAGTGGATACACCTATCTCTCAGAATGTAGCATCACCACCACAAGGGACTACTGAGTCCGGACAACCGGCTCAAGTTGGTTTTGCAGAAACAATGTCTGCTCCACCAAAATCCCTTTCAGTGGTAACACTAAAGAAACAAATTTTCATTTCTCGGCTTTCCCCTGATCAAACATCTTCTGATGTATTGTCTTATATACAAGTCAAAACTAAAGCCGATTGTACTAGTGTTAAGGTAGAAAAGTTTAAGTTTTCTTATGCTAGAGACATTTCATCATTCAAGATAACGGTCCCTAACGAGCTTTTTGAAGCCATATGCTCGGGCGACTTTTTGGCCGGATAATATGGTTGTAAAAGAGTTCGATGCTAAGATAAAGAAGAAGGGGCCCGTGGGAGTAAAACTTCCTAGTCGAGGCCAAACCAGTGTACCAATTTCAAAAACTAACTTCTAACCTTCTTCTTTCTTATCAGAATGCAAGAGGTTTGCGTAGCAAACTCACTAAATTGTATTCTGATAGCCTTTCCTTTGCATCTCATATTATTGTGTTCACAGAAACCTGGTTAAAGCCGGAGATCTTTAGCTCCGAAGTTTTTCCAGGTAAGTACACAATATATAGGTATGACCGTCCCTCTAGACGGGGAGGTGGAGTCTTAATTGGAGTTGATTCAAACTTCCCGTCTGAGGAGTTATTTTTTGATGAATTCAATAGCATTGAATTTATTTGTGTAAAGTTATCGCTTCCTGGTAACTTTATATACATAACTTGCTCATATATTCCGCCGTTGTCTGAACTTCCTGATTATTTAAATCACCTATCCGTTATTAAGTCCGTTGCAAATAAGCTTTCCGATAGGGATGTGATTCTAGGTGTTCTAGGTGATTTTAATATACCTGGAGTTACTTGGTCCACTGAGGATGGATCGAATGTCTTACTACCTATAGCACAGCATGATTTTATTGACGGCCTGCTTGACATATCTAAATCTCAAGTAAACCATGTTCGAAATTCATTAGGTCGCCTCTACTTGATTTGTGTTTCGTATCAAATCCTGAATGTGTGTTTCTGTCCAGAGTAGCACCACTCACGCAACCTGAAGATCCATATCACCCAACAATCGAACTTTCATTTGATACGGGTAGAGTTATAGAAGAAAAATCAGACAAATCAACCAAACGAATACATTTTTTTTGCAAGGCAGACTTTCTGAGGATAAATAATTTTATTTCTGGCTTTAATTGGTCTGATCTTTACTTATGCAATAATATGTCCGATGCAGTTAATGTTTTTTACACTGCATTAAACTCATTTTTTAATTCATGTGTTCCGCGGTACTATCCGTCAATTTTAAATAAATCAACTCTTTGCTAGTTGACACACTTAAGAAATGTCAAGTCCAGACTTTTTAGGAAATATAAAAATACCGCTTCTCAATTTGTTTTTACTAGATATTTAAGTGCTCGGTCAAGATTTACCGTGCTTAATGCTCAGTGTTATAATAGTTACTTAAACCGTTGTAAGGTCCAGTTCTCTCAGGACCCGAAACAGTTTTATAATTTTGTTAACACCAAGCGTAAATCTAATTCTTTTCCTTCCTCGCTGTCGTTCGAAAACATGACGGCAACCACAGATCAGACAAAAGCCGATTTATTTGATTATTCATCACAGCCTTATTCTTACACCATATCCAAGCCAAACCTCATATTCTGTCCCACTTTAACAGAAAGCTCTCTTCTTTTGGATCTTCTTCGTATTAAGTCTGTTTATTCGCCAGGCGAATACCATCGGGCATATTCCTGGGTGCGTGCTTAGGTATTTCGCTAAGGCCCTGTGCAAACCTCTTCACAAGTTGTTTACCTTATCTCTAGAAACTTCCCAATTCCCAAATATTTGGAAGGAATCATTTGTTATTGGTCTTTTCAAAAAAGGTATCTGCAGCACCTTTGTAGATCAATCATTTCTCCGTGTCAACACGGATTTATTAAACGTGGATCAACAACCATAAACCTTCTAGAGCTCACTACATTTGTGATAAAGGGCTTCAATAGTAGTTTTCAAACAGACGTCATTTACACTGACTTTAGTAAAGCATTTGACTCTGTAAATCACTTACTTCTTGTTCAAAAACTTGACTTGATAGGTTTTCCAGTTGATCTTCTAAGATGGATCTCAAGTTATCTGAATGGCAGGTCACAAAGGGGCCTTTTCAAAAATTCAATTTTTAAAATTCTCCATGTTACCTCCGGTGTCCCACAAGGGAGCCATCTGGGTCCGATACTTTTTACATTATTTATTAACGATCTTCCATCAATTATAAGTCATTCTCTCGTACTTATGTACGCAGATGATGTTAAGTTATGCTTGCAGTATAAGGACATTTCCTGCCATTTAGACTTACAATTCGATCTAGATAATTTTCAAAACTGGTGCTGAGATAATTTACTAAATTTAAACGGTTCCAAGTGCAAGCTGATGACTTTTTATCGGGTCAATCCGTTATACGCGACTTACACATTAACTGGCAGCTCTTTGGATAGAATAACCCTTGTAAACGATCTTGGCGTTCTCTTGGACCCTAAATTAAAATGTTCTAATCAAATTTCGTCCATGGTTCATAAAGCCAGAGGAGTGCTTAGATTTATTAAAAGGTGGTCAGAAGAATTCGATGATCCTTATTTAAGTAAAGCTTTATTTATTTCGCTAGTCCGTCGGAT
Organism: Drosophila prolongata; assembly: GCA_036346975.1. Lineage (NCBI taxonomy): Eukaryota > Metazoa > Arthropoda > Insecta > Diptera > Drosophilidae > Drosophila > Drosophila prolongata. The sequence continues at coordinate 8,766,797 of JAYMZC010000387.1, forward strand.
TCTGTAATATGGGTCTCCCGTCTGGAGTGGTGAGATTGACAGTCCCGACTTGGTAAGTCGACTAATCCAAGTAGATAAACTAGAAATTATGTTCCCCTAATATTAAATCATTGTAGATCTAACTATGCTTTGCATGAGCCTTTCAGAGTATTATGTTCTGACTATAATAGACTTTTTCCTATAATCTCAAATCTTGACTCTCTGCCGCTCCTAAAACGATTAATACTTGCTTCATTGGCACAAGATTGATCTAACTATTACTTTTTTCCCCGGACCTTTACCTTTATTTTCCTATCTCGCGTTTATCTTATCGCGAATCGTGCCTTACGATACACGGCTGCGCCCCTCGGTCGGTTGGGCGGGTAAGTAGGCCGTGGGACTCCGCTCGAAAAAAAAAATATGTCGGAACGAGCCAGATAGGGCGATATCATATGGCACAATAGGAAAAAAAAGTAAACAAAATTTAACTTTGTTTTTAATTTGTTTGTTCATCTTTCAGATTTGGTAATATTTAAATACTACGAAATTACGGTTTTAATTAACTTAAAATCAGACATGTATATCATACAGCTCCCATGTCAATATGAAAAAAATTTTATTTTTTGGTTTTTCTATTTATCAAAATATTCCTTTGAGATATAGTAATTATATACTATATCAGAATTAAGCTTTTAGTTTTGTTAAAATCGGACAACAATATCATATAGCTGACATAGAAATGATGGTCGCTTTATAATAACTGCAAAGGTATATTGACTTTGGATTGGCGATGTTTGCTTCCTTTCTTATTTTTGGTTTAACTTTTGGTTTTGTTGCGTTCACTTATTCACTATTTCACTTAACTTAACATGGTGATCCGGATGTCTTCCTTTTTGTTTCCTACTGGGGATCCTGCGATTCACACTGAAATAGAGGTTGTCCTGCGGACGTACCTGACAGTACTTGTAGTCCACCGATTGATCAGTAAATTTGTTTTTCACCGACCGATTACCGTCTTCAGCTTCCAAAATTAATTGCAAAGGATTTCAGCTTTTAAGTTTAAGCCAACGGACAAAAAATATTTTATTTATTTGCACTAAAGAAACTTAATCGATTTTACTTGCGTTGGTCCCTGTCCGGGTGCCAGTTAATTTCTAGGATAATAAAAACCCAAAAATAAATTTTGAGCGTTTGATTTATTCGGAGTTCAATTTGAAACTGTTGATTAAAAAATACCCTAATCTAAGCTGTGGGTTGGGGCAGCGACGTTGACGTCGCGGAAGAGACCGCGGCGGTGGCATAGTTCTGATGGAACGGCCAAAACTGCAAGGTTTGCAGGAATCAGCATTGTGGTATTGCGCTGTGGCTGTTAACCTGATGCTTGTGTTTATCTTATTGAACTTGGGGGTTCTTGGTGTGTTTATGTTATTGAACTAGCGGGTTCTTGACCGTTGTATGTGTCAATGCTGCCGTCGACAATGTTGGAATATTTCTCAGAAAAAATGTAGAAATATTTCCATGATTAAATATAAGTGCACATTTAATTCGAGATATATATATCCGATTTTTAAAAATTATTTTTCAGTCCTTAAAAAAAAAAAGAAAACTGCGCCGATTCAAGTTATAACAAGAGAGAACGCTATAGTCGGGTGCCCCGACTATCAGATACCCGTTACTCAGGTAAAGGGAGTGCGAGGGAGATGGAGATAGAAACTTTGATCACGCATAACTTTTTAACGAATGGTCCGATTTGAAAAATTTCTTCTACATTTCGATAGGTATTGATAAAAACAATAAAACTGCATTTTTACTTTTCCGAAATATTAAAATTTTTAAAATCGTATATAAGCGATTGTGGGCGTTAAAGGGGGCGTGGCACCTTTTTGAAACAAACTTGCGCTGCGTAGGAACTCCTAGAATCTGCATGCAAAATGCCAATCTTCTAGCTTTTATAGTTTCCGAGATCTCAGCGTTCATACGGACGGACAGACAGACGGACAGACAGACGGACAGACAGACAGACGGACAGACGGACATGGCTATATCGACTCGCCTAGTGACCCTGATCAAGAATATATATACTTTATAGGGTCGGAAACGCTTCCTTCTAGCTGTTACATACTTTTGCACGAATACAATATACCCTTTTACTCTACGAGTAACGGGTATAAAAACAATGAATGATTTTTTTATGAAACGATTATATATTGATATTTATGCGTATAAATTAAAAAATTAAAAAAAACGACATATTGCGATATATAATTTAAAGCATGTTGTTTACACACAGTCAAAAAAGGCTTTTAAATTTTTAGATATGTTTATTGTGTAAAAATATTGAACTAAAACCTGTTATACGTACTTGTGAATTTAGTTCCAAATTTTTCCACTGGCAAAACCTAGTAAATTTATCGCTAAAAAATAAAAAATATGTATATATTAGGAAATTTAGAATTGGAATTAAGCTTGGATTATGTAAAGAATATTATTAAGAAGATTTTAAAACCGAATCGAATAACCGTACGGTATGGCTTGACTTGTTTAATTCAGTTTTGGTACCACAACCTAAAAAGTTGTTAAATATCTCTGTTTTAATGTTTAAGTACTTAAATTAAAAATAAATCCATAATTCTAAAATGTAAACAATTTTACTTTTAAGATCGTTTCAATGATTATACAATAAATGCAGTGAGTCACAAAAGTGTTCGTTGCGAGGTACCCCATGAATAAATACATGTTCTTTGATTATTTTATTTAATGTTTAGGGTAAAGCAAAAAAAAAAAATAGTTTTAAAAAAATTTGATTTATTGCGGTTGTTTTGGAAATCATTACGACTACAAACTATCTTCTCAAATAAGTAATCGTTTTTTTGTTTCGGTTTTAAATTTATGCTTTATAAATTGAACCCACTCAATTTCGGCACCCCACTTCGGGGATATTCGAACATTCGCCAAGAAATTTATTTTTCAGTTTTTTCTTGGATTAAATCTTATGTTCCAGCACTTTAAGCTTGAGATGGGCCCAAAATTTGTAATAAGGCTGACTTCAGGGCGCTTTGGAATATGTTTAAATATGTTCATTTATGTCATATTTAAATTTATATATTTTAAAAGGGGATCGTATTGCTCGGCCCGCAAAGATGCATGTGGGGGACGGCGTGTAAAGAGGGAATGGAATGAAGCCAAAGCACAGTCCGATTCTGTTAAGCTCAAGCTTTAGCTCAGCTCAAGGAAAAAGTAGGCGACAGACAGACGGTACTTTCTATAATTTTCCTGGTACTAACATATACTCTGTCTTTGTTTTGAAGAGGCGTGAGGCACCATGCGCCATTTGGTTACAGCTTCCTCGGCCCATATCCTTTGGCTTCTTATAGGAGTACCCTTCAAATGTTGCTAAGATCAGCAGTTAAAAAAGATTTGGCATCAGAACAATCCGTAGCAGAATGCATGCAACCAGCGACTTCTAAAAATTCCGATTTTTCCGTAGTGGTTTCACAATTAGTGGATCCGGATAAGCGGCTCAAGTTGGTTTTGCAGAAAATCCACCAAAATCCCTTTCAGTGGTTCCACTAAAGAAACAAATTTTTGTTTCTCGGCTTTCCCCTCATATACAAGACAAAACTAAAGCCGATTGTAATAGTATAAATGTGGAAAAGTTTAAATTTTTTTATGCTAGAGACATTTCATCTTTCAAGATAACTGTCCCTAATGAGCTTTTTGAAGCCATATGCTCGGGCGACTTTTTGGCCGGATAATATGGTTGTAAAAGAGTTCGAGGCTAAGATAAAGAAGAAGGGGCCCGTGGGAGTAAAACTTCCTAGTCGAGGCCTGATTATGAATGAAATGGACTGTATTATTTTATATATAGGTTTTTAGATTTTATTAATGTTAAGCGGTTTTACAATATGTTTTGCGATAAGCGAGCGGTTGCGGTGAAGTCAACTATATGAATGCCCAAAAAAACGAGCAGAACAAAAAGAATGCAGAAAACCGCGTGATATTTCAATACTAATGCAGATCTACTGCAATTTCGGCTATGCGTGTGAGCTTAAAGCTTTTATGTAGAAAAGGAAACAATGATGAGCGTTTAACTAGGTGCTATTATAGGCAAATATTAAATGACCGATCTATTTCTCAACATACCGGCCCCCCTGAACGACGGTTCAGTTCAAAGGAAGCACAGCTAGTTTCGTAATGGGCCGCTTGTAGATTCCTCTGGCCGTTTTAACTGTGACCACACGGACCCTCTGATCTTGGCCAGAATGAAGTTGTATGACTCGTCCCAACAGCCACTTGCTAGGCGGTTGGTTCGGCTCCTTCAGGACAACCAGGGTGTCCAACATTCTGAACATCTTGTTGCCATTTCGTGCGAACTTGAAGTGTATTGAGATACTCTAAGTTCCAGCGTTTCCAGAACCCTTGAACCTTGGCCTGCAATTGTCTCCAGCGCTGCAGTCTGTTGATGTTTACATCCAGGAAAGATGGCTCTGGTACCGAAGTAAGAGGCTGACCTGTTAGAAAATGAGAAGGGGTTAGCGGGTCAAGGCTGTGATCGCTGGGTGCGCACAAAGGTCGAGAGTTCAGAAGCCCTTCAATTTGAATTAAAAGGGTCGAATATTCCTCGAATGTTAGCGCACTGCTGCCAATAACTCGTTTTAGGTGAAACTTTATCGAACCAGCCTCCCAAATACCTCCAAAATGGGGCGCTGAGGGCGGAATGAAATGCCAATTAATTTCGTGACTCGACATGAAGCTCGAAATCTCTTCGCTCTGAGTTTGGGCAATGGCGATCCGTTGCATTTCAACTAAGTCTCGTTTAGCTCCATGAAAAGTTGTGCCGTTGTCCGAATATAAATCCGATATGGGCCCTCGTCGGGACCAAAAACGTTTGAAAGCAGCTATAAAAGCGGATGTTGTCAAATCGCTGACCAGTTCAATATGTATCGCTTTGGTAGAGAGACAAACAAAGATGGCAAACCAAGCTTTGCCAAATTTTGGTGTCCGACCTGTGGAGGCCTTGATCGTCACAGGTCCAGCATAATCCAATCCAGTGTGAAGAAAACAACGGGCGGGTTGAACTCGAAACTCGGGTAAATCAGCCATAAGTTGAGAACTCGTATGTCGTATTTGCAAGAAGCAAGCAATTAAATACGGTTTTGCGGACAAGGTTTCGAGCTCCAAGAATCCAATATCTTTGTCGTAGACCATGAAACGTGTATTCTACTCCAGCTTGTAGCGATGCGGCATGTTGATATTGAACTAATAAAACAGCTACAGGAGATTCCTTAGGCAAGATTATGGGATGTTTTGCGTCATAATTAGCCGTAGCATTGTCGATGCGACCACCAACACGTATTACTCCCTGCTCGTCCAAAAAGGGGTGTAGCGGATCAACTTTGAGTTCTTTTTTAATGGCTGTCCGATGTTTAACTGCTTGTATTCCACTTTGAAGAACTCCTTCTGAACGTGAGTGAATATCCTGTATCGGGCATATTGTAGCTCCCACGCCGACAGAAATGGTAAAAGTTGATTCCTTCCACGAATACGATGAAGAAGACGAAAACAGTAGCTAAGTATCCTCAACAAACGAGACTATGAAGAGGTTTTGTTGATCATACGGGTTAGTGAATTGCCGTCGTCGGAAATGTGTAAGTTAACCTTTGGTTCGGCCTTCACCTCCAGGCAATCTTCTTCTTCTGTCGACAGAACAAATTTAGCGTTAACGGGTGGCCAAGATGAGCGTGGCTGAGATAGCCAAGCTGGTCCATTCCACCAGATTGGATGCTCCATGAGATCCTTTGGAAGAATTCCTCGGGATGCACAGTCTGCAGGGTTATCGCCACTTCGAATATGTTGCCAGCAGCTACGAGGACACGCCTCTAAAATTTCTGCAGTTCGGTTGCAAACATATGTGTTCCAGGTCCGGGGAGGAGATGAGAGCCAATGCAAGACTATTTCAGAGTCTGACCAACAATTGATTCTCGAAATAGGAATAGTTAATGATTGCTTGACTAGGGAAATCAATTTAGAGAGTAAATGGGCTGCGTTTAACTCAAGTCGCGGAATGGAGACAGTCTTAATAGGTGCAACGCGAGTTTTTTCCATTATAAGTTTAACAGCATATCCATTGCAGACTTCGACGCGACTATAAATGACAGCAGCATATGCCTGAGATGAGGCATCTGCAAATCCATGCAGTTCCATTGTTTGACGCGGTGCTGATATGTAGCGAGGAACTTGGCAAGTTTCCAATAAATGCATTTGAGATACGAACTGTTGCCACCGAGTGCATAATTGGGGAGGTAATACCTCATTCCATTCGACAGAACTCAGCCAACTATCTTGAAAGAGAATCTTTAGAAAAACAGTTGTGGGCGCAAGCAAACCCAGCGGATCGTAGATCTTGGCTAGTTCCGAAAGCAGAATGCGTTTGGTAAGAGCCGTTGTAATTCCGGGGATTTCTAGCTTGAAGAAAATATAGTCATTTTTTGGTTCCCAACACAATCCTAGCACTTTAACAAATCGAAAGGAGCTGTCTTTCTCTAAAGCTTCAAGTGGATACTCACAAATCTCGTTTGGCAAAGACTTCAATAGGGCGTGACAGTTTGAACTCCACTTTCGAAGGTTGAATTGAGCTTTGCTTTGAAGCGAAATTAATTCATCTTTGAGTGCAATGAGATCCTTAATTTTGTCGCATCCAGTGGGAATATCATCAACGTACGCATCTCTGTTAAGAACGACAGCAGCGCTCGGATACATTTCGGCATAGTCGTTCGCGAGCTGCTTGAGAACTCTAACGGCGAGGAACGGCGATGAGGCTAAACCATATGTTACAGTCAGCAGTCGATAATGATCCAGGGTAGCGCTCTCCTCCTTTCTCCAAACTATACGTTGATACTGCGTGTGTTCGTCTGACACCAAAATACCTCTAAACATCTTCTCGATGTCAGCGCAAAATACATACAGATGTTGACGGAAGCGAAGACATACTCCAATTAAATCCCTTTGAATAGGTGGTCCTATGTGTAGTCTTGAATTAAGCGAATGGCCCTTGGAATCCTTTCCTGAGCCGTCAAATACAACTCGGCAACGTGTGGTAGTACTATCCGCTTTAAACACTGCGTGGTGTGCCAAATAGTTGCAGCGTGCTGGATCCTCAGACGCGTCCGCAGCAGGTATCAATTCCATGTGTCCTCTTTTCAAGTAATCCTCCATGAAAGTAACATACTCTTGTTTGAGTGCAGGGAAACTGCGGAATTTCCGCTCTAAGGCGGCGAAGCGGTTTAAAGCTTGTGGCAACGTAAAACCAAGTGGCCTGATGGGTTCCTTGAATGGGTACTGGACAATGTATACACCATCTTCTCGGCGAGCATGCGTTGTCCGAAAATGTTGTTCTGCAGGATCACTGGCGTCAATCGTTGCTTTGCTCGGATGCACCTGCTCCATGTCCATGAATGATCGAACTAAGGAATCCAAATCTTCGTAAGCGTGATGGACTTGTGCGTGTGTAGATGCGTTGTCACAATCATTATAGCTGCCTGTAATAACCCAACCAAAATTAGTATGCAGTGCGATAGCGTATTCAATACCAAACTCTCGGTGATGTCCAGTATATATGTTCCACAGTTGATCAGCGCCTAAAATCACGTCGATTTTTCCCGGTACTCCAAACGTCGGGTCAGCTAATGGTAAGCTGCGAATCTTGTTCCAGATAGGAGCGCTGGATTTGACCTGCTGAGCGGGAATCAAAGAACTCAGAGAACACATAATTAAAGCAGAGACTTCCAATGATGCAGTCGTGGTTCTTGAAGGCAATGTGAAGCTAGCGCGACCTCGGCTAACTCCAGCCGGGTTAGCACCTAAACCAACAACTGAGATGCGAGCGTGCGTACGTGGAATTCCTATCCTTTGGATAAAGGACTCAGCTACCATGGTTATTGTTGATCCAGTATCGAGCAATAACCTACATGTAGTCTTGTTGCCACATGTGTCAATTACATTGGCAAGAATAGTTGGAAGTAGAGCTTGCTTGTTAGCCCTCTCCACAGTATGATGGCTGGCAGCGGCAATATTCAAATCAGCAGCATGATCAGACGAAGGAACAATAATTACTTTAGCGGCAGACATGTGGGCAGGAGCCAACGGAATCGATCTTGACTCTTCCGGGTGGACTAGCGTGTGATGCTTACCGTTGCACTGACGGCAAGTGTTCGAAGAATTGCAATCCCTGACTTGATGCGATCGACTTAGGCAATTAAAACAAAGCTTAGTATCCCTGGCGAAGGTACGGCGTTTTAGTACATCTAGGGCTTTGAATTCAGTGCATGCATATATATTGTGCTGTCCTTGACAATATATACAGTCGCGAGAAGACTGATTTGATCCACTTGCATGATAAGCGACTTGGCGGCGTCTACTCTGGGCTGGTCTTGAGGGTTGCGCTACATGTATATCCTGACAAGACTCCAAAGTATCACAATGAGCAAAAAGAAAAGTGAATAAATCATTTATGGTGACGTCTTCCTTGGACGACACACTACAGTTAGCCCAAACGTGTTTAATTTCGGGGTCTAACTTGGATAGCAAAATATGAATTAGCCACACATCGCGGCTGTCACAGTTCAGCGCGTGCAGGCCTCGAATACATTCGTCGGCAGAGTCAATTACCCTACGTAACTCAGCGATATTCGAATTGTTAGCGGTTGGCAACGAAAGAAAATTCTGAACAAAAGATCGAGCGATTAGCGTTTTCTTGTTATAACGATTTTCCAATTTTTCCCACGCATCTTGGTAATTGTCATTACAAACGGCAATATGTTTAATTAAGGAAAGTGCTTCCCCATCTAAATAAGATTTCAAATAATGAAACTTTTGGCACTTGGACAGTTTCTCGTTATTATTTACTGAGCTTAAGAACAAATCACTAAACTGGCTCCAATCCTCGTACTTTTCAGAAAATGTGGGAATGCGAATTTTTTCAAACCTTAAATTAGCTGCTCCCGATGAGTTATGAATTTGTTCCAGAAGTTGGTTTTGTCCCTCAAATAGACGTTCCACTGTACTTGATAGCAAAATATTCGACTGGTCCTGTCCATGATCTTGACCACCCATCTCCTTAATGGCTTTACTAAAAATAGAATGCGCTCTGTAGAACTTCTCCTCGTATTCAGGGATATCCAATCCAGGATCCTCATATCCCTCCTCCTTGTTGAATGCCACTAAATCATCGAAGAGCTCCATGAAATGGTTGAAAGTGGCTACTAGACGCTCCAGCTTCATTTGCAATGTTTCCACGCTATCACACTTCTGCGAAAACTCCAAAGCACCGTTAAGGGTGCGCGTTAATTGCCCCTTGCAGGCACCACGTTGTTGAATTGTCCGATGCATTATCGCGTTCATGACGAAAACGGCAGCTTATTTGTCTTTTATTATTCACAAAGAAACTCAAAATCAAACGCGGGTATCCGGCTACTCGAACAGACCAAAATTTGGTATGATTATGAATGAAATGGACTGTATTATTTTATATATAGGTTTTTAGATTTTATTAATGTTAAGCGGTTTTACAATATGTTTTGCGATAAGCGAGCGGTTGCGGTGAAGTCAACTATATGAATGCCCAAAAAACGAGCAGAACTAAAAGAATGCAGAAAACCGCGTGATATTTCAATACTAATGCAGATCTACTGCAATTTCGGCTATGCGTGTGAGCTTAAAGCTTTTATGTAGAAAACGAAACAATGATGAGCGTTTAACTAGGTGCTATTATAGGCAAATATTAAATGACCGATCTATTTCTCAACAAGGCCAAACCAGTGTACCAATTTCAAAAACTAACTTCTAACCTTCTTCTTTCTTATCAGAATGCAAGAGGTTTGCGTAGCAAACTCACTAAATTGTATTCCGATAGCCTTTCCTTTGCATCTCATATTATTGTGTTCACAGAAACCTGGTTAAAGCCGGAGATCTTTAGCTCCGAAGTTTTTCCAGGTAGGTACACAATATATAGGTATGACCGTCCCTCTAGACGGGGAGGTGGAGTCTTAATTGGAGTTGAGGAGTTATTTTTTGATGAATTCAATACCATTGAATTTATTTGTGTAAAGTTATCGCTTCCTGGTAACTTTATATACATAACTTGCTCATATATTCCGCCGTTGTCTGAACTTCCTGATTTTTTAAATCACCTATCCGTTATTAAGTCCGTTGCAAATAAGCTTTCCGATAGGGATGTGATTCTAGGTGTTCTAGGTGATTTTAATATACCTGGAGTTACTTGGTCCACTGAGGATGGATCGAATGTCTTACTACCATAGCACATCATGATTTTATTGATGGCCTGCTTGACATATCTCTATATCAAGTAAACCATGTTCGAAATTCATTAGGTCGCCTACTTGATTTGTGTTTTGTATCAAATCCTGAAGGTGTGTTTCTGTCCAGAGTAGCACCACTCACGCAACCTGAAGATCCATATCACCCAACAATCGAACTTTCATTTGATACGGGTAGAGTTATAGAAGAAAAATCAGACAAATCAACCAAACGAATACATATTTTTCGCAAGGCAGACTTTCTGAGGCTAAATAATTTTATTTCTGGCTTTAATTGGTCTGATCTTTACTTATGCAATAATATGTCCGATGCAGTTAATGTTTTTTACACTGCAATAAACTCATTTTTTAATTCCTGTGTTCCGTGGTACTATCCGTCAACTTCCAATAAATCACCTTGGTTTAGCAAAGAGTTGACACACATAAGAAATGTAAAGTCCAGTCTTTTAAGGAAATATAAAAATACCGGTTCTCAATTTGTTTTTACTAGATATTTAAGTGCTCGGTCAAGATTTACCGTGCTTAATGCTCAGTGTTATAATAGTTACTTAAACCGTTGTAAGGTCCAGTTCTCTCAGGACCCGAAACAGTTTTATAATTTTGTTAACACCAAGCGTAAATCTAATTCTTTTCCTTCCTCGCTGTCGTTCGAAAACATGACGGCAACCACAGATCAGACAAAAGCCGATTTATTTGATTATTCATCACAGCCTTATTCTTACACCATATCCAAGCCAAACCTCATATTCTGTCCCACTTTAACAGAAAGCTCTCTTCTTTTGGATCTTCTTCGTATTAAGTCTGTTTATTCGCCAGGCGAATACCATCGGGCATATTCCTGGGTGCGTGCTTAGGTATTTCGCTAAGGCCCTGTGCAAACCTCTTCACAAGTTGTTTACCTTATCTCTAGAAACTTCCCAATTCCCAAATATTTGGAAGGAATCATTTGTTATTGGTCTTTTCAAAAAAGGTATCTGCAGCACCTTTGTAGATCAATCATTTCTCCGTGTCAACACGGATTTATTAAACGTGGATCAACAACCATAAACCTTCTAGAGCTCACTACATTTGTGATAAAGGGCTTCAATAGTAGTTTTCAAACAGACGTCATTTACACTGACTTTAGTAAAGCATTTGACTCTGTAAATCACTTACTTCTTGTTCAAAAACTTGACTTGATAGGTTTTCCAGTTGATCTTCTAAGATGGATCTCAAGTTATCTGAATGGCAGGTCACAAAGGGGCCTTTTCAAAAATTCAATTTTTAAAATTCTCCATGTTACCTCCGGTGTCCCACAAGGGAGCCATCTGGGTCCGATACTTTTTACATTATTTATTAACGATCTTCCATCAATTATAAGTCATTCTCTCGTACTTATGTACGCAGATGATGTTAAGTTATGCTTGCAGTATAAGGACATTTCCTGCCATTTAGACTTACAATTCGATCTAGATAATTTTCAAAACTGGTGCTGAGATAATTTACTAAATTTAAACGGTTCCAAGTGCAAGCTGATGACTTTTTATCGGGTCAATCCGTTATACGCGACTTACACATTAACTGGCAGCTCTTTGGTTAAACGATCTTGGCGTTCTCTTGGACCCTAAATTAAAATGTTCTAATCACATTTCGTCCATGGTTTACCAGAGGAGTGCTTAGATTTATTAAAAAAAGAATTCGATGATCCTTATTTAACTTAAGCTTTTTTTATTTCGCTAGTCCGTCCGATTCTGAAATATGGGTCTCCCGTCTGGAGTGGTGAGATTGACAGCCCCGACTTGGTAAGTCGGCTAAACTTTTCTGTGCCAAGTAGATTAACTAGAAATTATGTTTCCCTAATATTAAATCATTGTAGATCTAACTATGCCTTGCATGAGCCTTTCAGAGTATTATGTTCTGACTATAATAGACTTTTTCCTATAATCTCAAATCTTGACTCTCTGCCGCTCCTAAAACTATTAATACTAGCTTCATTGGCACAAAATTGATCTTACTGTTTCTTTTTTTCCCGGACTTTTACCTATATTTTCTTATCTTGCGTCTATCTTCTCGCGAATCGTGCCGTACGATACACGGCTGCGCCCCTCGGTCGGTTGGGCGGGTAAATGGGCCGTGGGACACCGCGCGAAAAAAAAAAAAATTAAAAATTAAAATAAGTGGTGTTTTATACATAAGCCGCAATGTTGAGGCTACCCAAAAAAAATTTAGAAAAATATATACTCGTTGTTTTTATAGCGATTTTAAAACGCAAATCTTTCGTAAGCCACCCTTTACCTTTGAAAAAAAAAAATTTCCGATTGTTGCTATGGGAGCTATATGATATAGTCACCCGATCCGGCGCGTTCCGACTTATATACTACCTGCAATAGAAAGACAACTTTTGGGAAAGTTTTAAGCAGATAACTTTAAAACTGAGGGACTAGTTTCCGTCGAAACGGACGGACGGACAGACGGACATGGTTAGATCGACTTTCGTGGTGATGCTGATCAGGAATATAAATACTTTAATGGGGTCGGAAATATCTCCTTCACTGCGTTGCAAATTTTTGACTGAAATTATAATACCCTGTGCAAGGGTATACAAATTAATAATTTCAGATCAAACAGTTTGGATCCAAATATCCCGCCAGCAGTGAACTCTATTGGCGATAGACAGTCTCTAATTTAAAAAGGAATAAACTAGCCTTCAAAATTAAACGAATTATAATTATTTTTTTCAGTTTAAACTGGTTTCCCCCTTACTTTCAGCGAAAAAATTAAGTATTTTAAGAAAATAATTTTAAAAGTTGTGGTTTTACTTCCAAAATTAAATTCAGTTAGTTGGTACTATTTTTAGAAATTGTTCCTGGATTAGCTCTATGTGTGATGATAGCCATTTTTGTTTTATGGTTATTATTTTATTCATGTTATTATTAAAACAAATAATATATTTACCTCTCCAAAAATTTTTTAAATGGCTTTCCCTTAAGCTGTGTAAATATTTCTTCCATGTATGGCTGTAAAAAAAACAAATTTGGATCATTTAATAGAATTGTTAAAGATATAATTGCTCGAATAGTCTAATTGATATTTTATTAAAGAGAATTTGTAGAATTTGTAAGTCAATCTTCAGCCTATAGAAAATTTTTTTCTAACAAGGCTATATAATATTTTGAATCATCATATCTATAAAATCGTTTAGGAAAGCAACTACCAGGAATAGTACGCGTCACCAAAATCGCGCCGTGATTGCAAATTACTGGAAACACATTCATTAAAATTTCCTTAGCTGGCCTATTACTCAGATAGACGAAATCTGTTGTACACAGACAGACTTTCCAAGCTACTTGAAAATATCGTTCTAAAGCAGCACATTCAATTCTGATGAACTCTAAAAATTTGTCACCTAGGATATGTTACTCGTTTTTCGATCAGAGTACTAGTTTTAATCAATTTACTTAATATTAAGGTAGTTTTATAGAGAAGTAAAACAAGAGAGAACGCTATAGTCGAGTGCCTCGACTATTAGATACCCGTTACTCAGCTAAACAACTTAATATAAGATTAAGTATTAAATAATATTATGTGTATTAAAGTCTAAATGTTTGCACAACACGAGTAACGAGTATAGCGAATAGCTTTCTTTGAAAGGAGTTATCTTTGCCTGGCAATTGCAACTGTGTACAATGTAAATATAATACATACATATGTATATGCTTACATATATACACACATACGCCATTGTTTGACTCAGACCTCCAATTTGGCTAACTTGATTTGATTTGAATAGTTCTTGGGATATAGTTCGGTATTGACAAATGAAAACCATCGCAATTTCCTTTAATAGAAATCCTTATCGAGAATTAACGTTGACTCTGTTGAGCACCTTGGCCAGCTGTTCCAAAGTCATCCGTTAGATGGCGCCATGAAAGGCGGAAATGTAGGCGCTAGCCAGGCTTAAGCGTTTAATGGGTTTTTGGGCGTTAGAGTGGGCGTGGCAAACTTTTATTAGGCCAATCGATAGGTATTGACGAAACAAATACATACCAATTACAATTTTCATAATAGCATCAAAAATGTGGCCACAGCTTGTGGCTTGTGGGCGTCAGAGGGGGCGTGGCTTTTGAAACAAACTTGCGCTGCGTAGGAACTCCTAAAATCTACATGCAAAATGTTAATCTTCTAGCTTTTATAGTTTCCGAGATTTCAGCGTTCATACGGACAGACAGACGGACATGGCTAGATCGACTCGGCTAGTGATCCTGAACAAGAATATATATACTTTATAGGGTCGGAAACGCTTCCTTCTACCTGTTACACACTTTTGCACGAATACAATATACCCTTTTACTCTACGAGTAACGGGTATAAAAATAATAGTTCAGGGGAAATGAAAAATTCCATTAAAGAACCATCCCCAGCGCCCTCCACATCCTCTTCTATCCCAAAAAACTAGCCTCCTCTTCTCTTCTTTGCTATCAGAATACAAAAGGCTTACTTAGTAAGCTGACTAAATTGTACACGGATAGTTTTTCATTCCCTTATAATATTATTTACAGGATTGATCATCAGTCTAGACGGGAAGGTGGAGTCTTGATTGCTGTCGACTCAGCCCTTTCGTCTGAATTACTAACTTTTGAAGAATTTAATGACATCGAATTCCTAGGAATAAAATTATCGTTTCCCGGTAGTTTTGTATATATTACTTGTTCATATATTCCACCATCATCTGAGTTCCCTATTTACGCAAATCACCTTTCCGTTATTCATTTCCAAAAAACTGTCAGATCGAGATCAGTTAAAAGTATTAGGTGATTTTAAGATACCTAGTGCGACATGGTCCCCTGACGAAAACTCTAACATTTTACTTCCTTTAGCGCAGCATGACTTTATTGACGGCTTGTTTGACATTGCGTTATCCCAAGTGAACCATGTTAAAAACTCTTTAGGACGTTTACTGGACTTGTGTTTTGTTTCAAATTCGGAAGGCGTTTCTCTATTAAGAACATCACCAAACCGATGGTTTTATACGGACATTGATGCATTATGATCAGTACAAACAAGTGGCCTTTACGGCACCAAGCAGTGCTTGTTACGCGCGGAGCAATTTTCTCCATGGAGCGTAAAAACAAGAACGAGAGAGGTAAAATACGGACAATACAGAAACGGACAGACTAAGTTAAGATACATACGAAACAAAATTCAAATACTTATTAGAGATGTTATTATAAGGCACAGTTATGGCTATGCATGATTCTAGTCAATGCAGAACTACGGGCATATTGTTGGTTCTCCCGACAAAATGGCATTATATTACACTTAGCGCTTTTTCAATCCCAACGATTTTCAGATCACCATATTTGAAAGGCAATTAGATCCGATTGTAAGTGTTTACTGCAGGAAATTCCGCTATATTGCGGGCATCACTTAACGTCCTCTGCGTACATGAGGACACTCGACATGGTCATGACAAGAAGGAGATCGTTCATAAATAATGTAAAGTAAAGTGGGCCAAGGTGGCTCATGTTAAAAGAAACCGTAATAATTCAAGCTTTAATACAAGAAGCGAATGATTTACATAATCTAAATACGTAAGTGAGAACGTTATTTCTCAAGCCATTTGCCGCTAAGCGATGGTGTACTATCTTTACATGGCCAATAATTATAATGGATGGGTATATCATATCTTAAACCCAGCTATCGAAAAGGCTATCGAATATAACTGCAAACACAGCTATTAATTTCACAAGCTGCAACGTATAGTGGCAACGAATATTGCGTTTCTTCAAAAAAGAACAGGACGTCACCGACACCTCCTGAGAATTAGAATTTTCTACTGAAAGAAATGCATTGCCGCTGAGCTATGGTGTACTTTTTTTAGTATTATGGGCCATGTAAGTATAGTATTATATTGTTCTTTTCACATTATTCCATCGATTAATACCAAGGGACCAACTCCATTTTTTTGGTTGCACCCCCAGACCATAATTGAGCCGCCACCGTGCTTGACGGTTTGCCGCTCATTGTGGTGAATGAATTGCGGGATCTCTAGTCCAATACCAGGAGCGACCATCTGACTCAAATCGATTAATTTTTGTTTCGTCCGACCATATAACCTTGAAAACCAAAAAATGTTGAAATAGTTTGCTTTTTTATAAGAGCTAGAGATCCCACAATCCAGTCACCACAATAAGCGGCAAACCGTCGATGTAAAAATGTTTAGTTGTTGGATAAAGCAGCTGATGGCGTAATGATTTAGTGCGGCGTTGCGCCAAGGCCAAGTCAATTTGTATGTCAAATAAGCCTTGTTCTGTAACGGGTAGCAGTGTTAGTGATAGAAGTATGAGCGTACACGGTACATTTGGTGCTGAGGGCAGCAGCGGAGCGACTGCGTTATGTATATCTTATTGAGGAAAGGAATTTTATGTGCACTTCTGTTATTTATGTACATATGCAGCTGTAGCTGCGCAGCGTGAGAGCGCTACTAACCATGGATTAGAGCATATATGATCGGTCATATAATACGTTCACTTGAAATTCAGTTTTTATATTATGTTTATACAGACATTGCAAAAAAGTGTCACAGTGAATTGATTGTTTAATTTACTGACTCCCATTGAGTACTGTAGATATTTAATATGTATATATATGTGCACATAGCAGTATGCTCCAGAAGAGCAAAGACATTAAGAGCTTTGAGAAGCCGTGCTTGGCCGCTAAGCAGATCCCGCGGCCTGGGCGTAGAGGGGACCTCATCTTCTTGACAATCTTTCCAAAAGAGTCGCCTGTCCAAAATGAGCTTGGCTGTATCAAGTCATCGCAGTGTCATCGCAAGTTTTCAGTATCACCCATGATAACAAAGGCAGAACGTCGTAGACCAGGCATTTCATTGCTAGGAATAGTATTCAAAGCCTCTAAGACCTCATCTTCTTGACTATCTTTCCAAAAGTGTCGCCTGTCCAAAATGAGCTTGGCTGTATCAAGTCATCGCAGTGTCATCGCAAGTTTTCGGTATCACCCATGATAACAAAGGCAGGACGTCGTAGACCAGGCATTTCATTGCTAGGAATATTATTCAAAGCCTCTAAAAAACAGGAGTTTAAAAATTGCATCAGTTATGGGTTTCGCCTTAAAAGCCTAATGCAATTTTCACCATACACTATCAAAATGTACGCAGCTTACTAGGTAAGCTTAATAAGATGTATGCAAATGGTGTTTCGTTCCATTATTGAGTACTGGTTTTTACTGAAACATGCTTAAATTCGTCTGTATGATTGTGAATCGTTGCAAACAATTACTTAATATATCGGTGTGACAGGTCTAGATGCCTTGCTGGTACATCTCCGTCCGAATTTTTTTGAATGGGGCCTATGTTTACATTTGCTAATACATACCAACATGATCTGACATAAATGTTGACATTCTACATTTAATTTCAAAATTATCCATATCTTAGAGATAATGAATTGTTAAAGTGCATTTTAAACTATCTCTTTTTTGGATTCCTTTAAATAATTCCAACACCTTCATTGCGACAAATGCATATGGGTTCGTTCACGGTATCGTTGAGCTCTTTAAGTCAAGTCAGCTCAGTTGAAAATTCAAATGGTCTTCTCTTCTCTCTTCGGAATTTTCGAAGCTCTTTTGTATTTAGAATCGACCTAATATTAACCCCTGAAGATCTTGTTCTTGAGTTTGTGTGGGAATTATATAGTTTCTCTTTGCCTCTATTATAGTGCGGTTCAAGATAGAATCGTTCATTAAAAAGTGTTAACTTATTTGTTCAGAATTAGCTTTTCTGAATAAACGACTTGATCTTGACTCGCACTCTGATGGAGGCAAAGGGAAACTAGATAATTCCAAATAAATAAATCAGGCAGGGGTTGATCTATGCCTCTCGGAAACAGATTGATCGTTTCTTGAGCTGATTCTTAGTTTCCAGACTTAACGCTAACAGTAATTGTTAACTACTGAAGAAAACGGAAATGAAAATAAAAGGTATACTTTGTAGACCAATAGTTTCCGAAATATAATCATTAGGTTCGAACTCTTCTCGAGACAATGACAGAATTCCAGTGCTTTTTCAGAAAGCTCTTTTAATGGCAAAACCCAGTATTCGATTAAATATTTTCTATGCACCAAAATTGTATTTTATTTTATTTTTTATTTTTTAAAACATATTGCCATATTTTTTATGGTTACCCATTTCTTTGCAGCTTATCACAGTCAAGATCTTTCCCAATCCTTTAATGATTTGATTGATATTTCTTGTGATTCCAATTACTGCCTCATGTCCCTAAACACAAATCGTTAATCTTAAGAAAGAAAAAAGTAACGGGTTTCCGTGGAAACATGTCTTGATTTTAACAGGGATGAACTTGATACAATTGCTTAAGGGGGTATATACCTTTTTTTGTCGAAAAAAATAGGAAAGTTTGGATTTTTTTATGTTAATGTTTTTATTAAATGAATGATTATATTTTCTGAAAGTTTAGATTGTTGACAATGTTTATGCAAAAATTTTTGAAAAAATATGTAATAGTTTTTAAACACCTTAAACGCCTTTTTTTAAGAGCCTTGCGGTGATAATTCCCCGGGACAAATGGGTCAACTGATACCGAAAAAAATAAAAATATTTATTTATTTTAAAGTAGTATCCTGTACTTGAACAAACGTTTTTAAAATTGCATAAAAGTGCATACAGGAACGTTTTATGCAAAAAATTACGTTTTGGGACGCTAAAATTCTTACAAAGGTATCTATTTCGGCGAAATAAAAATTTTTACACGAAAAAACGATCGTTTAAGTACTAATAAATTTCATTACGAACATTTAAAAAAAAATTTGAAGAAAATCGGTTCAGTAGTTTTTCGCCAATCCATATCACCGCAAAGTCATTTTTCAAAAAACACAATTTCGAGATATTCGCGTTTAAAGTTTCAAGTTTGAGTTTGGCCGGAGACGAGGCGCGCGGCTAGGAGCACTGTAACTTTTTTTCTACTGCTCAAAACTCTATGAAAATTTGGGAAAATGTTCTCAAAAAACTATTCTTTAAGATAAAGCAAAAAAAATTTCGATTTTTTGAAAATGAAAAAGGTATATACCCCCTTAAGTCATTTCTAACATTTTTGCCTGAAGTTATAAAAAAAAATAAAAAATTTGTTATTAAATTTCCATCGAAATTAAAAAATAAGGTAAAATAGACAAGACCTGGCTCGAGTAAGTGATCTTATCGTTGTTGATGCACTACCCGGACCCGGGGCGGCTGCGCACCTATCTTAAGACCAGCTGGAAGATTAAGTCAATAAGGTTGTGGGAGTTCGGTATCACAGTAAACTTTTATTCACTGATGGTGCTTGATTATAATGAGTAGTAATATTAGCAAGCTGCGTTACTCGTCGAGGCTCGTTCAGAAGAGAGGGACCTAAGGATGAGATCTTAGGATAAAACTTTATCTATCGATAAGTGCTATTCCCGGTGAAGCCTGCTGTTTCAGCTGTTTTGGTATTCACCGAGAGACGCTGACATGTGGTTGGAACTCGTAAGGTAGTCCCCCACATTACTCCCCCCCCAGAAATCAGCATGGCTGATTGCTAGACCAGGAAGTTGACCACTTTGGAAGCGAGTGCCCTTCACTAACTTGGTGAAGCGCTGCACCGATTGCATAGTTGCTGGCGTATACCTGAAGTGCAAGGGGTGCGTTGGGTATCGGGTGCGCCAACCGTGTTGCGCTGGCCAGGTCCGATTTGCAGCGCGCAAATGCTTTTCTGGCATCCTCGGTCCACTACAACGGCGATTGGTCGTTCTTTTTGTTGCCAGGGATGAGCGCTTGGAGAATGCCTTGGACGACGGCTGCTTGCGGTATGAATCGGCGGTAGTAGTTCAGCATGGCAATGAATCGGCGCAATTAGCATATCTTTGTCGGCTTCGGGAACTCATTTATCGCGTTCACTCGTTCGACCGTTGGGGATACGCCGGATGCCGTGATAGAGAGTCCCAGAAAAGTTACGTCAGTCTTTCCAAATGCACTCTTGGCCACGTTGATACGTATGTTGGCTTGTCGCAGGCGATCAAAAACAATCTTAAGGTGTTGACGGTGCTGGGCTTAATTTGTCGAAGCCACACAAATGTCGTCGACATACGCTGCCACAAAGTCGAGATAGCCGAAAATGTTGTTCATGTGCCGTTGAAACGTTTGCGATGCATTGCGTAGTCCAAATGTCAATACATTGAACTCGAAAAGCCCAAACGGTGTGATGATGGCTGTCTTCTCTCGGTCTTCCGGGGCGAGGGGGATCTGGTGATAGGCGCTGACCAGAGCGATGGTAGAGAATATGGAGTTGCCAGCGAAAACCTGGTTGATATCGTGGAAGTGTGGGAGTGGGTATCGGTCGGCAACAGTGATCGCGTTCAACCGTCGATAGTCACCAGATGGCCGCCATTCGCCATTCTTTTTCTTTACCATATGTAATGCCGATGCGCAGCTGCTGCTGCTCGGTCTGTATATCCCCGCTTCAAGCATACGTGTGAATAAGCCCTTGGCGATGGTCAGAGCCTCAGCATTCAGATTCTCAGATTGCAACACACGGTTTCAGTTATTTTTTAAATTTTACAAAACATCTGTCATTTATTTTACATAGGTATTTTTATACCCTTGCAGTGGGTGTTATAATTTCAGCAGCGCAGTGAAGGAGACACTTCCGACCCTGTAAAGTATATATATTCTTGAGCATCATCAGGGGAGTCGATCTAGCCATGTCCGTCTGCCCGTCCGTCCGTTTCTATGCAAACTTGTCCCTCAGTTTTAAAGCTATCTGCTTGAAACTTTCCCAAAAGTTGTCTTTTTATTGCAGGTAGTATAAAGTCGGAACGAGCCGGATCGAACGACTATATAATATAGCTCTGTGGGAGGGGAGTTCGGTATCACAGTAATCTTTTATTCACTGATGGTGCTTGATTAAAATGAGTAGTAATATTAGCAAGCTGCGTTACTCGTCCAGGCTCGTTTAGAAGAGAGGAAACTTGGGATGAGATCTTAGGATAAAGCTTTATCTATCGATAAGTGCCATTCCCGGTGAAGCCTGCGCAGTTCAGCTGTTTTGGTATTCACCGAGAGACGCTGACATGTGGTTTCAAGTCGTAAGGTGGTCCCAACAAGGTTCTCAGCGTGTTTACTTCCCTTGACTTGTAACAGCAATCGAGGTTTATATCTAAAGCGAAGTATGTAATTCTGCCCAACGATCGCGCTGATGCTGATGTAATAAGCCGAATATGCATGCCCGTGTCAAGACTAGAGCTGTGAAGATGTTTGACGAATAATTTAGCAATTCGAAAATTGGTTGGCACTTATTCTTTTCTCTTTAAAATATTTGGCCGTTAAACCGCACAAAGTTATTAAGCTCAGCAATCACGTAGCCGCGATACGAGACCAACTGAATTTTTTTTAGCTGACACGTACTGCCAGAGCCAATTCAATGCTATATAAATATTTATCAGCCTTTCTGTGTGCATTAAAAACATTCATTGTTGTCAGATATTGTTCTAGCCTATGCAGTGCCACCTGAGTGTCAATCAAACGCCTACGCCCCACGCCTAACGCCCCACGCCTTACGCCCCACGGTCAAATCCAAATCATCTCCTATGGTTGTCTTCAATTGTGCCAATAAATTTGCGGTACACAACTCCAGCCTTGGAATTATTTTTGTTTTTTACGAAGCAAATCTATATTTTGGATTGATTAGTTGGACTGATATCCCGTTAGTGGTAATTACCCGAGGATGTAAACAGCAGCCAAATGGCTTTGGCGAATCGTTAGCAAGTCCATAAATCTAGACCGATCCATTGACATCAACTCCAATGTGTCGCACCATATAAACCTTTTCAAACAGTATCGGCGCAGTTTCTCTGAAAGTGGTTGAGGTTGAAAAACCAAAGTCATCCGACTTCGCTATCAAAGGTTTTATCAGTCTAAGAGGGTCGTGAAATCGTGAGATTTAACAATGAGTCTTCCAAAATATTAAATATTACCGTCTTTCTAGTGTTTCCTTATTAGCTAGTTTGATAATTATTAAGGGGGTATATACATTTTTTTGTCGAAAAAAATATGAAAGTTTGGATTTTTTTATGTATATAACTATTGTTTTTATTAAATGAATGATTATATTTTCTGAAAGTTTAGATTGTTGACAATGTTTATGTAAAAATTTTTGAAAAAATATTTAATAGTTTTTAAGGTGTGGCTGTTTCCCTTAAGCGCCTTTTTTTTAAGAGCCTTGCGGTGATAAATCCCCAGGACGAATGGGTCAACTGATACCGAAAAAATAAAAATATTTCATTATTTTAAAGTAGTATCCTGTACTTGAACGAACGTTTTTTAAATTTTTTTTTTTTGTGCATACGGGAACGTTTTATTCAAAAAATTACGTTTTTGGACGCTAAAATTCTTACAAAAGTATATATTTCGGTGAAATAAAAATTTTTATACGAAAAAACGATCGTTCAAGTACTAATAAAATTCTTTACGAACATTTAAAGTCATTAAAAAAAAAAAAACATTTCGAGATATTCGCGTTTAAAGTTTCAAGTTTGGGTTTGGGCGGGGACGAGGCGCGCGGCTAGGAGCGCTGTACCTTTTTTTCTACTGCTCAATTCTCCATGAAAATTTTGGGAAATATTCTCAAAAAGTTTTTCTTTAAGATAAAGCAAAAAAAAAAATGTTCGATTTTTTGAAAATGAAAATATACCTTTTTCATTTTCAAAAAATCGAACCCCCTTAAGTCATTGAAGACACCTGACAGATAAGAAGGGTGCGTATGCCGCCCATAGGTAAACGTATTGAGTCGATATGCCTGCTCTGTTAAAGTATCCTACCAAAACCATTTCCTGGTATGACGATACATTCTTGAAATGCTCAAACTTGAAATGTGGTCGAACTTTTCCACTTACATATAACCAATTTCTAAGTTAAGAATTTTTAATTTATTTCCATAAACAAAGATTTTTGAGTATTTACTTGGTACTTGTTTTAAATACTTCATTTCTCGATGTTTAATTTGATATTCGTACTTCATCATTTATCAATTTAGCAATTTTATGTGTCTGGTTATATGGGGTAGCTATATTGTGTTTTTCATAATAAAAGTGAACATCAAACCAAAATCAGCAATTTCACTTATGGTGATTTTAAGCGCCATTCAACGAGATATTCTGGTAAACCAAATTTTTACGTAGATAAGTCCCTCGACTGCAAAATTCAAAACTTAACTTTATTTCTGCACAGGCCCATTTAAAGCATTTGTCTGTTTCTGTGAACAAGGCAAAACATCACAAGCAAAAGCTTTGCCTACCCCAAAATTGTGACACCAAGCCAGCGTCCAAGGGAAAATTAATCTCGCCCAGAAGCATAAACAATTCGTGTGGGAAATAAGCCTGACAAAAAATAAAAACAAAAAGCTTAAAGAGAGAAAAGTGTTCTAAAGGCAGGCATATTTTCTGTTCATTTTTTCCTCACAGCGGCATCAAAAAAGGTGCAGTAGTGTGTATGCATGTTTATTTTTAACACTCCCGCGAGCCTTTTCCATCCGGAAGCTCTTCGATTTGTTTCCTTACGGTATATTTTAAAGGACCTTAATTTATTTAAGACCACCAGTGTCGTCTGCGAGCACATGCCTTTGGCGTTCGAACCGTAGCTAAATAAAGGTGATGCACTCAGTGTGGGTTGTAGGTAGCTCCAAAAACACCGGTGCCTGCCAAAAAGCTCTTTCATTGCGTCATGTTTGGGACGGCATTTATGACACGGTGCGTGAAGAATTCCTGCGCAGAATGGAGCCAGCGTTTTTGTCAGTTTTCTTCTTGCATTCGTTTTTATTACTGGCCTTCCATCACAGATCACATATGGTATGCTTAGCCTTTTTATTTATGTACTTCAGATTATTCCCTCTAGATATATGGGAATAATCTGAATAAAAAGCCAACTTTGCGACCGAACTTCAGAAGTTTCTGCCGTTTCAAACTTCATTCTGCTAGTGACTGCTTTAGTTTTGTGGGCTGCTCTCTGACCACTGCAACTTTTTCATCTTCTTCTATGGTGTTTGCCTCTACCTACATCGTCTGCGAACAAAACAAATGGGCGTCGACTGTAGAGTATCAGGGGACAACAGGGCATAATTCTTGCCCAGTCCGGCAAAATGTAAGCTTTCCTTACGTACAAGGTGATCATAAGGCAGTATTTTAAAGAACCTCGCGAAAGCCTATTTGCCGTGATGCGTCGCACTCCCGCCACTTCGAATCAGTGACTTTGATTGTGTTTTGTGGAATCCGTTCGGAGGAGGATCAGCGTTTAAAGATTTCCTTCAGTTCTGAGTGTGATAATTATATACTTAAATACTATTGGTCCTTTATTTATAAATATGATCAATTGCCTTTTTAGTCCGGCCCTTCGCAGTCATAATGGCTACCGCAAAGTTACATTCCGCTTGTTATTCGCGAGAGGACAGCCGTTTCTTCAGTCTTTTCCCGTGCGGAATTATTGACAGGGAGTGGACGACGTTCTTCACAGTTGCCAAATGACAGCTACGCCATGTGCACTTATTGGAGTCATTCACTTGTCATATTGTTTGTTTGGTGTTTTTTATGTCTTCGCATATAAATATATATAAATGCATGCGGCGAAGTGAGCGTAGCAATCTCAGAATGGGTCTTATGCACACATATGTAGATCGCGGTCGGACCATGTGCTGACCCCTCAATTATCGTCTTAATTGACTTCCTAAGTGTCATATTACTTTGGCACTTGGAATGTACTTGGGAACTAGGCTTACGTAACAAAGTTAAACAGTATGTATTTTTAACTACCATTATTACAGTATAACATATCCAACACTTCTCTAATATGTGTCTTCAGAATTATACGATATGAGGAGGACGTTAGGGTGCGATTGGCCAAACTTTAAAAAAACGCGCTACAAGTTAACTCCAAAATATCTAGCTAAATATAGTTTCCGACATAGCCACGGAAAGATTATATGAAAGAATATGGCTAGATCGCCTTACCTGGTAAGGATCACCAAGAATATATATATTTTTTATAGGTTCGGAAAATCTTTATTCTACCTGTTACATACTGTTCAACAAATATAATAAAGGCTTTTACACTTCGAGTACCCGTGTATAATATTCAACTTCAATGTTTTTAAACATTAAAATTGTCTATAATCAATAATAATGAGTGTTTTTTTTATCAAAAATAATGATCGTAATATCATTCTATTAGGAATATTATAACAAATAAAAATGTAGAAATGATGAATACGACTAATATCCCGTTTATTTTTTTTTTGATGGATCTGAATGATGTATTGATTCTTTAATAAACAAGAGAGAACGCTATAATCGGGTGCCCCGACTATCAGATACCCGTTACTCAGGTAATGGGAGTGATCACGCATAACTTTTTAACGAATGGTCCGATTTGAAAAATTTCTTCTACATTTCGATAGGTATTGATAAACACAACAAAACTGCATTTTTACTTTTCCGAAATATTTAAATTTTTAAAATCGTATATAAGCGATTGTGGGCGTTAAAGGGGGCGTGGCACCATTTTGAAACAAACTTGCGCTGCGTAGGAACTTCTAAAATCTACATGCAAAATGCCAATCTTCTAGCTTTTATAGTTTCCGAGATCTCAGCGTTCATACGGACAGACAGACAGACGGACAGACGGACATGGCTAGATCGACTCGGCTAGTGATCCTGATCAAGAATATATATACTTTATAGGGTCGGAAACGCTTCCTTCTAGCTGTTACATACTTTTGCACGAATACAATATACCCTTTTACTCTACGAGTAACGGGTATAAAAACGAGGACGGAAGCTAACTTCGGCAAGCCGAAGTTTAAATATCCTTGCAGACTTTGACAAAAAAACTTCCATTCTTGAAAGATATATCCGATTGTCCCTATGGGAGCTATAGGATATAGACATTCGATTGGGGCTGTTTTCAAACTTGAAACTCGAATCCTCTATTGATCCTGATCAAGAATATATATATTTATGGGGTCGGAAACGTCTCCTTCACTGCGTTACAAACTTCTGACCAAAATTATAATACCCTCTGCAAGGGTATAAAAATCGTCACAGAAAAGCCGCTGTTTCAATCTGAGTTTTTGTATAACATTATTTCAAATCGTCTATAGTCATTATCGAGTGCTATCTTTTTTTATAAAAAATAATGATTGTAATTTTTTAAAAAGAACATTATATCCAGTTTTCCTGTTTTTTTCTTATATGACGAATCTAAGTGTTTATTTTTGTACTAAAAAAACAAACAATTATTATTTGCAGTCCTTGGTTAATAATTACGTTGCTTTTATGATATTTAGCCGAACTAGCTCTTTACAATAACAAAAGAAAAAATAAAAAGCAGTTTTCATAAATCTCATATGTATATATTAATAGGCGAATGTTTTTCATTTTACACTTTTAAAATATTGCCTACACAATTCGAGTAAAAAAAAAACAAGAATTTATGATTTTCAAAGCACATTAAGGAATCGCTGGTCTTTGTCGCTCATCGAGAAGGCTTTTTTGTCTTAATGACAAAAAAATATTTTATTTCGAAGTTATAGTTTTTGACAATTTTACAGAAAAAGGGGTTTAATAGTGAGCGGAACGGAATGAACTCGTCCCATTTTTGAAGCGGATGGTGACTGGCGACGAAAAATGGATCATATACGACAATATCAAGCGAAAACGGTCGTGGTTGAAGGCCGGTGAATCGTCCAAAACAGTGGCCAAACCGGGATTAACGGCCAGGAAAGTTTTGCTCTGTGTTTGGTGGGATTGGAAGGGAATCATACCCATATGGCCAGACACTTAATTCTACCATCTACTGCGAACAACTGGACCGCTTGAAGCTAGCGATCGACCAGAAGCGACCAGAATTGGACAACAGGATGGGTTTAGTGTTTCACCTGGACAACGCCAGACCACACACTTCTTTGATGACTAGTCAGAAGCTACGGGAGCTCGGATGGGAGATTTTATCGCATCCACCATATACCACCAGTTCCTATCCATGGCGAATGCCCTTACTGGTGTAAAGTTGGGCTCAAAAGAGGGTTGTGAAAAGTAGCCGTCAGAGTTTTTCGCAAAGAAGGAGGGAAGTTTCTACGAGGGGGTATTATGAAGTTGCCGTCTAATGGGAACACATTATCGAAAATGGCGGCACATATTTTAGCTAAATCCGTTCACTGTATAAATTTTTATAAAGCATTGAATAAAGAGCAAAAAGCGGAAGGGAGTTATTTGACAACCTAATATATCAGATTTTATGTTCATATTTAATATGATTAATAATAAAAACGCTTACTTCAAATAAGTCTACTGGGACTTCATTTTTTAATAAATATTTCTGAACACTCGCAACAGCATCTTTAGAGTAGTCCTATAAATAGAAGTGGGAAAATTATAATGGTTTTAAAGCAATTCAAGAGTACTTGCATAGGTGTGTGACAGCATTTCCTCCATTATAAAATTATCATAAACTTCTCTTGCCAATTTTTTTCTCTCATCGTAGCATTCTGTTTTTTCATATGTTTTTATCTTAAATAAAAGAGAAAATTAAATGACGATCCTTTTTAAAATAAATAAGAATTAATGTACCTGTTCATAAAACTTTAGTTGCTGTATAGGTTCGTCCGAATCGTTTTCACAAAAGTCTTTAAACAGCATATAACCTAAAAAGAATTTTGTAATAAAATACTCACAGTTGAAAAAAAATACATACCCAAAACTTCATTAAAAATTTTATGAAAATTAAGTTCGTTTTCCTTTTCCAAATATTTGTACATAACACTTCTGACACTGAAATAAAAATACTGTATGAATTTTTTGTTTAAGAATTTCAATTTAACAAACAAGAACAAGTTGCCCAGTAAACTATATGGCTAACCACAATTACGATAGTAAGTTTTTATACGAGCATTATTCCAGTTACATGCTAGAATAGTAAGAGAAAACACGAATTTGATTCCCAGTAGGTAAACTTTAGATCCAATTCACCACCAGAGTTTTCGTGGCACGCCCCGATAACCAATTGTGAGGGGGAGTGGTCTTTAAAGTGGATTTGATAAAGAATAAAATTAATAAACAAAAATTGTTGTAATGGTGTACCTTGGTGGACTAAAGATGGGTATGTCCCCAGCATTAGTGCGTTTCCTGTACATAGACTCTTTGAAATCTTTAGGTAGACACATAAGGAAGGCCAGAATTATTACCAAGGGCATTGGAGATTTTTCAAAAAAAAATGTACGTAATATTTTTTAGTTATTTACTATTCGAAAACAAACTATCGTTCTTAACTATCTACTTTACGTTGCCTACATCTAGCTAGTAAGTACAACCACTAACCATACAACATATAGACTGGTCATTTCATACAACGAAAATGGTCACAAAAGTTTCAAAGCGGGAGGCCCCACAGCTGGTAGCGGCAGGCCCCGGACACTTCGTGTGCCTTCGGGTTTTTTTCGCTCTCATTCTTATTCTCATTTTGACGCTCGCGCGCTCATTACTCGAGTTCGGTCGTTCAGTCGCAGAGACGCGCATTTTGAAGAAGGTTGCCCTGCGCTTGAATTGGGCTTTGTATGTATGCGTGTTCATGCATTCCCATACAGGGGTGCATGTTTGCGATCATTTCATTTCGATGCAGCAAGAATATTTTGTCTTTTGCTACTTTTCAGACTTGGTACCCTAACAATATGGACGTATTCACTATTGGGTTAATGATAAAAATAAGAATATTATATGTTATAGTATATTTTTTAATATTTGCGCATATATTTCATTTTGGTTTACAAATTCAAATCAGTGCCATCGTTTTTATAACAGCTATATGGTATTGTAGTCCGATTTTTATTTAATTAAAACCCGAATTTCATAATATTGTTCCTATGGGAGCTATATGATATAGTTGCCCGATCAGGCTCGTTCCGACTTATATAATACCTGCAATAGAAAGACAACTTTTGGGAAAGTTTTAAGCAGATACCTTTTAAACTGAGGGACTAGTTTGCGTAGAAACGGAAAGACGGGCAGACGGACATGGCTAGATCGACTGTCCTGGTGATGCTGATCAAGAATATTTATAGTTTATAGGGTCGGAAATGTCTCCTTCTCTGCGTTGCAAACCCTCTGCAAGGGTATAAAAATCAACTCGCAAAAATTGCTGAATAATGTGTGAGTTAAAGGGAAGGACGTCATACAAAGTACAAAGTTTAATGAGAGTTAAATTTTGTTGAAATTTTGTATTATGCTCACAACTAATATATAAATTCATATGTTACGAAGCTTACGTTGTCCAACAACATACGTAATTTTCCTATTAATACTGTCTGACGACATGCAATGGGTAAGTAAGTGCCATAAGGTCCTTTCAATTTTAGGCAGCCAGGTCAAATTGCTAAAACAATACTGTTCAGACCTTTCTCTGAGTAAATCAGCCGAATTTCTTCGGGTACGGGGCTGGGATTGATTGCAAACAGTGACCGATTGTTGTAAAGTAAAAGCCTTATTGTCCACGTTTTTTGCGCTTAGTTTATTTCTTCCTCGTTTCTTCTCTTTCTTATACACACTAATAATGCCAAAAAAGCCTCCTTCCAGGCTGGTCTTACAAAGTGACCGTTCGAATTATAAAAATATACTAAATCTGTTAACATTCCAAGAAATAACATTGGAGAAGATAAAATTCAACTACGTTAGGAATTGGGCTCCTTGCCTACTTTTTATAGAAGTTCTAAGCAACCCTGTTTACATATATGCATCCTGTAACGGAAGAGAGAATAAAATGAGGGAGTGGTGGGCTTGTCAGTTATCCGGACCTTAATTATTGTGTGATCTACTCGGCTACAATATCAAAAGAGGGCGTAAGTCCTCATGCATATAAATATATACATACTTACGTAAATTCAAACATATTAAAGCAACCCTGTTAGCATATATACACCCGGTATATTACTTACATGTACATATATGTCGGAGATAGGGGTCTCTTAGCCGCTTCGCGATTTGTTTTATCTGTCATGATTTTATTAATAAATCCAAGCACTCCTCTGGCTTTATTAACCATGGACGAAATGTGATTAGAAAATTTTAGTTTAGGGTCCAAGAGAACGCAAAGATCGTTTACAAGAGTTATTCTATCCAAAGAGCTGCCACTTAACGTGTAAGTCGCGTATATCGGATTGGACCGATAAAAAGTCATCAGCTTGCACTTGGAACCGTTTAAATTTAGTAAATTATCTCGGCACCAGTATTGAAAATGATCTAGATCGAATTGTAAGTCTAAATGCCAGGAAATGTCCTTATACTGCAAGCACAACTTAACATCATCTGCGTACATAAGTACGAGAGAATGACTTATAATTGATGGAAGATCGTTAATAAAAAATGTAAAAAGTATCGGACCCAGATGGCTCCCTTGTGGGACACCGGAGGTAACACGGAGAATTTTAAAAATTGAATTTTTGAAAAGGCCCCTTTGTGACCTGCCATTCAGATAACTTGAGATCCATCTTAGAAGATCAACTGGAAAACCTATCAAGTCAAGTTTTTGAACAAGAAGTAAGTGATTTACAGAGTCAAATGCTTTACTAAAGTCAGTGTAAATGACGTCTGTTTGAAAACTACTATTGAAGCCCTTTATCACAAATGTAGTGAGCTCTAGAAGGTTTATGGTTGTTGATCCACGTTTAATAAATCCGTGTTGACACGGAGAAATGATTGATCTACAAAGGTGCTGCAGATACCTTTTTTGAAAAGACCAATAACAAATGATTCCTTCCAAATATTTGGGAATTGGGAAGTTTCTAGAGATAAGGTAAACAACTTGTGAAGAGGTTTGCACAGGGCCTTAGCGAAATACCTAAGCACGCACCCAGGAATACGCCCGATGGTATTCGCCTGGCGAATAAACAGGCTTAATACGAAGAAGATCCAAAAGAAGAGAGCTTTCTGTTAAAGTGGGACAGAATATAAGGTTTGGCTTGGATATGGTGTAAGAATAAGGCTGTGATGAATAATCTAAAGTAGAGTAAGTCGTTTTAAAAAATTGGGCAAATAAATCGGCTTTTGCCTGATCTGTGGTTGCCGTCATGTTTTCGAACGACAGCGAGGAAGGAAAAGAATTAGATTTACGCTTGGTGTTAACAAAATTATAAAACTGTTTCGGGTCCTGAGAGAACTGGACCTTACAACGGTTTAAGTAACTATTATAACACTGAGCATTAAGCACGGTAAATCTTGACCGAGCACTTAAATATCTAGTAAAAACAGATTGAGAACCGGTATTTTTATTTTTCCTAAAAAGTCTGGACTTTACATTTCTTATGTGTGTCAACTCTTTGCTAAACCAAGGTGATTTATTGGAAGTTGACGGATAGTACCACGGAACACAGGAATTAAAAAATGAGTTTATTGCAGTGTAAAAAACATTAACTGCATCGGACATATTATTGCATAAGTAAAGATCAGACCAATTAAAGCCAGAAATAAAATTATTTAGCCTCAGAAAGTCTGCCTTGCGAAAACAATGTATTCGTTTGGATTTTTCTGATTTTTCTTCTATAACTCTGCCCGTATCAAATGAAAGTTCGATTGTTGGGTGATGTGGATCTTCAGGTTGCGTGAGTGGTGCTACTCTGGACAGAAACACACCTTCAGGATTTGATACAAAACACAAATCAAGTAGGCGACCTAATGAATTTCGAACATGGTTTACTTGAGATAGAGATATGTCAAGCAGCCCATCAATAAAATCATGCTGTGCTATAGGTAGTAAGACATTCGATCCATCCTCAGTGGACCAAGTAACTCCAGGTATATTAACATCACCTAGAACTATCAACTGATCCCTATCGGAAAGCTTATTTGCAACGGACTTAATAACGGATAGGTGATTTAAATAATCAGGAAGTTCAGACAACGGCGGAATATATGAGCAATTTATGTATATAAAGTTACCAGGAAGCGATAACTTTACACAAATAAATTCAATGGTATTGAATTCATCAAAAAATAACTCCTCAGACGGGAGTTTTGAATCAACTCCAATTAAGACTCCACCTCCCCGTCTAGAGGGACGGTCATACCTATATATTGTGTACCTACCTGGAAAAACTTCGGAGCTAAAGATCTCCGGCTTTAACCAGGTTTCTGTGAACACAATAATATGAGATGCAAAGGAAAGGCTATCGGAATACAATTTTGTGAGTTTGCTACGCAAACCTCTTGCATTCTGATAAGAAAGAAGTTAAGGTTAGAAGTTAGTTTTTGAAATTGGTACACTGGTTTGGCCTCGACAAGGAAGTTTTACTCCCACGGGCCCCTTCTTCTTTATCTTAGCCTCGAACTCTTTTACAACCATATTATCCGGCCAAAAAGTCGCCCGAGCATATGGCTTCAAAAAGCTCGTTAGGGACCGAAAACTTAAACTTTTCTACCTTAACACTAGTACAATCGGCTTTAGTTTTGTCTTGTATATAAGACAATACATCAGAAGATGTTTGATCAGGGGAAAGCCGAGAAACGAAAATTTGTTTCTTTAGTGTTACCACTGAAAGGGATTTTGGTGGAGCAGACATTGTTTCTGCAAAACCAACTTGAGCCGGTTGTCCGGACTCAGTAGTCCCTTGTGGTGGTGATGCTACATTCTGAGAGATAGGTGGATCCACTAATTGTGAAACCACTACGGACAAATCGGAATTCTTAGAAGTCACTGCTTGCATGCATTCTGTAACGGATTGTTCGGATACCGAACCTTTTTTAGCTGCTGATCTTAGCAACATTTGAAATCAGCTGCTGATCCGCCGGAATGCTCCGTTGTTCTTTTGATTTCGGTTGCGGGGTGTTCCCCTTTTGCTCCTTACCACGAGCGGCCTTTTTGCGCTTAGGGGACTCTTCTAATAGCTTACGACTATTAAACTGCGAGTCCAGCGCAGAGAGGAGATCATCAACTCGGCGAAAACTATCTCTAGCAACTCCGAAACAGCTAATCAGCCCCATCAGGCCGCCTTTAGTTTGGCGCATGAACGATTTCATCTCGTTCACAACCTCGACACAAGCGTCACAACAAAACTGCAAATTGGGCCCCTTTGAAAGGTCATCCCATGTCCGGCCAGTAAAACCGGCGCACTTGGTGTGCACCATATTTTCACACAGCCAGCAAGTCATATTAGACTGGTCAGCCCTGATTACGAGGCTGCATTTTTTGCAGAAGCAGACTATTCATTATTATTCATTTTATATATTGGGACCACTGTACCAAAAAAGCGAATTGAAATTTATAAGCGAGCAGTTATAAGTACCGCAAGAGCGCAGAAACTGCACGCTTAGAACTTTCAAAGAAAAGAGAGCAAGAGAGCGGGAGCGTAAATAAGTTAAAGTGCATGCACAAAAGAGAAACAGCGGGGATATAAGAAAAGAAAACACAGATAAGAATTACGAAAAACTAAAACAATTTATTAGTATTAGCGAACGGAGTTTAAATTTATGTTTAAATAACCGGAAGAAAATTAAAATGGTTTTGATAAAACCCACCGATGGGAATAAACGAAAACAAAATACAAAATTC
This sequence comes from Drosophila prolongata, assembly GCA_036346975.1. NCBI lineage: Eukaryota > Metazoa > Arthropoda > Insecta > Diptera > Drosophilidae > Drosophila > Drosophila prolongata. Next base: position 8,800,721 of record JAYMZC010000387.1, read on the forward strand.
GAAGCGCAGAAAAAAAAAACACGACCGTTCACTTTGAAAGTCAAAGACGATGTGATATTGTAACGAACTGATTTGTTGTTGTCTGCTCGCTACGCATGTCGTGCGGCTAGCTCAGAAGATGTGTGTTGTTCGTCCCACCAAATTTATATAAAAGTGCCGCACGACTGTCTTATGAGAACGCACAGAATGTCAGGATGTATGTTCGATGATCTTTATTTTCCAAATTAGCCCTCGGCCCGGAACTAATTGGTGAAAAAATTAGTGCCTTAATGCCTTTTCCGTTGAGTTGTAGTTGTTCCACCGTCGCTCTGCGTCGCCTCGTTGCTCGTTGCTCCGGAACGCTTCCGTTGTCTTTGGCTTCGGGGCCGTGAGGGTTTAGGGATGCGTTGCCGTCCCCAGACTAGGGTGAACAGGCACTGGGCTTTTCAAAGCATACGCCTTTCGCAGCCACAGCCTCCTGTCCCTGGATCTGTCCCGGCCGGTCACACCAGACGCCAACACAGTTTCTACCTGACGATTCAGGCATACGCCAGAAGGCCGCCAATGCAGTCCCTGTGCAGGACGCTTGGTTCACTACGAACGCGTCCGCCCTGGCCTCTTAGCCGTAGACTGGATACGTTTGAGTATGGCTTGATTGCCGCTGTGCCTGCGATGACTGCTCTTCGTTTCTTGTGTCCTCGATGTCCTTGCTCTGCTCACGGCGCGAAACTTCCTAGATTGAAAAACCGGTATTTTTATATTTCCTAAAAAGTCTGGACTTGACATTTCTTAAGTGTGTCAACTAGCAAAGAGTTGACCAACGTGATTTATTGGAAATTGACGGATAGTACCACGGAACACAGGAATTAAAAAATGAGTTTATTGCAGTGTTAAAAACGTTAACTGCATCGGACATATTATTGCATAAGTAAAGATCAGACCAATTAAAGCCAGAAATAAAATTATTTATCCTCAGAAAGTCTGCCTTGCGAAAACAATGTATTCGTTTGGTTGATTTGTCTGATTTTTCTTTTAAAACTCTACCCGTGTTAAATGTAAGTTCGATTGTGATATAGATCTACAGGTTGCGTGAGTGGTGCTACTCTGGACAGAACACACCTACAGGATTTGATACAAAACACAAATCAAGAAGGCGACCTAGTGAATTTCGAACATGGTTTACTTGAGATAAGGATATGTCAAGCAGGCCGTCAATAAAATCATGCTGTGCTGTATGTAGACATTCGATCCATCCTCAATGGACCAGGAAACTCCAAGTATATTAAAATCACCTCGATCTACCAACTGATCCCTATCGGAAAGCTTATTTGCAATAGACTTAATAACGGAAAGGTGATTTAAATAATCAGGAAGTTCAGACAACGGCGGAATATATGAGCAAGTTATGTATATAGAGCTATCAGGAAGCGATAACAATACTCAAATAAATTCAATGGTATTGAATTCATAAAAAAACAAGAGAGAACGCTATAATCGGGTGCCCCGACTATCAGATACCCGTTACTCAGGTAAAGGGAGTGCGAGGGAGATGGAGATAGAAACTTAGATCACGCATAACTTTTTAACGAATGGTCCGATTTGAAAAATTTCTTCTACATTTCGATAGGTATTGATAAACACAATAAAACTGCATTTTTACTTTTCCGAAATATTTAAATTTTTAAAATCGTATATAAGCGATTGTGGGCGTTAAAGGGGGCGTGGCACCATTTTGAAACAAACTTGCGCTGCGTAGGAACTTCTAAAATCTACATGCAAAATGCCAATCTTCTAGCTTTTATAGTTTCCGAGATCTCAGCGTTCATACGGACAGACAGACAGACAGACAGACGGACAGACAGACGGACAGACGGACAGACGGACAGACGGACAGACGGACATGGCTATATCGACTCGGCTAGTGACCCTGATCAAGAATATATATACTTTATAGGGTCGGAAACGCTTCCTTCTAGCTGTTACATACTTTTGCACGAATACAATATACCCTTTTACTCTACGAGTAACGGGTATAACAAGAAAGGAAAGCTTACTTCGGGCGGAGCCGAAGTTGATATAACCTTGCAGAATACTCTGTAAATTATATTCTCCAAAATTATTCATATGATGCATTCTTAATACTCATAAAAAATCCCAAATTCCTAACTTTAAAAACACCAAAGTTATGGCATTTCCAATCGTACAGTTATATGGCAGCTATAGGATATAGTCGGCCGATCCTTATGAAGTTTGGTAGGTCGGATTGATTGGCAAAAAAATAAAACCCATTGAAAATCGCAACATCCTAACTTAACAAACACAAAATTTATGGCATTTCCGATCAATCAGTTATATGGCGGCTATAGGATATAGTCGGCCGATCCTTATAAAATTTGGTAGGTCGGATTGATTGACCAAATATAAAACCCATAGAAAATCCTAACTTCCTAACTTTACAAACACCAAAGTTATGGCATTTCCGATCAATCAGTTATATGGCGGCTATAGGATATAGTCGGCCGATCCTTATAAAATTTGGTAGGTCGGATTGATTGACCAAATATAAAACCCATAGAAAATCCTAACTTCCTAACTTTACAAACACCAAAGTTATGGCACTTCCGATCAATCAGTTATATGGCAGCTATAGGATATAGTCGGGCGATCCTTATGAAGTGGTAGGTCGGATTGATTGGCCAAATATAAAACCCATAGAAAATTGCAACTTCCTAACTTTACAAACACCAAAGTTATGGCATTTCCGATCAATCAGTTATATGGCAGCTATAGGATATAGTCGGCCGATCCCGGCCGTTTCGACATATATACTGCGTGCAAAGGAAAGAAGGGTGTGTGCAAAGTTTCAATTCAATAGCTTTTAAACTGAGGGACTAGTTTCCGTAGAAACAGACAGACGGACAGACGGACATGGCTATATCAATTCAGGAGCTGATCCTGATCAAGAATATATAGACTTTATAGGGTCGGAGATGTCTCCTTCACTGCGTTGCACACTTTTGACCAAAATTATAATACCCTCTGCAAGGGTATAATAACTCCTCAGACGGGAGGTTTGAATCAGCTCCAATTAAGACTCCACTTCCCCGTCTAGAGGGACGATCATACCTATATATTGTGTACTTACCTGGAAAAACTTCGGAGCTATGAATCTCCTGCTTTAACCGCAGTCTTAATTGGTTGCATTTACAAATATTAGGAAATACGAAATTTTATTTAATTTAAATGATTATTTATTATATTTAAATTATTACTTGTAGTGTTATTGAATTACTCGAGGTCATACGTTGGTTATATTTTAATTTCTTCTATAACACAACGATTTATTCCACTTAACTTTCATCACACTTACACTCCCTGGGGAGTGAACCCGACTATGCTAGGACTAGCTAGTTTCGTCTGCACGTCACCTCAGACTCACCAGCTATCTACGGGGATGGAAGCAGAGCATCAGAAACTCCCCAGTGTTACGATCAGAGAATCTGTAACTGGTAACTGTGAGTTGCCAAAGTTCATTGGTTTTAACATAGGTGGAGTTGTGTGGTTAAAGCTTCTATCAGTGTGTGAAATTACTATATTAAATTTTATTTTATTTAAATATTATTCAATTATGGATTACGTTGCGTTTCGAACTGTTTTTTTAACTTTGTGGCAAAATGTTCCACAAACGGATAGCGTTAATAAAAAATCGTCTTTTCGAGCATAGCAACTTTGCTAAAATTATATTAGACAAGTATATATATCTTAGATATATTTCGCAAGTCGCAGACTGCAACCTGAAATGCGTCTAGTTGAGAACGTGCTTGTAATCTACCAGTAAGATATGACTCTGCAAACATAACTGCAGAACTTAAAAAATTAAAAAAAAAAAACATTATCTAACATTGCACTCAAATTACTTATGTTTGTCCTAAACCCAAACTGCTTCTGCAATTATTTCCGAGAAACTTCTGAATCTTTAGAGACATTAATTTTTGGGGATGGGTCTTTTGTCCGTATTTGTGTTAATTACTGCAATATCTCAGCACTTTTCCAAGTGTAGGAAAATTCGCATTCCAAAATTTAAGTAATATTTTGTAAGAGTAAGGGTTACATGATTTTAACCAATTTAGGACAAACAATACATCAATATGTGTAAATCTTTGACAAAGGTTCTTTGCATAAAAGTTCTAATCTGGTCTCTGCATACATTTTCAATTTTTTAAATCATTTATTTCCCCAGGTTTTGTTTATCAAACTACGGACGAAGGGGGTTGGTAAATTTGGGTTTGAAATGTTCGCACTGGCATCCTTTATAAGTTTTTTAACATACGTTTTTGCTTCTAGTCGGTGGTCCCAGGGTTGCCTTCAACGGACTCATTAAAAGTCGATTGTTTTGACAGGGCGCGATGCCGGCGCGGGTCGTTTTATTCTATAAAATTGAAATCAGCAAATATAACCAAATACAATTTTACTAAGCTAAGCTTACAGCAGTGTGTTCTGCTCTAACCGGGCGTCAATGCGGAAGCTTCAATCTATGGCAGCAAACTATTGCGGACAAAAATGCCAGTTCATTAAGTCACTCTGGTAACGCACTTCTTGGGCAGGTCCACATCCTCGCCCAGCGTGTCCGACAATTTAGTCACTCCCTTGAGGAAATTAATAAGCGTCAAGGGAGACTCCTGGTCCGCATCTACCTGCAAGTGGGTGAGCGGATACGAATTCACTATGATCTCCACCTCGATCAATAAGCTCTCTCGTACGTGATCCCGTAGCGCCACCTCCTTCAATGTGTGACGCAGGACTTTCTTGGTGCACTGCACCATTTGTTCCCATACTCCTCCTTCAGACATATTCGCTGGGCAATTAAATATCCATTCGGTGCTTCTGCCTGAAAACTCATCCTGGATTCTTTCCGGCTCGAACGCTTGGCCTTCCTGTCAGTTCCGACGAAGATCCTGCCGTTATCACTGCGCAGCTTATATACTGGGCCTCTACGGCAGACGAAATTCGTCAAGCACGTGAACAGGGCTACCCATCGCTTCCCCTTGGGGCGAGCCACTGTTACCATTGGTGGATCAAAAAAAATCCAATCCGGTATTCTTGATGGGCCAGCCATTGGCCTTCAAGCGAGCTCCTGGCAAAGGTCCCATAATTACGGCGCTGGCGCGCTCGTTGCATCTTGCATACGTTGCATGCAGAGATCACTTTGCGACACAGAATCTCGTCCGAATCTCTGCAATCGTAGCATCCATTTTGATGCTTCATCTTGGCGTGGACAGGTCCATAATAATCTCTGTAATGTGACAGAATTATCGGCCTCCTCGCACTGTAAGGTATACACAATGCGGAATCAATTCTCCCGTAGGCTCGCAGAAATCCATGCTTATCTATGTAGTATATAAGCCTTCTAATATCGCTTCTGCCCGCATCTTTCTTGCAGTCTCCCGTCGACGGTCCGCCTAGCCAACGTGTCTTTTGACCGAGGTCCACATGGCACTGGGACCTCGTTGCATCATCCGCCGCATTGTCGGCTGTTGGCACCCATCTCCATTAGGATTGCCGACAAACTGTTTGTATCGCCGGTGCCTGCTTCCGATCCATCGTATCACCTTCTTCAAGTCCGTTCATAATACAATATCACTTACACTGTGTGCCTCCTTGACGGTGTTCATCAGCCTCGTCCCAAGAACTGCTGCCCGCAGCTCCAACCGTGGGATAGACATGGTTCTCATCGGTGCGCACTTCGTCTTAGCATAAACGAAGCTTACCAGCACGTTGTTATCGTCGTAGGTGACCCTCCAATAGGCCAAAGCCGCGAATGCAGATTGAATGGCATTCACGAAAACGTGCAACTCTGTCGTTCGTACAAGTCCACGCCCAAAATAATGGCAAGGACATCGAAACTGACTTTCGGCGTCCTCACTTTGGGCTAGTTCACAAAGGCTCTTCTTATTTCAACTGGAGTCATTCATCCCACTGGACTTTCTGCCTCCGAATCTCTCATAACAATACCTTCGACGTTATCGTGAGGCAGCAAAGGAATCCCAGGGGAACGAACTTAGACATAATCAAGCTTAAATACTCCCTCTTAGTAGGGACTCGATCGGCGTTCAGTACGCTGATTGAATCTGAAGTCATCCGTGGCTTCCTGCCTCGACTGCTGTCAGTATGCCTAAGCTGTTTGGCACTCATCGTATTAAAGTAATGCGCAGCTGCCGACATCAGGTTTTCTGGTGTCGTTGCCACAGGAAGCGTAAGGAACATCTTTCATCAGGTCGGATAAGAACTTGATAAAACATCTCTTTTCTTCTCTTCTTTCTCGAGCAACTGCTTGAAAGCCATATCAGTTATTTGCGAGCTAAGCATATCATAGCTTTGTGGCAGCATCGTCATTTTTCTACAATAATCCTGTCCAGTAGCGTTGGCCTAAGCTCATCTTCTATTATTTGTTGTGCTCGCGCGTCGTCGCTAACTGCAACTGGCGGCGCAAGCTTCACTCCAAAGTTCTCCATATCGAAGTTGTCTTTCACCATACTCTAGATAGTGTCATCCAATGGCACTGCTATGAGGCAAGAGCTTGGTGATGACACAATCGATTGTCGACTTACCGTCCCAAAGACAACCCAGTCCAGCTTGGTTGCGGCCGCATACGATCCTATTCTTGCCTGGCAAACCGTCTCGTTCCAAGTCAAGACCGATGGCTTTGGCACCACCTTGGTGTAGGGTCGCATCGATTGGCAGACATCTCTATGCACGCCTTGAACATATATTCTGTTTAAATTCTGCATCGGCAATCTCAGGTTCAAAACTGAATACACATTTCGCAAAAAGATGGCATGCGTGTTCCATTTCCATATGTTCCATATGATTTGAAGAGTACAGTAGTATTTTAAGTAATGGGCAGTTGAACGTAGGTAAGTTAGCTCGTTTTGTTTCGATTTTGGTTTGCCCAAAACTTTAAAACGCTCTCCTGAAAAATGGCCATTTTGCACAGTATTTCTATACTAAATACCTCAGTTAACGCTATCGAGTTTTTGTTTTTTTTTTAATGTATTAGGAACAAATATGTCGACGTTTTGGGCGAAAATCGGGGTATTTGACTTTCACGTGCCTTAAAAAAATCGAAAAAAAAAAAAATAATAAAAACACGACAGCGTTGCCTGAGGAATCTAGTCCTTTACCTAATGCAATTTGTTTTTATACCCGTTACTCGTAGAGTAAAAGGGTATATTGTATTCGTGCAAAAGTATGTAACAGCTAGAAGGAAGCGTTTCCGACCCTATAAAGTATATATATTCTTGATCAGGGTCACTAGGCGAGTCGATATAGCCATGTCCGTCTGTCTGTCTGTCCGTCTGTCTGTCCGTCTGTCTGTCCGTCCGTATGAACGCTGAGATCTCGGAAACTATAAAAGCTAGAAGATTGGCATTTTGCATGCAGATTCTAGGAGTTCCTACGCAGCGCAAGTTTATTTCAAAAAGGTGCCACGCCCCCTTTAACGCCCACAATCGCTTATATACGATTTTAAAAATTTAAATATTTCGGAAAAGTAAAAATGCAGTTTTATTGTGTTTATCAATACCTATCGAAATGTAGAAGAAATTTTTCAAATCGGACCATTCGTTAAAAAGTTATGCGTGATCAAAGTTTCTATCTCCATCTCCCTCGCACTCCCTTTACCTAAGTAACGGGTATCTGATAGTCGGGGCAACCGACTATAGCGTTCTCTCTTGTTTTTAAATAAGATGATTCTGTGACCAGTTATCGGGTACACCGCAAAACGTGTTTTGTTCGAGGCGCCGCCGGAGATCGCCTGTATCTCACTCTATTTTTAATATTTTTGGATGAAAAAATTCACACATGTTGTTTAAGGGGTTATATACAGTTAGGATTTTCACAATATCGATTTTTTTTTAATTTTCTTAATATATATATATAGTATACATACACAAAATTTCAAGTCGATCCGACGAATATTTTCGAAGTTATAGACACATTAGAGAAGGCGGGGCGAGAGACTTCGCAGTAGGGGACCGGCGCGCCAGCCGCATACCTGAACCTACCTGAACCTTGCTCCCTCTTTTATCGTAGTTTGCTAGTGTCTAGGGCAAATCTGTCTCCTTATTGTATGTTCCCTTTCTATTTTTAAATTCAGTTCAGCTGAAGAGTGGGAAAAAAATGCAAAGAAAACTCTCGGTGGAAAAGGCAAACTGACAGGGAAAATTATTGATAAATTGGCAGTTTATTATGGTTTAGCGATCAGGAGAAATTGTGATTCGGTTGAAAATATACATAATGCAATCTGGCCACATTTGATCATTACTGCTCGACAGACAAGAATCCAAAACATGAAAAGTGCCCGATTGGACCAGAATCATGGTGCTCTAGGCAGCGGGCCGCAGATGCAAATGAGTTATCTATGTATGAGCACGATTATCAACCATTTCCAGAAGATGTTGCTGAAGCTATTCGTCCCATTTATGAAGATCTTAGCACTGGAGAATTATTGGTACGAAGTGTGGGTGGTTTTACTCAAAATAACAATGAGAGCTACAATCATCTGATATGGAAGATCTCTCCAAAAGTACTTCCGGCTGGTTCAAAACCGGTGGGAATGGCTGCATATATATCTGCTGGCATGTTTAATGAAGGCACAGCATCACTTCTTCATTATATGAAGGCAATGGGGTCTCAGCTGGGCCCAATGCGCATTCGTATGCCGACAGAGAAGATGCACAGCGCATAAGGATCTCTGACTTGAGAGCGCATTAGAGCACGCGGGAGGGCAGACATCATCAAATTGAATTATTAGAAGCTGCTACTGCTGCATAGTGATTATTATAGTGTAAGTTAAAAAAAAAACTACTTGTAAAGTGCTTTCAAAACTTTAATCGCGTTTTTCTCGAAACGGTGTTCTCAAAGTCGGTGAGCAAGATTTCTCAGAAACGGCTGAACCGATCGGTCTGAAATTTTTACACAAGCTTCCTAACTATATTTTTTAGTAATTAATCGAAGGATTTCCCGATCCGATGAAAATCTTATTTTTCTAAACAATTAAAGATCCGAATTTTGGTCGAAAATCGAACCTTTTGCTTTGAGTAGCCGCCATTTTGTCAAAAAAAAATTTTTTGCTAGTTCCTTCGATTAATCACTTAATGAAATTTATTTGGTTTTTGCATTTTAAATGATCCAGTCCAGAGATATCGGGGATTAAGGTTGTCATAATATACCTGTCGAGTTTCAAATCAATAAACCAAATAGTTTTCTTAGAAAAAATTCTTGAAAAATGCCGTTTTTTTGACCTTCTAACTGTATATAACCCCTTAAATGTTGCCCTATCACATGCAAAAACAAAAATTGAGCTGAGACTATCCGTATCGTCAATAAAAATTCTTAAAAAATTACAGATGGATCACATACAGTGGCGAAGCCGGGATTGACGGCCAGGAAAGTTTTGCTCTGTGTTTGGTGGGATTGGAAGGGAATCATACATGAGCTGCTCCCATATGGCCAGACGCTTAATTCTACCATCTACTGCGACCAGCTGGACCGCTTGAAGCTGGCGATCGACTAGAAGCGACCAGAATTGGCCAACAGGAAGGGTGTAGTGTTTCACCAGGAAAACGACAGACCACACACTTCTTTGATGACTCGTCAGAAGCTACGAGAACTCTAATGGGAGATTTTATCGCATCCACCATATAACCCGGACATAGCGCCAAGTGACTACCACCTGTTACTGTCCACGGCGAATGCCCTTACTGGTGTAAAGTTGGGCTCAAAAGAGGGTTGTGAAAAGTGGCCGTCAGAGTTTTTCGCAAATAAGGATATATTTTAGCTTAATCCATTCACTGTATCAATTTTTATAAAGCATTGAATAAAGAGCAAAAAAGCGGAAGGAAGTTATTTAACAACCTAATATGTACGCTCACACTACCATTAAACCGGGCATGAACTAGAGTTCGGCGTATAAATACTTGAAAGTTTGAAGTTCAGCTCTTGTTGCAATCTGGCACAACACAAAGGCACAGCCTTTATAAGCAATTTAACAAGTGCATTTCTTGAAATAAGTTTTGTTCAAAAATTAAGTTTTATATCTGACATAGTGTGCACCAGTGTTTATGTAGCTATTTTCGCAGCACAAATGATTGGTTTGAGTTATGATTTCTGTTGGGTTTAAATTATTTGCGAAGGCGATATAAACGCGACCGTTTGTTGTTCTCTTGTTATTCTTCTGATTTTATGTTATTTTAAAGACCTATTAGTTTTCAAGGACAACATATTTGCAATTGCACTTCAAGCAATTTCATTCAATTTACGTCGAAAGGTAAGCAGGATGTTCATTTGCATTACATCAAGAAATCAACCAAAACCTTTGAGAAAGTATATATTGACCACTGAGGCCTGGTTAAAACAAAATAAATCAAAACTTAAGAAGTCAAGATATGTTTGAAATAGCTGCACAAAGTTTAAGGGATAATACTCAGCCAAAAGCACAAGATCTGTGAAGACGATTACAGCAACCGAAAATTCTTGCAGATCTAATAAAAGATCAAGCAAATAGTGTCTGATCGAGGTTCCTGTTTTAAAAACTCAATTTATAATTCTTATCTAAATAGCAACCATTCTCCTCAGGCGAACAAACAACTCAATTGTAATCGCTGTCAGTCAAAGAGTACACAATACTAGAAGTAAGGCAAAATAACAACATTGTAGTAATTAATAGGCCAGGATCGGGGGATCCTTGTGGGTTAGGACAGCCGACAAATCCTCATGTTGTTAAGTAATCCAATATGTATTGCATTGATTATCGGGCATCAGTGTTGGGTTTTTTCCTTTAGCAGGTGAAGGCGGTGTGACCAGTTCTGAGCCGGGTTTGTGCTATGAAAGGCGAACGGGTTCCTTATTTGGGTTAAATAGTTTAATCCTATGGACGAAAGTGTCCTATCGTGTCATTTCCTTCCTTGTTAGTATATTCTTAATTGTCTTGCCAGTTTAGCCGCAGCATCGGCCAGCTTGTTATTTTTTATGCCTATCTTACCTGGTATTTTGGTAGCTTGTTTGATGCAAAAATGATGAGTTTCACATATCAGACTGTTTTGGGATTAAAAGTAGAAAGAATGTCGCTGCAAATTATGAATTTCTCTTAAGCTCGAGTGAATTTTGCGAGTTTTTTTTACCAAGAGGGAAAACTTTTTCACGGTGCGGTCATGTAGTCGCCATGGAGGGGATGGGATGATTTTGTTTCAACGAAACGGCATACCAAATTTACGTTTTTTTTTTTTTTTTTTTTTTTTTAAGTGGAACATCTTCGGATAGTAGACATGACTTCAAATCTTCGGAACTGCTTAACCGTTGTTGAAGTCTTTCAGCAGAATTGTCTGTACTTTAGAAAGGCCTGCCTCTGCTTAAAGGCATTTCGTCGGAGTTTGGCAAGCATGAACGCTTACCACCATGAAACTTTATGATATTAAAAATCAACATTACTGTCTCTCATTGATTTATTTATTTTTTGTTGAGGTGAAATTCTCAAAAGATAGCTTATCTTTTAATAAGGGCTATCGATTTTTGTTGGCTAAAAAATGGGTTTTGAGAGGTTTTAAAGTTGTGCCAGAGAATCTGCTTTTCTTTTCTCAGCTATTGGAGACTTGGGCTAAAACCTAATAGGATTTCTTAACAAATTTTTTTTGGGAAACTGAAAGTGCTTTATACAAACAGATTGGAACCTTACCTAATCCAGTTGGCATGGCCAGTTTTTAACCTAATTATAGGCGGGAATTTTTTAAGTTTAATATATGTTTATGGTACCAGGGTTGCGGGTTGCAGGTTGACTCAGGTCAATGTTGGTAAAGGAGTGGTGAGTAGAATGGTGGGTGGCAAAGCTGTCATTTTAAAAAGTTTATTCTGATTATGATATATTCAACTTGATAACCTTTAGAAATGCGAGAGCAATGCAGACTCCAAGCGTTGAAGTCCCCGATATAAACTATAGGTTTTTAAGTTGAGTCTACAAAATTTATGAAATGGGTGGTTTATAGTTCGAGGTTGAGGGTATGTAAAAGTTTAATGTTATTATAATCGGCTGTGATTAAAGCTCATTTACCATGGATCAAGTGGATTTGTTCAGATTGATAGTTTTGTGTGGAAATGTTTCCCAAGAATGGCAGAATTATTAAAAACAATAAAAGAAAGCTGACTTCGGGCGGAGCTGAATTTGATATACCCTTGCAGAATGTTCTGCAACCAAAGTTATGGCATTTCGAATCGTTCAGTTATATGGCAGCTATAGGATATAGTCGGCCGATCCTTATGAAGTTTGGTAGGTCGGATTGATTGGCAAAAAAATAAAACCCATAGAAAATCGCAACATCCTAACTTAACAAACACAAAAGTTATGGCATTTCCGATCAATCAGTTATATGGCGGCTATAGGATATAGTCGGCCGACCCTTATGAAATTTGGTAGGTCGGATTGATTGGCCAAATATAAAACTCATACAAATCCTAACTTTAAAAACACCAAAGTTATGGCATTTCCGATCGTTCAGTTATTTGGCAGCTATAGGATAAGTCGACCGATCCCGGCCGTTCCGACTTATTTACTGCGTGCAAAGGAAAGAAGGGTGTGTGCAAAGTTTCAATTCGATATAATTAAAACTGAGAGACTAGTTCGCGTAGAAACAGACAGACGGACATACAGACATACTGACAGACAGACGAACATGCTTATATCAACACAGGATGCGATCCTGATCAAGAATATATAAACGTTATAGGGTCGGATATGTCTCCTTCACTGCGTTGCACACTTTTGACCAAAATTATAATACCCTCTGCAAGGGTATAAAAATAACCAATAAATAATAAATGGTTTGGGAGTTGCGACTTGTGTAGAATTAAATTTTATATTAGTTTCTTGGTAGCATATAATGTTGTGATTGGTTTGTTAAATTAATAATAATAGTTCAATGTAATTCTTGAAATATCCGTTCACATTTCATTGTAGAATTTGAAGGATCATTGTTTGGAAAAGATAAAGTTTATATTATATTATATATAACAAGAAAGGCCCGAAGTTAGCTTAACTTCGGGCGGAGCCGAAGTTGATACACCCTTGCAGAATACTCTGTAAATTATATTCTCCAAAATTATTCATATGATGCATTCTTAATACTCATAAAAAATCCCAACTTCCTAACTTTAAAAACACCAAAGTTATGGCATTTCCAATCGTTCAGTTATATGGCAGCTATATAATGAAATTTGGTAGGTCGGATTGATTGGCCAAATATAAAACCCATAGGAAATCCCAGCTTCCTAACTTTACAAACACCAAAGTTATGGCATTTCCGATCAATCAGTTATATGGCAGCTATAGGATATAGTCGGCCGATCCTTATGAAATTTGGTAGGTCGGATTGATTGGCCTATAATTGATATAAAACCTATAGAAAATCCCAGCTTCCTAACTTCACAAACATTAAAGTTATGGCATTTCCGATCAATCAGTTATATGGTAGCTATAGGATATAGTCGGCCGATCCCGGCCGTTCCGACATATATACTGCGTGCAAAGGAAAGAAGGGTGTGTGCAAAGTTTCAATTCGATATCTTTAAAACTGAGAGACTAGTTCGCATAGAAACAGACAGACGGACAGACAGACGGACAGACAGACGGACAGACGGACATGGCTATATAAACTCAGGAGGTGATCCTGATCAAGAATATATATACTTTATATGGTCGGAGATGTCTCCTTCACTGCGTTGCACACTTTTGACCAAAATTATAATACCCTCTGCAAGGGTATAAAAATGAAAACTGAATTCTATTTATATATCAGAATCATCCATAGAATCATCTTTAAATAAGTAGAAGTATTTTTTGTTTGTTAGATTTAAATTGTTTTAAAAATTCTGTAGTGTTATAGGGAGAGGCCAAGACTATCACAGTGGTCATCGACTACTAGATTAATTTTTTTTAACTAAGTAGAAGTAATTGGGTGGTTTGGCTTCAAAATATTTTTTGTTTTGTTAGCTTTGAGCCATTTTGACTGTTTCGGTTGTTATTTTCGTATTACTTTTGTCCGATAAGTCATCGGAATATAGGCAGTTTTGTTGTTTCTTTCTTTAAACAAATGAACACGCCTCACAAGGATGGACCTTGTTTTCGTGTATTGTCAAATTATTTCTAAAGAGCCCAAAAAAAGCGGATAGAGGGCACGGCCGAGAATCCATAAGTCTGCCGGGTGTCGTCTGCGGAGACGTCGTCGACCCAGTGGTGTTGCAAGATGTCTTGCCAGACAGTTTGCATGTGTGAGTAGACGTTCCCGGTATCGACTTGAGGATTTACAAATCGTCTCCGTTACCGTCGGCACTCCCGTGTCCTGGAACATAACTCGGTTTTCCACATAATTGAGCCACTTCACCCCCAGCATCCTCCTGAGAGTCTTTGTAGTGCACGTTTGCACCCTTTTTAGTGATGAATCACAGTCCATGCCCTAGCAAGTGATTCCCAGTTTTAAGTCGGAAGGACAATGACCTTAAGACGGCGCACTTTGGCATCAAGGGATAGGCCGCTACCTGGACGAAGGAGCCAGTCCAGTTTGTCATGTTTTGTTCTTGCTGATCCACAGACTCGATTGATTTATCCCTTCCAACGAAGGCGGCGGTCTAAGGTAACTTCGAGGTAAGACACCTTATTTTCGTGCTTGAGCCTATTCCCATCAATGTAAAGGCTATGCGAACGGCGGAGAGCAAATGTGGCATGCTGCGTTTTGTCAACATTTAGCCCAATGTTCCATCGAGAAGCCCAGCACTCAAATTCGTCGGGAGGCAGACGAAGTCGTGCTACCAGCTGAAAGAAATGCTGTGTCATCTGCATATGTGGCCAGGAGTGTACCACGAGCAACTGGGTTTGGAAGATCCTTACACTTCGGAACTTCCAAGCCCAGTTGCTCGTGGTACAGGACCGGACCAAGGACGCTTCCCTGGGCGAATTGGGCGAAGTCCAGAACGGTGTCCACGAATATCTATATCCTATATCCCATTATCTAAGAACGATACATTGAGATTCCAGACTCTTTCAGGCAAAAGCGGCATTAGCAAACCCTGTCAAAGGCCTGTCGAATTAGGGCTATTTGATGTAAATTCAATTGAACAAGAAGGAAGCAAACTTCGGCAAGCCGAAGTTAATGGGAGCTATATGTCGTCATATCTGACTCGGTCCGATCTATTTACTACCTGCAATAAAAAGATCAATTTGGGAAAGTTTCAAGCAGATAGCTATATAAGGACGGACCATGGCTAGATCGACTCTCCTCGTGATGATGATCAAGAATATATATATTTTATAGGGCCGGAAATGTCTCCTTCACTGCGTTGCAAACTTTTGACTGAAATTATAATACCCTCTGCAAGGGTATAAAAACAACAAAGTTATTCTTTTTTTCCTATTGTTCCTAAGGGAGCTATATGATATACTCACCCGATCCGGCTTCTTCCGACTTGTATACTACCTGCAATAGAAACACAACTTTTGGGAGTGTTTCAAGCAGATAGCATTAAAACTGAGGCACAAGTTTGCGTAGAAACGAACGGACGGACAGACGGACGGACAGGCGGACATGGCTAGATCGATTCTCCTGGTGATGCTGCTTAAAAATATATATACTTTATAAAGTTGGAAATGTCTCCTTCACAACCCTTTGACTGAAATTATAATACCCTCTGCAAGGGTATAAAAATAGAACAAAAACCAAGATTACAACAGTAATAGGGACTATAAAAATCAGAATAATAAGCAAAGATATTAATAACCAGAGATATTCTGACCGTAATAAAATTCCTATTTTTAAGCAACTTCGTCTAATTAACCAAATCAGAATAAAAACCAAAATCAAAATCAGGGATATTATTATCCATTATTAAATAAAGGCAGGGCACAAAAAATATTCAATAACCAGAGTTCAACATCCTAAATTCCCCCAATGCCCCAGTAAAAGGACAAAGACAAGTTAAAATAGAGTGGCCGCGCAGACCGGACAATCAACCGCAATATAAAAACAAGAAAGGAAAGCTAACTTCGGACGGAGCCGAAGTTGATATACCCTTGCAGAATATTCTGTAAATTATATTCTTCAAAATTATTCATTTTATGCATTCTTAATACTCATAAAAAGTCCCAATTTCCTAATTTAAAAAACACCAAAGTTATGTCATTTCCAATCGTTCAGTTATCTGGCAGCTATAAGATATAGTCGGCCGATCATTATGAAATTTGTTATGTCGGATTGATTGGCCAAAAATAAAACCCATAGAAAATCCCAACTTCTTAACTTTACAAACACCAAAGTTATGGCACTTCCGATCAATACGTTATATGGCGGCAATAGGATATAGTCGTCCGATCCCGGCCGTTCCGACATATATACTGCGTGCAAAGGAAAGAAGGGTGTGTGCAAAGTTTCAGTTCGATATCTTTAAAACTGAGAGACTAGTTTGCGTAGAAACAGACTGACGGACAGACAGACGGACAGACGGACATGGCTATATCAACTCAGGAGGTGATCCTGATCAAGAATATATATACTTTATAGGGTCGGAGATGACTCCTTCACTGCGTTGCACACTTTTGACCAAAATTATAATACCCTCTGCAAGGGTATAATAATAACTTATGAAAAAATGACAGCTGTAAAAGAACATTAATAAGAATAAACAAGAAAGGAAAGCTAAGTTCGGGCGGAGCCGAAGTTGATATACCCTTATTCATATGATGAATTCTTAATACTCATAAAAAATCCCAACTTCTTAAATTTAAAAACACCAAAGTTATGGCATTTCGAATCGTTAAGTTATATGGCAGCTATAGGATATAGTCGGCCGATCCTTATGAAGTTTGGTAGGTCGGATTGATTGGCCAAAAATAAAACCTATAGAAAATCCCAACTTAACAAACACCAAAGTTATGGCATTTCCAATCAATCAGTTATATGGCAGCTATAGGATATAGTCGGCCGATCCCGGCCGTTCTGACATATATACTGCGTGCAAAGGAAAGAAGGTTGTGTGCAAAGTTTCAATTCGATATCTTTAAAACTGAGAGACTAGTTTGCGTATAAACAGACAGACGGACATGGCTATATCAACTCAGGAGGTGATCCTGATCAAGAATATATATAGGGTCGGAGATGTCTCCTTCACTGCGTTGCACACTTTTGACCAAAATTATAAGGCAAAGATTTTTCCACCTATGAATTGAAAAAACTATCAATTTGTCTAAAGAAGAACCGGTCTTTCCCGATAGTTAGAAAGTCGATCAAAATATCATTAACGAATCTGCGACATGAAATCTGAAAGGACACCAGAAATACAAAATGCAAAAGAACGATATGTAATTGATTTCCATATGATAAGTAACCAACAATTCCTTGTATCTATATCTACTCGAAATTCGCTAGAAATCAAAGTGAAAGGTCGGAATTGGCTCAAAGCAAAAAGAGCCATAATGAGCCATAATTTAACGACATGGGAAAACCACATGAAAACGATGCATATACAGACTCAGCTTTTATGTGTTGAAATCACAAGGTGTAGACATATCTATTGCAGCGACCAAAAATAGTATATCAGATGTAGAAAGATTCCACAAGACAGTAAATGTAAAATTGATAATTATTAGTGTTGAAGCGCATAACGCTAATCATGAAGTTTATGTTAAGATACACATAAGTAACAGCTTAAGAGAGCCCAACAGCGTTATGTACAGCGTTATGTTCAGTGTTCAGGCTCTCGCTGAACAGAGCGATGCATACTTTTCTTTCGTATCAACAGACGCAGCCGAAGCAGCAACAACAAAAACTTCTGCTCTACCGCGATCGTTAATCCCAACACCGTCCAATGAACTCAAGCCTATTCAAAACGAAAGGGCGCGCTCTGTCTCTCCGTCAATGTCAGCGACGGTGCAAAGCGGGATAAGCGATAAATGCGTTTCCCCACTTCCATGCCATGCCGCGCCCCAACTGCCTACAGATTATCATCTAATTTTCTGAATTTTCCTGTCTTTTTGATCGGATTAGTGGTTTTTGATTTTACTAGTGGAGCTTGTCGATATCAAATTTAAATTTTTTTCGTGATTCATTAAGTTTTTCTATTTTATTGATTTTCTTTGACTGTGTATTATATTTTGGAGTTCCAGCGAAAATTAAAATGTCTTCAGGAGTTTTGCCTGTGGTATTATGTTTGATTTTATGATTATAAACATAAAGAATAGTTTCAAATTTTGTTAGCTTATTTTCTATGTCTGTTTCACTGTTTATAATTCTTAATTTTTCATTTACTGTTTCTCTCAACATCAGAAATTCCATTTTTTCTTGTTGTTATATCAATAACAACATTTTCAGATTTTAACCAAAGTTGCAAAGCTGCACACATGAAAGCTGAATCTTTGTCTGCTTTAATTTGTTTTGGTTTACCCATTTCATTGAAAACATTAATAAATGCTCTTTTTGTTTCTAACCAATCTCGTCTGTTATGAAGTTTATGTTAAGATAGACATAAGTAACAGCTTAAGAGAGCCCAACAGCGTTATGCTCAGCGCCAATGCTAAGATCGGATTCAGCGGGCCTGCAAAGGCTCTCACAAAACTGCTCTGCTGGGCACAATAAAGAAGTTGAATTTTGAAATCGAATCGGCCAGTCTTGCGTTTTTGTATTCCCCCAAATTTTGCAGCAGCCAAGCCAAAGTCTTTCACTTTTCAGCGGTTTCAATTATTAATTTAATTTTTTTTCGTTTCGATTTTCTTCATGACGCCCGATCAGGGACTACCGAAAAGTTTTGTTCGGATTTAAAATTATTTCAGAGACCGCTTAGCTGCTTGCGAATTTCGGGGCCAAGACTTGGCATTTTTTTGTATTTTGTATTTGCAATTCAGTACCGGTGGAAAGTAACAGTTAGTTCTCGCTGTGTCTGCCTTTTCGTTTCGATTTTGTTTTAGCTGTTTTAACTTCGATTTTAGCCAGACCGCTAAGCGCCAGTGCAACGAACTGCAACTGCTTGTGTTTTTTCTTTCGGGTGTTGGTGCTCTCTCTTAATTACGCTCTAGTCTCTCATTTCTTTTGTTACGCCAAATGCTCTACACTTAAACAAATTTATTCGAGCCACCCAGAAATAACAACATAAATACCCAAAAAAAGAAAACTATTGGCTATATTGTAATAAATTAAATAATTTTTAATTAAAATGACACCTACAAAAACCAAAGAAGGGGAGATGGAAGATAGCTGCTCCTCGGTGCAATTAACGAAATTATTTTCGGAGGTAGATAGGGTTGGTGAAGATATTACAAGAGAAAAGCTTTCGAGGAGAATACAATTTCGTTTAATCCGCTTCAAATTCAATGTCGACTGGAAATTTTAAATTCATATATTGCAAAAGCCATGGTATTGCAGTCGGAAATTGATATAATAGATCCAGATAACCGGAATAGGTCGGCATTAGAAGAAAATTGCGTAATTACCAAGGCATTATATATGTCAGCTGCTAGTACAGGTGAAAATCATAAACAGCAGGCTTTAGTCATGGGCAGTTCACATTCAAATCTGCCAAAAATGAAGTTACCAAAATTTAGCGGCAAACATTCAGAGTATAAACAATTTATTGGAATTTTTGAGCAATAATTCGTTATCTAACATCGAAAAATTTAACCATTTGTTAGCCTGCCTTTCTGACAAGGCATTGGGAACAATAAAAGCTCTTCAAGTCTCAGATGCAAATTATAAAAAGGCATTAGCGAGTTTAAAGAGAGTCTATGACAACAAGTGTTTAATTTTCTTTGAAACTCTAGCGCAGCTGTTGGAAATCCCTTCAATAACAAAACCTTCTGCGTCTGCCTTGAGGTTAATATTTGAAAAAGATATTATCTATGCGGTGATTATACATATAGTTCTTTCAAAGGTAGATCCGTACACCAAATCCAAGTATGAGCAAAAGCTTAAATATGATGAACTGCCTAAATGGTTTGATTGCGTAAAGCAAGAAAATACTAGGAATTCATATACTTGCTCCAGAATCAATAACGCAAGTGATCCTAAATGTTTATATGGCGGTTCTAATCATTTTATAGGTAATTGCCAGGATTTTAACTTTGCCAAAATGAAGCAATTATGTATTAATTGTCTACATGAGGGACATAGAGTATTTAAATGCACAGCATCCAAATGTCGGGTATGCTCACACATACTCTACTACATCGTTACCAAAACTCGAGTGAGCCACATCAAGGTAGAAGCTGGCAGGACCAGCAAGGGCAAGGTACTTCTTCTTCTCAGGCTTCTACTCATTCGGCTCAGGTTCTTTAAGACACTTCGGAAATTAACCAAGTAATTCTAGCAACAGCCGTTGTTAATGTTCGCGATCGATTTGGTCAGCTCCATCGAGCCGGGGATCTATTAGATTCAGGGTAGCAAGTTAACTTCATGACAGAAAGCCTTGCTCATGTTTTATGATTGTCAAGAACAAATAAATGTCTTACTATCACATCAGTGGGAGAATCAAATTCTTTTGCCAGAAGCGAAGTCACAACTACGTTATATTCGCGGCTCAATGGACACGTTTTTACGTTTGAATTTTGGGTACTGGGAACCATAACTAGCAATCAGCCAGATAATATGCTTACTGCAAGGCAGTGGAAAATTCCGGCCGGCGTAGACTTAGCTGATCCAGAGTTCGACAAGCCGCAAAGAATTGATATTTTGCTCGGAACAAACTCCTTTTTGGATTTGTTGTGCAGTGGTCAAATCAAACTCACCAATGGAGGTCCATTGCTACAAAAAACATTATTGGGATGGGTTGTTTCTGGACGGTGTAAGCAACAAGAAAAAGAAGCTACTTCTTGTATCACCTTGTCGAAGAAAGACATGGTTTTAGGAGGACTTGTTAAAAGGCTTTGGGAGTTAGATACCTTCCCAGAAATTAAAGCACTTGTTAAATTTTCACCAGAACAAATTGCCTGCGAGGATCACTTCGAGAAAAACGTAGCCAATTTAAATTGTGGTCGTTTTTTAGTCCGTTTGCCTTTTAAATCTGATCCGCTCGTGCTTGGATCCTCGTTCGATGTCGCTAAACGTAGATTTTTATCGTTAGAGCGTAGAAGCCTAAAAAACAGCTCACTTAGGGAAATGTACATCGCTTTTATGAAAGAATATTTGGAGCTGGGTCATATGTCTCCAACATGCAATAAGATTCCACCTGGACCGCACTGCTACATACCACATCTATGCGTTCTGAGGCCTGATAGTACCTCAACCAAACTTCGAGTCGTGTTTGATGCGTCTGCAAAGCCAACTTCAGCGCAGTCATTAAATCACATTTTAATGGTGGGGCCCACTATTCAGAGGGAACTGTTATTATCACTTGTTAGATTTCGTTTAAATCGATTCGCTTTAACAGCAGATATATCGAAAATGTATCAGCAAATAAGTCTCGCAGAAGAAGATCGTAACTATCAACGGATAGTATGGCGCGAGAATCCATCTGATGAGCTACAAATATTTCGTCTTAATACAGTCACCTACGGAACGTCTTCAGCTTGCAACGACTTTTATTGATTGGCCTTACATCTAAAATTCTTCTTCAAAGCCTTTGGCAACTTCAACTGGAATGGGATGAATCCATTCCGATGTCCTTACATACGAGTTGGGAAAGATTAAAGAAGAATCTACT
This sequence comes from Drosophila prolongata, assembly GCA_036346975.1. Lineage (NCBI taxonomy): Eukaryota > Metazoa > Arthropoda > Insecta > Diptera > Drosophilidae > Drosophila > Drosophila prolongata. The sequence goes on from JAYMZC010000387.1 coordinate 8,822,423, forward strand.
TAATCTTCACGCAGTCACCATTCCTAGGTACACATTTGCCAGTGGGTGCTCAGACGTTCAAGTTCACAGTTTCGCAGATGCATCCAGCCAAGCTTACGGATGTTGCATTTACATTCGAGCAATCAAAAACGGTAAGGCTCATTGTCGATTGCTAGCAGCGAAATCGAGAGTGGCTCCACTAAAAACGAAAAACCATACCAAGGCTTGAATTATGCGCCGCCACACTTTTGGTCCTACCTCCAAAAAGTTCTTGACAAATGTGAAATCTAGAGTGTTTATTTCTGGACAGACTCAGAAATAACATTACATTGGATAAAGTCTCAACCTTCGTCACTTGCAGTTTTTGTTTCAAACAGGGTAGCCACAATTCAAGAGCTATCAGAAAATATATCCTGGCGACTTGTCCTCTCGCAGTTTAATCCAGCAGACATTGCGTCCCGTGGCTGCGATGTAAGTGAATTGACTGAGTCCATCTGGTTCGAAGGTCCGAAATTTCTGTATGAAAATGAGTCATCATGGCCAGAAAACTCGCATTTTTCTATACCTTCCGAATTAAAAAACTCAGAGTTAAAAAGAGCTGCCCAAGTGTGTATAGCCGTCGAGCTATCAACTCCGTTTGAATTTATTACTCGTACTTCATCGTTTCCCAAACTCATTAGAATTCTTGGATACATTTACAGATTTCTAAACCTAGCTAAATCACGAGAAAGATCAGTAAGTCTGAATGCTAGAGAGTTACAACTATCATTTTTTAAACTTATGGAAATCATCCAAAAAATTGTCTTTTTAGAAGAGTACAAGAAAGTTAAAAAGGGACATGTTTTACAACCAAGTTTGCAGATGATGACGCCCTTCATACAAAAGTTTTCTGAAGCTGGTAGAAGATTTTCGCTAATTCGGGTGGGAGGTAGAATCTTGCATGCACCTATTTCAGAAAATGCTAAATTTTCGATTGTAAAAACCAAATTATTGATTTGTATCTCCGAAATTTGCATTTGTGAAATTGTCACGCAAAAACGATGATCGGTCTTCTTCGGCAAGAAATCTGGTTAATAAATGCTTGCAGAGAATGCACTCGGATGGTTCGAAAATGCATCCATTGTTTTAGATATAAGCCTATTTTGTTGAACCAAATTATGGGAAATCTGCCTGCGGTTAGGTTCGAATCCGTAAGGCCATTTCATATTTGTGGCGTAGATTTGTTTGGTCCTATCAATGTATCGTTGCGTATTCGAGGACGTCCCCCCATTAAGATGTATATTGCTGTATTTGTCTGTTTTGCTTCCAAGGCTGTTCACCTGGAACTCGTTACAAATTTGTCGACTGACTCTATTTCTTTTCTTCGTGGGAGCCAGGAACGAGCTGAGAAGTCTTCAGAGCGCCTTCGAGGATCCGCAGTCGCAGTTTCAACTGTTCGTCGAGTGGAGGTTCATTCCACCACGAGCACCGCACTTCGGCGGTTTGTGGGAGGCGGCCGTGAAGTCAGCGAAGGAAATTCTCGTGCGTCAAGTCGCAGACGCGTTCCTAACCGAAGCCGAGGTCAGGGCTTATCTGGCGAACACCGAGGCCGTGCTCAATTCTCGGCCTCTAACTCCAACCAGCACCGATCCCAACGAGGGGGAGGCTCTCACTCCAGGGCACCGTTAATCGGGCAGGCCCTACGTTCGCTACCGCACGGATTAGAGCCAGATGCACAGACCAGAGGTTTCAGATTCTCAAAGAGGTGGCAACTGCTATTCACGCTCAGACAGCGGTTCTGGCTGGCGTGGTCCAAGGAATATGTCCACAGCCTTCAGCGCAACACCAAGTGGCAAACTACATATCCCACTCTGGAGGTCGGAGCCTTGGTAATCATCCACGACGACAACACTCCACCCCAGCGTTGGATTACCGTCAGGGTCATCAGCGTGGTGGCAGGGGCCGATGGCCAAATTCGAGTGGCCGAAATCAAGACCGCAACAGGCGAATTTAAGCGTCCTATTCAGAAGCTGGCTGCACTCCCAATATATTGAAGGCAGGTCTTTCAAGGTGGCCGGAATGTTTAAGCGCAGAACGCTAATCATGAAGTTTATGTTAAGAAACACATAAGAAACAGCTTAAGAAACACATAAGAAACAGCTTAAGAGAGCCCAACAGCGTTATGTACAGCGTTATGTTCAGCGTTATCTATGCTAGGATCGGATTCAGCGGGACTGTAAAGGCTCTCACAAAACTGCTCTGCTGGGCGCAATAATCGAGTTGGATTTTGAATATCGAATGGGCCAGTCTTGTGTCCTCACTTCCCCCAAATTTTGCAGCAGCCAAGCCAAAATCAACAAAATTAAATTAATAAAACAAAGGAATCAAACGAAAATCGACAGTACCACGAAATAAATGAAAAATACAGAAAATCACCTTTAGTAAAATAACTAACCTATTCAGAAAAGCATGCGAAATAAAACAACTAAATGATAAACATTTTGAAGAAACAAATATAAGCAGGAAAATTGTTCATTACAAATCAAATAAAAGGAAAGCTAACTCGGGCGCAGCCGAAGTTGAAGTACCCTTGCAGAATATTCTGTAAATTATATTCTCCAAAATGATTCATATGATGCTTTCTTAACACTCATAAAAAATCCCAACTTCCTAACTTTAAAACTAGAGAGAACGCTATAGTCGAGTGCTAGACTATTAGATACCCGTTACTCAGCTAAACAACTTAATATTAATATGCATTCTTGTGTTTTTTTTTTGTTTTAACATAATGTGAATTATAGTGACCACAGGAAAAAAGGACAAAAAGTTAAAATTATCAATTTGAATTCGGCGATCTCTTAGTGCTGGCAGCTTTACAGCACGAGCATCAGCACCAGCTCTGCTTTAGCGCAGGCAGCTTTTGTCCTCCACCAGCATACACACATACGCCATTGTTTGACTCAGACCTCCAATTTGGCTAACTAGATTTGATTTGCATAGTTCTTGGGATATAGTTCGGTATTGACAAATGAAAACCATCGCAATTTCCTTTAATAGAAATCCTTATCGAGAATTAACGTTGACTCTGTTGAGCACCTTGGCCAGCTGTTCCAAAGTCATCCGTTAGATGGCGCCATGAAAGGCGGAAATGTAGGCGCTAGCCAGGCTTAAGCGTTTAATGGGTTTTTGGGCGTTAGAGTGGGCGTGGCAAACTTTTATTAGGCCAATCGATACGTATTGACGAAACAAATACATATCAATTAAAATTTTCATAATAGCATCAAAACTGTGGCCACAGCTTGTGGCTTGTGGGCGTCAGAGGGGGCGTGGCACCTTTTTGAAACAAACTTGCGCTGCGTAGGAACTCCTAAAATCTACATGCAAAATGCCAATCTTCTAGCTTTTATAGTTTCCGAGATCTCAGCGTTCATACGGACAGACAGACGGACATGGCTAGATCAACTCGGCTAGTGATCATGAACAAGAATATATATACTTTATAGGGTCGGAAACGCTTCCATCTACTCTACGAGTAACGGGTATAAACACCAAAGTTATGGCATTTCCATTCGTTCAGTATATGGCAGCTATAGGATATAGTCGGCCGATCCTTTTAAATTTGGTAGGTCGGATTAATTGGCCAAAAATAAAACCCAAAGAAAATCCCAACTTCCTAACTTAACAAATACCAAAGTTATGGCATTTCCAATCGTTCAGTTATATGGCAGCTATAGGATATAGTCGGCCGATCCCGGCCGTTCCGACTTATATACTGATCAGGAATATATATACTTTATAGAGTCGGAGATGTCTCCTTCACTGCGTTGCACACTTTTGACCAAATTTATAATACCCTCTGCAAGGGTATAAAAACGGAAAAAGATTAATAAAGTAAGTACGATAACTCTAGCGAAACTTAAGGAAGTGAGTTATTGATTTTAATTATTAATGCTTCTCTGCATATCACTATGGGCAGAGTATTGAAATAAATCCGATAAACGCAAAAAATTAATATTTAATATTCTAAAATGGATCCATAGATTTCATTATTTAATCACAAATTAACAAAAACAGAATTAACGTTTTATAATATGTTGTAATGAAGCATCACAGTTTGCAGGCGTTTTAAAGATTTAGTACCCTACTGATAAACTAAAAAGAGAAATAAATGTTTTGGGAATCGCTAGGCGTAGTAAGTGGACTTCTAATTTAATTGAATCAGCGTACAAATATTTTTTTGGTATATCAGGATGATATAGACGAACTAGAAGAAAGAATTAAACATGGATGAAAATAAAAACTTTGCTTAAAACAGAAACTTATGTAATTCTGATTATATCCCATATTCCGAATGAATTGTTAAAAACACCAATCTACGAAATATTTCCATATCCTGACGATGAAAATACTTTGTTAAATTATACATGTTTGAGAATAAAGTTTACAATAAAAACGCTGGTAAAACAAATTTTCATAATTGGACAAATATTTCAATACTCCAAATTAATTATATATAAAAAAATCAGTAAAAAAATAAAATTGTATTGATGAACAAAACAAAATTGTAAAATACAATATCAAAATAATAAATTGTACAATTCAACTTGATGAATTCACTTTATCGAATAAAATTGCCGATTATATCAAAACTTTTTATGTCAATAATAATGTTACAAAAATATAACCTCAAGAATACATATAAACTAAAGAAATAATTAATGCAAATGTAAAAGATTACAACGAATTACAAATAATCTGTTTAACCACATTCGTAATAAATAGTCTAATATTGTACAGTATTTAAAGGTATGTAAGTAAGGAACTCAAATTAGAATTCACAAAACAAAGTAAAGGTCAAGACACACCTAGCAGCATAATTGTAAATGAAGAAATTAATTAAATTATTATTTTAATTAAAATATTTATAATAATTAATTAATTAAAGAAAACATTATTTTGTATCGCAGATTGCCCAGAGGAAAGGCTAAATTCAAAGGTTGGCGGAGTGACATATCCACAATTCCACAAATAACACTACCGGCAACAACAGAAAACGTTACCAAAATTAGCAACAGCTGCAAAGGCAGTGACAGCGATAGAGCGACCCTTAGCTAGTAAATTATTTTTTAGCATAAACTAGTATTAATCTCCACGTCCGACGGTGCAGACGTGTAAAATTATGTAGGTGTAATAATTGTTGAAGCTTTGTTTTTTATTGTCTAAATTTATGTTATTTTATGTTTTTATGTTGATTATAGTTGCCCTGAAGACGGTTGCCGAAGTGCAACCGAAATATATTGGAAAAAATAAAATTTAAAAACTTTTATTTAAAACATTTTTTAATTGTTGACCTCGAGCCGGAAAAACTCAAAAAATTCCAACATACATCAAAGGTCGCCTACAAATAAAATTATAAATAAATCAGACTAAAATTAAAATAAATAAAAAAGTTTTGGTTTTAATAAATAATATTAATTACATTATATAGTTAAAAAATCACCTAATAATAGTTAAAAAATCACCTTTCTTTTCTAGTCGTGCCTTTTATTTTATTAATTATTTAGTTTAACTCCGGGTAAGACTCCATAATTCTTTTTTCCTTCTGAACAAAATAATACTAAAGAGTCCATTAAAATTTTTTTTTGCAATAATTCTAAGCCATGACACAGTCAACACTCCAGAGGCGTTTACTGCATTCGTGTCCACAACCAAAGTCCGTCGCGACCATGTCCAAGCCCTATGGGGCTTTCATTGAACTACCAAAATTGCCGCTCGAACTCAAGGGTCAATCAGAAAAAGCTCTTGCCAATTAATAAAAGTTGAATATCGTCTGGCTGTCGGCTTTCTCCCATCCAGGTTTTCTTTGAAGATTAAATTCGCTGACTAGTGGCGACGCTCATGCCATTGTTTCAAATTCTCCACTAATAAACGAAAGCGTAAGCTCGACTTGGGATAACCTAAAAGATCGTTTCGAAAACAACCCATTACTAGTGAACAAACATGGGATCAATTTAATTGTCAGTTTAAACTGACGAACTCAAACGGGTCACCACTCCAAAAAATAAATTATTTTAATACGCGGGTAGTTTCAATACCAAATGGCAACGCTTAAAATAACGGTACACGATCGTTAAACCTATTTCCAGTTCTCGCCTAGTCTCCTCGCTTTTTCGCTCAAACTTTCCTCAAGTCTCATCAAGCACCTACAACCTCTTTTATAAATCCGGTATATATAATTTATGAGGTGATTTCTGAGACTCCGGAACAATGTCACAGACTAATACAATGCATCCTAGACGCTTTTTAAACCAGAAAATATTGATTAGCTGTTGGAGGTCCAGCAAGCCTTTGATCGGGTCTGGCACCCCGACCTTCTTCTAAAGATGAAAACCGGCCTGCCTCAGCCAAGGTTTGCTGTTTGATGCGGAGAAACCCGCTCTGCCATTAAAGTTGTCCGTGCTGGTGTTCCCCAAGGTAGCGTCCTCGGTCCGATGATGTAAAACACGTACACGGCCGATCTCCCGGTGCTGCGGAGACCGGACTTATTGGCTGCCACCTACGCTGACGACACCACATTTCTGGCTGTAGCGGACTCCCCAAGTGAAGCCTCCCGCATCATGCAGGAGCAACTCCAACTACTCAACGATTGGCAGAGGAAGTGGAACATTGTTGTATATTGAGATATGTCCACCGCTACCACCTTCTCCAATTCCACAGGTGGACACGACAAGCTACTTGGGCTTCACACTCGACAGAAGGCTGACATGGAGAACACACCTGTTAAAGAAGCGTCGGCAGGCCGAGTCCCGAGCCAAATCCCTGTACTGGCTGATCGGTGGATGGTCCAAGCTGCCGATATCTTCGAAGATGCTGGTCTACAAGGCGATCATCAGGCCCATTTGGACATATGGGATACAACTGTTGGGCCCAGCCAGCAGGTCCAACATTAACTGTATACAGGTGCTGAACAACAAAATCCTACGCATTGCCCCGAACTCCCATCCGTTCCATGGCAACGCCATCATTTACGAGGTCTTCAACTTCCCCTAGCTGGAAGAAGAAATTCAGCGAAGCAGTAAGAGATGTGTAAACAGGCTCCACGACCACTCTAACAATGTGGCCATCAACATGTTGGACAACAGCGCACGGACCAGGAGGTTAGTAAGAATCCACCCTTTGGATCTCCACTGGGAGTGATGTCTGATCCGAAACACACAACAGCGAGCGGACCAGGAGTCTAATGAGGACCCACCTTTTGGATCCCCACTGGGATGTCTCACCCGAAATACACTCTGGGACTGATGTTTGATCTGAAGTACACGCTGATGTCGCACCCGAAATACTCTCTGGGACTGATGTTTGATCTGAAGTTTGACTTGACTTTGTAATACCCATTATACCTGTAATACCCATATATCAAGTACCCCCTCACCCCATTTAACGATTGTCCACGTTTTAAATAATAAATTCCAAGCTATTAAAAAAAAAAACATATAATTACCCCATTTAACGATTGTCCACGAAGGACAGTTTTAAATAATAAATTCCAAGCTATTAAAAAAAAAACAAATAATTAGTTAAATTTTTTTTTTTTTTTTTTTTGTAGAATGGGTCAAATAACTAATAATTTAAATAATTAAATATTTTTATTGTTTGAATTTTAAACAGTTGCAGTTTTTTGAAAAGTTCAATAAAACTATATTTAGATGAGTAATAGCTTCATATAAATATAGTCGTTTTATAGAACATTTAACTTTTCAAATTTCCTTGCAACTTTTACAAATATTTTTCAATTAAACATTCAATTTTTATCGTAATTCTAAACAATTCCGACCTACATATACATATATTAAGTGCAATATAAAGAAAACAGACGGACATGCTGATATATGAAGAATATACATATAATCTTTATAGTATCCAAAATGAAATGAAAACTAGTTATTTTTATTTATAGAGTATTACTACGGCAATCAAAGCTGCGAGTTACCTTGGTAGTAAGATCCAAAACTAAAATTATGTTTATTTTTTTCATATAATTTAGAATATTTAATGGGGTTTTGAGTCCTCATTAAGAGTTGTTGTCCTATACATAAGTGCATATATGTACATAAATATGTATGTATCTTAATAAGGTTTTTACCTGGGGTCTGGTAAAATTATTTTTTTGCTGGCCCTTGCAGCTGGAGTACATTTTGACTTTTCCATTGCCATCAGATAGCTGACATCGGCTAAAACCGCTTCCAAATCCGCCATAGCCTTTATTCAATTTGTGTTTACTTGTATTGAACTATATTATGTACTATATTATTATTAGTTTTTATTGCAAGTACTGGATTGATAATTTAAATTAAAATGTATCATCTTCGTTTCATTATTGTTGTCCACAAAACTAAATGGGATATATATTTTTCTAACACTAATTTTTTCTGGCTGTAGTTATCATTTTACAATAAGTAAAAATATCGATGTTATATCTAAAGAGTTAACAATAATACAAAATATACCATTTGCACACTACGCCTTGAAGCAGATAGTTGACAGTGTGTGCGCAATGTAAGCAATTCAATTGCTTATTAGCTAGTTCTCAGGGTGCCAACCACACTGAAGTCGAGTAAAGGGTATAACTCCGGTTTTTGCATAGGTTTTTTTTCACCTCGGTCCTCAGATCGACGATAATTAATACTATCTGGGGTGCCTGTTGTCAGAGCAAAGTGTTTCTTATGTCAAAAATGTACGAAAAACAATAAAATGTAAATTTAACAGTTGTTTTTTGTTTACTAATAATTAATTGAAAATTTAAAGTTCATAGCTGCACTTAGCTCTAACAGGCGATTTGGTCAAAAGTGTGAAACGCAGTGAAGGAGACATCTCCAACCCCATAAAGTATATATATTCTTGGTCAGGATCGCGTCCTGAGTGGATATAAGCATGTCCGTCTGTCTATACGTCTGTCTGTCTCTACGCGTACTAGTCTCTCAGTCTTAAAGATATCGAATTAAAACTTTGCACACACCCTTCGTTCCTTTGCACGCAGTATATAAGTCGGAACGGCCGGATCGGAAATGACATAACTGTGGTGTATGTAAAGTTAGGAAGTTGGGATTTGATTAGTAGGCTTATGCCGTCTTCCCACAGAGATCCATCCACCATCCGTTAAACGGATGGTCCTTAAGCCTAGTATCCAGATCGACAAACGATTACGCTAGCGTAAAACCTTTAATCTTTCCAGTGTGACCAAAGTTTCGAGAGTTCATCAGATTTAAGCGTGCTACGGTCGTACTGTCAATCAGCTGGGTTTGTTGACAAGCAGTTAAAATTCAAATATCGTATTTGCAGGAAAGAGCCTTTAAATGATATTATCAAATACCTTGGCAAGACAAGCCGCTGTACAAAGATATTAAAAAACAATACAATTTAAATTTAACAGTTGTTTTTTTTAATTTACTGATAATTATTTGCTAATTTAAAGTTCATAGCTGCACTTTTCTTGTGTTTTTTCGTACATTCTGGACCTAAAAACATTTTGCTCTGACAAGAGGCACCCCAGATAGTATTAATGTTATTTTGTCCTCACATGTAAACACCTGCAATCGACTTTTGTGAGTTTTTTGAATTTTTCCCTCCATTTCTTATAATGTTCGTTGAGAAGCGCACGCCAAAAGATTAAAGCCAGATCGACGAAAACCGTACGCCAGTCATGAGAGAGAGCGAGAGGCAAACAGCTGGCGTTCACTTTTCGTCGGCCCTTTTTTTCACGTCGGTTCCCTGATCGACGAAAAAACCAGAAATTTCCATAGCGTTGCTATGGGTGAACCCTAGCGAAAAGATTAAAAAATTTAATCTTTTGGCGTGCGCTTCTCACTGAACATTATAAGAAATGGAAGAAAAAACTCAAAAAACTCACAAAAGTCGATTGCAGGTGTTTACATGTGAGGACAAAATAACATTAATACTATCTGGGGTGCCTCTTGTCAGAGCAAAATGTTTTTTAGGTCCAGAATGTACGAAAAAATACAATAAAAGTGCAGCTTTGAACTTTAAATTAGCAAATAATTATCAGAAAATTAAGAAAAACAACTGTTAAATTTAAATTGTATTGTTTTTTAATTTCTTTGTACAGCGGCAGACTTGTCTTGCCAAGGTAGTTGATAATATATTTTAAAGGCTCTTTCCCGCAAATACGATATTTGAATTTTAACAGCTTGTCATCAAACCCAGCTTAAATCTGATGAACTCTCAAAATTTTGGTCACACTGGAAAGATTAAAGTTTTTACGCTAGCGTAATCGTTTGTCGATCTGGATACTAGGCTTTAGAAACTAATTGTGTGTCAAAAGAACTTCTATGATTGAACAGGATATTTATTTAAATTGCATTTATGTATATATGGCAATGAAGCTTGATGTAAAACTTTTTTATATACCATAAAAATAAATATCTGCGTAGTTTTACATTTTTTAATTAAAGCTATAAACATAAATTTTAATACAAAACATAGACAACTGCTTGATTAAATTTAAAAATATTTCAATAAAGTTTTATAGATTTGAATATACTATGATTGTCAAACAAAACCAAAGCGAACTATATTAAAATTGAATATATTTAATGGATATTTAATTAAATATATTTTGCTTTATTTTTTAATCCATGGCTAACATTAATGTTATGTCTCGATTTATTTTCGGTGATCCAACCATCGGATTCCGGCTAGCAATCGGATTTCTCAAGTGTGAGTATGACCTCGATAGTTGGATTTGTCGGCACACAGTAATAATTTTATTTTCTTCAGACTTGATGACAACTTTAAATATGAAAGGAAACAAGGACTGCGGACCTGCTGTTGATTGCCGCGGAATATACCCCCCCTTCCTTGAGCTGCTGTATCTTTTAAGCAACTCCCCGACACTGGCTACTGGGTCTGTTATGCGTCACCTCACCCCATTGTTAACACTCTACTCACTCATTTTCTTTTCCACTTTAATTCACAAAATGCTTATAAATAACATTCACTTAACTTCACAATTCCCTAACCTGGGTACCACACGGACGATTACATCACACATGAATAAATAGTTATAAGTATAAATAAAGGAATAAATAATATATATATATGGTTACATGAGTTTTTTAATTTATGTAGAAGTAGATTTGTAGTTTGTAGTTTGTAGTGGGTGGTTATTTATGATTATATCGTGGTTTTATTAACTTTAAAACTAAACTTAAAATAAAAAAACCTGGCACCACCCAGATGTGGGCGGCGATAATCAAACTCCCAGTAGTTTTCTCCCAGTTTAATTCCTTTTCTCGCAGACTCCCAGATTTCGAATTTGGCGCCGGAAGCTGCGAACACAAAAGCACTTTAATTTATATTTTTTTTTATCTAAAACTTGCACTCTCACTTTGGAATTTTATTCCCAGAGACACGACTACTTTTTATCAGCTTCTAGATGGTTCTGATTTGCCCTTTAGTTGCCCTTCTTGTAAGTCGGCTCAATTGCTTTTTCGAGAGAGAGTTTTCCGAAATTTAAACCTATCTTGAGCCCACTATTCTACTAGTTCTGCCACGAACCAGCACGACTCCGGAACCAGTTCTCCATTCCCAGGCCATCCCTAGTATCGGCATCTGTTGCTCCTCTCTAACCCAGGTACGCGGTCGTTTGGTATGTTTTGATTTTGTAAAGGTTTATTTTCTTTATTTTTGGCAGACCATAACACCACACTACGGTTTCGTTTACTTGTCAATGGAACAGGAGTACAATTGAGGCTGCTAGTAGCCCAACGCAGGCCACGCCCACGCCCTGAGATATATTCGTCCTGCCGCTTTGAAAGGGTTAGCCGGGCCATTAATTGGGTACGTATTTGCACGTTTGTAGATATGTACCTATGCTGCAATTATTGTTTCAAATCTTTCGCATGAAATACTCCCATTCGTTTCCCTTGTAATGTTTCCAGCTCATATAGGTTATTCCCTACGGGTCTTACTATGCGGCTCTTGGAGTACTTGCGACAAAACTTGGCATTTATGTTGTTCTTGAAATCGCTGAGGATGAAGTTTCGCTTAAAGATTTCTTGGCCAGGTAGGTACTTGATTTCCTTAGCTCTTCTATTGTATTGTTTGGCTGATCTCTCATATGTTTCATTAATGCGTTCTGTTACATTTTCTCTTATTAGTTGAAGCCGATCCGTTCGAGATAGACTCTGTATCTGGGCGTCGTTTACGGCGTCTAGTTTTCGGGCTATCCTATAATCTTGCCCGCTCAGGAACATGTGTTGGCCAAACATGGCAAAGTATGGGGAGACACCAGTGTTATTGTGGACGGCACTCCGCAGAGAACCTTGAATCTCGACTATCTTGTCATCCCAACGCGTGTGGTCTTCCCCTACATGGATCCTAATAGCTGCAAGTACGGATTGGTTCACGCGCTCTGAGGCATTCGACTGTGGAGCATACCTGCCGGTCCTCTTATGACGAATTTGATACTTCTCCAGGAAACTTTGAAACCGGCTTGCTTCAAACTGGACTCCGTTGTCGGTGAGTATTACCTCTGGAACACCAAACGCATGCCATATTTCCGACTCCAGATATCTGACGACTGCGTCTGCTGTCGCTTTTGGCATTGCTTTTAACCAAACAAACTTCGTCAGATGATCCAGCACTACCAATATGTAGCAGTTGCCCCTTTTTGACCGCGGATATTTTCCCAGGAAATCCATATACAGCTGCTGCATGGGCCGTGAGGTGATTGTTTGTTTGCCCATTTCCGGCCTAGTCATCTGGGTTGTGTGCTTGGTTTCCTTGCAGATGTTGCAGTCTTTAACGTAGTTTTTCACCTGGATTGCCATCTTGGGCCAGTAGTAGAACTGCCTAAGCCTGTTAAGCGTGCGACCTATGCCTCCATGCATCGCGGTATCGCTGTCGTGTGCTTGCTGGATTAAAGTATTTGTTAACGCTTCCGGAATCCACAGCTTCCACGGAAATTCCTGTGTGTCCCCGGTCACAAATTGTATTCGCTTGAGCAAGAGCCCGTCTTCCACCACTAAATCTGGAAACTGCTCCGCATTTTCCTTCACCGTTTGGATTCTTTCCAGATACTCGGGACTTTCAAATTCAATGGTTTCAAAATCGAACACCTCAATGGCTTCTACCTCCGGGATACGGGACAACATGTCTGCCACCACGTTATCTTTCCCCTTCCGGTGCTCTATTTGGAAATCATATGCCTGTAACGCCAACGACCACCGCGCCAATCGTCCGTTTAGGTCTTTTAGCATCATGAGCCATTGAAGACTGGAATGATCGGTGATGACTGTGAAGGGTAAGAGTTCTATATATGGGCGAAATCTATACACAGCTTTCACTGCGGATAAGCACTCTTTCTCTGTCACCGTATAGTGCAATTGAGCTCCTCGCAGCTTCTGAGAGTAAAATGCTATCGGTCTCTCATTTCCATCCATATCCTTTTGGAAGAGAACTGCACCAATACCCACATGGCTCGCGTCGCATTGGACGAAGAATCTGCTCTGAAAGTCTGGATGTATTAGCACGGGAGCTGAGGTGAGTGCTGTTTTCAGTTTGTCAAATGCCTCTTCTGCTGCAGGTGTCCACTTGAACTTGGTCTTTGACTTCAAACAGTCCGTCAGAGGCGCCGATACATCTGAAAAACCTCGAATGAATCGCCTGTACCATCCAGCTGTTCCAAGGAAACTCCTTAACTGTCTCACATTCTTTGGTACTGGGATCTTGGCTATTGCCTGAATCTTCCCTGGATCCGTCCTCAAGGACCCCTCTCCGATTACAAAACCCAGATACTTCAGGAATCGGAAGCAGAACTTGGATTTGTGTAGCCCGATCGTGAGGTTGGCGTTTTGTAAGCTCTTGAAAGTTTTCGAAATAATCAACAGATCGTCTAGGTACACAAAGACGTTGCTCCTGAGCTTCTGAGGGATGACCAGGTCCATTAGTCGACATAGCCGTTGAGCAGCGTTACACAAACCAAACGGCATCCTCCGAAATTGATACAACGGCCTTCCCGGGATGGTAAATGCGGTGTACTCCCTACTTTTTTGGTCCAGCTCAATTTGCCAGAACGCATGCTTGAGTTTCCTCGCATCTAAGCATAACCGGTTTTTCCCAGGTTTTTGGACCAGAGTAACTCTATTGTTCCATGGGCTTTCACTAGTCTCGATTACACCTAATCGCAACATTTCGTCTACTTCCGCATAGAGCAATTCCTGGACTTTTGGTGACACCGGATAGAATCTTTCCTTTACTGGGACTGTTCCCGCCTCCAGTTGTATGGAATGCGTTTCCAATTCCGTCAGTCCCATGCCGTGTCTTTCGTAAGTTAGAAACTTATCCTGCACTAACTCCAACTGTGTTTTCTCTTCCTCAGACAGGATGTGTGGTTCTACCGGTTCGCTCGTAACATGGAACTCATTCTCAATCGACGACAATTCACCTACCCCTACGACGTCCGGAGCTAATGAAAATTTCCGCCAAAAGTCTTTTCCGAAATATAGTTTTTGCCGCAGTGAGGGACGTCCACCTCTATGCGACCCGCTATCCGGTGTGTTGCACCGCCTGCTGTCTGTACTGTTGATCTCACTTTCAAAACTTCTAGTTTCAGCCGCTTTACCAGGTCCATACACCCGTCTCCTAGGATGCTCTTCGATGCTCCCGTGTCAAGTAGCCCCTGCATTGGATGATTTGCAACCAATACCTCGGCAAACGCTCGGTTTTCCGTCGTAGCTGCTGATATTATAGCTGTGCAGACCTCTCTTCGTTCCTGTTTTCGTTGCTGGTAACGCCTCCGGGCTCGGATTATCCTCGACGACTTGCGGGAATGGCTATCTCCCCTTGGTTCTCCAAATATCCTTTCCCTTGCTTGCTGATAGTCGCGTTCCCTCTCTTCCATAGGTCTGGCCACGTATTTTGTTCCTATATTTACCTTGTTTATATTTTTATTTATTAATATCTTCTTAAACACTGACTTATATTTATCTTTTAACATATCTTTCAGATCCTCGGAGGCAGTTAATTTGTCGTCTTGGGATGGGAGCGGGACTCCTCCGGTTGCGTCAAGCTCCATCTCGCGTTTCCCGCCTGACATTTCGGACACCGAGTAAAACGTACTCCCTGTCGGCCGCATCTGTAGCAGAACTTATTAAGGACCTCCGAGTCGCACGTGTAATACGTGTGTCCCGGCATGGAGCAATTGTAGCAGACCAACGTACTTTGCGCTCCGCCATCTCTGCCCCGGGAAATGGCCTCTACAAACTCGGAGTCCTCGTCTGGCTCCTGGGATACATACGCCTCGTGAACCTGGTGCTTCTCCTTCGGTGGTCTCTGGTGCTCTTGCATCCCGGATGTGCGCGACCAGCGATTGGCCAAAACCCTCTCGGCTTCGTGGCATTCCTCCCTCAGTTGTTCCAGGTTAGTTGACCACATCGGATATATTATCCTCGATATCCCGTCTCTGATGTTCACTTTAATTGTCCTTATTAGGTCGTGGTCGGATATGTTGATGTCCAACTGGGATCGGAGGCTCAACATCGCCTGCAGATACTCATCCACGCTCTCTCCCGGTCGTTGCTTTCGCTCGCGTAGTTCTCGCTCACGCTCGAAGTTCGAACGCAGCGTTTGGAAACGTTGTTGCAGCTCGTTTTTTAGATTTGGCCAATCCCTCAATCCCGTTGTGCGTACGTGCATCCAAAACCACTCCTTGGCCTGACCATCTACCAGGCAGTGAAAAGATCGAAGGACCTCTTCCCACGTGACTTGGTAAGCCATCTGTAGATGCTCTATCCGGAATATAAATTCACCAATTGGCATTCCCCTAGGTCCGCCATCGAAGGATATACCCCACTTCCTGGGATGGCTCATCTCGGGTTTGTAATCCCTATGCCCGCCACTTGGATTCCCATTCAAACTTCCGGCCGCTGAAACTCCTGGCCTAAACAAAAGGCGGTGGTTGGCTATACTGATGCCAACCCGCCCATACCCTCTGTTGCTCTTCCCAGAGTCTGCCATCAGCTCGCTGCTGCGCTGGATTAGGCATGGCTGCTTCCATCGATGGTCTAGGAGGAGGCTCCTGAGTGTCTGCCTGTGCCTTCACTGTAGGGCGGACGATCTGATTGATTTCCTTCATGAAATTTATCATATCCTGTTGCATTTGCTTCTGGAAAGCAGAGACCTCAATGGACGCCGCTTTACGGTAAGTTTCATGAGCTTGTAATAAAGCTAAATTAATGGCTGACTCTATTTCTTTACCTAAATGCACAGGATACTTCCCTTCCTCATCGCTAGTGTGATTGTGTTGGTCGCCGCGTGGAACTCCGTCGCTAGTATGTGCTTCCACGCCCCCCACTGCTCCCGTCATATCCTGCTGGTCGCTAATCTCAAAGGCTGCGCTACCATCCATCATAAACCCCTGGGGAGGAGTGATATCCTTATCTCTCGGTTCACTTTCTGATTGGCTTGGGAACGTGTAGCTGGCGGAGTCATTATTTCGGATCCGCGGTTCAAAAAAAACTCTAAACTTCTTCTAATTTTTCTATTGAATGTCTGCCTGTTTCTTTCGCCTTCTGACATATCTTTTCTTCCCTTCTTTTTCTTAACTTTTCTGTTTTTCTCTTTTGTCTGCTAGGTAGGGTGAGTGACGAATATTTTACCCAGCCCACTGTACTTTCATATTCCTAATCCTTCTTGTTTCTTTTCAGCAGCTTTCACCTTCTTTGGCCGGACTACATGTGTGTTGCTTCCAGCAACCTTTTCCACAAGGACCACGACCGCTGGATGTTGTAAGCTACTGATCCTGATCTCCTTTTGGTTGATTCTGACTTTTCGCCGTCTTTATAGGTTTTCCTCGACTTCTTCTTCCGACGCCCTTGATGGGCGGCGCCGAACCAGGATATTTCTGTCTCCTGTCGGGGTCCCGGTCGTGGGCATCTCAGCGATCATCCTACGTGGCTGCATCTCTCGCCTCTTAGTGGGACTTCTACGATTTGCTCTTGGTAGCAATTATCCAGGACCACCACTAGTTGTCGAGGACCAGCCGGAGATTCTCTTCCTTTTCTTTTTTTTCTGTCTTTTTATTATGTTTTCTTTGGGCGCCACTCTGTTATGTCTCGACTTATTTTCGGTGATCCAACCATCGGATTCCGGCTAGCAATCGGATTTCTCAAGTGTGAGTATGACCTCGATAGTTGGATTTGTCGGCACACAGTAATAATTTTATTTTCTTCAGACTTGATGACAACTTTAAAAATGAAAGGAAACAAGGACTGCGGACCTGCTGTCGATGGCCGCGGAATATACCCCCCTTCCTTGAGCTGCTGTATCTTTTAAGCAACTCCCCGACACTGGCTACTGGGTCTGTTATGCGTCACCTCACCCCATTGTTAACAATCTACTCACTCATTTTCTTTTCCACTTTAATTCACAAAATGCTTATAAATAACATTCACTTAACTTCACAATTCCCTAACCTGGGTACCACAGGGACGATTACATCACACATGAATAAATAGTTATAAGTATAAATAAAGGAATAAATAATATATATATATGGTTACATGAGTTTTTTAATTTATGTAGAAGTAGATTTGTAGTTTGTAGTTTGTAGTGGGTGGTTATTTATGATTATATCGTGGTTTTATTAACTTTAAAACTAAACTTAAAATAAAAAAACCTGGCACCACCCAGATGTGGGCGGCGATAATCAAATTCCCAGTAGCTTTCTCCCAGTTTAATTCCTTTTCTCGCAGACTCCCAGATTTCGAATTTGGCGCCGGAAGCTGCGAACACAAAAGCACTTTAATTTATATTTTTTTTTTATCTAAAACTTGCACTCTCACTTTGGAATTTTATTCCCAGAGACACGACTACTTTTTCTCAGCTTCTAGATGGTTCTGATTTGCCCTTTAGTTGCCCTTCTTGTAAGTCGGCTCAATTGCTTTTTCGAGAGAGAGTTTTCCGAAATTTAAACCTATCTTGAGCCCACTATTCTACTAGTTCTGCCACGAACCAGCACGACTTCGGAACCAGTTCTCCATTCCCAGGCCATCCCTAGTATCGGCATCTGTTGCTCCTCTCTAACCCAGGTACGCGGTCGTTTGGTATGTTTTGATTTTGTAAAGGTTTATTTTCTTTATTTTTGGCAGACCATAACATAAAAATGGAAATATTAAATTTAATTTTTATTCAAATATATTAAACTTTGATCTAATGACTTAAAATATTTTAAGTACATATAAATAACAGCATATCTAATATTATCAATCTGCATTTAAATCAATTCTTATTTAGTCAAGCAGTTTTATTTGTTTTGTGTTAAAAGGTATGTTTTTATAATTAATTTAAATATATAAAACGAAACATTTAATCTGATATCCAGATATTAATTTTTATTTATCTATCGTTTTTTTTGTATACCTAATAAATATTTAAAGCTAATATTATTATTTTAAAAAAAGTTAAACTATTTATAACAACACGAATTGAATGCTTAATTATAAAACTACGCTACAGGATATCCTATTTATATTAAATATTACCTACATACATACATATTTATAACTTTTTTCGAAGTTGTCGAAAGCGTTTTGTTATATTTTTTAGAATGTTTTTTCGATGCCATTTTTTTTTAATTTTTCAGTAAAATATTATTTATTTAATGGTTTCGCTTACAATTCATTTTTAATAAGTTTTTTGTTTCCCCTTTGCGTTTCTCTTTTTTCTAAATAATTAAAAAACTTAATATACAAATATTTATATAAATTTAATTTATATTATGATAATAATTTTATATAATGATATTTAATACGTATAATATAAAAATACCACATATTTTTAAATCCATATATTTAAAATACAAAAAATATAAAAATATTCATCCTGTTCAATCGCAAAATTTCTGAGGCTCCTAAAAATCGTTCACACGTCGCGTGCTGAATACCCTAATGACAATGACTCCAATGTGAAGTCATGTATGAAATAAATTATGTTTTTTTTTTATACTAAGTTATATTTGGTCATTACTATTATACATTCGAATAATTAGTAAATAAAGTAAATATAAAGGCAATACAATATAAGTATTATTAATAATGTTAGAATTTTAAAATAAAGAGTATATTTCGATAGCGCGCTGCAGCGAATTTCTTCGCTTGTGAATACATGTGCACACATACAGTCGTCGGCTGTTGCAGTATGCGTGCCAGAGAGCGGCTGGCTCTAGAGCGCTCTCTCGCTGGCTTTTGGGCAAGAGAGCGAAAAGCCAGTTGAAAAGCCAGCACAAAAAATTCGTGTGCAAAATAATCGTATGGCGTTACGCATCTTAGAGATTATATTGGTCTTTGGTACAGCCCTCTCCCTAAACTTAGCATCGTTTAGGCGATGCAAAATGGAAAAAAAAAAAAAAGCTATTATACTCTGGAGCAACCTGCCATATAATATCAAAGCAATAAGTAACGGTTTGAATTAATTACAAGTTTAATGGAACACTTTAAATTTATTTCACCGTTATCAAATTAGAGTATAAAATTAGTAATTCGTTTATTTTAATGTGTTATTTTATTAAAACTAAAAATAATTTTAAGATCCAAATTATGGAAAATTAATCAACACCATATAGTGAATAGTGCCTCAACTAATTGACATTCTTTTAGGAGCAGTACTTTTGACTCCTTTGTATCACTCAAATTAGGTTGAGTGCTGGTTTACCCCTTTTGCAGGAAACAAGTCTATCCTAGACTAGGAGGGATAACTCAATCAAATCACACAGCTTTGTTACCGTTGGAATAGAGGAAATAGCTATCTAGTTCTGCGAGGTAGAAAGCTAACCAGATACTGCTGCCAAAAACACTACAGAGAAGGTTGAGTGCCGAAGACATATTTCCAAAATTTTATCAATGTTCAATAATGCGCTCCTTCTCCCTTAAAATGTAATATTTATAGCAAGCCTACCTTAGGCTTATTTATCTTAAACTACATTTCCTATTTGGTTAATCATTGTGTTTTGAAAGAAGAGTGTCGTGTTTGAATGTATGCTGTTTAATCACCCTGTCACTTTCTTAATGTCATTCTGACCTTCAATTCGGCAAAAACTATTTAAAACTTTGCTGCTACTTAAAGCTTTTCCAGAGGTTTTAACTGGAAACATCTGCAAAATGTACAGTTGTGTTCGAAACGCTGATCAAAATCGATTTTTGTATACTGTGACGTGACTTCCCTTCTCAGCCCATTAAAATTTTTAAGCTAGACACCGTAACATAACCCCCTTGGTGAGAATGGAAAGGCGAACCGATATATATTTTTACGAACTGGAACCAGCTAGAAACAACAAAGATTTTCATGATATCTGAATAATTTATTACCGGGTGATTAATGCTCAACCGCAGCATCAGATAATTAAGGCATTCTAAAAGTTTTGTCATCCTCTTGCCAAAGTGTGACAGACGCCCTTGTAACCGTAAGCCTATAGACAAAGAGAAGTGCCTAGCCATAAAAGAGGAAAAGTTTAAGTGCATTAGCTGTGGTATCTGCCTATTAGGAGGCTATTGATAAACTAAAGACCAATGGCTCTTTATGGCGAAGTAAAAGAGCGGTACGGCTCTAAATGTTTAGTTAACCTCGCGTCTTTCTGCATCGTCAAGTCAGCCCTTGTCAGCGTTTCTTCACTCCAAAATTGTGACCACTAAGCGTCTGCAATTGACAAGCTCTTCGTACGGTTTGATCAAATGATGACGACCACGTTGCAGATGATGCAGAGCTTGATTTCTAAGCACGCCACTGCATCCATTACGGATAACGCATTGCGATGCATTAGGGGATAAATATCGTTATTTGGGATAGTTGGCAAATCTCTTGAGCACCTTCTCCAGGATCTCAAAGCCACATTAGAATAAGAATGCGCACCACAGTTTTTGGAGGAGCATGCGCTCGTGCCCTCGGGGAAACACTCTTATGTCAGTTGTTGTTGTTTCTGACTCAAACAAGCACTTACTGGAGCACCTACGCATTATCCTTGGATCAATGACCACATCCCGAGGACTTCATCAGCTAAGGAATATCTGCGCCTTTTTGACTCAGTAGGTAGGTGTACGCTATAATAATAGAAATAATAGAAATGGTTCCTTCCATAATTCAATTAAGAATCTGATCTAAGCTACCGATTGATACGAATGCACGCAGTTGTCGTAAATTTGGTAAGCGGCTTTGCTGAACTTCGTTCGGTGCTGTCTACTGTCCTTCTATTTGTCTCAGTAGGTAGCCGCTTGTACCCTCGGGAAAACACTCTGCACAAATTGTTTACCTTATCTTTGGAAACGTCTCACTTCCCACTTATTTGGAACGAGTCATATGTTATTCCCCTTCATAAGAATGGAAATAAATCGAATACCAACAATTACAGAGGCATATCCAAATTATCCGCCATCCCAAAGCTTTTTGAAAACGTTATTACACCTACGTGCAACATAAATTATATCTCCATGTCAACATGGCGACAAAGCTCTTGGAGCTACCGTTTTTTGTAATAAATGGCTTCAGAAAGAACATGCAGACTGACACTGATTTTAGTAAAGCGTTTAGATTCAGTAAATCACTCGCTTCTTGTATTAAAGCTAGACTTATTAGGGTTTCCATGTGATCTTCTAACATGGATCTTAAGTTATCTAAGTGGTAAGACTTAACGAGTCCTCTTTAAAAGCTCTATCTCTAATTCGATACGAGTTACTTCAGGCGTCTCACAAGGAAGCCACCTTGGCCCACTTCTTTTTTAAGACAATCTCCCTCTAGTCTTGACAAAGTCGTGTGACCTTATGTACTTTTTTATACCATTGCAGAGGGTATTATAATTTTGGTCAAAAGTGTGCAACGCAGTGAAGGAGACATCTCCGACCCTATAAAGTATATATATTCTTGATCAGGATCACCTCCTGAGTTGATATAGCCATGTCCGTCTGTCCGTCTGTCTGTTTCTACGCAAACTAGTCTCTCAGTTTTAAAGCTATCGAGTTCAAACTTTGCACACACCCTTCTTTCTTTTACACGCAGTATATATGTCGGAACGGCCGGGATCGGCCGACTATATCCTATAGCTGCCATATAACTGATTGATCGGAAATGCCATAACTTTGGTGTTTGTAAAGTTAGGAAGTTGGGATTTTCTATGGGTTTTATTTTTAGGCAATCAATCCGACCTATCAAATTTCATAAGGATCGGCCGACAATATCCTATAGCTGCCATATAACTGAACGATTGGAAATGCCATAACTTTGGTGTTTGTTACGTTAGGAAGTTGGGATTTTCTATTGGTTTTATTTTTGGCCAATCAATCCGACCTACCAAACTTCATAAGGATCGGCCGACTATATCCTATAGCTGCCATAAAACTGAACGATTGGAAATGCCATAACTTTGGTGTTTTTAAAGTTAGGAAGTTGGGATTTTTTATGAGTATTAAGAATGCATCATATGAATAATTTTTGAGAATATAATTTACAGAGTATTCTGCAAGGGTATTTCAACTTCGGCTCCGCCCGAAGTTTGCTTTCCTTTCTTGTTTTTAATTGCTTTTCTATTTATTAATTAAATCTTCTCCTTTCGGATACTAACAATAAGTATATCAATGTATGATGTCAATGTTTCAGCTGCTCTCGTTCCCCCTTAGCCAACTGTCTAGAGCAGGACCTTTTAATATCCAGTGGAAGCTGCTGGGTTTTAGTTTTAGATGTATTTTCTTGCATCAGTGGCAAGATACGTTACTTTGTTGGGGAATCGGCGTACTATTCGATGATAGTGGAGGGAATGTTTGCCTCTTGAGAGTAAACGTTATGTGTTTACATTTTTGTTTATTTATTTTAATACGCCAATCAGATAGCTTCCCCCTAACTACGATGAGGTGATTGGCTAGTTGAGTTGTTGGTCGGCTTGGGCTCCTCGAGCGACTTAGGATTGCAGTGTCGTCAGCGAACGTAGATGTTGTTAGCTGCTCGTTTGTAGGAATATCCGCTGTATATAGGACGAACACAGTAGGTCCAAGTTCGCTTTCGGGACTCCAGCTTCGATAATGTAGTCGTCAGATGTTGTTATGTTGCACCTTACTGCGAAGACTCTGTTTATGAGTCTATGTAGTCAAGTGTGTTTTGATCTTATGCATAAGGCCGTCGAGCCAGACTCGATCGAAAGCTTGAGATACATCGAGGAATATTGCATCGAATCTCCCGATTCTCAAAGGATGTGCGGATTTCTGATGTTATTATGTTAACTTGTTCGATTGTACCATGTCTTTGACGGAAGCCAAAGTGATGTGCCGGGATAACATTGTGTGCTTCCAGATATGGTATTATGCGTGTAAAAAGGCATTTTACGAACAATTTGGACAGACACGATAGTAAACTTATTGGTCTGTAGGATAAAGGACTTGTGTGGTCTTTTATCGGGCTTTGGTATCATTATGATAGTAGATTTTTTCCATTTGTTCGGATAGTAGCCGAGACGTTTGATCCCATTGAAGAGTTTACAAATAGCCTCAATAGCAGAGTTTGTAAGTTCAATTATCATTTTTGTTGTTATTAGGTCACCGCCCGGAGCCTTTTTCTGTTTTAGATTCCCGTTGACTTTCGCGATCTCTTTTGGCTGAAGCAATGTTGGTAAGGATATAGTTTCAGATTCGATTTGTGGTAGGAGAAAGGGTCCAGTTGCAGGGTTCGGCTCAAAAGTTTCGGCTCTATCTTCGTCGTTGCGGGCCCAGGTACCAGATGAGTTTCTTATCGGCGTGACTGTTTCGATTGGAGAGCTCAGATTTGGGTGAGCTCTCCACAAAGAAAGTTTTGTTGGTTGGCGAAAGTTTTCCGTTGTAGCGCAGTTGTGCATTTTCGGCGTCTTTCTTAGGGCTCGGTTTATTGTGCGAGTTGCTTTCTTAAGAATTTGTTTTAAAGATGGCGATCTGATGGTTTGAAAAGCACGTCGCAGACGCCTCTTTTCCAGTACAAGCTGTTCCAATTGCAGATTAGTTTTGAAATGGTTGATTGTGGTGTTGAAATAGAGGCTGCTGCCACTAGTATATCTTCAAGAGCATCAGTGGAGCAGTCGATGTCCGCTTCGATGTTGAGCTGCGGGGTTAGTTCGATGTGGGAACGTACATACATTTTATATTAAATCCAGTTTGTTCTGTGCGATGTGAGTCTCTGGGGATGATATGTAGTTTCTGGGGTTTGAAAAAGAGTTATTAGCACTGGCAAGTGGTCAGATGAAAGTTCCGAATGCGCTTTGGCGCTTAATATATTACGTGGAATGTTTTTTGTCACCGCAAAATCTATTAAATCTGATGTTGGCATTATAATATTTCTCCAAGTAAGTTTTGAAATTGTAAAGCGAGGCGGGCAGTAGACCGCTGCTATGGAAAGGTGTCCGTTACCTGACTGCACTTTAATAGACATGGCCTGCAAGTAATTAGTTGCAAACCTTTGGTGAAAGTGGTGTTTGGTGCGTTCCCTGATTAGGATTCCGGTTTCGCTGTGGGCTTTACTGTCTGGATGAGGTGCATCTCTATCAGTAGCATAATGTCGATAAGATTTTCATTCAGGAACTGTGTTATTTCAAGTTTGTGCCGTTAAACGCCATTGGTGTTCCACATGGTTATTCGTAGATTTGCCATCAATTATTTGGACTGCTTATCTGCAAGCAACTGTAGCACCATGTTGTGGTTTTGAACCAGTGTTTGCATGGCCGTTTTCATGAAGGACAGAAATTCCAAACTAGCTTCCAGTGGGCTTTGTGTCTGTCCTTGGACCTGCTGAACGTTTCCTAGATAAGACTGGAGTGGGTTTTCCGATCCTGTTCGAAGGGCATCGGCGAATGAGAATCTCTTCTGGGTATTTAGCTGACCAAATGGGGATCTTGCAGCCTTCCCGAAAAATACTTCCGGCGTCTTTGTTGAGTAAGTGTACTCGTTTTCGTGGCGCATTGTTGTCACTCGTCGCATGCGGTCTTTCAAGTTTGCCGTGAGATTTCTTCCTTGTTGGCAGGGTAATTAGAGGAATTATGAAAGTCTCCACAAACTACACAGACTGATCGAAGTGAGCAGTATGTCCTGGTGTGTCCATACTCCTGACAGCTTGTACTTTGCACTGGGCCGTTCCTTTTATGTGGTTCATCCACCTTAATTCTTCGGTGCAATAGGTAGATGGGGTGGACTTCATTTTTCTTCAAGAAAAGCTATTAGTGACCGAGAAAAAATAATTTTTGATGTAGAAATGGCAGTTGGAATAATCTGAACTATTAGTTATTTTTATTTTAATTATTTTTTTGGTCTGTATCATGAATGAAATCTAGGTAAATTATTTTGATCAAATAAAATAGGGTTGTAGTTAATTATTACCTTTGATCTTCTTATAGAGAATATGAAGCGATCAGTTGCAGTTAGTTTCGACCTCAGGTCATTTTTACCCCTATTTTTTAATTAAATAATTAAAGTATGGTGATCATATAAAAGCTGCTAACTTTTTTATTTTAATAGCAAAGTTCCTTTTATACTTATATCTATATAGTTTAGGTTTTATTTATATTTCCATTGTATCAATAAAATAAAAAAATTTTGTTTGTAGGCGATGTATGATTTGATGTATGTTTTAATTTTTTTTTTTTTGAGTTTTTCCGGCTCGAGGTCAACAATTGAAAAAGGTTTTAAATAAAAGTTTTTAAATTTTATTTTTTCCAATATATTTCGGTTGCACTTCCTCAACCGTCTTCAGGGCAACTATAATCAACATAAAAACACATAAAATAACATAAATTTAGACAATAAAAAACAAAGCTTTAAAAATTATTACACCTACATAATTTTACACGTCTGCACCATCAGACGTGGAGATTAATACTAGTTGTTATTAAGTAAGTGTCTGTAAATGTGAGCGCAATTTTCAACGTCTGTTTTGTAGTTCAGTCTTATGCTTGTGGGTGTGTTTGTTATATGTAACATTTCTATGGTGTCTTGCCAAGGTATTTGATAATATCTTTTAAAGGCTCTTTCCCGCAAATACGATATTTGAATTTTAACTGCTTGTCAACAAACCCAGGTGATAGTACGACCGCAGCACGCTTAAATCTGATGAACTCTCAAAATTTTGGTCACACTGGAAAGATTAAAGTTTTTACGCTAGCGTAATCGTTTGTCGATCTGGATACTAGGCTTATGAACCATTGAGTCCAAATATGCTAGTCCTCCATCTTCTTCCTGTTCCAGTGTGAATTTTATATTTTTATTGAAAGAGTTCAAAGCGTCAAGTGTGTTTTGTATTTCGTGTTCTTTTCCTATTGCGAATAAATCATCCACATATGTACTTCGTCAAAAGGCTTGGTTTGTGTCCTAGTTTTTTTCAAAGTGTTGTCTAATAACTCTTCCATTACTATATCTGCAATTATTGGTGAAGCAGGGGATCCCATCGGCATTCCTTTTAGTTGTGTGTATATATCGTCATTAAATTTAAAATATCTGTTGTCTTGTATGCAAAATTGTACTATGTCCATAAACATTTTTTTCGGCATATTTGTATGTTCTTTTATTTTTGTCCATTTTTCTCTAATTGTGTCTAGTGCAAGGTCTATAGGTATGCTGGGAAATAGTGAGACTACATCAAATGATATTAATTTTTCATCATCACAGATGTACGTGTTGTTGATTCTTTCTTTAAATTCTACTGAGTTTTTGATGTTGTAGCTGGAGTCTATGGTGATGTTCTTTAATATGTTTAAAATATATTTACAAAGTCCGTGTGATGGTGATCCTATAGATGAGCATATGGGTCTTAATGGAGTCCGTTACTTGTGGATTTTTGGTAGTCCGTATATGCGTGGTGGTAATGCCGTTGTCGTGACTAACTTATTCCTTTCGCTCCGTGAAATAAGTCCTTTTGTGAATAGATTTTCCGCTAATTCATTGTTTCTTGTTTGAAGTTTCGATGTTATATCCTTTCGTAAAATCCGATATGTGTTCCTTTCCTCCAAAATGTTATTCATTTTTTGATTGTAAGTATCTTTGTCCATAGCAACTGTCCTGTTTCCTTTGTCAGAAGTTAAAATTAGTATTTCGTCATTTTCCTTTAAAAATTTTCGTGTCTGCCCCACTGTGTCTAGTATTGCGCGATCTATTGCACTTTCCCGAACCGACGTCATATAATCTTTAATAAGTAAAGATAATTTAGTGCGTGACTCTTCTTGTTGCTCTTTACCTGTAAGAGTTTGCACCAATTCCTCTCCGTCCGCTATATACTTGAAGAGAGGGAAATTCTTCTCTATTGGTATCGCGAACTTTGGACCCTTTGCAAGAAGTGCTTTCACGTCTGGCGGGAACTCCACATTCGTTTTGTTGACAAACCAATCGTTCGTTTTGTTGTTGTTCGTGAATATATTATTCCGTTCCTTTTGTAGTTTTCTATACTTCTCTCATGTCTCTCTTTCAATGTTGTTGTTAGTTTATTCGCGACACTTCTCTCGCTCTTCATAAACGTTTGTAAGTCAGCTGAGTTTAACTCCCTCTTCAGAATTTCTTTGGTTTCCTTTACCTTTTTGCTTAGCTCCTTCATTAAGTCATGTTTGTGTTTTATTATAATGTTTAGTACTTTTTTGTGGAATATATGTGAATGTCTAGCTAAAGCTCTTTTAATGTCTGGATGTGCGTCATTGTCAAATATTAATAGCTTATTATTCTTTAAAAGAATTGGAATTAACTGGGACTTTCAACATTTTAACAAAAAGATAATACCAGCTTTTAATTTTACTTGTTTTTTATATGTTGTCTGGAATTTGTTTATTAAGTCATTGTAGTTGTATAGTGGTTTTTAATATGCGTATATCCCATGTTTGTGTTGGTGTATACGTACGGCGTGCCTTCCGTTTTTTGTAATTTTGTTTGTAGGCGACCTTTGATGTATGTTTAAATTTTTTTTTTTTGAGTTTTTCCGGCTCGAGGTCAACAATTGAAAAATGTTTTAAATAAATGTTTTTAAATTTTTGTTTTTTTTTTTCAATATATTTCGGCAACCGTCTTCAGGGCAACTATAATCAACATAAAAACACACAAAATAACATAAATTTAGACAATAAAAAACAAAACTTTAAAAATTATTACACCTACATAATTTTACACGTCTGTACCGTCGGACGTGGAGATTAATACTAGTTGTTATTAAGTAAGTGTCTGTAAATGTGAGCGCAATTTTCAACGTCTGTTTTGTAGTTCAGTCTTATGCTTGTGGGTGTGTTTGTTATATGTAACATTTCTATGGTGAAGCGTTTTTTGTAATGTTGTTCTTGTTCCAAAATAGTCGTTGTTTCAAAATTTGGTGAGTGACCGCTGGTTTTACAGTGGGCCATAAGTGCTGTTTTTTGTATATTAGCTTGGTGTCTTAATTTGAAGTCTGATCTGTGTTGTGATATTCTTAATAACAACTAGTATTAATCTCCACGTCCGACGGTGCAGACGTGTAAAATTATGTAGGTGTAATAATTTTTAAAGCTTTGTTTTTTATTGTCTAAATTTATGTTATTTTATGTGTTTTTATGTTAATTATAGTTGCCCTGAAGACGGTTGCCAAAGTGCAACCGAAATATATTGGAAAAAATAAAATTTAAAAACTTTTATTTAAAACATTTTTCAATTGTTGACCTCGAGCCGGAATAACTAAAAAAAAAAAAAAAAATTTTAAATAAATAAAAATAAATACCTGCTCTCAAAGGTCCTCGACCTTTTTTTTGAGGGGTGTACTGATTTTATGGAAATAATTGCTTTACTATGTTACCAAAGGTTTTCGCACCAAGTCGACTGGCAATTCTTCCGGTAGGGTTACTGTGATGACGGTAAGAATTAACGTAAAGACCATAAGCGCTTCAAGATACGTCCAAGCAGATCCTCGCGCGGAACAGGCTACTAACGATTACTATTATGTGGACGACCACGTCGATAGTTTCTCAGACGGGAAAAAAGCTATTGCTGTATTTGAGTCGCTTTTTTTCCAGTTCGGAAAATAACACACTCGTCGCGTCGAACCCACTAGGATCCAATAACAATTGTAACGACCTGATTCTTTAATTTCTGCTCGCTACGTAAACGTGCGGCTAGCTCAGAGAGGTTGTGAGTTCGTTCCACCAAATTTATATTGAGTGACCGCCCGTGACCAAAGGATAACGCAAGAAATGATTAGGTTGGTGCTGGTTTATGTTTCTCTACAATATAGCCTTATTGCTATTAATCTGCTGCCCGTTGTCGCTGTCTTCTGCTGCGCGGCTCCTGGCTCGCTGCTGCGCTGCTCCTGTCGTGCTGCTGCGTCGCTCCTGGCCTGCTACTGCGTCGCTCCTGGGTGCTGCTTCGGGTGACTGAGATCGGGACGGCTCCACCAAAAAAACCCTGGATGTTATGCGAGCTTCCCTACCGGGGCCGGCAAGGTGTATCGCCTAGCAGGTGAACCGAAGTTACGCCTTATCGCCTGGCTTCCGGAGTTCAGCCTGGACTTTGTCGGCAAGGTGTATCGCCTAGCAGGTAGAATCGCCTAGCCACCTTTATCGCCTGACACCGCGCAAGGACTCCCTAAGTTTGATTTTACCACGACCTAGCACCGTTGGATCTCAGCGTTGTAGCCTCAGCCTTGTAGACTTGTCGTCGTTCGGCGTCTCGACTTTGCGATCTTGATCCTTGGGCACTTCGGTTTCGATTTGTACTTATTCCGCGTTCACGCATTCTCGCACTCGTACTGTCCCGAGCTGCGCTTGCGCCGTCCTTTTTATAGGCGCTGTAGGTGCCGTTATTTGCCTCGGGTCCAAGGTCCTGTATCGGGATTTGTGGGGAGTTTATGACTCCTCACACAATGTTGAATGGACTGAAGCTGAGGAGAAAATATTAGGCTTGTACTGGCAGCCAGCGACGGTTGACTTTAAATGTAAAGTACCATAGAGTTCCCGCCAGCGTGATGACTGGGGTACGTGCAGCCACCAAAAGAGACAATCATGTCGACATTCGACCCGATAGGATTTTTCAGCTTCTTCATGGTGATCGTCATATTGTTGATGCGTGAAATTTGGCGAAAAAGAGTTCGATGGGACAAGCCGCTGCCAAACGAGTTGGCGTTTAAGAAGTGGACTCTTGAAATGAATTATGTCAGAGTTTTCCGGTATTTGCGCTACCACTTCGGAAGGGGATGCCTACGGGAGTGGACTCGAGCCAATCAGCGTTCGCTACAGTTGCATTCTGGAGAGCGATATATGTATGATAGTAGCAATGTGTGTGGAGCTCTAAGCAGCTGAACTCGGTATCAGGCTCAGACGAGAGCACGACATATCGATCAGTAGATGCGGGCTCTCGACTGACTCTAAAACCGTTCTGCACTGCGACGGTACAAGCAGTTTGTTGGAAACCGGCTGGCAGAGTTCCTAAAGTCTACGGAGGTGTCCCAAAGCCGAAAACGAGGCAGATGACGCGAAAAGGCCGCAACATAGAGCTGGGCAAAAATCGATTCTCAGTGCATCGATTCTTTTCGATCATTTAAGAAAAAAAAAAAGACTAAATCGAATTTTTTTAAAAAAATGCATATTTATTTTTTAAATTGAGATCATTTACTTCATATACTTCATATAACATGTAACTAAAAACTAAGAAACAAAGAAAATCAAAAATATTCATACTTAAAACAAATACTAAAGTTTCAAGCTTATAAAAGCCATTGATTTCTGATTTGTTTTCTAATCAATTATAATAAAAAGTTGCAAATTGCAAATACAACAATAAACAATCAGAATAAAGCATTTAAAAATTATTTGTAACTTGCTTTTTTTCAAGTTCCAAGAAATATCTGTTTACTATTTAGAGTTATAAAATGGTAGCACGAGACTGCTTTTGCTTGCAAAAAGTTGTCCACTTTATCCAATCCAAACCGATCCAACACACGAACTTATTCTATGGGAATAAAAAATATTAAATAAGGATTTTGAAACTTTGCTAAAAGATCGATTCTTTAAAAAAGAAATCGATGTTTTCATGAAATTAATAAAATCGATAGTATCGATGTAGACATCGATTTTTTCGCAGCACTACCGCAACACCATGTAGACCTTAGGGGGTCGAAGTGGCTAAGCGGGCCAGCATTCCAGCGGCAGCCTTTGAGCGATCGCGGCTGTTCACATTCCACGGAAGAAGAGATGCCGCGTGAGTTTACACCGGTGATAGCAAACGAATTTATTTCCGTGCAGAGGTTTTCGAACTATAATCGAATGAAGTGCAGCGGTGAAAGACAGTCAGTTGCGAGGACTGTCACCCTAAGTTGATCACGATGGAATAAATCGAGCGTGTGAACGGATTGATGCCGCCGAGTGTGTTCCATTCAGCGCACCGACCCCCAGAGATGCTAGTGCGTCACTACCACGAAAAGATGAAGCACCAGAACCTGGATGCGACCATTAGTGAGATCCGGGAAAAGTTCTGGATTATAAATTTAAGGAGAATTTTATGGAGTGTTAGAATGCGACCAATCCCGCCGTTGATGGGTCCCTTACCATCCGATCAACTGGAGCCGAATGGATGGCCATTCAAGTATACTGCCATAGATTACTTTGGTCCGCTGTACGTGACGATTGGACGTCGAACTGAGAAGACTAACCACCAGGGCTGTCCACCTAGAGATGGCCCACGATTTGTCGACTAATTCTGGCATCATCTCTATGAGGATCTTCATGTGCCGCAGAGGACCGGAAGTCAAATTGAGAAGCGAGAACGGGAAGAACTTTATCGGAGCCGATCGTGAGGCTAGGAAGTTTGATAAAGTCTTCGACAAAGAAAGGATTTAGGAAGAGCTGACCGTCAAAGGAATCGAATAGATCTCGAGGCATCTGAGAAAGAATGTGCCAAAGTGTGAAAAAGGTGCTCGCGCATACGTTGAAGGAGGTGGCTCCTAAGAAACACGTCTTGGAGAGCTTCCTTATTGAAGCGGAGAATATTGTAAATTCTCGTCCGCTTACGGCCCCGCTATAAGCAATCTGTCAAATGCGCCACATGGAAGCAGTGGTGTATCGCACGGATGATGAGTGATCCGTTCTGGAATTGTTGTGTATAAAGAGTACCTACCGACGCTTGTCCGCAGAGAGAAATGGTGCGAGCATGTCAAGCCAATGTGTCCAGGGAATCTCGTCTACATCTGTGACCCGTCCATGCTAAGTTAACTATGCGTCCAATCTCTAGATTGGCTGTTCTAGATTTGGCGAAGACTTTACCAGGAAGGGGATATCGTGGAACGCATTAAGGTAACGTTCAATTTTATGACAATTTAAATGTAGCACTCATTTTTTAAGTATTTGTTATTGAAGAGCTGGGGCGTCGGGGGTGATCGTCGATTGGGCGCTGCTTCGTCGGGCGTTGCGGCTGTTGCACGTAGCCGGGTAGCAAGCTGGAAGAGATGGTGAAAAAATCACTCGACGATCGCGGTGCGCAAAGGAAAGAACAAAAACTCGTTGTGGTTTTCGGAAAAAGCGCGGACCGGCCGGGCGATGTATTTCAGTAGTGTGACATAGAAAGACTAACTTAAGCCTAATTGAGCGCTGCGTTTTAAAGCGCAGTGGAGAGATTCCGGGAGCGGGAAGGCGGGAGAGCCTGGAATCGCAAGCGTCCAGTGCGGGAGAGCGGGAGAGCCTGGAGTCGCGAGCATCCAGTGCGGGCGAGTAGGCATTTGCTACGAGGGAAGCGCGGGCATTTTAAAAGAGGGGAGAGCGGCGTAAACATTCCGCCCCCCTTGCAATCGCTAGCGTTGCAAAAGAAAAACCCACTCCTGTCGTCTAGGCTTGACTGCAGGCGCCGGACAGGATCCACCCGAATGCCGTCCTCTGGGCCACTGGGGGTCCCTCGTCGACCAAATGGAAGCCCGGTCTGACGACCTTGGCGTAGACATCCGCACCCAGGACTACGGTTGCCGGCAAGTAGAAGCGTTCGTCGGCCAACGGGAGGTCCCCGTATCTGCCGACCACGGTGTCCGAGAGCTCTCGGATGGGCGACCACCTCTAGATTGAAGCCGTTGTCGCACTTCGACCGAATTGTCGCCGTGCAGATGCTCTCGTCTCCGACGGTCGTAGTCGGCAAGCGGAACGCGGACGCCAATGATGCGTCGATGCAGCTCGTCGGCGTACACGGGTCGATGAGGGCGGCCGTGTCGAAGGTCTTCAGCCCGGTCTCCAAAGTGACCATGGCCGTCGGCAGGACATTCACGCTTTGCCGTTGAAGGATGGACGCAAGTGATGGAGCCGGTGCCGAGGAGGCTGAGCGCGGCGGAGAGGCAAGCGCTCTGCGAGTTGGCGGATCTTGCCGGCGCGAGCGGTGCTGAGAAGCGGCGGATGCCGAGCGCCTTGCCGGGGCCAGCGCTTGGCGAGTTGGCGGATTCTGCCGGCGCGAACGCTGCTGAGTAGCCGACGGCAGGGGACGCTCGTGCATATGGAGGAGCGTGTGGTGCTTCCCGTTGCACGTTTTACACTTGTCGCCACTGCGACAACTCCCGTCGGAATGCTCGTGGGCGAGACAATTCGAACAGTACTTATTGATGAGCACTGCCCGAAGCTGCTTCTCTACGCTCAGCTTTAGGAACCTCTGGCACTTCCGAAGCGGATGGATTCCACGGCAGACCCGGCATCGGTAGGAATGTATACCTCGAGTACGTCTGCTATCCAATGCCTGAGCGCTGCGTGGACGAGGAACCATGATGTGATCTGGTAGTGAGTAATGGATGAAAAGAAAAAACATATGGCTATGATTTGAAAAACTGCTTAGATGGCGAGGATTGTTGGGGAATTATGTGGAGGATGTTGGTGGAGGAAGACGGTAGGAGTGTTCTCCTGGGAGAAGAACCACCTTGGTCACGGGACGCTTGATAATCCTGCGTGCCGTGAGAATGCTGACGACACGGACATTGCCGTCAGCCCCTGGAAAGACAGAGTCGATTCTGCCAAGGCGCCACTCATTCGAGGGCAGATTGTCCTCCTTGACGACTACCATATCGCCAACGCGGAGATTTGCGGTCGGGGACTGCCACTTGTTACGCTTGTGGAGCTCTTTGAGATACTCCTCTTTCCATCGAGCTAGGAATTGTTGATGGAGCGCCTTTAAGTGTTGCCACCGATTCACAATGGACTTGGATTCCCCTTTTAATTCGGGTTCCACTATGGACAGAAGAGGTCCGCCGACTAGAAAATGCCCTGGTGTCAACGCTAAGAGATCAGTGGGATCTTAAGACATAGGAGATAGCGGTCTGGAATTTAGACAAGCTTTAATTTTTGCTAGGAGTGTTGAAAGTTCTTCAAAAGTGTACTTTCGAGTAGCGGTGGACTTGTAAAACAAGGCTTTGAAGCTTTTGACACCCGCTTCCCACAGGCCTCCCATATGGGGTGCCCCAGGAGGAATGAATTGCCAGTTGAGCTGCTGATGACTATACGCATCATTCACAGACTCTTTTACGGCTTGTAGAAAATCTCGGGAGCGCAGGGTGGCAGCACCGACAAAGGTTTTCCCATTGTCGGACTGCACTTGACGGGGACAGCCTCTTCTGGATACGAACCGAGCGAAAGCGGCGAGAAATTTCTCGGTCGTCAGATCGGATGTAGGCTCTAGATGGATGGCCTTTGTAGAGCAACACACGAAAACCAACACATACCCTTTTGTAATTAGGCAAGCTCTGCCTGTGTAATTTTTTATGTCGAAAGGGCCAGCGTAGTCCATTCCTGTGTACGTGAATGGCCGGGAAAAAGAGACTCGCTCTTTCGGAAAACTTCCCATCATCTGAACTTGCAATCGCTTCTTATGGATAACGCAGACCTTGCAGGAGTTAATAACGGCCTTTACCAAATTCTTTATATTCGGAACCCAGTATCTTGACCGGGTGAGACGTACGACTAACTGGTTCCCTCCGTGCAACGTTATGAGATGCGTAAAGTTTACCAGTAGTCGAGAGAGTGCACATTCGTACGGGAGGATTATAGGATGTCGTTCATCATATCGCAAATTTTCGGAGGCCGTTATTCGGCCGCACGCTCTTATAAGCCCTTTCTCATCTAGAAAGGGGTTCAAGGAAAGGATGGAACTTGCCGAGGGCACAGGGCGCTTTTGATTCAAGCAGGGATATTCATTAGCAAAATATCTGCGCTGACTGCTAATGACCATGAGCAGTTCAGCGGCGACAAGTTCTTGGGCTTCTAGATGGACTTCCGGACTCGGCGACTGTTTCCTACATCGCTGGACAAAACGGTGGACATACGCAAGGACCCGTAAAGCTCTATTTAACTTGGAAAAGCGATCAAGGATGTCTTCGGTCGGAATGGACTCAACATGGGCCTTGACAGGACGCCTTTCCAGTTCGGTCACCTGTAAGTCGGTGCTTTGGGCAGGCCACTGATCTCGTGGCTTTTGCAACCAAGTGGGCCCATGCCACCAAAGGGAGTTGTCGACCAGTTCTTGTAGGGGCACGCCCCGACTGGATCGGATTGAACATGCGACCAATTGGCTGCCTCTGTGGACTGGGTGATCTTTGTTACCCGATTGGCAACGAACGTTGTCCACTGGCATGCTGGTTTGGCTAGCCATGCAAGCACAATCGTGGAATCGGTCCAACAATGGAGTTTCGAGGACAGCATCGGCATATGGGGGAGGATGGATTCGGCCATCTCGGATAGCAATAGAGCTCCACACAGCTCTAGTCTGGGAAGCGACACAGTTTTTACTGGCGCCACGCGCGTCTTGGCCGTGAGAAGATGCACTAGCGTCGTGTGCCCCATCTCGACGCGCACATAGATCGCAGCACCGTACGCCTTTTGAGAGGCATCACAGAATCCGTGATGTTCCACTCGGAGTTCTGGGCGGAAGGAAACCCATCTGGGAATTCGGACTTGATCTAGGACTGAGTAGCTTTGAAGGAAATCACGCCACTTTTGGCACAGTTCAATTGGAAGTTCATCATCCCACCCTTGATCATGCAGCCAGATCTCTTGCATGAAAATCTTGGCACAGACCACGAAAGGAGCGAGCCAGCCTGCTGGATCAAACAGCTTCGCAATTTGGGAGAGAACATGCCGTTTTGTGAGTGAAGCTTCGGTGGATAGGTCGGGGAGGGCGAAGAAAAACTCATCGGATGTTGCTTTCCAACGGACTCCGAGAGTTTGCTCCGTGCTTTCCGTATCTATTTCGAGGAAATCGGCATTTAAAAGATGATAGGTTCCGATATGAGCCAGAACTTCTTTGTGGTTGGAGGTTCATTTCCTCAATGGAAAACCAGCCGAATCGAGTGCACTCTGCAACTCGCGAATGGAGAGGTGAGCCTCTTCTGCAGAGTCAGCTCCCGAAAGGACATCATCGACATTCATGCAACCACGAATAACTTTACTCGCCCTCGGATGGGTTAGTTGCACGTCGGTCGCCAGCTGTTGCAGTACCCGAATTGCCAGGAACGGTGCACAATTGACCCCAAACGTAACAGTTTTTAGCTCAAAATCTCGAATGTATCCTTCCCTATCGCGGAATAAGATACGTTGGAACGCTGTCTGCTTCGGATCTACCCAGATCTGCCGGTACATTTTCTCGATGTCAGCACTATACACAAATCGGAAATATCGCCACTTCAGGATCTGGATGGTTAGATCGGACTGTAGGACCGGGCCAGCATGAAGGATATCATTTAAGCTGACCCCATTGTCTGAAGGGCTGGAGGCGTTGAATACCACTCGAAGTTTGGTGGTCGTACTCTCCGGTTTTAACACTGCGTGGCGTGGCAGGTAGTAACACGCTGAATCGTGGGTAGGAAGGACTTGTCTCATGTGATTGAGGTCGAGATATTCTTGAATAACTGAGTCGTACTTGGATTTAAACGTACTGTCCCTTTTTAGCCGCTGCTCGTTTCTTAAGAATTGAGCCAGCGCCTGGGATCTGGAATGTCCTAGGGAGCAATTAATGTTCTCAGGATCTCGAAAAGGAAGACTCACGACATACCTGCCGGTCTCGTCTTTTGTGGTGGTCCGAAGGAAATTGTCCTCACAAATCACGTCGGATTCTTTTGCCACTTTTACTGGCAGATCCTCCACCTCCCAGAATTTGGTGAGGAGTTTATCGAGGGACGCTTCATACGTGAGTGCAACTTGCGAGGAAAAGGATGATATTTGATCATGCCTCGGAGCGGGTACTGGTCCTGTTAGAATCCAGCCGAAAATGGTCTCTTGACCGAGAAGCGAGCCACAGATGTTCGCTCGGGTACCGCTTAGTAGAATGGATGGAAGTATATCGGCCCCGATTAGAAGATCTATTTGTGCGCTCTCATAAAACTTTGGATCCGCTAGCGGAAGTTCGGGAAGATCTCGCAGGAAATGTTGCGGAAACGGACATGAAGGAAGATTTCCGGTGTCAGCACTATAGTGGAAGCACGTAGGCAGTGGTGTTTAACTGCAAACTAGGCCGGGTCGGAGAACGGATCGTGAATTGACAGATCTTTTGGTCTCAGCGGAGACCGTTTGATTAAGTCCTGAGACCTGTGCTTGGATAACCTGGAACGGCAGTTTAATCAGGTTGAAAAGGCGCTCAGTGCTGAAGGTCGCCTCAGATCCGGAGTCTATTAAGGCTCGCGCTTGGAAATTGGAACCTCGATGGCATATATTAATTATAGCGGTGCCTAGGAGGACTGACCTAGTGCCTGCCGCAAAATAATTCTGAAGCGTTGACTGCGTGCCACTGGCAGCCGAGAGACCGAGAGTATTTTGTCTGGATCTGGGCGTTGGCGTTGGATTTGCGCGCGCTGGGGATGGGCTGCCTCGGAGTAGGAGGGTGTGATGGCGGCCGCGACACGTGAAGCAGTTATGTGCGCTTTCCCAGTCGCGCAACTGATGTGTCCGCGCAAAGCAGTTTAAACACAGCTGATTTCTTTTTATATATGCTATGCGTTGGTCGACCGTCATCTGGAGAAATTTTGCGCATGTGCGTACAGGATGGTTCTCTCTATTACAGAGATCGCACCCTCTAGGTTGCCTAGGTGCTACCCTTGACTCATATGAATTTATTCTTCGAGACGCCGAGTTGGAAGTGGATGCCCTGGGCTGAGTCT
The DNA here is from genome assembly GCA_036346975.1 of Drosophila prolongata. NCBI lineage: Eukaryota > Metazoa > Arthropoda > Insecta > Diptera > Drosophilidae > Drosophila > Drosophila prolongata. Next base: position 8,860,493 of record JAYMZC010000387.1, read on the forward strand.
GACTAGAACCTGATGGTCGAACATCATCTATGGCTTCTAGTGTCCTGTGACGCTCCGTTAGGAAAACGTTCAGCTCGTGCCACGTAGGGATCTCGGCTTTGTTATGAAGGGACTGCTCCCATAGGGAAAGCGTAAGCTTGGGGAGTTTGGATGGGCACATATACACCAAGAGGCAATCCCAAGTTTCGACCTGAATACCGGACATTTCTAATGCAGTAAGGCAACCCTGGATGGTACTTTGAAGTTCTTTCAAAGCTGACCCAGACTCCTGTGTGACGGACGGTACATTGAAGAGTATCTTTAATTGAATGTTTACTAACAATCGCTTGTTTTCGAAACGCTCAGTGAGGTTATCCCACGCTGATCGAAAGCCATCATTAGTAAGGGGTGAATTTGAAACTATATTGTGAGCGTCGCCACTCGTTATAGCATTAAGGTGAAATAATTTTTCGACAGGAGTGAGTCTGGAATTGTTGATATAAATTGCCGTGAATAGATCCCTAAAGGTTGGCCAACGAAGATAGTCGCCGGTAAAAACCTCGGTATCGCACGGCGGAAGCCGGCAGCCTGACGGAATGTATGTCTGAGAAGGATCAGCTGGCGTTGGGGGAGGTTGCTATCTGGGCGCCGCACCTTTCGTACGCGCTGTAGCCTTGAGGCCTGGCAAGCTGTCAGCTGCACCTTCTCCGGCTGCTACAAGGCATGCGGTACAGGCATCGTACTCTTTTTTGATGCGGACCCATACCTCTCGGATTTCGTCTCGGCGAATATTGAGGACGGATAACGTAGGAGGGACCGCCGAGGGAATATTTATTCGCGATTCCAATTCGGACAGTCGATCCGAGACTTCAATAAACTGGCTCATAGCGAGGTCGGTAGCCGTTGCAACCATTTTTGTGCTGGCTCGCGTTGTTCTTTCGATGGGAGAAGGAGCCTTTTTGGGAGGTGGCGTCTTGACCTTTTTAGGTGTGGGCGTCCTTACCGTGATTTTTGGTATTTTCGGTGATGGAACAGGGGATAGTTTGTTGGAACTTTCCCTGGACATAGCAAACTAGAATGCTGTTAGGACGGACCCACTTATGGACCGGTGAAAATAGGGTATCGACTAGCTCAAAAAATAGTCGATATGCGTGTCTGAATTATTGTTAAAATATTCCCCAGGCTTTTGGTGGAACGATGGAGCAAGAATGGAAAAAAATATCAAAAAAATACTACAAAATAAAAATACTGAAAAAATACTGTATTTGATTTGTCGTTTAGTATTTTATAGGGGGTGGTTGGCCGAATTAGGATGGGATTGGATGTCCCCGGCAGTGTTTGGAGATTATTGGTTTTCCTTATTTTAAAAAATATTCGGAGACAAAAAAATACCTTGCAGTGGTATGCGGGTGGTATTTTTTCCAATTTTTCTTTTTTATCCCCAAAAGAAAAAATTGAGTATCGATATATATGTAGATTTACCAAGCTCAATAAATAAGAAAAAAAATACTGGAATGGGCGTTTTTTGGAAAAAATGTGAAACCGAAGAAACAAATTAATAAATCAATAAATTAATATTTCTCCCCCTTTTTTTTTTCTTTTTTGGAACTGGCAGTAATTCTCAGTATTTGTTTAATTTTATTGGAGTTGAACTTGGTGTTTATTAATTTTGTTGGAATTTATTTATGGGATGATTGAAAAACAACTGCTCGAACTTTTGCGGGCTGTGTATTGGTGACACTGGAATGCGCGGGATTATCGAGCTTTTTGCGGTACTGCAATTCGCGTGTATGTGTAGATGTATGGATGGATAGTGCCCAAAATATGTAAATAAAAAAAACACACTGAGACACAAAAGTTATTTCACGTCGGCTTTAGGAATTTATTTAATATATATTTATTGGATGGCCGACGGAAATACTTGAGCTTTCGGAATTGGGGTGTAGTTATGTAGAAAAATTTGTATAAATGTATTTATGTATATATATATAATTAAATGTTTGCACCATAAGTTTTACATTAAAAAAAAAACTTTATTTAATTTTTATTTATCAACTAGTACAATGGTTATTTGGAAGAACACCGTCCTAACTGTTTTAAGACTCAAACTGAACTCGTTCTCTAACTCCTACTTCTTTTACGATCAAACCTCGGTTCTGAGCTTTGGAGCTTTCTAATGAGTGGCTTTAGTGTTTATTGAGTGACATTCATAATTGTACTTTGGACCGTTCTTTGTTCTCATCTTGTTTATGACTTCGGTCCCGAAATCTGAGTATCCTGAGTCGTGGGAAAGGGCCGATAGTCAGATCAGCGGCTCATTTAAATTGTTTAGTCTATTGGTCTGGAGTTTTTAATAACATGGAAATTTTCCATGGTTTGTTGACAATTAGGTTTCGATTTCTCTGAGGGTGTCTTAAAGTAATGTGTGGGTGTGTATGTATGTGTGGGTGTGTAGACATGTACATAGAGGTTTGTGGTGCTATGGATATGTCACTATATGGAATATGTAATATATGTAATATGGATGTAATATATGTAATATGGATGTAATATATGTAATATGGATGTAATATATGTAATCAATATGGCGGAAAATTTTATTGTACATTTTGCCGGCGGGTATGTGTTGTAAATTTTCGATTTATTGTGGACTGTATTTGGATTTTTAATAATGTAAGCAAATATTGTCACAGCGGATGTACAATAAAAAATTAATATCAAAAATATTTGTGGGCCGAAATATGCGGAACACTTAATTTTTGTTTCACTTTTTTGTGGGAAATTAATTTGAACTCAATTTTGAAATTAATTTATTTTTCACTGTTCACTGAATTTTTTTGAAATTAATTTATTTTTCACTGTACGCTTGACTTTTTATTTGCACTCTTTAATTTGGATTTATATTTTTTATTTTCTTCGATTTGATGTTGGATGTATATTTAATGGATGTACGGCCAAATGCGAATATGAAACTTGTACATCAATATGCACACGAAAAGAAATTAGGAAAATATGCAATATGGCCGCACGTTAAAAGAGAACGAAGAAATAAAAGACGGAATTGGAATTGTAATTTACTAACTGCCGTCGTCGGATTAAATCGGACTTGGATTTTAGACAAATCGTACAGAAAGTCAAACGAATTATGTTTTTCGGATGGCTGACTGTCGACCGGCAGTTAATAAAAAATTAATAATATGGCACTTATCTGGCTCGAATGGACCAAAAAATGAAGAGCTGGGGCGTCGGGGGTGATCGTCGATTGGGAGCTGCTTCGTCGGGCGTTGCGGCTGTTGCACGTAGCCGGGTAGCAAGCTGGAAGAGATGGTGAAAAAAACACTCGACGATCGCGGTGCGCAAAGGAAAGAACAAAAACTCGTTGTGATTTTCGGAAAAAGCGCGGACCGGCCGGGCGATGTATTTCAGTAGTGTGACATAGAAATACTAACTTAAGCCTAATTGAGCGCTGCGTTTCAAAGCGCTGTGGAGAGATTCCGGGAGCGGGAAGGCGGGAGAGCCTGGAATCGCAAGCGTCCTGTGCGGGAGAGCGGGAGAACCTGGCGTCGCGAGCATCCAGTGCGGGCGAGTAGGCATTCGCTACGAGGGAAGCGCGGGCAGTTTAAAAGAGGGGAGAGCGGCGTAAACAGTTATCATGTTCAGTATTAGTTATCGAGTTTTGTTAAATAGATAATGTAGTAATCGAAATACGGTCATATGAACGCTGATATCTAAGCCAAAACTCCCGCTTTGATATTTTCCGATTAGAGAGATAAAAGAGACTAGGAGCCAAGACTGCGGTATGCAAAACTGATTGTTCAAATAATGTTAAGACATGTATTTTCTTTCATAAGAAATTCTAAATTTATTCTAAAATTTAGAATAAAACACCACATAATAATAATTTAACAAAAAGATAAAAAACATTTTCAAGCTAAATATATTTATTTATCATAACTGAAAAATTTAATACTGTTTTGTATTAACAAACGCGAAACTTATTTGCAGGGAAAATTATACTTTATTTTTGACGACGAAAGCGACGAACTGAATCTTTAATTTCAATATAAAAACGCTTAAGCCTAACTTAACGACGGGGGCGAGAGACGGGGCGAATTCGCGAGAGCGTTTAGATCTTTATTGCGCTCCCGCTCCCGCCTTACACTATTCAACAAATTTCAAAACGCAAAGTGCGCGAACACCGCCCCCTCTGAAGGACCGCCGTCTTCAGCATGCCACAGGCAGCACCGCCAGCCTATGGACGGCTCGCCGATACGTCGCATCCTTCGTCCTCACGTCCGCCACTCGGACCTTGCCGTCAGCGCCGACGTGCACCGCCACGTCCACTGCTGCGGCGGAAGATTGTCTTCGGCGTCGACGACGAGAGCTCCCACGTCGACGTTTGGAACCTCCTGGTGCCAATTGTTTTTCGCCTGGAGGCTCGAGACGTACTCCCGGGACCATCGCTGCCAAAACCTGTGCCTGAAACACGAGACACTGCGCCATCGTCGTAAGCAAAATGCCAACAAAAACGCATCAGTGGTGAGGTCAGACACTAACTCTAAGTGGACCGCTTTGGACGCAAAACATACAAACAATGCCACGTATGATTTGTACGATGTCTTACCACGGATACGATACGTAGTGTTAAATGGGCCACAAAAACCAACACCACAGATATTAAAAGGGCGGAGAGCTCGAAGTCTGTCTGATGGCAAGTTCCCCATGATTTGCGTCAAGAGTTGCGGCTTGCACAGAAGGCAAGGAATGCAAGAACGAACTGTTCTGCGGCAAACTTCCTGCGCATTAACCAACCATATCTTTTCTCGCAACAGACTTACAAGACAATTTGTAACGTGTAGGTAGGACACGTACGTTTTAACAAACTGTGAGCCTTTCGACAACAACAACGGGAATTTGGCTTCGTACGGGATAGGAGCATTCAATAACCGACCCCCAACTCGCAGCAATGTGGGCTTAGTTTTTGTATATTCGTTTCTACCGGTTTATTTTTCCGAATTTTACCTATGTCGTCACTAAACTCGTGAGATTGGATCACTTCCACTATTTTCTCGAACGCAAAATTCAGTTCTCTTGGAGTAATACTTTTTTCAAAGGGCTGCGACACTTTTTTACACCTTTGAATAAACCGTAAGACCCACACGAAAACCCTTAGAAGCCTTATGTGCGATGAAAAGGATTCTATTTTCTGAAGCACATAATTGGGCTCTGGGATTACCACAAGCGCCAATGCTGATTTGCGTAATTCCATCGATACGACATCAGCAGGTACTTCGAAGTGTCGATTTATAGGCCAATCTTTTTCTGCATCGAGCAAAAACGACGGCCCAGCGAACCAAATGGAAGCTGTAAGTTCCTTAACGTTACATCCCCGTGACACGATGTCGGCTGGGTTTACTTTCGTGGGGACATGTCGCCAGATTGCTTTTTCCGACCACTCTTGATTCTCCGAAACTCGGTTTGAGACAAAAACTGACAACGACGAAGGATGCGTTTTGATCCAATGCAAAGTGATCTCCGAATCCGTCCAAAGGAACACTTTCGTAATCGGAAAATTAAGCAATGGTCTTACACGATTATAAAGATCCGCAAGAAAGTGAGCTGCGCACAACTCAAGGCGGGGCAAAGTTTTCGTCGTGAGGGGATCTACTTTGGATTTTGCTGTTAATAAAGATACTTTTACGCCTTCAGCGCTACTAGTGCGAACGTAGATGCACGCACCATATGCTCGCATGGAAGCGTCAGCGAAATCATATATTTCTGCCGGGACTTTGGCGTCTGTATGAACGAATCGCGATACCTTGATCTTGGGCAGCTGCAACAGCGTTCCCTTAAAAGCTTCCCAAGATGTCTGCAGTTGCATCGGCAGCGACTCGTCCCAGTCTAACTTTCGAAGCCACAGTTTCTGCAACAACATGTTTGCCCTCGTCACTAGGGGACACAATAGGCCAAGCGGATCGAAAAGTCGGGCAGTCACCGACAGTATGTTTCGTTTTGTCGCACGAAGATCCAGGAAAGAGTCATCCAACCGAAATTGAAAGTAATCTTTACCCGGCAACCAAACCACGCCAAGGGTTTTAGCTACGTCTGAGTCTGCCGTTAGCCAGCGTTTTCAGATGCGGACAACTCTGGGCAGTTAGAAAACCACTTTGCCAATTCAAATCCTCCCTCTTGCAATACCTGAGAAACTTCGTCTCGAAGGCTTAACAGGTCCTCAACGCATCTGGTGCCAGTCAACAAATCGTCAACATAAAAATCATTCTGAATGACCTTAGCGGCTTTTGGACACGAATCCAGCGCGATCTCTCCAAGCCGCATTAAACACCGAATCGCCAGATAGGGTGCTGGCGAAGTTCCATAAGTCACGGTGTTCAGCTTGAAGATTTTTAGAGACTCAGATGGATCTCGTCTCCACACTATGAGCTGAAAGCTTCGGTCAGCTTCGTCAACCATTACTTGACGATACATCTTTTCTACGTCTGCTGCAAGCGCAAACTTGTGCAGTCTGAACCGAAGCATTGTCGAACACAGCTCCTCTTGAATGGTGGGGCCAACCATCAAGATGTTATTCAACGCGACCTGCGCCGCGGCTCGAGGCGTCGAATACCACTCTCAACTTTGTCGAGGTGCTTTGAGGTCGCAGCACGCATTGGTGCGGAAAAAATATGGCGGACTGTCTGCAATTTTATTGTTAGTGGAAGACATGTGGCCCATGGCTTCAAATTCTTCCATGAATTCCAGATACATCTTTTTTAATGAAGGATCTTTGGATAATCTTCTTTCAAGCGACAAAAATCTACGTTTCGTAATTTCATATGATGAACCAAGAGTGTTTGGGTCAGATTTGAACGGCAGACGAACCGAAAATCTCCCGGATGGCAATCTTTGAGTATTTTTATCAAAGTGTTGCTCACAAAGTTGCTGCTCAGGAGTATGGACCTTGGCCTTGGGCGGCAAGTCCTCCACAGACCAAAATTTCTGCAGGGTTGTGTCTATTGACTCCAAGACTTCCTCCTGGCAGCTGAGATGTACCAACTTTTCAGCATTTCTTATTTTTTCTGAGGCACATCTCCCTGATACTATCCAGCCGAGAACTGTTTTCTGCAAAATGGGAAACTCAGACCCTTGCTTTATCTGGCCGACTGACAATAGTTCAAAGAACGAGTCTGCGCCTATAAGCATATCTATTTTTTGGGGCTTGAAGAAGAATGGATCTGCCAATTGAATATTTTCAGGCACCCTCCAGCCGCTGGTGTTCACCGTTTGATCCGGATGATAACCAGAAATATTTTTTAATATGTAAAATTCGGACGACAATTGACTGCTACCCACTCGCGACTTGACTATCGAGTGTATTTTCTTGGTTGCTTGAGCATTAGTTCCACCAATGCCCCGCAAGCTCAAACACACGTCCTCTCTCTTAATCTGAAGTCTCTGAGCGAGCTCATCGGTCACAAAATTTACTTGTGAACCAGAATCGAGCAACGCTCGAGCCAAAACTAATTCGCCACTTTTTGTTTGGACGCTAACGATGGCTGTGGCAAGAATAACTCTATCCGATGCAGTCGCATGAAAAACATGCGAATTGGATGGACTATTCTGCAAGAGCGTGGGCTGAGGAGGACGTGGCAACGCGAGATTTGATGGCGAATAAATGTGCAGCAATGTGTCGTGTGAGCACTTACACACCCTGCATCTTTTCGATTTGCATCTTTTTACCGTGTGGCCCTTACGGAGGCAGTTAATGCATAAGGGAGCCTTTTTTGCGAAATCGAATCTTTGCTGAACTGTTAGGGCAGCAGTGCAATTTCCTACTTGATGTTCTGCTGAGTTGCAAAACACACATACTTCGCGGTCGTCCATGGCAGCAACAAACGAAAAACTCCTGTGTCCATTCTTCTTTGGATAAGCCTGTCTCTGCTGAACAATTTTTGGCTTACACGCTTCTTCGGCAACCATATGCTGATAGCGGTTGTTCAGGGCCGACTCAAACTCGCTCCAAAGAGGAAGCGAGGTAAAATCTAACTGTTCTTCCCATTTTCTTTTAGTTCCTGCATCGACTTTGCCCATTACTAGATGGATGAGGATGGCATTCGTAATTTGTCATCCCCAATGGACAAAAGAGAATCGTACAGCGCTGTGACCGTGTCGATCAGGTTTCTCAAGGCGGTAGCTGATGGCTGGGAAATCTTTGGCAGATTAAACAGTGTCGATATATTGTCAAAGAAAATTAAACAATCATTATCGTACACCCGCCTTAGGCTAGCCAGAGCTTTTGGTTAATTATCCGCGGTAACTTGGAATGCCCTGACTGTTCCTAGCGCGTATCCAGCCAAACACGATATTAGATGGTTGAATTTTTCGATATCGTGCAGCGTGTCATCTTGGTCAACAAAAGTTTCGAAAAGGCTTATAAAATTTTTAAATTCGGAATGTTTTCCGCTGAAGGTTGGAAGAGCGACGCTCGGCAAACGGCATTGGGGTGTGCGCGTTACCGGCGGAGCGGAATTGTCAACGCTCTTACGCTTTGTTTCCGCAATTAGGAAAATTAGCAACGATTTTGCTATTATCGCAGTCTCTTCTAACTCTTCGCGGTACATATCATCTCCATCTATCGCTTCAATTTTATTTTATATAAGCGAAGCATTTTCAATGTGCGTATTTAGGATTTCTAATCGACATTCTAACTCAACCGTATCGAGAGAATCGACCCTCATATATCCATCTCATTGGTTTTTCAACTCTTCGATGTCCTAGTTGTTACTTTCTGATTTTGGCATTTTTTTTTGTTTTGGTATCGAAGAGTTTTAAATTTAATTTAATTTATTTTTTTTTTTTTTTAATTATATGTATGTAAATGTGTACAAAAAATGTTTGTTTTTAAATTTATTACATTTAAAAATAAAAACCAACGAGAGGAATAAGCTGAACGCAAGCAGTGTAGGGGAGTTATTTAAAATGAATTAAGGAATTAATTTAAGGAATCCTAATTTGTTTTAATAATTCAATAATTATAATATGCCGAGCGCACGTAGTGTAGGGGAGCACACGCCAAGCTCAAGCACCAAAAGACGAATAAGCGTTTAGGCAGCGGCAACGGTTGCACCGTTCCAGCGATCGAAAACGAAAACGACGAAAGAGAACTCGAAAGAATGGGCTGCGCTGTCTGTGTGTGTGTGTATGTGTGTATGGCTGGCGGTGCTCAACGCAATGCTAACGGAGAATGATGCACTGACCGATAACTAAGGGCAACGAATATATAAACCTGACGCTTAAAAGCGCGGAAAATGGCGAAAAGCGAGGGAAATTTGAGAAAAATGCGCGGCAGAAAATTTGCCGGGGATTTAATTCTGGAATTATAACTTTTCACAATGCTCAACTTTTACCTTTTTAATTTTTTGCAAATCTATAATTGGTGTTCACTACGACGAGAAATGGGGGAATTTTATTTTTTAAAAAACCAAATATTTATTTGATTTTGGTCCAAACGATTCACTTATGTATGTATGTATAATTCGAAATATGTATATATGTATGGATGTATGTATCAGTATTATAATCGTTAGTACATCCAAGTTTTATTTATTTCTTGTATAGAATGCTCGCTATCTACCGAATTTTTCTCACGAATGCAAAAAGTTGAAAGAAGGGGCAAATCACAATTTATGACACGCATCAGATTAACTTTCAACTTTTTGCACTCTATACCTGGACGATTCACATCCGTCGGTAACTTCCCTCTTCGATTCCATATGACTTCCATCCTATGCGTAGGGGATTAAAAGCGGTGAATTTGGCGATAACGGCGGTTGAGAACTGCAGCGGCCAAAATTTTCCAGCGGCAGCACGACGAATTTACGTAGGCAGGAACAGCGAATTAAATCGGCAGCAACTGGCGACAAGCAGCGGCAAAAATTGCAACAACCACTTCAATGTTTTAAAAAAGCCGGCGCGATTTATTTGTTTTTAATTTGTTTGTTTCACCAAAAAAAATAACAACTCGAGTTCCACTGCAAATCACTTCGGGGTCACCATGAAAAATTGAATACTGTTTTGTATTAACAAACACGAAACTTATTTGCAGGGAAAATTCGACTTTATTTTTGACGACGAAAGCGACGAAAGGGAGTTTGCTTAATGAGGTTAATTTAACAACTGACTCTTTAATTTCAAAATAAAAACGCTTAAGCCTAACTTAACGAAGGGGCGAGAGGCGGGGCGAATTCGCGAGAGCGATAAAAGCTTTATTGCGCTCCCGCTCCCGCCTTACACTGTTCAACAAATATCATAAAAAAAACGCAAAGTGCGCGAACAATAACGATATTGTGATAAAGTAAAAATGTAAGTTAATTTTACATAAAATTACAAATAAAATACATTACAACCTAACAAAATAAACAAAGTAATACTCTTATAAATAAAATTCTAGCGTATCCGGAAACTAGCTTTGATTATCCTTCAGAAAAATGAAATGGTAAAACTAAATTTATATGAAATATTATTTACTGGGATACACTGGGTCAGAGTTTCGCCATTATTATTGCCACAAAGAGAAAGCGGTATCAGGACTGTAAGAGCAATCGAAAAATCTTTTGGCGACGTCGCTGGCCGACACTTAATTCAGATACAAACTAAAAGGTGGTTGTTCAAGAAGAACACTAATTATCATAAATATAAGATTTTACGAGCTCTGGTTCTGTCAATATGAGCCGTAAATAACGATCTGTAACTTAAAACCTACAAGGAAGCAGTGCCGAACAATTATAATCTTAAGTACAGGCCACTTGAGCCTGACCATAAATATAGTTCTCACACTGCACAAAAGGTCGCCTTGCGGGAGACCGTTGATAGGGCTCCCGCTCAGGCTTACAGATGTGGTCTCTGTGTAGACCATAGATAAGGATATTATAAGAATTTCATGTTAGTTACGTTACGTAAGCGAAGACTTAGAAAAATAAAGTCAGTTTTAATACAGAACTCAAAAGTGAAGGTTGTTTTCCTTATTACAGGAATCTCTCACATTTTGGTCATACGAGCCTTTTTTCTTGCGGAACAATTGGCCAGACTACTTTGCAGTTTTCCCCCACCAGTGGTAAGAAACTCAGAGAAATTGTGCACCTTAAAGTCAAGTGCTAGACACTTGCAGATAAAGGTTGCAAATAGATCACACGATTGTTTTCCCCCACCAGTGGTAAGAGACAAAAGTGTTGAACAAAAAAAAAAGCATAAAGATAAATAAAGAGTCTTTTTTGTTTTTTAAAGCACCTTAAAGATTCTGTTTTTTTTAAAACAGCTAAAGGTTGCTACCCATTGAGCGTTTAACTCAACAGGAGTTTAAGAAATCTGTAGAACTAGAAAAGGATTTTATATTTAATCATAGTGTTTTGGTAAAGATCGGTGCAGTTGAGCACGAATATTTTACACCAAAACATTATGATGCGATGATGATAATATTTTCTAAACTAAAGAAACCATTTGAAAGGACTTGAGTAGGCCGGGAAATAGTGGGCAAATTAGGTCACAAATAGGCGAGATTAAACCCGCTCCGGGGGATGCTAAATTAATGAAAGATTTTGACGACAATGTGGGACATTTAAAGAAGTATCTCGAGGAAACTTTTAAAAATTTAAATTGCGATCTACTTTCCCTTAAAATTAGAAAAAAGAAAATTCAATTTTTGAAAACTAAAACTTTTGGTTTATTAGATAAGGTAAAAAGTTGTGTTGAAACTTCGGAATTTGATGACCAGATAACCGAATTAGAATTCGATGTCGATAGCATTTTAGAAGTTATAGATGAAAGACTTAACGATGAAAAAAATCAAGTTAAGGAATCTATAACTGTAAAGGCAGAGGAATTACCTAAGCTGCCAAAAATGAAGAAACCCACTTTCTTTGGTGATTCCAAAGAATGGGATCTATTTAATGAGTTGTTTATGGAACTCATTCATACAAGAGAGGACCTTAGCACTGCTCTTAAATTTAATTATCTCAAGCCAGCGCTAAAAGGAGAAGCCAAGAACGTGGTTTCCCATTTACTGCTAGGCACTGGAGATAACTATGAAGCAGCTTGGGAGTTGCTAACCAAGCGGTATGAGAACAGAAGAAAAATTTTCTCTAATCACATAAATAGGCTTATGGATTTATCCAATCTAAATTTGGAATCCAATAATCAAATTAAAACATTTATTGACACAATTATTGAGTCAATTTATATTATAAAACAAGAGAGAACGCTATAGTCGAGTGCCTCGACTATTAGATACCCGTTACTCAGCTAAACAACTTTAGATTTTGCATTAACATAATGTGAATTAGAGTGACCACACGAAAAATGGACAAAAAGTTCAAATTATCAATTTGAATTCGGCGATCTCAGCTTTACAGCACGAGCATGCCGACGCCCTTGTCTCTGTCGCCATCGGCTTCTCTACTGCCGCTGTCTCTGCCGCAGCCGTTTCTATCGCCTTCATCTCTGCCGCCGCCCGTTCATCTTTTGCCGTTGCCCGTTCTCATCTACTCTGCATGCGCTGTTTCGCCGCAACGAATTTTCGTCACCTCCGCCTAGCCCTGTTTCGCCGCAACGCATTTTTATTTAACTTCTCCACCCTTTCCTGAGCTTTCACTATTTCGGCTTGCAGATTTCCCAAGTTCTCAGCGCCTAGCTCACTGCGCTTTTCCTCGTCACTTTTAGATCCTGCTTGCTCCAAAGTTTCACGCTCCTTTCCCACAGAGTTCCGTTTTGGTGACCTTCGCCGAAAAAAAGGAGGTCCAGCCACCTTTTCTTCTTGTAGGCATTTTTGGATGATACAAATTTATTTATCAATCCCACTTCTGAGATTGTACCAGGAATAAACACGGTCTCTTTATTTATATCTCTCTTGAGAGAGAGGGATAGCACCTCTCTTGAAAGAGAGAGCCACTGCTCTAATGGTGTGGCCAGCTTATCTTTATTATACTTGGCCTGTTACAGTACTAACAATTTTAATTGCATTTGATTTTCATATTTATATTATATTCATTTACTTATTTGTATTATTATTTTTTTGTTGTAGTTTAATTTACTTTATTGTTTAGCATGTAAAAAAATTTTTTTCTCCGAACTTGCAAGTTTTGTAATGACTTTTTAATGAAATTGTTAAAACATGAAGTTTAGTGTAAGTTAGTTTAGGGCGAAGGCGGGAGCACAATAAAGTTCTCTCTCGCTCTTAGCGAAGTCTTCGCCAACCTTCGTTAAGCTAGGCTCTAAGTACTTTATATGATGGACGTTGATACACTTCGAGCAGTACAAACAAGTGGCCCAACGACACCAAGCACGTGCTTGTTACGCAAAAAATTTGCTTGGGCAAAAAATGCGAGAGGAAAATACATGAAACAAATAGAGACAAGACACAAATGAAAATAAAAGGCACAACTAAGAGTAAAGCAAATGAGTTAAAATATTAGTTTTTAATAACGGGATAGAAGTTGAAATGCAAATTAAATGATAAAGGTTGTTATAATTATTGTAGAGTTATTGAATTACTCGAGTTGTTATAATTATTACATAGAACGCGAAAGGGCTCGTGCATACAAAAATTTGATGTACATCGTGGAAAATTTAGATTTACAAGTGTAGGTAAATTAAGCAACAGTAATCTACTCTGGTAGGAAGGTAGCCTTACGTTTTGATCCCAGTTCAAACTACGAAGGGCAAATAGAAGAAATTTTTTTTGTACCGACTCAATACGGTCAATGTGCACTTGATATTGTGGACGCCAAACCGACGAACAATATTCCAAAATAGGACGGACAAGGGAGGTAAATAATAATTTGGTCGTATAAGGGTCATCAAATTATTTTGACCAACGCTTTATAAACCCAAGAACACTCATGGCTTTGTTAACAGTGGACATTATAACTTTTCACAATGCTCAACTTTTACCTTTTTAATTTTTTGCAAATCTATAATTGGTGTTCACTACGACGAGAAATGGGGGAATTTTATTTTTTAAAAAACCAAATATTTATTTGATTTTGGTCCAAACGATTCACTTATGTATGTATGTATAATTCGAAATATGTATATATGTATGGATGTATGTATCAGTATTATAATCGTTAGTACATCCAAGTTTTATTTATTTCTTGTATAGAATGCTCGCTATCTACCGAATTTTTCTCACGAATGCAAAAAGTTGAAAGAAGGGGCAAATCACAATTTATGACACGCATCAGATTAACTTTCAACTTTTTGCACTCTATACCTGGACGATTCACATCCGTCGGTAACTTCCCTCTTCGATTCCATATGACTTCCATCCTATGCGTAGGGGATTAAAAGCGGTGAATTTGGCGATAACGGCGGTTGAGAACTGCAGCGGCCAAAATTTTCCAGCGGCAGCACGACGAATTTACGTAGGCAGGAACAGCGAATTAAATCGGCAGCAACTGGCGACAAGCAGCGGCAAAAATTGCAACAACCACTTCAATGTTTTAAAAAAGCCGGCGCGATTTATTTGTTTTTAATTTGTTTGTTTCACCAAAAAAAATAACAACTCGAGTTCCACTGCAAATCACTTCGGGGTCACCATGAAAAATTGAATACTGTTTTGTATTAACAAACACGAAACTTATTTGCAGGGAAAATTCGACTTTATTTTTGACGACGAAAGCGACGAAAGGGAGTTTGCTTAATGAGGTTAATTTAACAACTGACTCTTTAATTTCAAAATAAAAACGCTTAAGCCTAACTTAACGAAGGGGCGAGAGGCGGGGCGAATTCGCGAGAGCGATAAAAGCTTTATTGCGCTCCCGCTCCCGCCTTACACTGTTCAACAAATATCATAAAAAAAACGCAAAGTGCGCGAACAATAACGATATTGTGATAAAGTAAAAATGTAAGTTAATTTTACATAAAATTACAAATAAAATACATTACAACCTAACAAAATAAACAAAGTAATACTCTTATAAATAAAATTCTAGCGTATCCGGAAACTAGCTTTGATTATCCTTCAGAAAAATGAAATGGTAAAACTAAATTTATATGAAATATTATTTACTGGGATACACTGGGTCAGAGTTTCGCCATTATTATTGCCACAAAGAGAAAGCGGTATCAGGACTGTAAGAGCAATCGAAAAATCTTTTGGCGACGTCGCTGGCCGACACTTAATTCAGATACAAACTAAAAGGTGGTTGTTCAAGAAGAACACTAATTATCATAAATATAAGATTTTACGAGCTCTGGTTCTGTCAATATGAGCCGTAAATAACGATCTGTAACTTAAAACCTACAAGGAAGCAGTGCCGAACAATTATAATCTTAAGTACAGGCCACTTGAGCCTGACCATAAATATAGTTCTCACACTGCACAAAAGGTCGCCTTGCGGGAGACCGTTGATAGGGCTCCCGCTCAGGCTTACAGATGTGGTCTCTGTGTAGACCATAGATAAGGATATTATAAGAATTTCATGTTAGTTACGTTACGTAAGCGAAGACTTAGAAAAATAAAGTCAGTTTTAATACAGAACGCATTTTTATTTAACTTCTCCACCCTTTCCTGAGCTTTCACTATTTCGGCTTGCAGATTTCCCAAGTTCTCAGCGCCTAGCTCACTGCGCTTTTCCTCGTCACTTTTAGATCCTGCTTGCTCCAAGTTTCACGCTCCTTTCCCACAGAGTTCCGTTTTGGTGACCTTCGCCGAAAAAAAGGAGGTCCAGCCACCTTTTCTTCTTGTAGGCATTTTTGGATGATACAAATTTATTTATCAATCCCACTTCTGAGATTGTACCAGGAATAAACACGGTCTCTTTATTTATATCTCTCTTGAGAGAGAGGGATAGCACCTCTCTTGAAAGAGAGAGCCACTGCTCTAATGGTGTGGCCAGCTTATCTTTATTATACTTGGCCTGTTACAGTACTAACAATTTTAATTGCATTTGATTTTCATATTTATATTATATTCATTTACTTATTTGTATTATTATTTTTTTGTTGTAGTTTAATTTACTTTATTGTTTAGCATGTAAAAAAATTTTTTTCTCCGAACTTGCAAGTTTTGTAATGACTTTTTAATGAAATTGTTAAAACATGAAGTTTAGTGTAAGTTAGTTTAGGGCGAAGGCGGGAGCACAATAAAGTTCTCTCTCGCTCTTAGCGAAGTCTTCGCCAACCTTCGTTAAGCTAGGCTCTAAGTACTTTATATGATGGACGTTGATACACTTCGAGCAGTACAAACAAGTGGCCCAACGACACCAAGCACGTGCTTGTTACGCGCGGGGCCCTATTTTCTATTTGGGCAAAAAATGCGAGAGGAAAATACATGAAACAAATAGAGACAAGACACAAATGAAAATAAAAGGCACAACTAAGAGTAAAGCAAATGAGTTAAAATATTAGTTTTTAATAACGGGATAGAAGTTGAAATGCAAATTAAATGATAAAGGTTGTTATAATTATTGTAGAGTTATTGAATTACTCGAGTTGTTATAATTATTACATAGAACGCGAAAGGGCTCGTGCATACAAAAATTTGATGTACATCGTGGAAAATTTAGATTTACAAGTGTAGGTAAATTAAGCAACAGTAATCTACTCTGGTAGGAAGGTAGCCTTACGTTTTGATCCCAGTTCAAACTACGAAGGGCAAATAGAAGAAATTTTTTTTGTACCGACTCAATACGGTCAATGTGCACTTGATATTGTGGACGCCAAACCGACGAACAATATTCCAAAATAGGACGGACAAGGGAGGTAAATAATAATTTGGTCGTATAAGGGTCATCAAATTATTTTGACCAACGCTTTATAAACCCAAGAACACTCATGGCTTTGTTAACAGTGGACATTATGTGGCAGTCAAATTTAAGTTTAGGGTCCAGAAGAACACCTAACTCGTTAACTGAATATTTACGGTCGAGTGGCGTATTTTCAAGAAAGTAACTAATAAACGTAGGAGAACCCCTATAAAAAGTCATAACGTTGCATTTAAGGTAGTTCAACTTTAAAAGGTATTACTCACACCATCCATGAAAACAATCAATATCTGACTGTAAATTAAATCCCGACGCTATATCATTATATGATAAACAAAGCTCATCAGCATACATTAGTACACGAGAATATGTTTTGATTGAGGGAAGATCGTTGATGACTTCCCTGAGGCACTCTGGATGTCACGTATATCAATTTTGAAACAGCATTCTTGAATATAACCCTCTTCAAGTAACTTGAAATCCAAGTTAATAGATTACCAGGAAACCCAAGCAGATCTAATTTGAATAAAAGAAGAGAGTGGTTGATGGAGTCAAAGGCCTTACTAAAATCTGTATATATAACGTCAGACTGCATTTTTTTCTGAAATCCATTTATTACAATGATGACAATTCAAGAAGGTTGGTGGTGGTCGATCTTCGCTTAACAAAACCATGCTGACACGATGATATAAGCGAGGAAGATAAATGTTGCAAATGAGAAGTGATAATACGTTCAAATGCATTAGGAATTGCCGACAATTTGGAAATACCTCTATAATTCTTGGCATCAGCCTTCGCACCCATTTTATGAAGTGGAATAATAAAAGAGTCCTTCCAGATAGTAGGAAAAACTGATGATGAAATAGACAAATTAAAAAGTTTAAGAATCGGTTTACAAATGGTTGACGCACAAAACTTGAGCACACATCCAGGAAGTCCATCTGGACCGGGAGAATAAGTCGGCGTTATTGTTACTAAATCTATTAAGAGAGAATTTTCAGTAATTAAAGATGTAAAAATACAAGTTGGCCTATTTAAGGGAATAAGGTAGTTAGAATTTGACCAAGCTGTCGAACTATAAGTAGTTTGGAAAAACTCAGCAAATAAATCAGCAATTTCAGAATCCGTCGATGAAGGCAATGCCAATGACTTACGCTTGGCATTAACAAAGTTGAAAAACTGTTTCGGATCATTTGAAAATTAAAATTTACATCGATTTAGATACATAGAATAGCTATGACTGTTGAGAACATTAAAATCCGATCGAGCCACTACATATTTCGAAAAATCTGTGGCTCACCCGATTTTGTATACTTTTTATAAGTGTTTGATTTAAGGTTTTTAAGTCTTTGAAGCGCATTGGTAAGCCAAGGAGGCCTGTTTAGGTTTAAAGGAAACCTATCAGGAACGCATTCATTAAAAAAAGCATTTAACGCTATATAGAATATTTCAGTGACACTTTCAATGTATGTACAATTGTACAAGTCTGTCCAATTATAATGAGAAATCATATCGTTAAGTTTATTATAGTCACATCTACGAAAACATCTCATTTTAGTTGGGGGCACTAAAGGAGAGAGGGTATCAGAGCAGGGGAGGAAAATTGTCAATTCCATTGTTGGATGATATCGGTCTTCAGGTACAACAAGAGCGTCAATTCTACATACCGTGACCTCGGACGGGTCTGAAACAAACACAAGATCTAATTATCTATTTAAAGAATTTCGTATAAAGCTTACTTGCTGTAACGATAATTCTAAAAGGCCATCTACAAAATGATGGGCAAATAAAGGTATAGCGACAAGTGAGTCAGTGGGAGGAGACCAAGAAATATCAGGTAGATTAAAGTCACCCAAAACAATCAAAAGGTCTCTGTTAGAAAGAAGGGATAGTACGGATTTTATTGCGGACAGATGGTGCTCATAAATTACTAGATCAGAGCCAGGTGGAATATAGAAACATGTAACAAAAATAGATAAAGATTGCAAGGAAACTTTCACACTTACAAATTCAATTTCGTTTGGGATATGAGTGAGAATTCTTTCGGATGTTAGGCTAGAGGTAATGGCAATCAGTACACCGCCCCCCTACGTGAGGGGCGATCGGTCCTATAAGTATTAAAGTTATTTGACAGAACTTCAGAGTCAGATATCTCTGGTTTTAGCCAAGTTTCCGTAAAAGCCAAAATATCTTCGGTGAATGCAGAGGAGTCGGCATAAAGCTTGTGTAGCTTCTTATTTAGTCCCCTAACATTTTGATACGCCAAGAATAAACTTTTTGGTTTTTTGGCACAGTGGAAGGCCAGTTATTTGTTCTCGGTTTATTTGAAACAAATTTTTTAATTACTAAATCATCATTAAGCCAAAAACTTTCAGAAAGTAACACATTAAACACATCAGGCGGAGCAAATATTTTATTTATTTATTTAACAAATTAAGCTTAGCATACAATGTTAAACTTAATGCTATTTTACCGAGCACTGGCTGCGGAGGCCTTCGACTCTGGCTGTGATTAATTTTACTGTATTAATATATGTACATGTGTTTTATAGGGCTTGGTTTATATTGCTAGCTTCGATTTTTTATAAACTCGTACATTTTTGTAATGTTTTCTACGGATGGGCAGTAGAGGATTTGGGAAGGAGGCTGTGTACCGAACATGTTGGCCCTAATAGTGCCCAGTCCAGGGCAGTTGTCCAACAAGTGGTCGATGTTGAGGGTCCTCCGCAGAGACTGCAGATTGGATTGACGGTGCCTTTTAATAGGTGTTCGTGGGTTTGTTTTGTGGTTCCAATTCGGAGCCGGATAAAAGTACTGCATTGCTGTCTCCCGATTGCCGCTGGGAGAGGGATTTTTGAACATGTCGGGTTGAAATGGCTATATCTATGGGAGAATGTGGTCCATTCCTCCATCTTTTGGTTTTTCAAGTTGCGATCTATTTGCTTGTGTATGTCCTTGCTATTGATTGGGGTGAAAAGAATTGTTGGTGAGAGGCCAATGCTGTGGGCTGCCTGATCCGCGTCTTCGTTTACCTTTATGCCTTGGTGGCTAGGGACCCAAAAGAGTGTGATTTTATTTGGATGTTCTTTTGTAAGACTTTGTATCTCTCTTATGGTGGGATCGCGATACTTGGGATTGTTTATTGCCAGGAGTGACGACAGGCTGTCAGTGCAGACAACAAACTCGCCGTGGTTGCTGGTGGCAAAGCGGCATGCTAGTAATATAGCCGTAGCTTTTGCACGAATATAGAGTTGTAGAGGGGGAGTGCCCCTCCCGCTATGATTTTGTTGTTAGCGTCGATAACTGCGAATGTGGTTGATTCCGAAGTCTTGGATCCGTCGGTAAAAAGCCAATGCTTATCACCGAGGAGTTCTTTTTCGTTTTGAAATCGGGTGCGATGTACTGAACTGGGAGTATGATTCATTGTTGAGATTCGTAGTTTGGTGTTGATGTTGGGTTTATTCCGAGACCACGGTGGAGATGGCCCTGTCGATCTGAATCGGTTAGGCGGAGGTAGGTCCAATTCTTTGCTCAGGTTGGCGCATATCCGGAGAGAGGAGGACATTTGTATCTCCTTCTTTCTTTGAATGTCTTTTTGAAGTCGTCCGCTAATAACCGATTTGGAGTGGTGTATAATTTGGGTATGAGTCGGGTTGTCGTTTCCTTTATTCTATTAATAATGCTGGGTAGTCCGGACTCCGCTAGATTGCACTTGGTCGGATAGGTCGGAAAAGCGTAGATGGATCTGCGTGCAGCTGCATGGTATGGTGGTTGAATTTTCTTGATATTTGAGGCTGCAGTCCAGCCAAATATCGGGAGCCCGTAATCTATTTTAGAGAGTATTAATGCCCTCGTTATGTTAATTAAAGTATTAATATGTACATGTGAGTATTTTGAGCTTAGAAATTTAATGATATTTAGCCGAGATTCTAACTGCTTTCGTAGTTTAAGGCAGTGTTCTTTAAATGTAAGCCTAGAGTCGAAGGTAATTCCTAGGATTTTTAAATTATCGGTTTGTCGAATGATTTTGTTGTTAAATACAATTACAGGAAAGTTGCAATTTTGTTTTCGGCAAATATGTAAAACCTGGCATTTTTCAATGGAAAGAGATGCCCCAGATGAAGCGCCCCACTGTTCCAGCTCGTCCAGAACGTTTGAGAAGGTATCTTTAACTGAATTGAGATATTTCTTTTTGGTGAAAATAAATGCGTCATCAGCATATAGGGAAAAGGAAATGTCTTTGTGTCTGTTAAAAATTGAGGATATTTGCTCAAAAGCAATCATAAAGAGTATCACCGATAGAGGGGAACCCTGCGGAATGCCATTGTGGAGCTTGTGTAGATTAGAGGTTGAGTTATTTACTCGGACTCTGAAAGTTCTGTTGATCATAAAGGCTTTGATAATGTTATAAAGCCTTGGACCAATGCCCCAGAGTCCAAGTTGGTATAACACTGAATGTAACCCTACGCGATCGAAAGCCTTTTCAAAATCCGTAGCCAGAATGGATACGTGATTTTTTGTTGAAAGGGCCTTCGACGCGAAGTGTTGAAATCTCAACAGAGCATCCATAGTACTGTGGCTCTTTTTGAAAGCAACCTCGTAGTGCGAGATACGGTTTTTTTGGGTGATAAACCACATAAGTCTGCGGGCGATCATTTTCTCGACTGTTTTCCCTAGGCAAGAGAGAAGTGAAATGGGACGGAAGCTATTAATTTCTTGTTTTTTTTTATTAGGTTTAGGTATAGGGATTACCGTGGCTGTCTTCCAGTTGTGTGGAAAGGATCCTGTTTGAAGTATTGTGGTAAATACCTCTAACAGTTTGTCTTTAACAACTGATGGTAGGTTTTTAAGCATGGGATACGATATTCTGTCAAAACCGGGACTTTTTCCCTTTGCCGTCTGGATTGCTATTTCTAGTTCCAGTTGTGTAAAATTTAAGTCGAGCTGCTTTGTGGAGAAGATATGGAATTGGGTTGGTACGTGTGGTTTAAATAGGTTTGCTTTGATTGAAAGTACTGCTGGGAGAAGTTGTGGTCGGCCGAGTACTCTGACCAACTATCTCCAAATTCCTCTGCAATTTTCTTCGGACAGGTAAGAAGACCAGTTTCTGTTTTTAAATATTTTATGGGAGTGGGGGGTACCCCAGCTAGGCGCTTGACGTCGGACCATATCTTTTTGGATGTAGTGAGAGGCGAGATTCGGGACGTGAAGTTTTGGAAGCAGGTGCG
Source organism: Drosophila prolongata (assembly GCA_036346975.1). Classification (NCBI taxonomy): domain Eukaryota; kingdom Metazoa; phylum Arthropoda; class Insecta; order Diptera; family Drosophilidae; genus Drosophila; species Drosophila prolongata. The sequence continues at coordinate 8,882,456 of JAYMZC010000387.1, forward strand.
TTTGGCAGCTAGTACAGCCTTTCTGAAGCCGGCATTGGCTCTTTTGTAGCGTAAGAGATTTGGAATTGGAAATAGATCTTGTTTTTCATCCCTAAGCTCCTGGAGAGAGTTGTTCCACCAGGGGACTTTGGCTTTGTGTGGAATGCTTTTTGTTTGTGGGATGCTGCAGTTTGCCGCCGCCCTTATACATTTTGTGATTTGGGCAATTTGGCTGTTAAGGCAGCCAGCTTTCCAAGTCGATGAGATACTAGAGCATTTTGTTTTAAAGCTGTCCCAATTGGCTAAGTCGGTTTTGTATTTTGGTAGAGGAGGGGATTTGTCAGTACTGAATCGGATTGAGACCATGGTTGTGATTAGGAAGTGATCGCTGCCATACAGATTAGAAGCGATGGACCAGTCACATATGTGCACAAGTTGTGGGGATATCAGGGAGATATCTACGTGTGTGAAAGTATTGTGGGTCGAGAGGTGGGTAGCGGAGCCGTCATTAAGTGTGATTAAATTTAGGTCAGCAATTGCGCGCTCCAGGGCTTTACCCCGGGAGTTGGGTTTTGGCGATCCCCAGAGCGGGCTCCAAGAGTTGAAGTCGCCCAACACTATGAAGGGGCCGGGAATATGGTTTAAGGTGTCAGTGATGTCGGTACTCCTGAAACTATGGCAAGGTAGGATGTATATATTAATTATGGTAATTGGCCGGTCCAGATCAAGCTGGAGAGCTGAGCATAATATGTTAGAAGTAATCCGATTGTGGGTATAGGGGATGTGTCGTTTAATGAGCACTCCAATACCTTGTTTAGCTGACGTGTTTTGGGGGAGGTTGCAGAAATAAGCTAAATAGGCCTTCGGGCAAATAAAGCTATTTGAGTCGTTGGGCAGATGGGTTTCCTGTAGGCATATGATGTCTGGGGAATTGTCTTTAATGAGTAGAGATAGTTGGTTGTAATTGTTTATAATTCCATTTATATTCCATTGGGTGATTTTTAATGGCATTTATTTATATAAGAAAAAGGGGAGGCGTACAGGGGGGCGCTTTTAGAGATCTTGTTCCATTGAAGATTCTGAATCTGAATGGTTTTTTCCTTTTCTAAGTTCGGAGTCTGTGGACATATTTTCTATAGTAGAATTACTGTGGTCTGGATCTAAACTTTTAAGAAACCGCTGCGCCTCACTAATGAGAGCGCGAGGTTTTTTAAGTCGCTCTTTGATCGTGGGATTCTTATCTTGCGTTTGTGGTGACGTTGGTGATTTGGGGTAGTGGGGGGAAGGGGGGAAATGGGGGGAGGCCGGCGAGGCCGGTGGGGGAGTCGGGGGAGAGGTGGGGGAGGGGGTTACATTTGTTTTTTGTGTTACATTGATTGCGCTTTGCTTGCTGGTTGATGGTGTGTTGTTGATTACTGCTTGCAGAGAGTCGTGCTCCGGTTTCGAAGCCGTTTCCGAAGTCGGTTTAGAAGAAGCGACCTTCGCGAAGGTTGCCGAATGATTGATTGTCGATGATGTTTGTTGTTGTTGTAGTTTTTGGATAATTCTCGCTTCTCGCATGCTGCATTTTTTTGTTGTTTTGATTTTTAGAAGGTCTCTTTGCTGTTGATACGCTGGGCAAGCTGGTGAGGAGGCGGGGTGTTGGCCTGAGCAGTTCGCGCATTCAGTGCGTGAGCAAGGCGCGGGTGGGTGAGGGGGTAGATTGCATGTGGAGCACATGGTTGGATCATCGCAGTGTTTAGTCGTATGACCGACCTTCTGGCAATTTTTGCACCGCATTGGGTTGGGTGTGTATTCCCTTACTTTGACATTGTAGCAAGAGATGTCCAGTTTGCTGGGAAGATTATAGAGATCAAAAGTGACCAGAATCACTCCCGAGGGTTTGGTGGCGTTGTCGATTGTTTTGGTAAACTTGAATACCGAATGCACGTTTTGGGATCGTAGCTCTTTCACAATTTCTTCTTCTGGTATGTTGTTTAGGCATGGTGCAAATATTGTTCCTTTAACAAAGTTAAGGGACTCGTGGTAATTGAATTCGACGTCGCATAAGCCGGGTAAGTGAGTGGTACGGAGGAATTTTTCGGCCACTGGTTTGGTGGTAACTAGCATCAATAGATTTCCATCTCTTAGCGTAGAAATTGTAATAATTTCCTTGCTAATGGTTTGTAGTGCCTTGTGTATAGCGAAGCAAGAGTAGAGATGGGTTTTTGGGAGTCTTTTGTTTTTACTATTATAAACTTTGGATTTTTTTGAACTGAAGTTGGAAGTTCAGGGAAATCTTCCGTAAGTTTTTGATAAGGTCTTTTTTTTTGATTTGGGGCTCTCGCCTAGCACAGCAAAGCGATTACCCTGCAAATTGGGGGGCTCAGGGCCCATGATCGCGAGGGTTTTTCGTCTGTTTTCGGCAGGCTTTCGGGCACTCGGAGAGGGGAGGTATACTAAGCACAGGTTCCGAAGATCAACGATGAGAAAGAAAAAAAGACGTCCGCACTCGATGAATGGTAGTCGGTGACTGAAATATTTTAAAAGACGAGCGTAAGAAAATCGAAATTGTTCAACTGCAATATCCTCGGATGGGAATTTGTCACGTATAAATTCCAAAACATCCTCAGATGTGGTATCTGGGGTGAATCTAGAAACAAATAACTGCTTCCTTTGTGGAACAACTGAAAGTTTCTTACGCCCCCCAGCAGCAGTCTGAACCACACTGGGCTGAGAACCAGGAACGGTGCCTTCTGTACCTGTAGGTACGGTAGGCAAGGAATTCTTTGACTTAGCCAGTACTGTAGATTTTATTCTGGAAACATAGACTCCACCCGAACTAGCTGTATCTATAGGCACTGTTGGTTCATTTACCCCTGTGTCAACAGAAACTGCTGCTACCAAGTTCGGATTTGGGGTGGATTCCACAATCATATTAACGGCGGTTAAACTGGCTTTTTTACGTTTAGGCGACTCGGTTAATAATTTTTTATTATTAAACTGGGCACAGACGGAATTGAACCCCTCATTGAGTTGTTTAAAAGCTCCTGAGATATTCAATAGGCTGTCTCTAGTCTGCTTCATAAAGCCGCTCATCTCAACTACCATTTCCTTGCAGGACCCACATGAGACCAGAATTAAGATCAATGAAATCTTTGACTCTGCCAGTAAATCCTGCACATTTAACGTGCATCATCGAATCGCAGAGCCAGCAAAAAATAAAGGGTCTTTAGTTGAAGACGCAAGAGTACAATTTAATTTAGAACAGACAAGAGCCATTGTAAGTTTAAAGCAAATTAAAAAATAAGAATATGAAAAATACCTCAAAGTAAATTTGGCACTGGGATCAAATCCAAAAACCACAAGGGGACAAACACGAAAAAAGTAAGAAGCGCGAGATCACGAATTAAATCGAATAAAGAGAGCACGAGAGAATAAATCTTATATCGACTGAGCGTGGCTTGTGCAACACAACAACTTTAATCAATAAACAAATGCAATGTAAAGCATGCAAGAGAGAGAGAAAGTTAGAGAAATAAACAAAAAAGTCTACCAGAAGTTCATAGAGAGTAAATTACAGTTATAAAATAGAGCGGGAGAGATTGAGAGGGAGTAAAAGAGTTCTAGCAAGTATAGAGAGCGTAAATTACACTAACAAAGCTACGAGATTAAACAAATCTAATAGAAATGTTAAAACAATTATAAACACATACCCGTTTACTTTGAGATCTATTTAAAATTTCTAACACAGATATTAAGTTAAGCTTTGTAAATAAATAAACACAAAACACTCGCACAAAATCACTGAAAAAATACAAAAACTCAGAGCGCAAAGGTAAACACAACTGTTCACAAGCGACGCTAAATCGAAAATTTTGAGGAAAATTGTGGCAATCGTTTAGGCGATACACATTTAGGTGACAATTTAGGTACAATATTAGGTGAAAAGAGTTTAGGTAAAAGTTTAGGTCAGAAAAATTTAGGTACACATTTAGGTGAAAAGAATTTAGGTAAAAGTTTAGGTGAAAACAGTTTTGGCATATGTTTAGGCGATGTCATCATCGGGTTTTAGGCGAGAAGGTAATATTTTAGATGAGGAAGCTTTAGGTACAGGTAGTTTTGGAAAAAGCATGTTAGAGGATAATTTTGAAAGGGAAATGTTAGAAATAAACATTTTAGAAGATGAGACTGAAGAAATGGCTTACAATATCGGAGAGCAGGTTAGTTATAAGGATCAAATGTAGTTTTTTGAATTGTTAGAGGAAAATTATATTAAGGTATTGCGTCCTGAAAGTCCGAGAGTTAAATGTGAGTTAAACATTATCGTAGAGGACACAAAACCGTTTAGTTGTACACCTAGAAGAATGTCTTATAATGAAAAAGAGGCATTGCAGAAATCGTTAGATGAATACCCAGAAAAAGGAAATATTCAGAGTAGTAAATCGGAATACGCCTCTCCGATCGTTTTAGTGAAGAAAAAGACTGGGGAGTTTAGGTTGTGCATTGATTTCAGACGGTTAAATAAAAATTATGGCTAAAGATAATTATCATATTCCCTTAATTAATAATTTGTTAGATAAATTGGTGGGACAATCGGTTTTTACTAAATTAGATTTAAAGAATGCGTACTTCCACGTTTTAGTGAACAAAGAGTCAATGAAGTTCACATCCTTTACAACGCCATTAGGGCAATTTGAGTTTTTGCGAATGCCAATGGGTTTGAAGACGGCTCCCCAGGTATTTCAAAGATTTGTTATTGATATTTTTTCAGGCATGATAAGAGACAATAAGGTGGTAATATACAAGGATGACATTTTAATTGCAAGTCGGAGTATTGAAGAACATTTAGAAATATTAGTAGAAGTATTTAGGAGATTAGTGGAAAATAAATTAGAAGCTATAAAGAGCTTTCCTATGCCAAATAAAGTGCAAGCTGTTCGAAGTTTCTTAGGTCTTTATTCTTACTCTTGCCGCTTTATAAAGGACTTTTCGATTTTGGCGAAACCATTATATGATTTACTGAGGAAAGATAGGTCGTTTGAATTTGGAAATATAGAGTTACCTTGTTTCATACTTTTGAAAAAGAAATTAGTTGGTATTAGCTTTATACGATTACAAGGCTGAAATTGAGCTCCATTGCGATGGGAGTGCGTTAGGGTTTGAGGCTGTACTGTTTCATAGAAAGGACGACAATAAGTTGCATCCGATTTTTTATGTTTCGAAAAGATCAACAGCTACTGAAGCTAAATTCCATAGCTTTGAATTAGAGACGTTAGCCATTATTTACGCACTTAGAAGGCTTAGGATATATTTACAGGGGAAACGTTTCAAGATTGTTACAGATTCTAATTCTCTAACATTAACTTTAAATAAAATAGATTTAAGCCCGAGAATTGCCAGGTGGGCTTTAGAGTTACAAAAATTCGATTATGAATTAAAACACAGGGCAGGAAAACAAATGCGGCATGTTAATGCACTTAGCAGATGTAATAATGTAATGATAATAGAGGCAAGCACGTTTGAGAATAGTTTGGTAATTTGTCAGTTAAGAGTTAGTAAAGTACAAGAAATTAGGAAAATTTTAGAAAACAGAAAGCATAAGTGGTTTGAAATGAGGAATGGAATTATAATAGAAAGAATAATAATAATAAGTTACTGTTTTATGTACCAAATCGAATGGAGGAACACGTGATGTATAAATATCATGACGAATTAGGTCACATATTTCTGTGGAGGACCCTGGTACGACTTTGTGTGTATCCTGGCCCGTGATTAGCATCCTTACAGAATGGCGCCCGAGCAGGGACTAGACAGGACATTCAGGACGTCAAGGACATCGACATCTACCGTGGATTAAAGCCTCACAGTTCGGACAGCATAGGAGGAAGTTTAGTGAGGAATTATTGGTGTATGTTATTTAAATTTCTTTTTTCGAAGTGCTCAACATCACGAGAATATAGTGTTAAAATTCGATCCGAGTAAAAATTCCAAACTTATTGGCAGTTCAGTAAGCGCGTTTTATATTAAATTTTTGGGTGTCCCAAACTTTAAATCGCTCTCCTGAAAAGTTGCCATTTCAAAGTCGGTGTACACGATCCTGCAAAATCTATCGGACGGATCGTTTTGAGATTTTTCCCAGTAAATCGGGGTTTTTGACTTTGACTTAAAAAATTGAACAAAAAATAAAAAAAAACGAGGACGGAAGCTAACTTCGGCAAGCCGAAGTTTTAATACCCTTGCAGACTTTGCCGAAATTGCTAAAACTGAAAAAGTAGCGAAAGGAATAAGGTATACATAAATAAACTAGATTTGCATCGTTTAATGTCAATTGCTTTTATACTGCAAAAATGTCATATAAAAATAGAAAAAAAGGGATACTTTCGCAGCCTTTAACTATTTTTCCTACGGAAGCTATAAGAAATAGACGTCCGATCGGCAAGCGCTTTTACCCTAATCAAGATATGCGTAAATAAATAAAACTTGGAAAAATTTATGTCAGTAGCTTTCACACTACGCGAAAAATTCAGAAAATCATCAAATTTGGACCGATTTCACCCTGTTGTTCCTATGGGAGCTGTAGGATATAGACGTCCGATCGTCACGTGCTTTTACCCTAATCAAGGTATGCATAAAAAAATACGATTTGGAAAGATTCATGTCAATTGCTTATATACTGTGCGAAATATCCTAAAAATCATTAAATTTTAACCGATTTCACCCTATTGTTCCTATGGGAGCTATAGGATATAGACGTCCGATCGCCAAGCGCTTTTACCCTGATCAAGGTATGCATAAAAAAATAAGATTTGGAAAGATTTATGTTAATAGCTTTTACACTGCGCGAAATATCTTCCATTCTTGAAAGTAATATCCGATTGTTCCTATGGGAGCTATAGGATATAGACGTCCGATCAGCACGCGCTTTTACCTTGATGAAGGAATGCATAAAAAAATACGATTTGAAAAAATTTATAGCAATAGCTTTTACACAGCGCGAAATATTCTGAAAAACATAAAATTTGGATCGATTTTACCATATTGTTCCTATGGGAGCTATGGGATATAGACGTCCGATCGCAACGCGCTTTTACCCTGATCAAGGTATGCATAAAAAAATACGATTTGGAAAGATTCATGTCAATATCTTTTACACTGCGCGAAATATTATCAATTCTTGCTAGATATATCCGATTGCTCCTATGGGAGCTATGGGATATAGACGTCCGATCGGGGCGATTTTCAAACTTGATCTGCGTACACATGTTTTAGGACGAGTGTGAAAGTTTCAGATCGCTAGCTTTTAAACTGAGCTCGCAAACGGTATTGAAACAGACGGACAGACGGACATGGCTATATCGACTCCCCTATTGATCCTGATCAATTTTCAACTATTTCAGTCAGAGTTTGGTTCATATTCTTAGAAAATATGTTACTAAAGTAGCTACAACTAATGCATTCGACCCATTTAATGAGTTTTAAAAAGGGATTTGCGCAAGCAATGGGTTTCACCAAGGTGTACAGTTTATATGTTTTTTTTTGCGGAAAAACACGTAAATAATGTAGTAATAGGGTGCGGTAAAATATAGTATATTTTGAACCGCAAGTGCTCCCGAACAGCTTTAAACACATTCAAATAACAGCACGGAATTTTTGTATAACATCTACAGAACATTTGGTTGCAGCTTGACATTTACAAATTTTTATTGTTCTATTCATGCCTATGTGGATAACTTGACTTTGGAAATTACAAGTGGTTTTTAAATCCCCATAAAATAGGTCGAATGCATTAGTTGTAGCTACTTTAGGCTGCAGTTGTACTCATACCCGAGACTTCGAGTTGTAAAGTCATTTAATTAATTGTATGAAATCTCTACAAGATGCCCACAGCCATCTGATCTGTAGGATATTGGGTTTGATCCCACAGAAGTAGACAAGTACACATATACATACGCACAACTGTTCAGATGCCATTACAATTGTTTAACGACCTTGTCTCTCTAGATATTTTCCACCCTCAAAGACATATACAGACACAATATTCTATGTATATTGTATGCATGCAATCCCCCCATCCCCTTCCTATACTACAGGTTAAAAAGTGTTACGGAACTGCATTTTGTCCTGGGACGGCGGCGGCTAGCTCCGGAATCCCCAGGGCGGAGTACCCCCAATGTCCCTACAGGTTCCACAACATCGATGACACGCGTCTCACATCACAAAAAAATATCGGTCTTCACTAACAAGCAAAACAACAAAATGTAAACAATGCAATTAATTCGGAGTGACGGGAAATATATGGTGTTTTGGTGGCTATCGATGACCTAGCCAAGCACGCCCACCCAACCAAGGATGCCCCGGATGATTCTGCGGAGGCATCACCCATGATCAGTTGGTCGAAGTCACTTCTCGAGACTAATACAGCTCCATCTCCCCCACAGCGACAACTCACTCGCACATTTCGGTCTTCAGTCTAAAGTTTACATAAATGGCTCTCCTAGTAATTAATTCATCTTTTTCTTAACCAAACTTGGCCACCGTCTTCGAATTTATGCGGTCAAAGCTGAGGATTACCTTCCCTTGGAAAAGGCTACAGGCGCCGCGGAAATAATGTTCCACCAGACACGTATTGGTGGAACTCACAGTGGATCGAGGCGCAAAAAAAGGGCACACACTAAGTATGTGTCGGGTCACCTAATCCTGAGGAGCTCCTGGGGAAAAGAAGGGACTGGCCAAACGGAAAGTAGTATGCGCTGTAAACAATCCCGCCGAAAACTAATAATCGCGACCCTTATTTACAGGCAACAACGAGGACAAATTGAGGTTTTCGGGTCTAAGTCCGGATAAATTTACAGGTCAACAGGTAAGTATATAAATTTAGTAAAGGTGCACATATATTTTAACATTTATAACATTTCAGCCACTTCTAGGCTAGGCACCGGGCTAGATGTGCCCCGGCCGAGTCGAACTCCAACAGAGGCCAGCGGCGATAATGGCCAGGAACACCACGAGGAGCGGTGGTTAAGGAGAAGGCAGTGGCGGTGCCTCTCGACGCGGCGCGAATTGGCAGCCAGTTACTCCAAGGCGACTTAACAGCCAGGAACGGACTCACCGGCGTATTTTAGAAAGCGTTGGCGGCGTCCGAGGATGGCGAGTTATGCTGGCCCAAATCGTATCGCTGGGTCGAAAGAAGGTGCGTAGATGTATGTATGCCAATATTCCAATTATATCTCCCGATGTAATTTTCCAATTTAATAATTCCAATTTAATTATTTGAATTTAGTCTTCCAATTTAATCTTCCAATTTAATTTTTTTTTATATTTCGGCACAAACACTACTTCAACATTTTTGTTCCGTCTGCTGGGACAATATGGCTGCGACTATATCAAAATCTGCCTATCATTCCTATCTCGCCATATTCCCTTTGCCTCTCTCGAAATTGGGTTATTGGACATATCAAGGCCATCCTAGCCATACCCAGAGCGAACCGGGCTATTTTAAATAGCTAGATAGCCAAGGGCATCAGCGGAAAAGGGCGCCACTCCAGTAGGGGTTGCCACCTTCCTACTTTATCGATAACCCTACCAAAAACGAATACCTCCTTCTTAATTCCTCCAGCCGATTCCAACTTGAAATGCAACAAAAGGTTTATTTCGAATGTATGAATAAGGTGTAACTAACTTATTCTGTACTTAGGAAGGCCTAAACATCGTCGGTTTTCTACGCTCAATTTTGTAAACTCTCTTTTTGTTTATATTTGTTGCTAACAAGTTTTTCACAGAAACTTTTGATTTCCATCAATTTGAGTTCGCCGAGATTAATGCGTGGAGCCATGTTTAGGGTACCATACTTACATTTTTTTTTGGCCTCTTTTTTTAAACATTTTTTTCTGAATGCACAAACATGCGTGAAGCCATGTTTAGGGGGGGGTATGGTACTTACATTTTTTTTTTTGCCTCTTTTTTTAAACAGTTTTTTCTGAATGCACAACATTTGAAGAATATTGCGTTAAAATTTTAGATTCATCCGAGTAAAACTTCCGAAGTTATGGGCAGTATAACGTAGGTGAGTTAGCTCATTTGGTATGCGATTTTTCGATGTCCAAAACTTTAAGAACGTTCTCATTTCTGTACCTAAATCCGCAGGTACTGACGTCAAGTTTTTTTTTAATGATTATTTTGTATTTTATAATAACAAATATATCGAATTTTTAGGCTAAAAATCACGTTTTTGACTTTAAAGTCAAAAATTACCTCTAGAAACATATTAACTAATAAAAATTTTTTTTTTGGTTTTTTTCTGATGATCCAGTAACGAGTTCCCCGCAAAACCTTTTTTCTTGGAGGCGCCTACGGAGCTTTGCTGTGAACAGCTCATTTATTTATTTTTTTAATGAAAATTTGTGAAAACGTAGTTTAAATGTTGTACTTTAATGTGGTAATAAAATAATTAATCTGACATTAACCGTATCGCGTAAAAAAATTCATGAAAATAGGCCATTTTTTGGCCGAATTAACCATACCCCCCTTAAGGAAAAGTTAATAGAAGCTCCAATTTTAGCAATATATGATCCAAGAGATGAGACGGAGTTGCACTGTGGTGCAAGCTCATTAGGTTGTGGCGCAATATTATTACAAAGAAAAAGGGATACAAAATGTCACCCTGTCTTTTATTTTTCGAGTCAATATGCCACAGCTTCGAGTTGGAAACTTTAGCAATAATAAACGCATTAAAAAGATTTCGAGTTTATGTGCAAGGAATTAGATTCCATATTGTGACTGATTGCAATTCGTTAATTTTAACTTTAAATAAAAAAGAAATTAGCCCCCGTATAGCAAGATGAGCTTCAAAACTATGACTACGAGCTTGAGCACAGGTCGGGAAAAAAAATGCAACATGTAGCGGCGACTGAATAGGCCGTTTAAGTCCATTCTAGAAGTATGCTTCTCTTCTGGATCTGTTAGCCGAGTTTCGTTGCATATCTAAAACTTTGGTGCAATGTTATCGGAGAAATAAAAATGAGAATGGCAATTCATCGAAGATCAGCCGGTGAAGGGTGTCTTTGGAAAGGTCGACTGAGCTGTGAAACATTTCCGGCGATGGCCTCAGTAAGGCCACGCTAACCAAGACTCGGTCTATTCAAACCAAGCCCTCATTGAGTGCAGATGCACTTATTGCGTAACCTAATTATTTTGCTAACATCACACGTGTATCTCAGTCGGGAAATAATTTTAATTATAATCGTGAATAAATTTTTGATTAAATCTGTGTGTAAGAACCTCAAAACAACCAGGTGGGTAAAACCTTGTGCTCGCTCTCCTTTTACGTAAGAATTTATAGTGGCAATAAAAATTTCGCAGAGCTGCCGAGGAGCCGCCACATCGGAGGAGCATCCGCTAAAGGAGCGCTTGTCCCGCAGAGCGTACGTGGTAGTAGCCCTGCCGGAGAAGCATCCCTGCCGGAGAGGCAGTCACAGCGGTGAAGCATCATCAAGAGGATCGGCTGTTTCGCAGAGTGCACGTAGGAGCAGCCCTGCCGGTGAAGAATGCTGCCGGAGGGGCAGTCACAGCGGAGAAGCATCCACAAGAGGATCGCCTGTTTCGCAGAGCGCACGTAGGTGCAGCCCTGCCGGTGGGGCAGCCATAGCGGTGAAGCATCCGCAAGAGGAGCGCCGTCCGCAGAGCGCACGCAGGAGCAGCCCTGCTGGAGAAGAACCCTGCCGGAGGGGCAGCCACATCGGAGGAGCATCTGCTATAGGAGCCCTACCCGCAGAGGGCACGCAGAAGGAGCAGCCGCATTGGAGATGCGTCCGCCGAAGCAGTGCCCAGGAGAGGAACGCCGCCTGTGGGGCGCGCATCGCTCGAGGAATACCGCATGTTAAGAGGAGCTGATTAAATTTCCCCCGATTTACGTCATCACTAGATCTGCGACCTGGCCCCTTGGGTTTAACCCTTTGGCGCCACTGACGCCCGGCAAGCCCCAGAAAACTAGGAAAGCAGCAAGAGCCCGCCAACAGTTAACCAAATTGTGCATGAGCTAAATATTTTGTTTGTGAGATAGAGAAAGTCGCGATGTAGATATCCGAAAAAAATAATCAATCGTTTATGCTCGCCAAGAAAAGTACAAGTGTTTAACCCATATAGCGGTATGAAGCGCCTATTTAATTTTCAGCATGTTCGTTGAACGAAAGATCGATCTTTCGCCGATGGAAAACTGAGTGAGTGGTCTTTGTTTAATTTACATGTATATTCGAGTTGAATCCGACGCAATGGTCGAAAATTTTATTTAGGTATTGGCGAGATTTGTTAGACACCTTGTGACGACCCAGCGTCACAAACAATAAAAGAACATTCCAAAAACAATACACAATGATCTTTTATTCTCCCTACGCTACACCACATTCAAAACACGCGCCAAAATCGCGCACTTTCAAAACGCGCGCCCAAAAACAATAAACTGGTCACACTAATATATCGATAGTCGACCACCATCGCTATCTTCGTGATCCGATAACGAGTTTTCGAGATCGGGATTCTCGTCATCAACCACTCTGGGCACACTCAACGGGGCCTATATAAGCAGAGGCAAGACCCCAGATGAGTGACTTGCGTTCCGACGATCTTCGAGGAAACATCAGCAACAAGGTAAGTGTTCTGGTAGATAGTCTTGGTAGTAGTAGTGGATCCTTAAGAACTCGGTTTTTAAATCGGTTCTACGACCTGGTCAGGATCACTGGCGTCCCGGTGTGCTTTCCTAGAAATCAGCCCAGACCCAGTCGTGATCACTGAGGCGGCCCGGTTTTCGTAATACAGGCCCACCTCAGTGAGTTCCCCCAGAAGTCACGTTTCCGGCTCCCGACCCGGAAACGAAACGGATGTAGAAACGGCACTTCGAACCTAACGATGCCCGGCAGACCGAAACTAACGATGCCCTACATTTCCGAATCCCACTAGAAATCCAAGTAGATCTCTCCCAACGACCCAGAACACTTCGAACCCGACGAAGCGACTTCTCGACCCATCCGCAGCGCCGAAGCTCGCAGCAAGCAGTCCATCACTCGGCCCTTCCGCAGCGCCGACACTCACAGCAAGCAGTTCATCTCTCGGCCCTTCCGCTGCGCCGAATCGACAGAGCAAGCAGTCCCGATGCATCTACACACAATTACACGATCAACATACATTATACGATTACTTTGAAATACACGTCTCTAGTTTTACTCCTTTGTGTCATTATTGGGAAAAGGGAGGTAAATCGATCTATAGAGGAATAAATATAAATATCTGTCACGAACCCTGACCACGTCGAGCTATACCGTCTCCCAAAACAGGGTCGTTACAGTGGCGCCCGAGCAGATTAAAAACAAACAGATAGAAACCTCAAAATACCAACAAAGATCGTTTACCCTCTTCCTCAACACAGCACGGATTAAAAATGGAAGACAAGCTGACTCGAAGCTGGATCAGCAATTGCAACAAGGCCCAACTGGAAATCTATCTGAGGGAATTCGACATCAAGCCAGAAACGCGGTGCGAGGACATGCGGAAACAAATGTCGGAGTTAATCAAGAGCGGTGCCCACAGCGAAGAAACCACCAAACGTCTCCAAGACCTAGCACAGAAGCACGCGAGAACCCCATCACCAGCACCCGACGGAATGGAGAAAAACCAGAACTTGCTACAGATACCAGACAAACAGCAAGAATGTACAGGAAAAAAAGAAACAAAAACAGAAACAGAAAAAAGAAGAGTCACGGCATCGGATCACTAGCGACAGGCGATCTAACAGACGCAGAAATCCAAGAAACCCTCAAAAAGGAATTGGAAATGATGAGTCAAGTCAAGAGAGTCAGCCACATTGCCACGCATAAGATCTTTATGAAACACGATCGCCCAATTAAACAGAGGTATTACCCTCGAAACCCGGCCATGCAAGCAATAATAAACAAACAAGTGGACGACCTCCTAGCTCAGGATCTTATCGAACCCTCACATTCACATAGCTCGCCAGTAGTAATCGTAGAAAAGAAAAACAAAGAATGGAGACTTTGCATAGAATACAGGCAGCTGAACGAGCACGTTTATACTTCAGACGGACGCCAGCAACTGCGGATTAGGAGCGGTCCTGACCCAAGAGGACGAAAACGGCGAGCACGTAATATCGGAAGCTCACAAAGACAGAGCAAAACTACTCAGCGACCGAAAAAGAATGCCTGGCAATCCACTGGGGGATCCAGAAAATGAGGATTGTACTTGGAAGGGTATCACTTTATAGTCATCACTGATCATCAGGCGCTAAAATGGCTAATCTCGATAGGGAGCCCGTCAGGAAGGATTGCCAGATGGGCGTTGGCAATGCAGCCATACTCGTTCGAAATACGCTATCGCAAAGGAAAGCTCAATGTCGTTGCGGACGCACTATCCAGAATGCCAGAAGAAGAAGCTCACGTAGCCGAGCTCAAAGAAGACCTCTGGATTAAACAGAAACTCCTAGACTTGGAAAGAAATCCCGAAACATGGCCAGATTACGCGATAATCAACGGAAAACTATACAGACATCTACCGTCATGGGCTGCAGACGAGGACACACAGCCATGGAAACTTTGCGTGGCGAAAAGTCAAAGAGCACGAGTACTGCGAGAAAACCACAGCGAAGCAACAGCAGGACACCTAGGGGTCAGAAAAACAAAACACCGGATAATGGCGACATACTACTGGCAAGGGATGCACAGAGACATACAGCAGCATGTACGAAGCTGCAAAACATGTCAACGCTACAAGACATCACAACAACAAGCAGCGGGGAAAATGTAGTCACAGATAGCGAAAACACCTTGTGAAACCTTGTGGGGCCACTACCACGGTCTAGCCACGGTAATAACATGTTATTAGTAATGTTCGACAAATTCACGAAGTGGGTGGAGATAGCAGCCGCCCGGAAAGCGACCACGGAAATCGTATTAAAGGTCCACAGGGAACAAATCATATCACGGTTTGGAACCCCAAAAAACCTGATCTCAGACAATGGAGTACAATTCACAAGCAACAAGTTCAAGGCACAACTACAGAAATGGGGGATTGCTCACCAACTAATAGCCCCGTACACCCCTCAGGAAAAACCCAGCAGGAAGGGCAATCCGTACGATAAAAACAATGATAGCCCAATTCTCAGGAACAGAGCACACAAGATGGGACGACTGGCTACCTGAAATCTCGCTAGCAATCAACAGTAGCAGATCGGAATCAACAGGGTATAGCCCGGCATATCTACTATACAGACGGGAAATTAGACTACCAGGAAGCCTGTTTGCCGAAAACACTCAAGGATCCGGAATCATAGAGGAGACAGTGGAGGCACGATGGGAACGGATAATGGATACAAGGAAACTAGCACACCTAAACATGGGAAAGGCGGCACAGGATCAAGCTAGATCGTACAACCTCCGGAAAAGGGACTAGAGACCCAAAATAGGAGAGCTAGTATGGGAAAGACAACAACCCTTGTCAAAAGCAGCAACTGGATTCGCGGCCAAGCTAGCCCCAAAATACGAAGGTCCATTCAAAGTAACAGGCTTCATATCAGCGGTGATTGCAACAATAAAACACACGGTGACCGGGAAGACGCACAGAGCCTACATAAACGAACTAAAACCCCATGTAGAAACCCTCGACTAACAAGCATGCGCAACCCCAAAAAAAACGATCCAGCGTCACAAATAATAAAAGAACATTCCAAAAACAACACACAATGATCTTTTATTCTCCCTACGCTACTCCAATTCAAAACACGCGCCCAAAAACAATAAACTGGTCATGGTCGATAGTCGACCATCATCGCTATATTCGTGATCCGATAACGAGTTATCGAGATCGGGATTGTCGTCATCAACCACTCTGGGCACACTCAACGGGGCCTATATAAGCAGAGGCAAGACCCCAGATGAGTGACTTGCGTTCCGACGATCTTCGAGGAAACATCAGCAACAAGGTAAGTGTTCTGGTAGAGAGTCTTGGTAATTTTAATAATAATCGTGAATAAATTTTTGATTAAATCTGTGTGAAAGAACCTCAAAACAACCAGGTGGGTAAAACCTTGTGCTCGCTCTCCTTTTACGTAAGAATTTATAGTGGCAATAAAAATTTCGCAGAGCTGCCGAGGAGCCGCCACATCGGAGGAGCATCCGCCAAAGGAGCGCCTGTCCCGCAGAGCGTACGTGGTAGTAGCCCTGCCGGAGAAGCATCCCTGCCGGAGAGGCAGTCACAGCGGTGAAGCATCATCAAGAGGATCGGCTGTTTCGCAGAGTGCACGTAGGAGCAGCCCTGCCGGTGAAGAATGCTGCTGGAGGGGCAGTCACAGCGGAGAAGCATCCGCAAGAGGATCGCCTGTTTCGCAGAGCGCACGTAGAGCAGCCCTGCCGGTGGGGCAGCCAAAGCGGTGAAGCATCCGCAAGAGGAGCGCCGTCCGCAGAGCGCACGCAGGAGCAGCCCTGCTGGAGAAGAACCCTGCCGGAGGGGCAGCCACATCGGAGGAGCATCTGCTATAGGAGCCCTAGCAGAGGGCACGCAGGAGGAGCAGCCGCATTGGAGATGCGTCCGCCGAAGAAGTGCCCAGGAGAGGAACGCCGCCTGTGGGGCGCGTATCGCTCGAGGAATACGGCATGTTAAGAGGAGCTGATTAAATTTCTCCGGTTTACGTCATCACTAGATCTGCAACCTGGCCACTTGGGTTTAACCCTTTAGCGCCACTGACGGCCGGCAAACCCCAGAAAACTAGGAAAGCAGCAAGAGCCCGCCAATAGTTAACCAAATTGTGCATGAGCTAAATATTTTGTTTGTGAGATAGAGAAAGTCGCGATGTAGATATCCGAAAAAAATAATCAATCGTTTATGCTCGCCAAGAAAAGTACAAGTGTTTAACCCATATAGCGGTATGAAGCGCCTATTTAATTTTCAGCATGTTCGTTGAACGAAAGATCGATCTTTCGCCGATGGAAAACTGAGTGAGTGGTCTTTGTTTAATTTACATGTATATTCGAGTTGAATCCGACGCAATGGTCGAAAATTTTATTTAGGTATTGGCGAGATTTGTTAGACACCTTGTAACGACACAGCGTCACAAACAATAAAAGAACATTCCAAAAACAACACACAATGATCTTTTTTTCTCCCTACGCTACACCACATTCAAAACACGCGCCAAAATCGCGCACTTTCAAAACGCGCGCCCAAAAACAATAAACTGGTCACACTAATTTATCGATAGTCGACCACCATCGCTATCTTCGTGATCCGATAACGAGTTTTCGAGATCGGGATTCTCGTCATCAACCACTCTGGGCACACTCAACGGGGCCTATATAAGCAGAGGTAAGACCCCAGATGAGTGACTTGCGTTCCGACGATCTTCGAGGAAACATCAGCAACAAGGTAAGTGTTCTGGCAGATAGTCTTGGTAGAACTCGGTTTTTAAATCGGTTCTACGACCTGGTCAGGATCACTGGCGTCCCGGTGTGGTTTCCTAGAAATCAGCCCAGACCCAGTCGTGATCACTGAGGCGGCCCGGTTTTCGTAATACAGGCCCACCTCAGTGAGTTCCCTCAGAAGTCACGTTTCCGGCTCCCGACACCGGAAACGGATGTAGAAACGGCACTTCGAACCTAACGATGCCCGGCAGACCGAAACTAACGATGCCCTACATTTCCGAATCCCCCTAGAAATCCAAGTAGATCTCTCCCAACGACCCAGAACACTTCGAACCCGACGTACGCACGACGAAGCGACTTCTCGGCCCATCCGCAGCGCCGAAGCTCACAGCCAGTAGTTCATCACTCGGCCCATCCGCAGCGCCGAAGCTCGCAGCAAGCAGTCCATCACTCAGACCTTCCGCAGCGCCGACACTCGCAGCAACCAGTTCATCACTCGGCCCTTCCGCAGCGCCGAAGCTCGCACACCGAATCGCGACAGCAAGCAGTTCAAACTCGGCCCTTCCGAAGCGCCGAATCGACAGAGCAAGCAGTCCCGACGCATCTACACACAACTACACGATCAACATACATTAAACGATTACTTTGAAATACACGTCTCTAGTTTTACCCCTCTGTGTCATTATTAGGGAAAGGGAGGTAAATCGATCTATAGAGGAATAAATATAAATATCTGTCACGAACCCTGACCACGGCGAGCTATACCGTCTCCCAAAACAGGGTCGTTACAACCTATCACACACATAAAAAAAAGGAAAAAAAATAATAATATCTTTTCCATAAATTCAAATATTAAATTAGTGAATAAAATTTAAATTAATTTAATTTAGACTAAACTAATTAATCCTAAATTAAAAAAAAAAAAACCTCGAAGAAAATTTTTGAAAGATTATATTTGAAGAAAGCTGATAATGAAATTAATAACATAATCATATTCTAGGATTTAAATACACTCGCAAAAAAAATCATACATACAATTTTATATCTATATATTTAAAACTCTTTAAGGAAACCATATATTTAATACCATGAATTATTATTATACTTGTTTATATTATGATCGTACTTGTTCAAACATGAACAAGTCTAAATATAAGTATAGCAGGCACTTGTATAAAACAAGATATACACACATAACATGTAAAATGACCTCCTGCGGAACGGTCACAAAATATCTTTGAGTACACATAAGTGCTATCAGGGTAGTTGTGATCTCCCTTATCGCACTTAAGAATGTTTTCCCAATTTAGGGGTAAACAAGACACTCCGTGGGTTATTAGAAATAAGATAATAATCCCAATTATAAGATTTTATGAGCTCGTGCATGTCACATTGTAAATCGATCCAGAGCCAGAATTTACGATCTGTTACCTAAACCATGCGAGGGGAACAGTTGTTTGCACTTGTAATCTGTAAGTGCAGACCACTTGAGCCTCCAAATATAATCACTTAAAAATGTTTCCTACACTACACAAAGGACTTGTGCGGGGGTCAAAATATAGCTCCCCCGCCCAGGGCAAAACAGATGCGGTCTCTGCGTAGGCCATAGATAAGAATAGAATACGAATCACACCAATGTTACTTGTTAAGAAACTTCATGAAATAAAAACAGTTTGAAATTATAACTCAGCAAATGTAGACGTCTTTTATTAGAACGCTCTAACATTTTGGTCCCCCCACCAGTGGTAAGAGACTCAGAGTTTTTGAAACCAGCACCTTAGAGTCTGATTTGTTGCGAGTGCACGGTCAGCTAAAGGTTGCAAAACAAATAATACTCGTGTTTTCCCCCATCAGTGGTAAGAGAATATAAAAATTCACAAGTTTGAATCTTGTTCAAAAAAAATATAAGTTAATAAGCCAAACGGGCACAACAAATTCTGCGAAATTACACGGGTGTGTTACGCGTCGTGGGCGTTACCAAGGCCAGGAACATTGGTTAATTGTTAAAAAAAAAAGGTGTTCGGTTAAACGGGAACAGTGTTTTAAAAGGACGAACTCAATAGCTCGAACCTAAAGTGGTTACAATCAAAATAAATAAATAAACAACCACAACAACCAAGTCTCAACAACAACGACATCGAAGTAAAAACCAAATCTCGCCGACAAGTAACAACCAAATAAAGGACATCGAACCAACAACAACCAAGTATCAACAACAACGACATCGAAGTAACAACCAAATCTCGCCGACAAGTAACAACCAAATAAAGGACATCGTAGCAGCAACAACCCAGTCTCAACAACAACCACATCGAAGCCACAATCTCGCAGACGTCATCGAAGCAGCAGATAAGTAAACTTTTAAAAATATATTTTCGTAACAAAACATATAAGAAATAGATTATAAGAATATAAGTAAAAAAAGACCTAAATACCATATTTAAATATTAAAAAAAAAAAAAATGTTGTCCGAAACCATTATAAAGCTCCTTGAAGCACAGGCAAGCTTAACAAGAGAAATTAGAGTAATTGAAGCAGGTCAATTAACAAGTGAAAGCATTTCAAAATTAGATAGCCTCAAAGCTAGATTTGTTGCAAATCATGCATCATTATTAAAATGTGGAGTACGATCATGACTATTTTAACAAAAAAGTGTTTGAGGCGATTTGTAGGGTTGTTGAAAGCCTAAAAAATAAATTTGGAAATTTAAAAGTTGGTTCTGAAACCAAAATGGTAAAGGTAGCAGAGAGTGACCCAAACAAATTGGCGGAGGTGTTCGACCAAAATGTCGAACAATTAAACAATTATTTAAAGGAAACCATTAAGGAGCTCAATAAAGCTAGCCGTGAAGACTGCTTACTAAGAGCTAATAAAATAGAATTTTATGGAATAGAACAAGCAGTAAAATAAAGGAGTTCTGCAAAAGATATGAACACAACATATCATTCGACGAAACCGTCGAAGAGTTAGAATTTGACGTTAAAAAAGTGTTAGACGAAATCTTCCGAAGTAATAATGGGGTATTGGTAAGGGATAGAGTTGATGACCTTCCCCTGTTACCAAAAATACAAGTTCCCACATTTTCTGGAGAAGGAAAAGAGTGGGACTTATTTTCTGAATTATTTAAAGAAATAATTCATAATAGAGATGATCTAAGCTCATCTCTAAAATTTAATTATTTGAAAACCGCTCTTAAAGGCGAGGCAAGGAGTATGGTTGCTCACTTGCTGACAGGTTCTGCCGAAAATTATACTGCCGCTTGGGAACTATTAACCAAGCGGTATGAAAATAAGAGAAAAATATTCTCAGATCAGCTGAATCGTTTGATCGAGTTGCCCATTCTAGACAACGATTCAGCAAAACAGATTAAATGGTTTATTGATTCAATAAATGAATCAATTCATTTAATCAGAACAAAAGCGAATTTAAGTGAGGATGTTGATGTGATTTTCGCACACATTATCATCCGAAAATTCAACAGGAAAGCGCTTCAATTATACGAAACGCATATAAAAAAAAATAAGGAAATTCAATTACTAGGCGATGTAATGGAATTTTTAGAGCAACGAGTCAGTTCTCTTAGCTCAACAATAAATGAGGAAAAGAAAGTTTTTAAAAAAGTGGTAAATACCACTGTTAAGGAAAGTTGTCTACTTTGTAAAATGGTTGGACACTTAGTAACAAATTGTTATAAGTTTAGGGGAATGAGTCCGATAGAAAGAGGGGAGTTTATCAGAAAACAGCGCTTGTGCAACAGATGCTTTAAGCATTCTGTTTTCAAGAAGTGTAACTCGGAATATTTATGCTCAATTTGCAAAAAACCGCATCACACCATGCTCCATGTTTCGACTGAAAAAAGAGGAAAAGTAAACACCTGTGTTACTACCGCATTGATTAAGGTAAAATTAAATAAAGGTGGCTATGAAAACCTAAGGACATTAATTGATAGTGGATCGCAGTGCACCATTATTTCAGAAGAAGCTGCGCAAATATTAAATTTATCTCGTAAACAAACTATCACCGAGGTTAGTGGAGTGTCCTGTTCAGACACTTGTTCTTCAAAGCACAAAGTTAATTTAAGTATAAAGATGCGCGACGATACAAAAAATCCCCTGAATATTGAAGCAAGTCAAAGTGGACGAAATATACGTTGGCGGACCCTCACTTTAATAAACCAAGTAGGGTAGATATTATAATAGGAGTTGATTTATATCCCTATATAGTAAAAGATGGAGCTGTTAAAATAGACGGACTTCTAGGACAGAACACTTAATTCGGATGGATTATATCTGGTTGTACAAAATCTAAAGGTACAAAATTAATTGTGGCTACTACTATGGAAGTAGGAGATTTAGAGAGGTTTTGGGAAATGGAAAATGATGATAATGACATTGAGGAAGAAATTTGCGAAAGACATTTCTTAGAGACCACTAAAATAGATAAAAATGGGAGATATGTGGTCAAAATTCCATTTAAAAATGAAAAAGAATTAGGAGACTCCAAAGCGCAAGCCATAGCGCGATTTTATAACTTAGAAAGAAAACTAGATAAAACAAGAGAGAACGCTATAGTCGAGTGCCTCGACTATTAGATACCCGTTACTCAGCTAAACAACTTAATATAAATATGCCTTCTTGTATGTTTTTCGCCGCTCGAATTAGCACCTTGGCCAGCTGTTCCAAATTCATCCGTTAGATGGCGCTACCGTGGTACCACGGGCCATGAAAGGCGGAAATGTAGGCGCTAGCCAGGTTTAAGCGTTTAATGGGTTTTTGGGCGTTAGAGTGGGCGTGGCAAACTTTTATTAGACCAATCGATAGGTATTGACGAAATAAATACATATCAATTAAAATTTTCATAATAGCATCAAAACTGTGGCCACTGCTTGTGGCTTGTGGGCGTCAAAGGGGGCGTGGCACCATTTTGAAACAAACTTGCGCTGAGTAGGAACTCCTAAAATCTACATGCAAAATGCCAATCTTCTAGCTTTTATGGTTTCCGAGATCTCAGCGTTCATACGGACAGACAGACAGACGGACAGACAGACGGACAGACAGACGGACAGGCAGACGGACAGACAGACGGACAGACAGACGGACAGACAGACGGAGGACGGACAGACAGACGGACAGACAGACAGACGGACAGACAGACGGACAGACAGACGGACAGACAGACGGACAGACAGACGGACAGACAGACGGACAGACAGACGGACAGACAGACGACAGGACAGACGGACAGACAGACGGACAGACAGACGGACAGACAGACGGACAGACAGACGGACAGACAGACGGACAGACAGACGGACAGACAGACGGACAGACAGACGGACAGACGGACATGGCTAGATCGACTCGGCTAGTGATCCTGAACATGAATATATATACTTTATAGGGTCGGAAACCCTTCCTTCTACCTGTTACATACTTTTGCACGAATACAATATACCCTTTTACTCTACGAGTAACGGGTATAAATATAAAACTTAAAGAAAATTACATAAAATTCATGCATGAATATATTGACTTGGGACACATGATAGAGACCAAGAAGGAAAATATTATTTACCCCATCAAGGTGTTGTAAGGGAATCTAGCCTTACAACAAAATTAAGGGTAGTTTTCGATGCCTCAGCGAAAACTACAAACAATAAAAAAAAAAAAGTCTAAATGACATTATGTGGGTTGGACCAAGGGTCCAAAAAGATATCTTTGATATCATCGTCAAATGGCGTAAATGGCCATTTGTATTATCAGCGGACATTGAAAAACTGTACCGGCAAATAAACATGGATAAAAAGATCAAGATTATTTGTACATTATTTGGAGAGACTCTCCAAACAAAAAACTAAAAAATTACAAACTAACAACGGTTACTTACGGTACAGCATCAGCACCCTATTTAGCTACAAGAGTGCTTGCTGAAATTTCAAATAAATCCGAAAAATCGTCAATAAAGATATAATTAAAAATGATTTTTATATGGATGACCTTATGACAGGTGCTAATTCCATACAGGAAGCCAAAGAACACGTAGAAAATATAAAATTTGAATTAGAAAAGGTAGGCTTCAATCTTAGAAAATGGATTTCCAATGTCTCAGAAATAGTTGAGACACTGGAAAGCAAAGAAGAAAATAAAATATTACAGATTCAAGAAAATGAATCTATAAAAACACTGGGTCTTCAATGGGAACCTATTAAAGATGAATTTAAATTCAATTTTAACAGTGAACCCTGTACTAAAATTAATAAGCGAGTAGTGTTATCAACACTTGCAAAAATGTATGACCCTTTAGGCTGGTTATCTCCAGTGACAATAATAGGAAAATTATTTATGCAACAGCTTTGGTTAACAGAGCAAAAATGGGATCAGAACTTGTTAGATTCAGATGCCAGTAAATGGAAAAACTTTATAGAAAATGTAACACTTCTTAAAAGAATAAGAATTCCAAGGTGGGTGAAATCCCAAGATAAAATGCCAGTTCAAATTCATGGATTTTCTGATGCGTCCGATAAAGCATACGCAGCTGTTGTATATGCTAAGGTGGGAACCTCTTCGATGATTATAGCTAGCAAAAGCAAAGTTAATCCGAAGAAAAATCGAAAAACTATTCCTAAACTAGAACTTTGTGCTGCACATCTCCTGTCGAATTAATAGATAGAGTTAGGACAGCAATTGGAAGTCAAACGAAGGCATATGGTTGGAGTGATTCAACAATCACACTTGCATGGATTAAAAATGGGAATAATAAAGACAAATTTATTCGACGGCGAACCGACGAAATAAGGAAAATTAAGGAGATCGAGTGGAGACATGTTCGATCAGAAGACAACCCAGCAGACGTAGCATCAAGGGGAATAACACCGAAAAAATTATTAGAATGTGAAATTTGGTGGAACGGACCTCAATGGTTAGCCAAGTCGGAAGAATACTGGCCAATGGAGGATGAAGCAGATAGTATTATTGTCAGCACTACCTTAATAAAGAAACCAAGCCACTTTATACTATCACTAATAAAAAAATACTCCTGTATGCGTAAACTGGAAAGAGTTATTGCATATACCCTAAGATTTATTGAAATTAAATTAAAAAATAAATCATTTCCCGCATATCTAACAGTAAATGAAATAAAGTTAGCAAGCGTATTAATAATTAAAAAACAACAAGAAATTCAGTTTAGTTCGGAGATAATTTGCTTAAAGCTTAAAAAAGATATTCAAATTAAAAGCAAAATTTTAGGATTGAATCCATTTTTGGATAAAGACGGACTATTAAGAGTAGGAGGTAGATTACAGAACTCCAGCGCCGAATTTCATACAAAACATCCGATAATTCTAGATAAGTGTCATTTAACTTCACTAATTATCAAAAATTCACATAGAGAAACATTACACGGCGGAATTAATTTGATACGAAATTATATTCAAAGAAAATTTTGGATATTCGGATTAAGGAACAGCTTGAAGCAATACTTGAGGCAGTGTGTCAAATGTGCAAGATATAGACAACTTACGGCAGAACAAATTATGGGAAATTTACCAAAGCATAGAGTTACTATGGCCCACCCGTTTTTAAATACTGGGGTAGATTATGCTGGCCCATATCAGATAAGATGCTCAAAGAATCGAGGTCAAAAATCCTATAAGGTTATATTGCTGTGTTTGTTTGCATGGCAACGAAGGCTATCCATTTAGAAGTTGTTAGCGATTTGTCTTCAGATGCCTTTTTAGATGCGCTGAGGAGATTCTTTTCCAGAAGAGGAAAATGTGCAAAAATGTTTTCTGATAATGGAACAAATTTTGTGGGTGCGTTCAGGAAATTAAATGAAGATTTACAGAAAGTACTCAATGAAAATACTAAAATTATTCCCGTTTTAGAAAATGAACAAATTGAATGGCATTTTATACCCCCGGCAGGACCTCATTTTGGAGGTATATGGGAGGCCGGAGTAAAATCGGTAAAATACAGGGACTGAAGAGAACCGGTACCGGTACCGAAACCGGAACCGGAACCGTTTCCTTTTTACGGAACCGGAATCGGAACGAAACCGAAATTTTAATTTTCGATGAAACCGGAACTGGAACCGGAACCGCTAACAGATTTTTATAGGAACCGAAACCGGAATCGGAACCGGTATTCCAATCGGTTTCAGTCCCTGCTTTTTGATATGTAATTGAAACATGAATAAATGCGAATGGTGATATATACATATGTTGTCGCAATTACTTTTCTACACGATTATACATTAAAAAAATGGAACCGATACTGGAACCGGAACCGATTTGTAATATTTTTTAGGAACCGGAACCGAAACCGGAATCGTTTTGCGATTTTCCTTAGGAACCGAAATTGGAACCGGAACCGCTAACAGATTTTTATAGGAACCGAAACCGGAATCGGAACCGGTATTCCAATCGGTTTCAGTCCCTGGTAAAATATCACCTTAAAAGAATAATAGGGGATAATAATTTAACTTATGAAGAGATGGCAACTCTCTTATGCCAAATTGAAGCTGTATTAAATTCTAGACCTTTGTATACAGCCAATACTGACATTGACGATTTAGAAGTCTTAACACCAGGTCATTTCCTGATAGGAAGGCCCACTATAGGACCTATTGAAACGATTTCCGAGGAAAAACTCAAAAAATGAATCGGGAATTTTGGAATAAATGGAAGAATGACTATTTAAACACTCTTCAACAGAGAAATAAATGGAAAATAGGATTGCAAAATATTAACAAAGGTCAAATTGTGTTATTAAAAGATGAAAATTGTCACCCCGCTAGATGGCCCTTGGGAAAAGTAGAAGAGGTACATAAAGGAAAAGACGACCGAGTCAGAGTAGTGAAAATAAAACTTCAAGATGGTTCAATTTTAAGACCGATTACGAAAGTTTGCCTTTTAACTGGAATAGAGGCCGAAAAAAGTGAATCACCTAGTCTTTTGAAACAGACAAGGGGGACTCGAAATAGCTCTAGAATCCATAAACTTGGAGTAATGACAATAATGTTACTCCTAATGTTAGTTTGCCAAGTGTCTAATGCAAGTTTACCTGCACAAGGGCAACAAAAGTGGTCAATTGAAAAATTCAAAAACACTACATCAATCTATTTAGATCCGATGGGAAACGTCGAAGTCATAGCATCATCTTGGGATCTAATTGTGTATTATAACATGGAGCCGTATTTTAAAATGATAAAAAGGGGAAAGATTTTAAATGAAAAAATGAGAGTGGTATGTGGTAAACTTTATGGATTTAAAGATCAATGTAATACTGTCCTTAAAAACACTCAACGACAGATTACAGATTTGGAAGAAAATAATAAACTTTTTATGACCCAAGATAGAAAGAGATTTAAGCGAGCTCCATTTGAGTTTATGGAATTTTAGAAGCATGGATACGAGAATATGTTTAATTATGTTTATAAAGAGTCAATTAATTTCTTTATGGTAACTAAGCAGTTAGGTTCTTTAATTGAGGAATGCGAAAAGATTCAAGCTGGAGTTATTAACCTACTTATAGATATAAACCATGGTAGATTAAATCCAAATATATTGAAGCCTATGCAACTGAAATCCGAAATAGCTCGGATAAAGGATGCATTAATTGAGATTCTACAACTACCAGGTAAAAGAACTGGAACGGAAATAAAGGAAATTTATACTTTATTAACGGCTAAGGGAATTTTTGTAGATAATAAACTAATTTTGAATGTAAAAATTGCTTTATTTGGTCGACACCCTTCCCATTTGTTTAGGGTAATTCCAATACCAGTAAAAACCGAATTATTCCAGATTTAAATTCAAAATATTTAGTTTACAATTTTGAAATTGATTCCTATCACTTAATGACAGAAGCTACCTTAAATAAGTGTCAAAAATGGAAAACTAATAATGTTATATGTGAAGGTAACTGGCCTTGGAGTAGCGTAAATGACAATACGTGCGAAATAACCCCCTTTAAACCAAATAGTCATTCTAATTGTGTTTATAAAAAAATGACTCAAGAAAGTTCTTACTGGGTCGAGATACAAAAGAAAGGTAGTTGGATATTTAAGGTTTCAGAACCAACAAAGGCTAGGATACAATGTAATAATTTTCCACAAGAATTAATAGATCTTCCGGAGCAAGGAATTCTTACTATAGTATCTGGCTGCACTATAAGAACAGATGACAAAATATTAATAGCCCTTTATAGTATTAAGTCAGACAATTATGAGCCAATAGCAGTGTCTTATGTAAGTAACATAAGTAAGACTCCAAGTATTGTTTGGAATCCATTAACATCACCTGTTATCAACCATAATGAAGAAATAAATAAATTAAGAAATGAATTAAAAGAAATAAGAGAAAATCATTATGAAATAAAAGGACTGAATTTCCATCATATTTCCGGCCACGCTGCCTTGATCATAGGATTAATAATCATGCTAGTTTTAGTCCTGTATATGATAAGACGAATTAATGTAGCAAGGCGCATGCAAGCCATAGTTCTTCCTGGCCCTTGGCAGAATGTTCAAACATGAACACGTCTAAATATAAGTATAGCAGGCACTTGTATAAAACAAAATATACACACGTAACATGTAAAATGACCTCCTGCGGAACGGTCACAAAATATCTTTGAGTACACATAAGTGCTATCAGGGTAGTTGTGATCTCCCTTATCGCACTTAAGAATGTTTTCCCAATTTAGGGGTAAACAAGACACTCCGTGGGTTATTAGAAATAAGATAATAATCCCAATTATAAGATTTTATGAGCTCGTGCATGTCACATTGTAAATCGATCCAGAGCCAGAATTTACGATCTGTTACCTAAACCATGCGAGGGAACAGTTGTTTGCACTTGTAATCTGTAAGTGCAGACCACTTGAGCCTCCAAATATAATCACTTAAAAATGTTTCCTACACTACACAAAGGACTTGTGCGGGGGTCAAAATATAGCTCCCCCGCCCAGGGCAAAACAGATGCGGTCTCTGCGTAGGCCATAGATAAGAATAGAATACGAATCACACCAATGTTACTTGTTAAGAAACTTCATGAAATAAAAACAGTTTGAAATTATAACTCAGCAAATGTAGACGTCTTTTATTAGAACGCTCTAACATTTTGGTCCCCCCACCAGTGGTAAGAGACTCAGAGTTTTTGAAACCAGCACCTTAGAGTCTGATTTGTTGCGAGTGCACGGTCAGCTAAAGGTTGCAAAACAAATAATACTCGTGTTTTCCCCCATCAGTGGTAAGAGAATATAAAAATTCACTGGATACGTCGTATGGCTTGGTTGCCGCTGGGGCTGTGATGACTGGTCATCGTTTCTTGTGTCCTCGATGTCCTTGCTCTGCTCACGGCGCGAATCCTGGCTCCGTTGTCTGCGTGCTCTTGTGAGACTAGTGCAGCGGGTCTTTGGCTCTCGGGATTCGGTCAGCTGCCTGTTTAGGACTCTGACGGTGAACACCCGTGGTTCGGACGCGCGTCCTTCTTGGCTAGTCGCACCAGAGCCCGCACAACTCTCGGCTGCCGGTTCAGGCGTACGCCGGAATTCGACAAGGCAATTGTTTTCGCACGGCAGCTGGTTCTGGACAACTTCCCTTCCGAGCCCACGGTTCTTTGTCGAAGGACTCTTTTTATTCAACTTTGTCGGACTCGCCGAGCTCAAATCGCGACAAGATTTAGAACTTACCCGCGTGATGCCTTAAGGACCTCAACTACCTGTTTCGTAGCTCGGAGACTTCGACTCTAAGTCCCGAACGTTTTGATGTAGCGATCTTGCTCCTTGTTGACTCGGCGCGGCTCTGCTTCCTCCTGATGTTAACTTGGCTTGTGTTGTTCACTGATTTGCTGCTTGTCTACTGATCTCGTTGGATTGACTCCTTGTGATCGACTGATCCCGCTTCCTGCGCACGACCCGCTTATATAGGCCGGCGCATCCTGTTAATTCTCGGCTTCTTCTTTTTTCTCTTTGCGCACGGCACTATTCTAGGTTCCAAAGTCCGCCGCCTTCTACCGTTACTCCTTCTCTCCAAACTCTCTCTCTCCTCGTTCTCTCCAAACTCTCACCAGCTGCATTCTCCAAACACTCTTCTCGTTCTCTCTAAACTCTCTAAAACTGAATTCTCCAAACTCTCCCCAGCTGTATTCTCCAAACTCTCTTTTATTTGTGAGGAGTTATTCAACTCCTCACATTCTCCCCTTTCTTCGGGAACTAGATGAGACTTGCACCTCTTCTCTGGCTGTTGACTTAAGTTTTCTCTAGATCCGCTCTTCCGGATCGCTGATGTTGGCCTCCTTCCCTCGACGTCGTTCCTTCTTTTTCTATGCAGTTCCCGCTCCAAGATGTTTCCCCCATAGACTTGATTTTCTTCTCTCCGGCTGTCTTCCTTGTAAATCCTTGTAGCCTTAGAGTCTTCTTTGGAGGAGCCTCCAAATGGTTCCCTCGACGCTCACAGCTCGTACCTGAGTTCCACAGCGCCGATGCTCCATTCCTTTTCCCGCCCAAGATGTTTCCCCATAGACGTCTCGTGTTCTCCTTCCTGCTTGAATGGCCCGCCCAAGATGTTTCCCCCTTATGCTTCGCGTTCTAAGCATCTCCTTTCCTCCGTTGTCTGGTCACACTACCGCTTTCCCGATTTCCAGCCGATCTCGATGATTAGAATTAGCGCAGCGTTGCCATCCGGTGGTGGCGATATTTTTTAGTGTGACCCTTCCTGTGCCGACATCTCCAGTGTTCTATGCCCATCGATCGACACTATCGTCCTGTGCCAATCGGCCGCTTATTAATCGAAGCGCCCCCATCCCTTTATATGATCGACATGACAAGAATGTTTCAGTGGTAAGTTTTTTCCTTTCTTTCTCCACCGTTCTCACTTTTCACTCTCTCTTTTAGCCTTTCGCCCTCCAGTCGCCCTTGGCCGTAGGCCCTCGATGTCGGATACGGGAAGACCGATGCCGCTTGTGTTATTTTTTATTTGCTTGTATTGTGTGCGTTTGTTATGTTTGCTGAGCCGTGTTTTCTGTGTTCCCTGTTCCAGGGCTTTCTATGTTTATATATTTTATGTTTTTATTTTCTTATTGATTATTATATTTTATTTTTTTTTTTTTTTAGTCGGATCGCATCGGGACCTACGGTGCAGCTCTGCTGTGCCGTCTCTCCCCTTTCTTCGACAGCCGAAGATTTAGCCTGATCTAATCCGTAAAAAGTCTAACGACGCTACGAATTTGCAGTTGCTGCTCGTATTGTATAATCCTATTACACGCGGCGTATAGGCGGATGACTCGGGCGTATGCCCTACGATGAATCCGACTGCCTCTTTGGGGTTTTTATGCAACCTTTCTTTCCTTAGGTACCCTATTTACGCGGCGTATATGCAGATGACTCGGGTGTATGCTCGATGCTGAATCCGACTGCCTCGTTGTATGGGTCCTCTTTTTTTTTGTTACACGTTATCTACGCGGCATATCTATGGATGACTCGGACTTATACCCGACGTCGAATCCGTCTGCCTCGTAGTCGGGGTCCCTAGCGTCATTTTCCATTCATGTCCTTGTGTCTTATCCTTGTGAGTGTACTTTCTGCGTGGCGTATGGATGACTCTCGCTTCGGCCTGACGCCTAATCCAGTTGCCTCGCAATCTGGATCAATGTAAAATCCTTGTCCTAGTTCTCCGATGTGTCCTCTGTCTGCTCGTTTGCCGTTTCTGATTGTTGCTGCTTAAGCTCGCCAACGTGAACCGTCCGCTCTTTCTTTGAATGTGTATTTTGCAGATCAACGGGGGGTTATCATAAGTACACCAATCTCCCTTTGTGTCCCCGCTAAATTTTAAACGTTATAAACTATTAAGAGCTTAAGAATGAAGTTAGACGATTCTTTCGCTGCTGCCCATTTATCCCTATTGCTAAGTATCAATAGAACTAAGCTAGGTTAGTTACTTCTTCCACAGATCGAGCGGGCGGACATGGAGACGATAATACTGTCGTCCGGCGGCAGCGATGAGGACTATGAACCGTTCGCCGGGTAACCGCCAGTCGACGACCACACGAGATCCTCGGCTACGTCCGGGAACGGCGTACGCCGAGATATCCACCTGGGTGGGCGCCAGCTAAGAGGCTCTGGTAGAGCGACCTCACCCTCTCCAGGGTCCTGCGCTTGGACACCACCCCGCCGGGCAGAGGACGAGCCGACGTCGACACACGCTCGAGCCGGGGGAGTCTCTTCCCACTATACGGACGCGGCCGGACGTCGCATCTACCCGGAGCCGTATCAATACCACCCGAGTCCAGCCGGGTCATCGATGAGCGGGCGCAACGACGACGACCGGCAAAACAGGCGCCCTACGTCGAGGACGCCAGCGACAACGAGAACGAGGATGCGTACTCGATGCGTACGACGATGATCCCCAGGAAAGCTTGGCACACTACGTGTACACGGGCGAGGACGTTGCGGGTACCACCAGGGGTCCTGGATGTACCGCCTCAGGACGAGCTGGGAAATGATCCAGATAGAAGCACCGTATCGGCCACCCGATGACCCGATTGTCACCTTCCCGCCGTCCCCCGTACGCCTGTGCATCATGGGGCCCGACGAGACTGAGGTAGCCGAGGACCTAGGAGTCCAGACGGAACGCCCGTCGACCTCACCTGCACGCAGGACGAAAAGATGGGACCGGGGCCGTCCGCGACACTCTCCCTCGGGACATCCGCCATGCTAGATGAGCCCGATCCCCCGAGCTACCCTACGGGCAAAGCAATGGAGTGGAAGTCGGAGCCCAGCGACGACGAGGAGAACACCGAGCAGCGCTTTCGAGGGAAGGAGCCTACACCCGTACCCACATTTAACGGACGGGGATCAGACGCGGAAGTAGTTCCGCACGACGCGCACCCCCCAATAACACCAACATCCAGCCCATCGGACACCTCGATGGGGATGTCGCCCACGACAATCAACCTCCTGTTGGGGCAAATCCTACCAGAAATAGAGAACCGATAGTGGGAATCGCCATCCGAGTGGGACTCGGGCGAGGTCGCCCGAAGTCCGAAGCGACAGCTCCAAGCGAGTTCACCCTCCGGTGGCGAGCGCTATCCGCTGGGTGGTCGTGCAACACTGCGGACGGCCAGCCCTGCAGGCCATCTGCGCACGACGCCCAGCAGCCCGCATCTCGCGACAGCGCTTCAGGGTCCCGACCGTGGAAGGTTCCTACCAAGACACCCTGCAGCCGAACGGCGAAGGAAACATTTCTTTTCTTCCCTGAAGTAGGGAGGGGCTGTAACGCCCTAAATCATTGTAATCGTAGTCATAAGTTTTGTTATTAACTTTAAGAACATGAAGTCCCGTGTAATGAATTAAAATAATAGAAACTAAGGAAACTAATTAAACTAGTATTAATTTTGAGCCAAGACACACCCCCTAGACAAAGCCCCCCCTAACGCGTTATCGCATTCGTAAGACCCGCGATCGATAACACAATCGATAGCGGGGAACTGGTTCAGCGAGCGCGACGCTCGACGGAAGTTCGATCTCTGATTTCTAACCTCGGTCTCTTTCGTTTTGACTTTTCGCCGAGAGTGGACGTGTGTTCGAGCGTCCCTCCGGCACACCACTACCAACACACATACGTGATAAACGCGTCGATCCGCGCAACACCGACCAGCGCACCAAACTCCTTCCGGTACATCACTACCGACACACACACGTGATAAACGCGTCGATCCGCGCAACACCGACCGGCGCACCAAACTACACTAAGCAAAGGTACCCATTGTGAGGGCATCAGCCAGGGCCTTATTCCTTATATCAATTGCCAATAAAAAGCCCTAAACCCCGTGTCTTATTTCTACCCCAACACCCCCTCCTCCTTCTCCTACCCTTTCTCGACCCAGATCAACGATGCGTGTTTGGTAGAAACCTCGTAGACTCCGAGAATATCCGGAGTGTAGAATCCTCGTAGTCTCCAAGAATATCCGGAGTGAAGGACCCCCGTAGATTCCGAGTTCACGCAGAGTAGATAAACCCCGCCGTACACGCTTGCGATCGCCCTCTCAGTACCTCGTTCTGCCACCAGTCGGCGTTCTCAGCGGGACTCCTCCAAGTTCCCCACCAAGCATTGCGATCGCTCTCTCAGTACCCCGTTCTGCCACCAGAGGGCGCCGCTAACAGGATCCTCCCGGGTTTCGCGCCCAGCAGTGTAGTTGGCCCTATCGCCACCACAGGCCGCCAGGCGGCGTCCTAAAGTACATCTCAGGTCGTCAACCTCGCGGTACGATCGGATCCATTTACGGCTTCCCCGCAAGGAAGCATACGAGAAGACTAGAAACTGTTCGGAAACCTTTACGATCGGTAGCCACCATCAAATAGCACCCGTCTCTAGGCGTCCTACCACTTTCCCATAAAAATTTCTACTACAGATTCCACCCTTCTATATAAATTTCTTGTAAAGGTTCCTTGGCCCCGATTGAGGTTTTACCCCGGCCAGAGAACTACGTGACAAGGGTATTTTCATTTGGCGCAATATTGTTTAATTCTGTAAGATTTTTTTGGTTCTTAATATTAGAGCTTGTTTTTCTTTTGATTTTTATATTTAATTACAATGTTTTTCGGAATGCTCTTAAATTTATGAATGAAGTAAAGAATTAAAATTTGAATTATTACAATGAAAATAGTAAGTATTATATTATATTTTGAAATTAATTATTCTTTCTCGTATGTATTTCTATTATTTTTGCTTTTGCTTCAATTATTGATGTTTGTTCTAACATTGTTACATTATTCTTTATATAAATAGTTTGGGTGCAATCCATTATATTATTTGTTATTGAAATTTATTCAATTTGTACAGAACAATTAAATGCTTTTATGAATTTTCCACGTTTTTCTGAAGTAGTCGGTCTACCGCGATCGTTAACCCCAACATCGTCCAACGAACTCAAGCCTATTCACAACGAAAGGACGCGCTCTCTCTCTCTTCGTATATGTCAGCGACGGTGCAAAGCGCGGTAAGCGATAAATACGATCCCCTCTTCCTTGCCTTGCCTCGCCCCAACTGCCCACATGCCTGGCCACGGTTACCAGCACAGTGACTCCATTAGGAACTGTAAATGAAATGCCAACAACATTATTTTCGTCTGTATGTCCGATACAGTCGATCGCTCTACCTGCTGTGCCACCGGACTTACCAACTTCAGCAAGCGCAGCACCGACAAACGCTCCAATTAAAACATAAGGTTCGACCATACAGACTGGCATGGATCGCAACATAAACATTTAAAGAAAACTAAGTCCACTGGACACGAAAATGGGTAACGTCGCAAAAATGAATCGGGCTTCCTCAAGCCAAGGAACTGTGCAAAACTCTAATACAGCAAATCCCCGACGAAATCCCTTCTACAGTCATGGATACGGACAAAAAGGAAGCGAAGCCGCATCCTCATTATATTCGAGAGAAAAACTCCAACAACCTTGTTAATATAATAATCGATCTGATTGGTAAAGATAGCTTCCACGTAATCCCCTTGAACAAAGGAGACATGAAACAAAGGTCCAAATCAAAAGTAATGAAAGCTTTAGAAAATTGACGGAGCTCCTAGACGCCAAGAAAAATTATTACTATACCTACCAGCTAAAAAATAGTTAAGGCCAACAAGTTGTCATAAAAGGAATAGAACCAGACGTAAGCACTGCTGAAGTCGAACAGGCACTAAAAGATAAAGGTTTTAACGTAAAAACCGTTTCAAAACGTTTCAAAACCTAACCGAAACAAACAACCGCAACCTCTCATTAAAGTGGACTTGTACCTGACTCTAAGGCCCTCAAGAAAAACGAAGTCCAGTTTCAATTGAATCGCAGAATCACGGTTGAAGAGCCGCATAAACGCAATGGCCCGGTCCAGTGCGCAAATTGCCAGAATACGGACACACAAAATCTTACTGCACACTTCTCTCTGTATGCGTCGCTTGCGGAGGGCTGCATATACCTCTGCTAAGTGTGAATTAAAAAACGAGCCAAATAGCAAAAAGTGTAGTAACTGCGGAGGAGACCACTATAACTAAAAACGTAAGCGTTATATCATGCGAGCCCTGTTTTTAATGTCCAATCACCACCTACAGTCTCTTACCAACCTGCAGAGCACACAGAAAATATATTCAGATTGCAACAAAGTATGGATGAATTCATTTTTTTTATGCGACCGACCATGCAAAGTATGTTGAGAAATGAAAATATTTTCATTCAGATGCTCCAAAACACCTTATCAAAATAATCAATGGCTCCCCTGCGCACTGCACTGTGGAATGCCAACGGCGTTTCACGGCACAAACTTGAGCTAGCACAATTTATTAATGACTATTGAATCGACGTAATGTTACTTCCATAAACCCAGAAACGCTACGTAAGTTTGCACATTGAACTTACACCACTGCTAACCTGAGAAGATGACATCAACAGAACCGTAGGCATTCTAGAGTCAGCTTTGGCTTCAGCGTCTCGTATCGCAACACCACGAAGGCTAAACATAACACAAAGCACACGAATGCAGAAATAGAGCAGCTAGTTCTGGCAAAGCGTCGTTCCCGGCGCGAATGACAATTACTTCGATCGCCATCTGCAAAGCAACAGTTAAAAGAAGCTTCACGTCGCCTCACCAATGCACTACGGCAAGAAAAAGACTTATCCCAACAGCGCTATATAGAGCAACTATCTCCATCCAGCTCAAAATTCCCACTATGGAAAGCCCACTCAACACTGAGCCCTCCAACAGTAACGGTTACGCCAATAAGGACCACTGCAGGTTGCTGGGCCCGAGGCGACAAAGACAGAGCCGACACATTCGCTGTCCACCTTCAAAATGTGTTCCTGCCAAATCCAGCAACAAACCAGCGTAATATAAGATCGCAAACAGAAGACGGCTTTCCTATTGCCGAACCAATTGTTTTTCAACCATGCGAAGTCATAAAAATTATAAAAGAGGATCTACAACCGAGAAAATCTCCAAAAATGGTTATTGAACTTCCACTATGCGCTATTGGTACCATATGCCAGCTGTTCAACGCGATGACAAGACTGGGCTGCTTCCCAAAGAGGTGGAAAAAGGCAATTATCATAATGATACCAAAACCTGGAAAAGACCACACGCTCACCTCCTCATACAGACCAATAAGTTTACTTTCGTGTCTATCAAAATTCTTTGAAAAATGCCATCTAACCCGTATCATACCATTCTTCAGAGGACATAATAGTATCCCAGCACATCAATTCGGCTTTCGCGAAAAACATGGAACTATAGAACAGGTGAACCGCAAAACATCAAAGTGCATTTGAAAAGAGGGAGTACTGCACTGCGGTATTTTTGGACGTCTCTCAAGCGTTCGACAGAGTATGGCTTGACGCCCAAATGCATAAAATTAAAATAATGCTCCCTAATAGCACGCATAAACTCTATAAGTCATATCTTTACAACAGGATATTTGTTATGAGATGTAATACTTCCATGTCCGCTGAACATAACATCGAAGCTGGAGTTCCTCAAGGCAGCTTTATCGGGCCAACTTTATACCTACTCTACACTTCTGATATCCCTACGAGCAGACAACTGACTATGTCTACGTTTGCCGACGACACCGCGATCCTTAGCCGATCTAAATGTCCACAACAAGCTTCAGCGCAACTAGCGACCTATCTAGATGTAGTTGAGAAATGGCTCTCAGGCTGGCGTATAAAAGTAAACTAACAAAAATGTAAACACGTAACCTTTACCTTAAATAGACGAAATTGCCTAAACCTTACACTAAACAACACCGTGCTTCCTCAGTCAGATAAAGTAACGTATCTTCGCGTATATCTCGACAGACGGTTTACCTGGCGCATGCATATTGAAGCTAAACGCACTCACCTAAGGCTGAAGGCAAACAGTCTGCATTGGCTTATAAACTCCCGCTCCTCCTCAGGCTGTACTACAAGGTCTACAACTCCGTTTTGAAACCAATCTGGACTTATGGCTCCCAGTTGTGTGGAAGCGCCAGCAACAGCAACGTAGAAATCATGCAGAAAGCCCAAGCTAAGATCCTGAGAACTATCACCGGGGCACCGTGGTACGTTCGGAGTGGAAATGGAGAGACTTGAATATACTCCCCGTCCGAGATGTACTGAAAAATTACTACACAAAGCTGTCAACCAATCCAAACCACCTCGCTAGAGCATTAACGTTGGTATGTAGCCCTTCCCGCCTTCGTCGTAACGACCGTCCCATCTAACATACATACAGTTTAATAAACTGTTAGAATAATGCAGTACTTTAAGATTTTAACACATTTTGTTAGTTTCGGAAGAGAAGATTCCAAATAAACAACCAAAGTATAACAAAAAAAATGATTTTACTTTCTTCGACAACTATTGCTTGATTTATACATGATTGATTTAAAATTGTGTTCGGTAAATTCCAAGTAATTATAATATTTGGCTCTATATAATTTATTTTATATTTTTTATACATTTTTGTGTATCTACATTCGGCATTGGCTTGGTTTAATATTCCTATAATGCATTAATTTGTAACTCTTTCTTTTGTGTTAAATGAAAATGTTTGATTATTTTGAAAATAGTATTTGTACGACCCAGACAAGATAGCCGCTGTAAGTGAACTCCATCCACTAACTGCAAGGAACTTCGACGATGTCTGGGGATAGCATCCTGGTACCGGCAAAATTTTAAATATTGAAGTTTTTGTAATGTCTTTTGGGATATGAGAAATCATCCATATTTGATTAGTTTACAAACCAATTGTAACCAAGTAGAGGTTTTTATTATTAATAGTTTTTCTAAATTAACGTGTGTTAAAGTATCATGCTTAAGTAATTTAGGTTTAACAAGGGAGAACCCTATAGTCGAGTGCCTCGACTATTAGATACCCGTTACTCAGCTAAACAACTTAATATAAATATGCCTTCTTGTATGTTTTTCGCCGCTCGAATTAGCACCTTGGTCAGCTGTTCCAAAGTCATCCGTTAGATGGCGCTATTGTATTGCGCCATCTACCCCAAGACATTGGTACCACGGTTCATGAAAGGCGGAAATGTAGGCGCTAGCCAGGCTTAATCGTTTAATTGGTTTTTGGGCGTTAGAGTGGGCGTGGCAAACTTTTATTAGGCCAATCGATAGGTATTGACGAAAGAAATACATATAAATGAAAATTTTCTTAATAGCATCAAAACTGTGGCCACAGCTTGTGGCTTTTCGGCGTCAGAGGGGGCGTGGCACAATTTTGAAACAAACTTGCGCTGCGTAGGAACTCCTAAAATCTACACGCAAAATGCCAATCTTCTAGTTTTTGTAGTTTCCGAGATCTCAGCGTTCATACGGACAGACAGATCAGACGGACATGGCTAGATCGACTCGGCTAGTGATCCTGAACAAGAATATATATATTTTATAGGGTCGAAAACGCTTCCTTCTACCTGTTACATACTATTGCACGAATACAATATACCCTTTTACTCTAAGAGTAACGGGTAAAAAAATGCCTAGTCAGTGATGATTTATTGCTCCAATACCTTTGTTTACCGCATCTATTACTTTATTAGGTTCGTTAACTTGAAATGTGTTTTGTTCTAAATTTTCAATTTCACTTATTAATTATTCTTTATCTTATTCAGCTAATGTTCCAAATATATATTTGTATGTTGTGCGTATAAAATTTATAATCTTTTACTACTTCTTTTGCTACGTTTTGCAATTCTGATTTCATTCATATCTGTAATGAAGTTTTATTGTTTTATATTGAATATTGGTTAAATCTAATTTCACAAAATTAGTACAGCTTAATTCTCCGCGACATATAATGACATTCGACTTATTTTTCGTATATTCCGGACTTGATTCAGGACAACTTGCGTCTGCTCACTTCTACCGCCTTATACTGACTTCTTTGACTGCTGATTCTCTCCGGCTGCTACTTCTCTTCTGTAGGGCTGCCAACTTGCAGCAACTGATCTGTTCCTTACATTTGGTCATCCTGGCCACTCGAGTCTGTCCCAGACGACAAATTATCCTCGTTCCAGTTAACATATTTCCACATCTTCATGTTGTCAGAGCTAGTTGACGAAGAGTTTTGCTCCTCAACTGAAGCAGCTTTTGTACTCGCAAGTTTCTTCCCGGCAACAAACTGGGTGCGTTTTATTGCGACTAAAACGCCTTCTTTGTAGATGCATTCGTTTCTTCGCTTTTTGTCTAATTTCTTATATAATTCGCCTGTGCTTTTTGAATCTCGATTTTAGCCTCCTCGCGTTCTTTGGTTCTCTTTGTATAGAATTCGTCCACCAACTCTTGCTCTAGCAAGGTAAGAAGATTATCCTTGGTCTTACTCCGCATTTTTACACCAAACATAAGTAGGAATGCTGTCTTCTTTGTCGAACAATTGATGTGGGAGTTTATTGCTCCCTAAACCTGCGGAACAAATTTATACCATTTGGAGGTATTTGGGTATGATTAAAAGAAGAAATCGGTTCACCCTTCTATTTGTCCGTTGTCTCGAGGTACACCAGTAGTTGTCCAGAGATGATCAATTCCATTTTCCCTTACGAAGTCCATGAAAACATTGGATGTGAAGGCTACTCCTCTGTCGCTGACGATGCGTGATGGGTATCCAAAAACAGCTGACCAATCCTTAAGGCTTCTGAGAACTTCATCGCTGTTTGTAGTCTTCGTTGTAAACAGCCAGACGAATTTGCTAAAAGCATCAACCACTGCGAAAATATATTTGTACTGCTTGCTCGTTGCATCCATAGGTCCCAAGTGATCTATGTTCAGTGTGTGTAGTGGACAGTCCCCTTTTTCTATGCAATAAAGCTGACATTCCTGCTTTCCCAATTTTTTGTTGCATATAATGCACTTAATGCAATATTTTATAACCTGAGCGACCTTTTTCTCCACATGTGAGATCCAAAATTGTTGGCGCAGCAAGTGCAACGTTTTTTGCAGTGAGAAGTGTCCGATATTATGCCTATCGGAAATAATTTCATGTTCCAACGTTTTTGGCACTACCAACAGGTCGTTCCCGTCA
The DNA here is from genome assembly GCA_036346975.1 of Drosophila prolongata. NCBI lineage: Eukaryota > Metazoa > Arthropoda > Insecta > Diptera > Drosophilidae > Drosophila > Drosophila prolongata. The sequence continues at coordinate 8,922,889 of JAYMZC010000387.1, forward strand.
ACGTGCTTAAACAAATCACCTCCCTTAAGTTTGAAGTCTTTATAGGGGTGAGATTTTAGAATTTCCAAAACCGTGCTGATGAAATTATCCTTCTGGTGGGCGACCTTGATGCGAGCGGAAATTTCCAAAGTGATAGTGTAAACATCTTGAGGATAGCGGCTGAGTCCGTCAACGTGTTTCCTATCTGCTGAGCGACTTAAAATTTGAGTCCTGTAGATGCAGTATCCATTGCGCCACTTCGCGTGATACATCTTTTTTCTTGACTGTCATCGTAAATGCAGCATAATCGGTGACCAGTTTAAATAGCATTCCCAGGAGGTAGTGACGAAATTTATTAACAGCGAGATATGCGGCTTTTCCCTCCAGTATGTAGCTGTGGCGTTCTGCTTCTGAAGTCTTTTTGCTCCAACAGGCGACTGGATGAAGTTCCTCGTCAATACGCTGTATGAGCACAGCCCCAAAGCCATCTTTTGAAGCATAGTTCTGAAGTTCTGAAGCTGCCTCTCTGCAGTACAAACGTAAGACTGGCTCCGTAGATAAAATGTTTTTTTAGCTGATTCATTGCTCTTTTTTTACGAGTCTCCAACTTGAACTCAACGCCTTTCTTTAACAGCTCCGTCAAAGGTCGTGCGAAATGGGCATATCCTTTAACAAATTTTCTGAAGAACCCTGTGAGTCCCAAGAACGATTGAACCCCCTTAACATTCTTTGGGTAAGTGTTCAGAACTGTGTGTCCCAAGAAATGTATCTTGCTCTGAAGAAAGTGACACTTCTCCCACTTGATTTTCAAATCTTACTTGGCAGCTTCGTGTAGCACTGCCTTCAGCTTGGTAATGCAGTCATCGTTGGTTTGCGAATATATAATGATGTCGTCGACATACATCTGCATGACATTACCAGTGATCAAATTTTGGAAAATGTTATTAACGAAGCCGTTGAATACGGCTGGAGAAATGCAGAAAGCATATGGCGTTCTGGAAAATTCAAATAATCCCTCTTTTGTGATAAAAGCGGTGATCTTGCGACTGGCTTCCTCGACAGGCACATGAAGAAAGCTGTTCTCCAAGTCCATTACCATGAATACTTTGGCCGCTTGCAGTTTTTCCATGACCTCGTCGATCAGCGGGACCGGGAAACAGTCTTTAAGTACCATACTGTTTAACTGGCGGAAGTCCACGCAGATTCTGTACGACCCATTTTTCTTCTTTGCCAACACAACCCTACTGGTAAAGTTGGAGGATGACTTTCGGATGACTCCCTCTGATAACCACTTGTCAATCTGATCTTTGATCGCGTCGCATTCTGGAGGAGAGTAACGGATTTTCTGATGGTAAAAGGACTTAATCTGTTCATCAAGAGTTATCTTCATCTGAACTGGACTGATGCAGAGCGGAATTAACGGTTTGTATTCCTCAATCATTGACTCGACAAGCGGGTTAAACTGTAGGGGAACATCAATATCAGGTTTTGCGTCAACTATTTTGTAGATACTTAGCTCGTCTTTTTCATCGGTGTATGGCCACGATGACGCCTTCTGGAACGTGAATCCTTCTTCGTTAAGAGACACACTAAATTGTGACGCGAAATCGAACCCAAGTTAAACATCGTTTTCCATGTTTCCATCAGGTACAACCAGGAACAGCAGCCGCTCTGTTCCGTTTTCATCGATGTATACAGTCGCCATAAACGCGCCCAGGGGTTCTACTCTGCGATTTCCAAGACCTCGAAGCACAGAGTTGGAGTTTTGGAGATTCACATTTTTCAGAGTATTGAACAACGGCTGACAAACGAGTGATACATCGGAACCAGTATCAACGAGTCCGGAAACTCTTAGACCGTTGAGCGTTATTTCTTTGCAGCGCTGTGTATTCTTGATCACGTTCACTTTCCTGACGGCCTGAGGACAGTTTGTAGAAATATGTCCGACACCATCACATTTAAAGCATTTTGTCTCTGTGTTGCAATCTTTTCTCATGTGTTCGGTTGAGCCGCAATTAAAGCAACTAGAAACTTTTTTCACACCGTTCACGATTTTTTGACCTTTATTGTACTATAGTGTCGTTCCTGTCTGTCACTTCCACACTTGCGTTCATACACGTCAACTTTTTCTTTCAATTCTTAATACGATCGACAATCGTACATATTGAAATTATATTCCTTTTTAATGTCCAATCAGTCCACTATATATCCGATCACAGATTGCTCATCTACTTGTCCCATTACTCCGATCTTCTTCATGTTGAGAACATATTCGTGAAAGTTCTTGTCTCCTTTTTTCTTTCTCTCGGCCAACTTTGCATGAATATCAGCGCTCCGAAGCACGCGTTTAAATTCCGCCGTTAGAACACTTTTTAACTGACCAAAACTGCATCTCACTCAATTCATATGCAGCTGCATTTTGTTCAAAGTTTGTGAACCACTGCTCCACTGGTATTGTTTCTCCGTGAAAGCTTGGAACTATTTTCGAAAAATTTTCTGCTGAATTTTAGGTTCATTCTGCGATCTTTGGTTTATTTCATCAGCTTTAATTTTAAGGGTGAGCAACTGTATAATTTGTTGTAAGCTTCTGTTGTTCATCTCGGCTATTACTTTGGCGTCTTCCAGTGTACAGTTGTGTATTGAATTACGTTCTCCTTGTACACCGCTTCTTATGTATTCAGTGTTGTTCTCTATGCCTCCTGTCTCCAGGATAGCTAGCTGCTGGTTTCTGGCTTGTGTTCGTGTCTGTACACCAGGTTGTTGTCTCTTTTTTCCTCCTCTTTACTCATGCTCTCGTACTTACTGGATGATGAAATCGTTGAAATTTGGCAACACCATAATTTTTAAGTTTGGTTGAGCCCCAAAATGTAATCAAGTTTTATTGTTTTATATTGAATATTGATTAAATATAATTATATAGGGCAGCCAACTTGCAGCAACTGATCTATTCCTTACATTTCTCTGTTCAATTTTTCTGTTGAATATAAAATTTGTTTTAAACATAAAAATTCTTCTGATAGTTTGATTAAATTAGTATACGTTATTTAAGTTTTTATTAAGTTGACGATTAAACAATGATATTCGTAATTAGTTGGTTATAAATGGTCGTTTACAGTATTTTAGTTATTATAAAAACGCACTGGTTTTATTTGAATTTATCAATATGTACGTTTATTTGGTACTCCATTGGTTTGCCGATGTCTCTGGACTGCTGGCCTATATTCGTTACTTGGCTTAGCTCTATGTTGCGCAGTCAGCGCTGTCGGTCAAGCCGGCAGCGATGCAATCGCCTTATATGTTAGCTTATGTTTATCTCTAAGAGCGGTGCCCAGAGAGAGGGAATGGAATGTTATGTGCATACATGGGTTTATTTGTTGCAGTCGCCAAGCTGTGGGAATAAGCTAGTGCGACTTATCACTCGCTGATGGCGTATGTGGTCAAATTACGTTTGCACTTGAAGAGTGCTGATCCTGCATATTTGGCTAACATTCTTGCCGATGGTACAGTGTGTACTCTGTATGTATGCACACTACACCAAGCTTTTTGTTTCAAATAATAAATAACTGTTTTTTGCTTGAACGGGATTGATTTGAATATTTTGGCCATTGGTAAGTTTTCCGGAAAGTATTAAAATTAATAGGATGTTAATAGTGTTGATCAACAAATTAGGTTTGATTTTCATTTGGCGTGCATCTGGAATTATCGTATTTATTTCAGTTAATTTTCTTTGTTTTCTTATATTTAGACGTATTATTATATTATTTAGATAATCATCTAATTTTGTGATTTTTCCTGCCTTTTTGAACGGATAAGTGGTTTTTGATTTTTCGATATCTAGTATCAAATTCAAATTTATTTCGTAATTCATTAAGTTTTTCTATTTTATTGATTTTCTTTGACTATTATATTTTGGAGTTCCAGCGAAAATTAAAATATCTGCAGGAGTTTCAAATTTTGTTAGCTTATATTCTATGTCTGTTTCACTGTTTATAATTCTTAATTTTTCATTTACTGTTTCATGAAATCTCTCAACATCAGAAATTCCATTTTTGCTTGTCGTTATATCAATAACAACATTTTCAGATTTTAACCAAAGTTGCAATGCTGCACACATGAAAGCTGAATCTTTATCTGCTTTAATTTGACTTGGTTTACCCATTTCATTGAAAACTTTAGTTAATGCTCTTTTTGCTTCTAACCAATCTCGACTGTTGACTTCTATTAAAGTGGCAAATTTTGAATAAATGTCTATAAAAAATAAAAATTGTTTATTATCTATCATGTAGAAATCGATGACATATTTTTCTCTTGGATTAAAAATTTGTGGGGTTATTTTGAATTCTAATTTAGTATTTCTGTGTTCTGTTTTTTGCGATGTTGCATACTTCGCATTCATTAATAAAATTTTGAATTAATTTTTGGTGATCGGGAAATTAATATTTTTCTTTTAAAAGTGCTGTTTGTTTTTCTATTCCTGGATGTAATAGTTCTCTGTGTGTTTTAATAATAATTTCTTTGAATTCTGCGTATGCTTTTTGAAAGATTAAAAAGTCTGTTTCAATTGAAAACAAGAGAGAACGCTATAGTACGGTGCCCCGACTATCAGATACCCGTTACTCAGGTAAAGGGAGTGCGAGGGAGATGGAGATATAAACTTTGATCACGCATAACTTTTTAACGAATGGTCCGATTTGAAAAATTTCTTCTACATTTCGATAGGTATTGATAAACACAATAAAACTGCATTTTTACTTTTCCGAAATATTTAAATTTTTAAAATCGTATATGATCGTATAAAATCGTATATAGTTTCCGAGATCTCAGCGTTCATACGGACAGACAGACAGACAGACAGACGGACAGACAGACGGACATGGCTAGATCGACTCGGCTAGTGATCCTGATCAAGAATATATATACTTTATAGGGTCGGAAACGCTTCCTTCTAGCTGTTACATACTTTTGCACGAATACAATATACCCTTTTACTCTTCGAGTAACGGGTATAAATATATTACGCTTTTCTTATTAGAAAAGTATTCAATTATCAATTGTTTTGCGTATTCGATTGTCATCTCTTTATATGTAATTATGATTTTTGTTTTATTATTTTAATTTATTACTTCGACTTCATTTGAGTTTCCTTTTATAAATTCTAGTTGTCTGTTATAATAATTCAGTGGTCTTTCTGTTATTGAAATGTGGTTTTGGTTATCTTCTGGGGCACCATGCACTGTAGCTACTGTGGTTATTGTATTTGAATTACTGGAAGTCTCTCCTAAATAGGTTTTCTTTATTCCTATTTTAATCAAACTAATTTAGTTTGATTTTCCAGCGCTGTAATTTCGTATTATGTTCCTTGATATTATTAAGCCATACTAGAGGCCTGTGATCACTTAGGATCAGAAATTTTCTGCCAAAAAGATAGGACCTGAAATATTTGGTGGCCCAGACAATAGCTAAAAGTTCTTTTTCTATTGCCGAATAATTAATTTCGTGTTCATTAAGAGTTCTGCATAGCAGATTGGTTTATGATTTTGTGATAATACTGCTCCTATAGCAATATTACTTGCATCTGTTGTTAATGAAAATGGTTTTTCGAAATTATTAAAAGTTTAAGTTTTTCAAACGCTTGTACATAATCATTATCTTTTATATTTAAAGTTACGCCTTTTTTAAGCTTTGCTGTCATTGGTTTTGCTTTTTAGAAAAGTTTGGGATAAATTTCCTATAGAATCCACAAAGACCTAAAAATGATTTTATTTGTTTTGGGGTTTTGGGTATAGGGAAATTTTGTATTGCCTCTATTTTGAGAGGATTTGGTTTTATACCAGTTGTTGTTATAATATGTCCAAGGAATTCTGTTTCCTTTGAGATTAGCTTCTCGTAATTTTTCAAATACCTTTCGCATAGATAATACATATTCCACCAATGAAGTGGAGTACACGATAATATCGTCCATGTAGACCAAAAAATCCTTGTAGTTTTATAATACAAAATTATTAACTGAGTCGCCTAAACGTAAAAAAGCCAGTTTAACTGCCGTTAATATGATTGTGGAGTCCACCCCAAATCCGAACTTGGTAGCAGCAGTTTCTGTTGACACAGGGGTAAATGAACCAACTGTGCCTATGGATACAGCTAGTTCGGGTGGAGTCCCTGTTTCCAAAAAAAAAAAAAATATACAGTACTGGCTAAGTCAAAGAAATCGTTGCCGACCGTACCTATAGATACAGTATGCACCGTTCCTGGTTCTCAGCCCAGTGAGGTTCAAACTGCTGCTGGGGGGCGTAAGAAACTTTCAGTTGTTCCACAAAGGAAGCAATTATTTGTTTCTAGATTCACCCCAGATACCACATCTGAGGATGTTTTGGAATTTATACGTGAAAAATTCCCATCCGAGGATATTGCAGTTGAACAATTTCGATTTTCATACGCTCGTAGGATATCGTCTTTTAAAATATTTTCTCCGCATGATGAGATTAATGTGTTACTTTCTGAAAGTTTTTGGCTTAACGATGATTTAGTAATTAAAGAATTTGTTCCAAATAAACCGAGAACAAATAAAAGGCCTTCCACTGTGCCAAAAAACTAAAAAGTTTATTCTTGGCGTATCAAAATGTTAGGGGACTAAATATGAAGCTACACAAGCTTTATGCCGACTCCTCTGCATTCACCGAAGATATTTTGGCTTTTACGGAAACTTGGCTAAAACCAGAGATATCTGACTCTGAAGTTCTGTCAAATAACTTTAATACTTATAGGACCGATCGCCCCTCACGTAGGGGGGCGGTGTACTGATTGCCGTTACCTCTAGCCTAACATCTGAAAGAATTCCCACTCATATCCCAAACGAAATTGAATTTGTAAGTGTAAAAGTTTCCTTGCAATCTTTATCTATTTTTGTTACATGTTCTTATATTCCACCTGGCTCTGATCTAGTAATTTATGAGCACCAACTGTCCGCAATAAAATCCGTACTATCCCTTCTTTCTAACAGAGACCTTTTGATTGTTTTGGGTGACTTTAATCTACCTGATATTTCTTGGTCTCCTTCCCACTGACTCACTTGTCGCTATACCTTTATTCCGCCCATCATTTTGTAGATGGCCTTTTAGAATTATCGTTACAACAAGTAAGCTTTATACGAAATTTATTAAATGGACAATTAGATCTTGTGTTTGTTTCAGACCCGTCCGAGGTCACGGTATGTAGAATTGTCGCTCTTGTTGTACCTGAAGACCGATATCATCCAACAATGGAATTGACAATTTGCCTCCCCTGCTCTGATACCCTCTCTCCCTTAGAGCCCCCAACTAAAATGAGATGTTTTCGTAAATGTGACTATAATAAAATTAACGATATGATTTCTCACTATAATTGGACAGACTTGTACAATTGTAGAGACATTGAAAGTGCCACTGAACTATTCAATATAGCGTTAAATACTTTTTTTAATGAATGTGTTCCTGATAGGTTTTCTTTAAACCTAAACAGGCCTCCTTGGTTTACCAATGCGCTTCAAAGACTTAAAAACCTTAAATCAAATACTTATAAAAAGTATAAAAAATCGGGTAAGCCATCAGATTTTTCGAAATATGTAGTGGCTCGATCGGATTTTAATGTTCTCATCAGTCATTGCTTGTTCAGACGAACACTAATAAAAATAAAATATAATACTTTATGAGCTCTGTGCATGTCATGTGACAATTGTAAATCGACTCAGAGCCATATACTATGATCTGTAATTTTAGACCCTACAAGGGAGCGGTGTTAGCACTTGTAATCTGTAAGTGCAGGCCACTTGAACCTTACCGAAGATAATCACTTGAGATGTTTCTCACACTGCACCAAGGGTTCCTGTGCGGGGGTCAAATGATAACTCTCCCGCTCAGGCAGACGCGGCCTCTGCGTAGGCCACAGATAAGACCAGAATAAGAATTTCATGTTAGTTTCCTAAGCAGGGACTTAGAAAATAAAATTCAGTTTGAATACAGAACTCAACTGAAAAGGTTGTTTTATTTAATTCATCCCTTTCATTTTGGTCCTTCGACAACTCTGCAGTTTTCCCCCACCAGTGGTAAGAGACTCAGAACTTAGGCCAGCACCTAAAAAATAAAAATCTGTAACACTTGCAGTTTTTGTTTAAGGTGTTAATGAATAGTTGACTCTTGTTTCCCCCCACCAGTGGTAAGAAACAGAGTAAAAAATTTTTAAAATCAAAAAGATATAAAAGAATCTTTTCTGATTTAATACAAAATTTATTCAACTATAGTATTGCAACAAAAAAGTCAAAATTTGTTGTAAAAGTGGTCGAAAAATTGACAAATTAATAATAAAAATAATTCTTGCCATCGAGCAAATATATTTTTTGGCGTTTTCGAGGCCTTTTAAACATCGAATTTAATAAAATCAGGCGTATTCGAGGCCGACATCGAAAAAGTGTTCAAGTTATCACAGTGAAATAAATTAAAGTGACTTCCGGTTTTGGCAACAAAATTTATTCCCGAATTGAATAACAAATAATTAAATAAAAATAAATATATTCAAAAGAAATACAAATAATAAAATAAAGTGACTCCCAAAAAACAAAAGTTCAAAAAAAAAAAAAAGCCTAAATCATCTGTAAATCATTTGTAAATCATCTGTAAAACATCTTAAATCATCAAAACTGCAATAAGGACTCCAGGACTTCAGCACGTCTACGACTACTACAACTACAAGAGCGAGGACAGCATTGGAACAAATAACATCGAAGATTTAACAGCGACAACAACTGCGGCAACAAATATAGGATCAGATAAGTCCTATATATCAAATTAAAATTTTTTTTTAAATTACAAATATTATATAGAAATATTATTTAAGTTGTCGATAATTAAATTCAAGTTTTAATAATTACAAATAATATAAAAAATATATAAAAAAATGTTGTCCGAGCAAACAATCGCACTAATAAAAAGGCAGGTGGAGATTACCAACGCCAGTAAAGCGCTGGAAGATCTCCCAAGCTTATCATTTGAATACTTAAAGAAATTTGATGAGCTAAAGGCCGAGTGCATCGAAAATCACAAAGCTCTGATGCATATTGGAGTAGTCGCGCATGACTACTTCATTAAGAGTCATTACGAGCAAATGCTCTCGATTTTTAATAGAATTAAAGTAAGAATAGATAAAGTCTTAGCTGAATCCGATAAGTCCGATGGTAAATTAATGGTAAAAGAGCAGAATACAGAAAAATGTGTAAACTGCGAAAGCCAGTTAGATACAGCAATAGAGCAGTTAGAAAGGTATTTAAAAAATACATTTGAGGATATTCAAGATGATAAAATAAAAATTTGAAATTAGGATAGGGAAGCTTAATTTTTATTGGAATAAGATAGTTGCCATGAAGCTGGGAAACACGACGGACGTTACGATTAAAAGGTATAATGATATATTGGAAGAATTAGCGTTCAATATTTCCATGGTTACCAAAGACATGAGAAAAAAACTCCATGAAATTTTATCAAAAAAGGTAGAAGTGGCAAATCATAAAATTGAAGATTTGCCAACGCTGCCTAAAATTCAGGTACCCACATTTTTTGGAGATTCCAAAGATTGGGACCTATTTTATGAGTTATTTAATGAACTCATACATTTAAGGGAGGATCTCAGTCCTACCTTGAAATTTAACTACCTCAAAATCTCACTTAAGGGAGAAGCCAGGAATGTGGTTTCTCACTTATTGTTAGGATCAGGGAAAAATTATGAGGCCACTTGGGAATTGTTAACCAAGCGGTATGAAAATAAAAGGAAAATTTTTTCCGATCAGATAAATCGCCTTCTTGATCTCCAAAATCTAAATGTGGAATCAGTTCGGCAATTAAGAATGTTTATTGACACAATTAATGAGTCAATTCACATGATAAAATTAAAGGCACAAATTTCAGACGAGGTTGATATAGTTTTTGCACACATAATAATAAGAAAATTTAACAAAGAAGCTCTGCAACTATATGAGAGCCATGTTAAAAAAACTAAAGAAATTCAAGCATGGTCCGATGTCATTGAATTTTTAGAGCAACGACTCAGTTCGATTAGCTCAGTTCAGGATGAAAAACCTGCAAAAAAAGTGTTCAGTAGCAATATGAAAGAGTTGTCTACTAACAGTTGTCCGATGTGGAAAAGTACGGGACATTGGATACTTCAGTGTCAAAAATTTAAGGCTTTGAATCCATCTGAACGGATGGAAAAAGTAAAAAAGGCACATTTGTGTTTTAAATGCCTTAAACACTCTTATAGTAAGAAATGTCAAAGCGACATTTCATGTTCGATTTGTAAAAAAAATCACCATAGTATGCTACACATTTATGTAAAGTCTAAAACAGACGAAAAAACTGAAAAAACTAATGAAAAAGTAAACACGTGTATGACATCGGAACAAGCGTTGCTAGCTACAGCACGCATTCAAATTCAAACCTCTGAGGGGGGTTTCGAAAATTTTAGAGCTTTGATCGACAGTGGTTCTCAAAGCACAATAATTTCAGAAGAATCTGCGCAGATTCTGAAATTGCCCAAAATTCGGTCTCAAACAGAGATCAGTGGAGTATCGTCCACGGGAAAGTGCATCTCGAAGCACAAGGTAAATCTTTCAATTAAACGAAATAATTCCCAAAAAACGATAAGAATTGAAGCACTTATACTTCCAAAACTAATGAGGGCTCTCCCAGTCAACACTGTTAATGTTGAGAAAACAAAGTGGGAGAAGTACAATTTGGCTGACCCAGACTTTAATAAGCCGGGTCGTGTAGATCTGATAATTGGGGCAGATCTATACACTAACATTCTGCAGAATGGAGTGGTCAAAATTAATGGCCTCCTCGGTCAAAAACCGAATTCGGGTGGATTGTCTCTGGATGCAAAAAATCCAAAGGTAAGAAGACAATTGTAGAAACCACCATCGAATTAAAAGATATGGATCGGTATTGGGAAGTTGAGGAAGAAGACAAAAATGATATCGAATCTGAAATATGTGAAAATCATTTCATAAAAACTGTAAGGATGCTCTCTGGCCAGGATACAACTCTCAGTCGGATCCAGAGGTCCTTTTACAAGAACTTTGTAAAGTCACTGAGACATAGGGCTAGAGAGTAATGTTCGCTCGGCGAACGACGATTTTTGATCGATTATCCCGAAGTGCTCCAGGACCTTCGAGGGTACGACAACGTCCGACCACCAAGTCCTTCCGGGACGGAAAATTCCACGGACTGGACCTTCGGGCGAGGCCGCAGCCGGATTCTATCGTGGTTGGCCGAGATGTGTGGTGCTAGGGGTCAAGAATCCCACGGGCTGGACCTTCGGGCGAGGCCGCAGCCGGATTCTATTGTGGTTGGCCGAGACGCGTGGTTCGAGGGGTCAAGAATCCCACGGGCTGGACCTTCGGGCGAGGCCGCAGCCGGATTCTATCGTGGTTGACCGGCTGGAAACAAGTTTGATTAGTCGGAAGGATCTGCCTTTCCGTTAAGGTGTGGGAATTAATAGGGGTCGGTGAGAGGATCTTCCGTCTCACCGTTGGAGTTAATAGGATACGAAGGGATCTGCCACTTCGCGGTAGGATACGAGGAGAGGATGCGTGAGAGGATCTTCCGTCTCGCCGCGGGGTTAGTAGGACACGAAGGGATCTGCCACTTCGCGGTAGGATACGAGGAGAGGATGCGTGAGAGGATCTTCCGTCTCGCCGCGGGGTTAGTAGGACACGAAGGGATCTGCCACTTCGCGGTAGGATACGAGGAGAGGATGCGTGAGAGGATCTTCCGTCTTACCGTGGGGGTTAGTAGGACACGAAGGGATCTGCCACTTCGCGGTAGTATATTAGAGGGGGATGCGTGAGAGGATCTTCCGTCTCGCCGCGGGGGTTAGTAGGCCACGAAGGGATCTGCCACTTCGCGGGGGTGGGGGGGAACTAAGTAGGAGAATGAGGGGATCTTCCGCCTCACTACGCAGGCAGGTTAGTGGATGAAATTCAGTAGATCAGGATATCGTGTATGTATATGGTGCAAATAATTTACCGCTTCCAATTGGGTCATCAGTCGCCAACGGCCTGAATCACTCGGGGAACAGAGGGGTACGGGGTAAAAATAAAATGCATAACAATCCGGCTTGACGTTTCTTTTCGTACGAGTTCACTCGGTTTAATTCTTCGTTTTAAAACGTCCCTGTGTTTCACTGCGCCGATTACACTGATTCACTAACCTTATTTCCTACCGACCGCGTTCTCTTTCACACGTGTTTTCTTTGTTTACTTTGTCAGCGTGCGCGACCGATCGCTTCGAAGTCCAAGAGCCGAGAGCGTGCCGGAAACCGCCGTGTGACCCTCTCATCCTTTTGGACCTTTCTCTCCAAGGAAGGTTTGGTATTTTCCCTATTTTCCAGTATTTTTTCTCTATGGTTGCCATCTCGGGCGGGTGGTGCGGAACCAAACTTGACCTATTTTGGTTTCGTACCCAAAAATCCATAAGACCGCTTAACCATTACTAAATCATAATACTTCATTTTAAATCTCTTACATACTAATGGTAATAACGTGAAACTTAGATAACTATTGCTTAAATATATATTGTGTCGGCCTAGCCGTCAGGCGGGATCGTCACACCCCCCCCTTTCCTACCGGGGGCTGATGATGAACCTCCCGTCGCTCTTCACGGTGACGACGTAGTGCCAATCCAGTCCCTTAACGGCGAAGCGAACGCGATGTCCTCGTCCGGCTTGTTCGGCCGCCCTCTCGGCGATCAGACGGATGGCCGATGTCGGCAATCGCCGCAGTTCGCCCGTCCCAATCCAACCTTCCGGTAACGGGGCTAACTCATCTCGAGGTACCTCCGGAGCTGCTATGGATGAGGTCAACTCCTCCACGAACGACCCGTCCCAACCGGTAACCTGGATCTCGGTCAAGACCTGATCGAGAACTCCGTCCTCCCATTCGGTCAGTGGTGCTCCTAGCGGTGCGCAGATCGGGGATTGGTGTGACGTCGATTGGGCTGCAACGTCGTCCTCCTTGGCCTCGTCCGTCGGGTCCGGGTCTGCCGTACTGGCCTCCGCTGCCTCCGAGTTCTGGAATACCCGACGGAACAGGGGGCGATCTTCTACCCCGTCCTCGCTGTCGGTTGCCAACTCGCGCTCCAAAAAATATTTTACGTGGTGAGTCCCGTGGTGCGAACTCACGCGGCAACGCTTCGTCTCCTGCCCTCCGGTCTCCCGTGGTGAGCGCCGTAGTCCGACTGGGGATGTCTGGACCGCCTGGACGCGAGTCTCCCTCGGCGAGCGTCGTCGGCAAGTTGGCGACGTCTGGACAGACCGGGCACGGGTCTGCTTCGGCGAACGCTGCCAGCAAGTCGGGGATGTCTGCGTCTCCTGCGCGCGGGTCTTCTTCGGCGAGCACGACGGCCGACAAGGGGAAGTCGGGACCTCTGCCTGGGGACGTAACGTCGCGTCCCAATCCAGAGCGGGGGGTAGCGGTGGTGATAGAGGTTCGTCCACGTAAGGACCTTCGGCGTGTACCCAGGGTGTCTTAAACACGACCGACTTGACCTCGATACGCATCATCGCGACATGCCCTTCCCAGCGGCTGACTTGGTCTTCGACCGTACGATGACACGAGTATTCGATGGAGGGACGTTGGTGGGACTCGGTGTATCGCGGGTGACCGCCTCGAGGATCTCGCCTGGTCCACGGCTGCTCGTCGTCTCCCCCCGGTGCGTAATACCCTGGCCCCTGTGAGCGACGACCTCTCGTGTAATCCTGAGGCTCGTCGCGTTCGTCGCTGTCGCTCGCGTTGCTGGAGTCGTCCTCGACGTTGAACGCTGCCGATGGTCGATCGGGTCGTCGTGTTTCGCCGGGTTTAGGGCTCCACATGCCCGCAAACCGCGACCCACCTGAACCCCTAGGCTCCTGGTCGTCGGAAGACTCAGCGCCGCCGTGTGGGTCTTCTTCACCTTGGCCATCGTCGGTATCCTGGTCCTCTGCGATCCCTCCCTCTTCGTCCCCCGATGCGTCCGAATCTCCTCCGCTGTATCCTTCCGCGACCCACTCGTCGCGATCGGAAAGGTCGTGATGAAACGATTCGGTATCGTCGGAACCATCTGACAACTCGATGACTTCTTCCATCTGACAGCGGAGACTAAACTTATAGATACGAGACCCTTATTGATTAAGCTCCCTACCTATCGGTGCAGTGAAATCTCTACTTAGAATACTTAGATAATAACATAGGGTGTGTTAGTACAATTCAGCTTAGAAATTACCGTATGACCTTGTATCCTACTTAACCTCTCGTGTCGGCCCCCTGGGTAGCCTCGTCATCTTTTCCTGCGGCGGCATTCTCGAAGTCCTCTGAGTAAAAGGGTTTCAGTTGGCTGATGTTGGCGGAGCGTGAACGTCTTTCTCCGGGGCTTCGCAACAGAACAAGGTTAGGGGATGTGAACCTCGTTACGGTGTAGGGACCGCCATACTTGGGGGCCAATTTGGCGGCGAAACCTTCGGCTGCCTTCGAGAGGGGATGTTGGCGTACCCACACTTTGTCACCGAGCTTCGGTCTCCACTCACGGCGTCGAAGGTTGTAATGACGTGCTTGCTCTTGGGAAGCACGTTGGAGGTTGGATCTGACGATGTCGAAGATTCCTCTGAGTTGGAACGCTTTTCCTGCGGGGGTCCTTAGATATCACCGCCGATCCAGGGGTGATCTCGTCGTATAACATAGTAGGGAGTCTGGGTTCGCGTCCTTGCGTCAGAAAGGCGGGGCTGTATCCCGTCGAGTCCGATACACTTGCGTTGATGGCGAGCGCTATTTCCGGTAACAGCTCGTCCCAGGAACTTTGGTCTCCCTCGGTGAGTTGGGCTATCATCGTCTTGACAGTCCGATTCGTCCTCTCGGTAGGGTTCTCTTGTGGACAGTATGGGGCAGTATATTGGACCTCTACCCCTATCGTGCTGAAATACTCTTTCAAAGTGCGACTGGTGAATTGAGTACCATTATCGCAGACGAACTTCCGAGGGATGCCGACCCGACCCAGTATCCGTTCCCGGAATGCCTTCTGAACCTGGGCGGTGGTAGCTTTCCGTAACGGGATCAACTCCACCCATTTGGAAAAGATGTCATGAAACACGAGGAGCATGGTGTTTCCGTGCTTTGACCGAGGTAGCGGGCCGACAAAATCTGCGCATAGAACGTCAAACGGTTCGCTTGTTACGCGGGTTAGCATTTTGCCTGCCGCCTTCGTCTGGGCGGTTTTAAACTTCTGGCACGACTCGCAGCGCTGGACGTAACGTTTCGCGTCTCTAAACATGCCGGGCCAGAAATACCTCTGCGATAGTCGGGAAACGGTTTTTCGGACGCCCAAATGTCCAGCCGTGGGCGCGTCGTGGCATTCTCGGAGGACTCGGACCCTGTTTGAACTAGGGACGCACAGTTTCCATGGGAAGTAGTCCTCGTCATCCGCTCTATGTCCCAAATTCCGGTATAGTTGTCCATTTTCCGTCATGTAGTCTGAGAACTTCTCGGGGCACTCTCTTATCTTAACTTGCATACCTTGGATCCATTTACAGGGTGTCGCCATCTCGGTCATCTGTTGCAAGACTTCACAGGGTTGCCGGGATAACGCGTCCGCCACCACGTTCAACTTGCCTCGGCGGTACCGCACGTCGAACTGGAATTGTTGCAACTCCAGCGCCCATCTGGCTACCCGACCGGAGGGGCTTTCGATGGAGTTCAACCATTTGAGGGCTAGGTGGTCGGTAACCACTTCGAACCGATACCCTTCCAAGTAGCACCTCATTTTCCTAATGGCCCATATAATGGCCAGACACTCTTTTTCCGTCGTCGTATAATTGCCCTCCGCGGCCGTGAGTCGACGGCTGGCGTACGCGATGACCCTCTCCTGGCCTTCGATATCTTGCGACAAGACTACTCCTAGTCCCACGTCGCTAGCGTCAGTTTGCAACACAAACGTCTTGTCGAAGTCGGGACATCCTAACACGGGGGCGGTGGTTAACCTCCTTTTCACCTCCTCTAGCGCACTCTGTTGTTCGGGACCCCACGACCACTTCCGGCCTTTCTTTAACAGGGCCGTCATCGGTTGGACCACGGTTGCGAAGTTAGGGACAAACCGGCGATACCAAGATGCCATGCCTAGCCACTGCCGGAGCTCCTTGAGACAGGTAGGGGACTTAAGGTTGGTAACGGCCGTCACTTTCTCCGGATCGGTTTGTACCCCTTCGGCGCTAATCACGTGGCCTAGGTAAACTAACCTCCTCCTGAAGAACGCGCACTTCTTTGGATTCACCTTCAGGTTCGCCCTCCGCAGCCTACGGAAGACTTCGGCCAGGTTGGACAAATGTTGTTCCTCCGTGGCGCCTATAACGATGATATCGTCCAAATAGGCGAAGGCGAACGGCTCCATGTCCACACCGATCACGCCATCCAAAGCGCGTTGGAAGGTTGCGCTGGCCGAGTGAAGGCCGAAGGGCATGACCTTCCATTGGTATAGGCCTCTGCCCGGAACGGTGAAGGCTGTGAATTGACGGCTGTCCTTGGCCATGGGTATTTGCCAATAACCGTGCTTTAAGTCCAGCGTCGAAATGTATCGGGCTTGTCGTAGCTTCTCCAGAATATGGTTGATCCTGGGGACGGGGTACGCGTCGGGTACCGAGTGAGCGTTCAATTGCCTATAATCAACACACATGCGCCATTCACCCGTCTTCTTTTTGACCAACACTATGGGTGCGCTATGTGGACTCCGTGACGGTTCGATGGCGTCTTCGCGGAATAGTTCGTCCACTTGGGTGTCGATCACGCTCTGCATTGCCAGATTCCTTGGGTAGTACCTTTGTTTCAAGGGTTTATCGTCTCGCATTACAATCCGATGCTCCGCCACGTGTGAAGCTCCTTGAAAAGCGCCAACTCGCGAGTGATGAATTCCCGCTGGTCGGGTCTCAGATCATCCTCTTCCGCCGTTGGTTCTTCGCCCTCTGCTTCGTCGATTTCATCTGGAAAGTCCTGCAAGGCCCTTCCTGGTTCGTCGTGCCTCCCGGTCCCGTCTCCTCCGTCGTTCTTTAATTCTCCTGTTGGGGCCATCTGACGCATGATCCGGTTGTGTGCGGGGACCTCACTCTGCTCTGCATACCTGGTGTCCTTATCGTCGAGTCCTTGACCCCCTAGAACCGTCATACTCCTTCCTTCGAGTATTTCCGAGTTCGTATCCTCTGATGACATCCGATCGACTTTGCTCGGCCGTAGTCGGGGGTCTTCCACCGACGGGCGCAATTTTACCTTTAAGGTAGCTTCTCCGCACTGTATCCGTGTTCCCATTGCCGCCAAGAAATCCATACCTAATATCACGCGATCCAACATGGTTGGCATCACCAAGAATGGCATCCACACTCGCGTGCCAGCTACCTCCACGCGAATACGCCATAACTTCTTCACTGCCAGGCTTGACCGATCAGCTAACGCTATCGTAGTGACGATTTCCTGCATCTCCTCAGGTCTTGCTACCATACGAGCGTACCCTTCACTCGCAAAGCTCCTCGACGCTCCTGTATCCACCGTGGCATCCACCCATCGGCCTCCGATCTGCACGGAAGCAGTGATCAGGCCGTTGTTTATCCTTAATGGTGGGTTTCTTGGTGTCGGGCTGTTGCTGCATTCGTCTCCGCTGCGCCCGCATCTCGGCGAAGACGTTGTTCGTTTCCCGGGGTATCCCGGCGACAACAGTCGACGGTCAATGTGTTCCTTCGACCGCAGTCCCAACAAAAGTTCAGACGTGGGTTAGTACAACCCCGCCTAAAGTGACCGACTTCTCCACATCTACTACAAGCTCGCTGTACGTCGTCGTTCGAGAGGGGCTGTCTGATCATTCGGTGAGTTGCATTCCCTCCTTGAACGGGTACCCCGTGGCCTCGAAAGGGGTTCGGCGTCAGACGGGCGTTGACCCTATCCCGGTCTGCAGTCGTCGTCCTAGGAACACCTGCGCGACTCGACGTCAGCTGTCTCACACTTTCGTATTCCGTTGCCATTTGGGTTAATTGCTCCAGCGTCGCGAACTCGTGGCGCCTTATATACAGACGATATTCCGGTGCCATATTTTCGTAGATCCGATAGAGCTCTTCTTCCTTTTTTTATCCGGCTTGCTGCATTTTGGTCCTCAACTCGACCGAATATTCCTTAAACGTCTCATCCGCTCCCTGGGTGTGAGCTCGGATTTCGTCCTCTAGTCGCTCGAAGTAACGTGGGGGCAGGAAGAAACTTAAGAACTCGGCGCGAAACTCTGCCCACGTAGCTGTCTGTAAGCGGCTCGTGCGGAACCATCGCGCTGCCCTACCTTCCAAAATCTCTGACATGGTGCGGGGTACTTCGTCCTGGTTGATTCCGTAGGTTGCTATCTTCTCTTCAAGTTCAGCGATCAAGGTCAGCGGGTCCGACGTCCCGTCGAATCGTAGATTCCATTTATGCATCCGCTCGGCTAGTAAATGACGAGGAAGAGTGATAATGAGTGGAACTTCTGACTCTGGCGGCTTCGACACGCCATGATTTCCGAGTGATGAGGCGGTAAAATCTCGTGACGTGCCGGGATGGACACCTCGATAGCTTGTCAGTCTTCCGGGAGAGCTATGGCCGGCGAAATATGGAACCTGACTCAGGTCAACTTGGGTTATCTTAGCTCCCGGCATGAACCCTTTGTCGCCTCCTAGACGGTTCGGAGTGACGGCTCTCGAACTGTACTGCTCCTGTAGTTGAGCGAGTCGTTTCCACACCGATTCTGGAAACGATCCTGTGCTTACGAGTGTAGCGAACGCCTTCTGCGTTTCTGCTACGGTGCCGTCCGCGCTAAACCCGAACTCGAGTGCTAGAGCGGCTAACTCATCTTTACGCCGGGCATAAATCCATCGTACTCCTACGCCTGGATTTTCTATCGAATCGGCTTCCTCGTACTCGCCGTCGGACTCCTTCGTATTAGCCATGGTTTATTGTGATACGTGAACCTTCTTCCCTTTCCTTTGCTTTTCCTTTTCCTTTGTCTTTCCTTCTGCTCTCACCGTTGTAACACTCGGCAGGGGCGCGATCCTTCGGGATAAAGATCTTTATCTTAGTGGGTCTTTAGGCCACTTTGGTGTTGCTCTAGTTAGCCTCAATGTCCCTGTTCGGGCGCCTCTTGTAAGGATGCTCTCTGGCCAGGATACAACTCTCAGTCGGATCCAGAGGTCCTTTTACAAGAAATTTGTAAAGTCACTGAGACATAGGGCTAGAGAGTAATGTTCGCTCGGCGAACGACGATTTTTGATCGATTATCCCGAAGTGCTCCAGGACCTTCGAGGGTACGACAACGTCCGACCACCAAGTCCTTCCGGGACGGAAAATTCCACGGGCTGGACCTTCGGGCGAGGCCGCAGCCGGATTCTATCGTGGTTGGCCGAGATGTGTGGTGCTAGGGGTCAAGAATCCCAAGGGCTGGACCTTCGGGCGAGGCCGCAGCCGGATTCTATTGTGGTTGGCCGAGACGCGTGGTTCGAGGGGTCAAGAATCCCACGGGCTGGACCTTCGGGCGAGGCCGCAGCCGGATTCTATCGTGGTTGGGCTGGAAACAAGTTTGATTAGTCGGAAGGATCTGCCTTTCCGTTAAGGTGTGGGATTAATAGGGGTCGGTAAGAGGATCTTCCGTCTCACCGTTGGAGTTAATAGGATACGAAGGGATCTGCCACTTCGCGGTAGGATACGAGGAGAGGATGCGTGAGAGGATCTTCCGTCTCGCCGCGGGGTTAGTAGGACACGAAGGGATCTGCCACTTCGCGGTAGGATACGAGGAGAGGATGCGTGAGAGGATCTTCCGTCTCGCCGCGGGGTTAGTAGGACACGAAGGGATCTGCCACTTCGCGGTAGGATACGAGGAGAGGATGCGTGAGAGGATCTTCCGTCTCACCGTGGGGGTTAGTAGGACACGAAGGGATCTGCCACTTCGCGGTAGGATATTAGAGGGGGATGCGTGAGAGGATCTTCCGTCTCGCCGCGGGGGTTAGTAGGCCACGAAGGGATCTGCCACTTCGCGGGGGTGGGGGGGAACTAAGTAGGAGAATGAGGGGATCTTCCGCCTCACTACGCAGGCAGGTTAGTGGATGAAATTCAGTAGATCAGGATATCGTGTATGTATATGGTGCAAATAATTTACCGCTTCCAATTGGGTCATCAGTCGCCAACGGCCTGAATCACTCGGGGAACAGAGGGGTACGGGGTAAAAATAAAATGCATAACAATCCGGCTTGACGTTTCTTTTCGTACGATTTCCCTCGGTTTAATTCTTCGTTTTAAAACGTCCCTGTGTTTCACTGCGCCGATTACACTGATTCACTAACCTTATTTCCTACCGACCGCGTTCTCTTTCACACGTGTTTTCTTTGTTTACTTTGTCCGCGTGCGCGACCGATCGCTTCGAAGTCCAAGAGCCGAGAGCGTTCCGGAAACCGCCGTGTGACCCTCTCATCCTTTTGGACCTTTCTCTCCAAGGAAGGTTTGGTATTTTCCCTATTTTCCAGTATTTTTTCTCTATGGTTGCCATCTCGGGCGGGTGGTGCGGAACCAAACTTGACCTATTTCGGTTTCGTACCCAAAAATCCATAAGACCGCTTAACCATTACTAAATCATAATACTTCATTTTAAATCTCTTACATACTAATGGTAATAACGTGAAACTTAGATAACTATTGCTTAAATATATATTGTGGCGGCCTAGCCGTCAGGCGGGATCGTCATAAAACTACAAAAAAAGGTTCAGATGGTCGATACATTGTGTCAATTCCTTTTAAAGATGATGTCACCTTAGGCGATTCGAAAAAACAAGCAATGGCTCGTTTCATGAATCTTGAGAAAAAATTAAAAAGAAATGAAAAACTAAGGTTAGACTATGCTAAATTCATGCATGAGTATATGGATTTAGGTCATATGGTCGAAGTGCAGGAAGAAGGAAAGTACTTTTTACCTCACCAGGCAGTAATTAGAGATATTAAATGGCGAAAATGGGAATTTGTAGTATCTGCGGACGTTGCAAAAATGTATCGTCAGATAAATATTAATGATAATGATCAAGAATATCAATATATTTTATGGAGAGATTCTCCAGATGAAAAAAATAAAAATTATAAATTGACAACAGTCACATATGGTACTGCATCTGCACCATATTTAGCTACTAGAGTTCTAGTAGATATTGCTGATAAATGCAAAAAAAAGATTTAAGTGAAATAATTAGGAATGATTTTTATATGGATGACCTAATGACTGGGGCTGATTCTGTAGAAGATGCCAATAATTTAATTAAATTAAGAGTTACATAATGTGGGAATGAATTTAAGAAATAGGATATCAAACAGTTCAAAAATAATGGAAACTGTAGAAGACACAGGAGATAACAAGGTTCTCACTCTTGTCGAAAATGAAAGCGTAAAAACCCTGGGGCTTCAATGGGAACCGCAGAAGGATTTTTTTAAATTCAAAGTAAATTGCGGGGACTCAAAAAACATTAACAAAAGAATTGTGTTATCAACATTATCAAAAATATATGACTCTTTGGGTGGCTGGCTCCTGTAACTATTTTAGGAAAACTTTTTATTCAAAAACTATGGATAAATAAGAGTGAATGGGATCAAGAATTATCCAAGGCGGATAAAGATTATTGGGTAAATTTTAAGGAAAATTTATTACTTTTAGAAGAGATTCGAATTCCAAGATGGATTAGTTCAAAAAATGGTTCAATAATACAGCTACATGGATTTGCTGACGCTTCCGAAAAGGCATATGCAGCAGTGGTATATGCTAAAGTAGGGAATTGTGTAAACATAGTAGCCAGCAAAAGTAGAATTAATCCAATTAAAAATAGAAAAACTATTCCCAAGCTAGAGTTATGTGCAACTCACTTGCTTAGTGAATTGATCAAGCGAATAATTGAATCCATTGATACCAAGGTAGAAATCTATGCTTGGAGTGATTCCACTATAACTTTAGCATGGATTAAAAATGGTGATAGTAAGGTCAAGTTCATTAGACGAAGAACGGATGACATTCGAAAACTAACTAATACCGAATGGAACCATGTGAAGTCTGAAGAAAATCCTGCAGATTTATCATCTAGGGGAATTAGTTCTAGCCAACTGACCACCTGTGATTTATGGTGGAAAGGTCCGAAATGGCTATCTGAGCCAAAGCAGCATTGGGCTCGACAGCAATCCAAAGAAGATCTGGTTTTAGTACATTTTATTCTAAATAACAAAACCGATGACCCCATTTACAAATTATTAGATAAGTTTTCCAGCATTGAAAAAATTATACGAATATACTATTTAAATAGATTCATTTGATCAAAAATTAAGAAAGAATCTTTTCCTTCCTTTCTATCGGTAAAGGAGCTGAATCGAGCTGAAAAGATCGTTATTAAAAAACAGCAAGAATATCAATTCAGTTTAGAGATAAAATGCCTGGAAACAAAAAAAGAAATTAAGACAAGTAATAGGATATTGTCGTTGAATCCAATTTTAGATAAGGATGGTATACTTCGAGTGGGAGGGAGACTGCAAAACTCCAATTCAGAATTTGAAGTAAAGCATCCAATTATTTTGAACAAGTGCCATTTAACAAATTTATTGATCCAAAAGGCTCATAAAGAAACTTTGCATGGAGGGATAAACTTAATGCGGAATTATATCCAAAGGAAATATTGGATTTTCGCTAAAGAATTCCTTAAAGAAGTATTTGAGAGAATGTGTCAAGTGTACAGACAAATTCTGCTCAACAAATAATGGGCAATCTGCCTAAATACAGAGTTACGATGTCCTACCCATTCTTAAATACTGGAATAGATTACGCAGGTCCTTATTTTGTTAAATGTTCCAAGAGTCGTGGGCTAAAAACATATAAGGGGTACATTGCCGTATTTGTGTGTATGGCTACCAAGGCCATTCATCTAGAAATGGTAAGTGATTTAACCTCGGATGCATTTCTAGCAGCCCTAAGAAGATTTGTTGCTAGAAGAGGAAAAGTTGCCAATATCTATTCGGATAACGGAACAAATTTCGTAGGAGCTTCAAGAAAGTTAGATCAAGAGTTAGTTAAAGCAATCAAGGAAAACACAATGATTGCCGCGCAGCTTGAAAAAGATAGAATTGATTGGCATTTATCCCCCCGGCAGGACCTCACTTCGGAGGTATTTGGGAATCTGGAGTTAAATCCATGAAGCACCATTTGAAACTGGTAATAGGGGAAAATAGTCTGACATACGAAGAGATGTCAACACTTTTATGTCAAATAGAAGCATGCTTGAATTCGAGACCATTGTATACTTCTGAGAATGAAATGGATCAACATGAAGTATCACA
The DNA here is from genome assembly GCA_036346975.1 of Drosophila prolongata. Classification (NCBI taxonomy): domain Eukaryota; kingdom Metazoa; phylum Arthropoda; class Insecta; order Diptera; family Drosophilidae; genus Drosophila; species Drosophila prolongata. The sequence goes on from JAYMZC010000387.1 coordinate 8,946,263, forward strand.
ATTCGTCTTTGACTTTCAAAGTGAACGGTCGTGTTTTTTTCTGCGCATCGAATTTTGCATTTTGTTTTCGTTTATTCCCATCGGTGGGTTTTATCAAAACAATTTTAATTCTCTTCGGGTTTATTAAAACATAAATTTAAACTCCGTTCGCTTCGCGAGTGCACTTTGTATTTAATACTAATAAATTGTTTTAGTTTTTCGTTATTCTTATCTGTGTTTTCTTTTCTTATATCCCCGCCGTTTCTCTTTTGTGCATGCACTTTAACTTATTTACGCTCCCGCTCTCTTGCTCTCTTTGCTTTGAAAGTTCTAAGCGTGCAGTTTCTGCGTCTCTTGCGGTACTTATAACTGCTCGCTTATTAATTTCAATTCGCTTTTTTTTGGTACAGTGGTAAATAAATAAAATGAATAATAAAAATTTAGTCTGCTTCTGCAAAAAATGCAGCCTCGTAATCAGGGCTGACCAGTCTAATATGACTTGCTGGCTGTGTGAAAATATGGTGCACACCAAGTGCGCCGGTTTTACTGGCCGGACAAGTGATGACCTTTCAAAGGGGCCCAATTTGCAGTTTTGTTGTGACGCTTGTGTCGAGGTTGCGAACGAGATGAAATCGTTCATGCGCCAAACTAAAGGCGGCCTGATGGGGCTGATTAGCTGTTTCGGAGTGGCTAGAGATAGTTTTCGCCGAGCTGATGATCTCCTCTCTGCGCTGGACTCGCAGTTTAATAGTCGTAAGCTATTAGAAGAGTCCCCTAAGCGCAAAAAGGTCGCTGGCGGTAAGGAGCAAAAGGGGAACACCCCGCAACCAAAATCAAAAGATCAACAGAGCATTCCGGCGGATCAGCAGTTGATTTCAGCAAACCCTCAAATGTTGCTAAGATTGCAGCTAAAAAAGATTCCCGACAATCCATTAAGAAGCATGCAACCAGGGACTTCTAAAAATTCCGATTTGTCCGTGGTGGTTTCACAATTAGTGGATCCACCTATCTCTCAGAATGTAGCATCTCCACCACAAGGGACTACTGAGTCCGGACAACCGGCTCAAGTTGGTTTTGCAGAAACAATGTCTGCTCCACCAAAATCCCTTTTAGTGGTTCCACTAAAGAAACAAATTTTCGTTTCTCGGCTTTCCCCTGATCAAACATCTTCTGATGTATTGTCTTATATACAAGACAAAACTAAAGCCGATTGTAATAGTGTAAAGGTGGAAAAGTTTAAGTTTTCTTATGCTAGAGACATTTCATCTTTCAAGATAACTGTCCCTAACGAGCTTTTTGAAGCCATATGCTCGGGCGACTTTTGGCCGGATAATATGGTTGTAAAAGAGTTCGAGGCTAAGATAAAGAAGAAGGGGCCCGTGGGAGTAAAACTTCCTAGTCGAGGCCAAACCAGTGTACCAATTTCAAAAAACTAACTTCTAACCTCCTTCTTTCCTATCAGAATGCAAGAGGTTTGCGTAGCAAACTCACTAAATTGTATTCTGATAGCCTTTCCTTTGCATCTCATATTATTGTGTTCACAGAAACCTGGTTAAAGCCGGAGATCTTTAGCTCCGAAGTTTTTCCAGGTAAGTACACAATATATAGGTATGACCGTCCCTCTAGACGGGGAGGTGGAGTCTTAATTGGAGTTGATTCAAACTTCCCGTCTGAGGAGTTATTTTTTGATGAATTCAATACCATTGAATTTATTTGTGTAAAGTTATCGCTTCCTGGTAACTTTATATACATAACTTGCTCATATATTCCGCCGTTGTCTGAACTTCCTGATTATTTAAATCACCTATCCGTTATTAAGTCCGTTGCAAATAAGCTTTCCGATAGGGATCAGATGATAGTTCTAGGTGATTTTAATATACCTGGAGTTACTTGGTCCACTGAGGACGGATCGAATGTCGTACTACCTATAGCACAGCATGATTTTATTGATGGCCTGCTTGACATATCTCTATCTCAAGTAAACCATGTTCGAAATTCATTAGGTCGCCTACTTGATTTGTGTTTTGTATCAAATCCTGAAGGTGTGTTTCTGTCCAGAGTAGCACCACTCACGCAACCTGAAGATCCATATCACCCAACAATCGAACTTTCATTTGATACGGGCAGAGTTATAGATTGTTTTCGCAAGGCAGACTTTCTGAGGCTAAATAATTTTATTTCTGGCTTTAATTGGTCTGATCTTTACTTATGCATTAATATGTCCGATGCAGTTAAGGTTTTTTACACTGCAATAAACTCATTTTTTAATTCCAGTGTTCCGTGGTACTATCCGTCAACTTCCAATAAATCACCTTGGTTTAGCAAAGAGTTGACACACTTAAGAAATTGAAAGTCCAGACTTTTTAGGAAATATAAAAATACCGGTTCTCAATCTGTTTTTACTAGATATTTAAGTGCTCGGTCAAGATTTACCGTGCTTAATGCTCAGTGTTATAATAGTTACTTAAACCGTTGTAAGGTCCAGTTCTCTCAGGACCCGAAACAGTTTTATAATTTTGTTAACACCAAGCGTAAATCTAATTCTTTTCCTTCCTCGCTGTCGTTCGGAAACATGACGGCAACCACAGATCAGGCAATAGCCGATTTATTTGCCCAATTTTTTCAAACGACTTACTCTACTTTAGATTATTCATCACAGCCTTATTCTTACACCATGTCCAAGTCAAACCTCATATTCTGTCCCACTTTAACAGAAAGCTCTCTTCTTTTGGATCTCCTTCGTATTAAGCCTGTTTATTCGCCAGGGCCCGATGGTATTCCTGGGTGCGTGCTTAGGTATTGCGCTAAGGCCCTGTGCAAACCTCTTCACAAGTTGTTTACCTTATCTCTAGAAACCTCCCAATTCCCAAATATTTGGAAGGAATCATTTGTTATTCCTCTTTTCAAGAAAGGTAACAAGTTAGAAGCCAGTAACTACAGAGGTATTTCTAAGTTGTCAGCTATTCCTAAGCTTTTTGAAAAAATTATTACCCCTCATTTGCAGCACCTTTGCAGATCAATCATTTCTCCGTGTCAACACGGATTTATAAAACGTAGATCCACAATCACAAACCTTCTAGAGCTCACTTCATTTGTGATAAAAGGCTTCAATAGTAGTTTTCAAACAGACGTCATTTACACTGACTTTAGTAAAGCATTTGACTCTGTAAATCACTTACTTCTCATTAAAAAACTTGACCTTTTAGGTTTTCCAGTTGATCTGCTTAAATGGATTTCAAGTTATCTAAATGGCAGATCACAAAGGGTCCTTTTTAAAAATTCAATTTCTGAAATTCTCCGTGTTACCTCCGGTGTCCCACAAGGGAGCCATCTGGGTCCGTTACTTTTTACATTATTTATTAACGATCTTCCCTCAATTATAAGTCATTCTCGCGTACTTATGTACGCAGATGATGTTAAGTTGTGCCTGCAGTATAAGGACATTTCCTGCCATTTAAACATGCAATCCGATCTAGATAATTTTCAAAACTGGTGCCGAGATAATTTACTAAATTTAAACGGTTCCAAGTGCAAGCTGATGACTTTTTATCGGGCCAATCCGATATACGCGACTTACACGTTAAGTGGCAGCTCTTTGGATAGAATAACTCTTGTAAACGATCTTGGCGTTCTCTTGGACCCTAAACTAAAATTTTCTAATCACATTTCGTCCATGGTTAATAAAGCCAAAGGAGTGCTTGGATTTATTAAAAGGTGGTCAAAAGAATTCGATGATCCTTATTTGACTAAAACTTTATTTATTTCGCTAGTCCGTCCGATTCTGGAGTATGGGTCTCCCGTCTGGAGTCCACAATACGGAATACATATTGGTCGTATTGAATCTGTACAAAAAAACTTCCTTCTTTTTGCTTTACGGCGCCTAAACTGGGATGCAAATCTTATCTTACCTTCTTATTCTAGTAGACTTCTTTTGATTAATTTACCATCCCTAGCCAACCGTAGAACGATGCTTGGTACTATCTTTATTTATAACCTTATACATGGTGATATTGACTGCCCCGACTTGTTAAGTCGGCTAAACTTTTCTGTGCCAAGTAGATTAACTAGAAATTATTTTCCCCTAATTTTAAATCATTGTAGATCTAACTATGCCTTGCATGAGCCTTTCAGAGTATTATGTTCTGACTATAATAGACTTTTTCCTGTAATATCAAATCTTGACTCTCTGCCGCTCCTAAACCGATTGATACTTGCTTCATTGGCACAAGATTGATCTAACTATTACTTTTTTCCCCGGACCTTTACCTTTATTTTCCTATCTCGCGTCTATCTTATCGCGAATCGTGCCGTACGATACACGGCTGCGCCCCTCGGTCGGTTGGGCGGGTATGTGGGCCGTGGGACTCCGCGCGAAAAAAAAAAAAAAAAAAAAAAAATATCTCCAGGTCATTTCTTGATTGGTAGACCACCGTTAGAGATTGTTGAACCAATTGAAAATGAGAAAATTGGTAATTTAGATAGGTTGAAATTAATCCAAAAAATTAGAAGAGACTTCTGGGTTAAATGGAAAGAGGAGTATTTGCATACTCTACAACAGAGAAACAAGTGGAAGAGGGAAAGTCCAAATATAAAGAAAGGAGAAATTGTCTTGTTGAAGGATGAAAACAGTCTTCCTGCCAGGTGGCCAATGGGAAATGTGGAAAAAGTCCATAAGGGTAAAGACGAAAAGGTTAGAGTGGTAGAAGTGAAATTACAAGATGGATTTATCACCAGACCAATAAGCAAGATTTGTCCCTTAGACGGAATAAAGTCTGTCGATAAAATGGAATCTGATCCCGAAGAGACAAAACCGAAAAGACAAAAAAGAGGTACATCAAAGATCTCAAAACTTGGTTTTGTAATGGCTATGTTATTATTTATATTCTGCCAATTTGCTAACGCATCAGCTAAAGTTGATCATATGCAATAGAGAAGATAAATAAGACCTCGGCAATATATTTAGACCCAATGGGGGACGTTGAAATTGTAGCCTCCTCTTGGAATTTAAAATATTTTATAATATGGACGTTTACTTCGAAATGCTTAAAAAAGGTAAAGAATTAATACCAAAAATGAGGGTCATTTGCGAACGGCTTCATAGTTTTGAGGATCAATGTCTTTTAGTTCTGAGTAACACAGAAAGGCAGATCTCAGACATAGAAGAAAATAATAAACTTTTTATGGCTCAGGGAAAATCAAGAAGTAAACGTGCTCCATTCGGTTTTATGGGATCGCTTTATCACATTCTGTTTGAAATAATGGATGAAGACGACAGGATACAAATGGAGGATAATATGAAAAACTTATTAAGCAATCAGCATAGCCTGAACGAGTTAAGTAGGAAACAGACTTCCTTAGTCGATTCTACGACTAACATTTTAAAGAAAACGACTGATGAAGTTAACTCAAATTTTAAAGGAATGAACGAAAGAATCAAGAACATGACGGCGGTATTGCAAGAATCTTATTATGTGTACAAAGAGTCTATCAATTTTTTTATGATAACCAAACAGCTAAGTAACATTATAGATGAATGCGACAAAATTCAATATGGTATCATAAGCCTATTAATAGACATAAATCATGGCCGACTTAATACAAACATATTAAGACCTAGTCAGCTAAAGGGTGAAATTTCCAAAATAAAAGACAGTTTGTCTGTATCTAGTCTTGCCAGGGAAAAGAACAGGCACAGAATTAAAGGAGGTTTACACCTTATTGACGGCTAGAGGTTTATTTGTGGATAAAAAATTAATAATTAATGCCAAAATACCTTTGTTTGGTAGACATGCTTCAGTACTTTATAAGGTTATCCCAGTTCCGGTTAAATTGGACGACCGCATGATTACAGTGCATGTAGAATCTCAGTATTTAATTTATAATTTCGAGATCGATGCATATCACCTTATGGCAGAATCTACTATTAATAAATGTCAAAGGTGGCAGTCGAATAAAAGAGTTTGTGAGGGAAGTTGGCCTTGGAGTAGTGCTAACGACAATAGTTGTGAGATTAAACCTCTTAAACCAAATAAGGCATCGAACTGCAGGTATAAATCGATTATAGAGAGTAAGTCATATTGGGTTAAGTTGGAAAGGAAAAGTAGTTGGCTTTTTAAGGTTCAAAACAATTCTAAGGCTAGAATTCAGTGTAGCAACTCAAAAATAGAGATAGTAGATTTACCTGAACAAGGAATAATGAATTTGAGGTCAGATTGTACTGCTCGAACTGATGATAAAATATTAGTTGCTCAACACAGTATTCAGTTAGAAGATCAGGGAACATTAGCTTTGTCTTACATTGGAGAAGTTAACGAAATACCAAAGATTATTGGAACCCGCTCGACATGCCATTAATTAACCATACGGACGAAATCAATCGTTTATCAAAGCAAATTCAATATTTAAAAACTCACAAGCTAGAATTGAGGGAATTAGACTTTCACCTTTTAACTGGACATGCATCCCTCATTTTAGCAATTGTAATAATAATTATATTAACTGTATATTTTATAAGAAAAATTAAAATACGAAGGCAGTTACAAGCCATAGCATTACCCAGCGGTATGCTTAATATTTAAATTTGTAGATACAATAAATCTATGATATAAAAATGTTTTATGTTAAAAAATAAATAAATTCACTAAAATGTTACAACACAATAATTGCAAGCCGTGGAAAGGTGTCAAAATTATTATGCAAAATAAAATGTATCGAATTAATACAGTCCACTAATTTTGTATTGCAATGTTTTTGAGAATAAATGAAATAAATTGTAATTAACACATACACCTAATCTTGCCGGCCCTTGCCAGAATGTTCAGACGAACACTAATAAAAATAAAATATAATACTTTATGAGCTCTGTGCATGTCATGTGACAATTGTAAATCGACTCAGAGCCATAAACTATGATCTGTAATTTTAGACCCTACAAGGGAGCGGTGTTAGCACTTGTAATCTGTAAGTGCAGGCCACTTGAGCCTAACCGAAGATAATCACTTGAGATGTTTCTCACACTGCACCAAGGGTTCCTGTGCGGGGGTCAAATGATAACTCTCTCGCTCAGGCAGTCGCGGCCTCTGCGTAGGCCACAGATAAGACCAGAATAAGAATTTCATGTTAGTTTCCTAAGCAGGGACTTAGAAAATAAAATTCAGTTTGAATACAGAACTCAACTGAAAAGGTTGTTTTATTTAATTCAACCCTTTCATTGCTTTTCTATGTATCTAAATCGATGTAAATTTGAATTTTCAAATGATCCGAAACAGTTTTTCAACTTTGTTAATGCCAAGCGTAAGTCATCGGCATTGCCTTCATCGGTACGTCTAAACTCAACGGAGGTATCGACGAATTCTGACATTGCTGATTTATTTGCTGAGTTTTTCCAAACCACTTATTGTTCGACAGCTTGGTCAAATTCTAACTACCCTAATCTCTTAAATAGGGCAAATTGTATTTTTACCCCTTTAATTACTGAAAGCGCTCTCTTAATAGATTTAGAAACAACAACGCCGACTTATTCTCCCGGTCCAGATGGACTTTCTGGATGTCAGCGACGGTGCAAAGCGGGATAAGCGATAAATGCGTTTTCCCATTTCCATGCCATGCCTCGCCCCAACTGCCTACAGATTATCATCTAATTTTGTGAATTTTCCTGTCTTTTTGATCGGATTAGTGGTTTTTGATTTTACTAGTGGGGCTTGTCGATATCTAGTATCAAATTTAAATTTATTTCTTGATTCATTAAGTTTTTCTATTTTATTGATTTTCTTTGACTGTGTATTATATTTTGGAGTTCCAGCGAAAATAAAAATATCTGCAGGAGTTCTGCCTGTGGTTTTATGTTTTGTTTTATGATTAAAGACATAAAGAATAGTTTCAAATTTTGTTAGCTTATTTTCTATGTCTGTTTCACTGTTTATGATTCTTAATTTTTCATTTACTGTTTTATGAAATCTCTCAACATCAGAAATTCCATTTTTGCTTGTTGTTATATCAATAACAACATCTTCAGATTTTAACCAAAGTTGCAATGCTGCACACATGAAAGCTGAATCTTTATCTGCTTTAATTTGACTTGGTTTACCCATTTCATTGAAAACTTTAGTTAATGCTTTTTTGCTTCTAACCAATCTCGACTGTTGACTTCTATTAAAGTGGCAAATTTTGAATAAATGTCTATACAAAATAAAAATTGTTTATTATCTATCATGTAGAAATCGGTGACATATTTTTCTCTTGGATTAAAAGTTTCTGGGGTTATTTTGATTTCTAATTTAGTAGTTCTGTGTTCTGTTTTTGCGATGTTGCATACTTCGCATTCATTAATAAAATTTTGAATTAATTTTTGGTGATCGGGAAATTAATATTTTTCTTTTAAAAGTGCTGTTTGTTTTTCTATTCCTGGATGTAATAGTTCTCTGTGTGTTTTAATAATAATTTCTTTGAATTCTGCGTATGTGTTAATATCTATTAATTTACTACTAATTTTCATTGTTTTAGTTAAGTTATCCGGAGAAATAATTTAACGTTTGCTTTTTGAAAAATTAAAAAGTCTGTTTCAATTGGAAAATATATTACGCTTTTCTTATTAGAAAAGTATTCAATTATCAATTGTTTTGCGTATTCGATTGTCATCTCTTTATATGTAATTATGATTTTTGTTTTATTATTTTAATTTATTACTTCGACTTCATTTGAGTTTCTTATAAATTCTAGTTGTCTGTTATAATAATTCAGTGGTCTTTCTGTTATTGAAATGTGGTTTTGGTTATCTTCTGGGGCACTATGCACTGTAGCTACTGTGGTTATTGTATTTGAATTACTGGAAGTCTCTCCTAAATAGGTTTTCTTTATTCCTATTCTAATCAAACTCATTTAGTTTGATTTTCCAGCGCTGTAATTTCGTATTATGTTCTTTGATATTATTAAGCCATACTAGAGGCCTGTGATCACTTAGGATCAGAAATTTTCTGCCAAAAAGATAGGACCTGAAATATTTGGTTGCCCAGACAAAAGCTAAAAGTTCTTTTTCTATTGCCGAATAATTAATTTCGTGTTCATTAAGAGTTCTGCATAGCAGATTGGTTTATGATTTTGTGATAATACTGCTCCTATAGCAATATTACTTGCATCTGCTGTTAATGAAAATGGTTATTCGAAATTATTAAAAGTTTAAGTTTTTCAAACGCTTGTACATAATCATTATCTTTTATATTTAAAGTTACGTATTTTTTAAGCTTTGATGTCATTGGTTTTGCTTTTTAGAAAAGTTTGGGATAAATTTCCTATAGAATCCACAAAGACCTAAAAATGATTTTATTTGTTTTGGGGTTTTGGGTATAGGGAAATTTTGTATTGCCTCTATTTTGAGAGGATTTGGTTTTATACCAGTTGTTGTTATAATATGTCCAAGGAATTCTGTTTCCTTTGAAATTAGCTTCTCGTAATTTTTCAAACATGCAAAGATAATACATGTTCCACCAATGAAGTGGAGTACACGATAATATCGTCCATGTAGACCAAAAATCCTTGTAGATCAAATCTTCAAAGATATTATTCATGCACCTTTGAAATCCAAAAGACATTCGAGTATATTCGTAATGATGTCTTTTTAATAGAATTTTCATCCATTTGTATTTGGTGAAAACCTATTGCGAGGTCAATAGTGGTAAAATATTGACATCTACCAAAGTCTACCATATCAGCCTTAAACGTCGGCGTGTGCAGACGTGTATTTAGTTCTCTTGTGCTCTGGCAGACAATCGTTGAAAAAAAAAACCCGGCATATAATAAAAATAAACGGCGAAAAGGCGCTTATTGTGATGAAAAGCCGCAAGTTACTATTATTTTGTTTTTTTTTTAACTAGTGCTTCTAATACAAAAATACAAATAAAAGCAAAAAAAAAACAAATAAGTTGATGAACCCAAACGAAGTTCGGACGCGCAGCGCCAACGTAAGCAAGACGAGCGTCGGCTCTCGCTGAACAGAGCGATGCATACTTTTCTTTCGTATCAACAGACGCAGCCGAAGCAGCAACAACAAAAACTTCTGCTCTACCGCGATCGTTAATCCCAACACCGTCCAATGAACTCAAGCCTATTCAAAACGAAAGGGCGCGCTCTCTCTCTCCGTCAATGTCAGCGACGGTGCAAAGCGGGATAAGCGATAAATGCGTTTCCCCACTTCCATGCCATGCCGCGCCCCAACTGCCTACAGATTATCATCTAATTTTCTGAATTTTCCTGTCTTTTTGATCGGATTAGTGGTTTTTGATTTTACTAGTGGAGCTTGTCGATATCTAGTATCAAATTTAAATTTTTTTCGTGATTCATTAAGTTTTTCTATTTTATTGATTTTCTTTGACTGTGTATTATATTTTGGAGTTCCAGCGAAAATTAAAATGTCTTCAGGAGTTTTGCCTGTGGTATTATGTTTGGTTTTATGATTATAAACATAAAGAATAGTTTCAAATTTTGTTAGCTTATTTTCTATGTCTGTTTCACTGATTATAATTCTTAATTTTTCATTTACTGTTTCTCTCAACATCAGAAATTCCATTTTTCTTGTTGTTATATCAATAACAACATTTTCAGATTTTAACCAAAGTTGCAAAGCTGCACACACGAAAGCTGAATCTTTGTCTGCTTTAATTTGTTTTGGTTTACCCATTTCATTGAAAACATTAATAAATGCTCTTTTTGTTTCTAACCAATCTCGTCTGTTATGAAGTTTATGTTAAGATAGACATAAGTAACAGCTTAAGAGAGCCCAACAGCGTTATGCTCAGCGCCAATGCTAAGATCGGATTCAGCGGGCCTGCAAAGGCTCTCACAAAACTGCTCTGCTGGGCACAATAAAGAAGTTGAATTTTGAAATCGAATCGGCCAGTCTTGCGTTTTTGTATTCCCCCAAATTTTGCAGCAGCCAAGCCAAAGTCTTTCACTTTTCGGCGGTTTCAATTATTAATTTAATTTTTTTTCGTTTCGATTTTCTTCATGACGCCCGATCAGGGACTACCGAAAAGTTTTGTTCGGATTTAAAATCATTTCAGAGACCGCTTAGCTGCTTGCGAATTTCGGGGCCAAGACTTGGCATTTTTTTGTATTTCGTATTTGCAATTTTCGGCGCCAACAATTGGCATTTTTCGGAAGTGGAAGTGGAACTGGAGTCAACATCTATGGACCGCAACGCCAACTCGAGGGAAGTGGATTCATCTGATGACCAGGTAACAGAGTCAAATCAATAGTTTATCGCTGCAAAAATAATAATTGCAACTATTGCCTTGGCATTGCTCTAATAATAATTGGAAGCAAAACAATTGCCTATATATTCCCAATAACCACAAATAAAACCCGCTACAAAATTGTGAGATAACCAATACAAAATTAATAAAACAAAAACTCAATAAATAAATTCAAGTGAACAGCCACATTGTTTTGGTGCCGCCCTCGCGA